>JARQOC010000003.1:318533113-319133113 GCA_033576535.1 Allobates femoralis
GGAAACATCTGATGTCTCCCGGCCCCTTTTTTGTGTATGACTGCCGTAACTAAAATTGCCCCCAACCCTTCTAATTACACTTCTGCAAGTATAAATTACATTGCAGAAGTGTAATTAAGTAAAAAAAAGAGTTAAAAATAAAAAAAATCATTATGCTCACCATCCTTACCCAAAGCTGACTCCCAGGCAAGGCCCTTGTGCTTACAGGACCTGTGATGATGTCAGAGGCATCATCGGGTCACATGACCACAGTTCCCATGTTAACTGGGTCTGTGACTGATGACACTTGTGAATCATCACAGGTCCTGCAAGCAACGGCCTTGCTGTGGGAGTCAGCTTTTGGATAGAGGATAGGGGGCTAGTGTTTTTTTTATTTTTAACTCTTTCTTATATTTCACTTCTGCTTTGTATATTATACATTGCAAAAGTGAAACGCCTCGCTGTGTCAGAATAACTCACCGAAGTTTTGACACTTTTTTCTCCCCCATGTGTTGCATTCACCACCAGCCCCTCCTTGTTAACATGGCTGGTCGCCTGGTTCCCACAAACCGCCCCCATGTTATGGGTTGCAGGGGATGTGCCCCGGTGTCTGGCGCATGTTTTCCCTCCGGGGGGAATCTGCAGCCCCCTCTATATGAAAAGGGGTAGAAAAAAGTGTCAAAACTTCGGTGAGTTTTTCTTATATTTCTTTAGTCCAATCGGTGTTTTTCTTAAAGCAAAATTATACAGTGTTTACATGGGGCTGGATCGGGTTGTAAGGGCCCTTGCGATGGGTCAGGCTTAGTTATTCTGGGCCTAATCCCAAACTGACACCTTACATCTTTTATTTAGTGTCAACTTGCATCTTTTTATCCATTGCAGTTGAGGTTGTTTTCCTCTAGGGGGCGTCTGTTTAGTGATGCATGTCCTCAGTGCTGAGCGGCCCCCCCGGTCTGGGGGCGTTACCATAGGTGCTCAAACACTATGTTCACCTGGATGTGGTGGAGGGCGTAATGGTGTCCATGTGTTGCATTCACCACCAGCCCTCCTTTTTAACTGGCTGGTCCCCGGTTGCCACAAAACGCCCCAGTTAGGGGTTTGCAGGGCACTGTGCACCGGTGTTGGACGCATGTGTTCCCTCCTGGGGGAATCTGCAGCCACCTGCTAGATGCAAGGGGTAGAAAAAAGTGTCAAAACTACGGTGGTTTTTTTTCTATATTTTTCTTAGTACCAAATTCGGTGTTTTTTGTTAAAAGCTGTGTCAGGATCCGTAAAAATACGGACCCAGACACAAAAAAAGCATCTGGGGTCACCTCCGTGCTTCCTTTTGTCCATGGAGCCTACAAAAAGCAGGACCCCAGAACGGGAAAAAATCAAGTGTGAAAGTAGCTTTAGCTGGGGAGGAGGGAAAGGTTTTGATTGGAAGCATCAACCCAGTAATTATTGTTTTACAGTTCTTGTGTTGCAAAAAAAATCTAAAGTTCATTGTCAGGGCTACATTTATTCTATTCCTTTTTAATACTATTGTTAGCTAATTTACTGTGGGCTATCTGCGGGACAAGGGCTCATTGGGTTTGAAAATGCATATAATCAGGATTTATTGTAAAACAGTCCTTGCTGCTGCATCCTGAAAACCCAAAAGTTATTTTCGGGCTAATTGCGTCCTTTCTTAGAGTAAAAACCACTTTTACATGCATTCACTGTAGGGCTAGTTACTGGAGGAGGGATAGTTTTGGATTAGGGGCATATAGGCAGGGATAGAGCCCACGGCCCTGCTGCAAATTAAAACCAAAAATTTCCCTTGTCAGATCAATTATCATATTCCCTATTAATTACGGAAAGTTTGCAGGCATATATCTCACCTAATTTAATTACTAAGGCTATGGTTGGGATGTGAAAATGGACACATGCTGTTGTGTATGTAGGTGGGCCAGGTGAAATTTACCTTCTGTGAGAGTGCAAGAAGCTACTCATGCTCCAGACCTATCTTCCTATTCTACTTTGCAGTGGTACACCACTCTTTGAAAGCAAAACAGTGCAACAGAGGGTTGGTTGGATGGCAAATAATGATTTCCCGTATGTTTCCCAGCACCCCCCTGTCTTCCCATGGTCCGTCTCACTAGCCAAGAGTCCGAACCACTTAATCCTTACTTAACCCCTTTTTCTTTCCACAATGACGATTCCTGGAAAACCTGTAAACCCACACTCGGACACTTCGGGGGGGGCTCTTTACTTTATGTATTTATTTGGGCCCTTTTTTCCCGTATGTTTCAAAAAGGGTCATGAGGTGGGTCAAGTTTAGTGGATACCAAATATTTGAGAGCCACGGTCAGAAGAAGACAGTGATGGGGAACAGCACTTAGTGTCTCAACATGTAGATGATGATGAAACAGTTTCCCAAAAAGTGATGTTGTTTAAACAAACAAATAGGAGGGTAGCAGAGTGTGGAAGTGGAAGACAAGGGGGTGGATGATGAATCACAGACCCAACCCGGGAAGATGCCAAGCAGGACAGCAGTGCAGAGGACGAGGGATTTTACATCACCTCAACGGCAGGAAGAGGCAGTGCGGTGGTCACAGAGAATAAGCGGGCAACTGTTCCCAGAGCACTCCCTTTCGCAAGTTCCCAGGAAAAGGTTGATGTTCACCCGTAATGGCCTTGTTCACAAATACCTGCGTTTTTGCCTTAAATCCGCTTTTGGGGTCATTTTAGGCTTTTTTTTTTCCAAGTCCCAAAAAGCTATGTGTTAACGCATGGGCACTTAAGTGTAGCTGGTTTTTAACAACAATGCGTTTTTTTTCGCATCCCAAAAAACACTACATGCAGGTTTTTTTGGGTGCGGTAAAAAACCCGGTGCGTTTTTTTTTAAAATGGGGGGCCCCATGGGAAAACACATACGTTAAAGCATGGCACATAAAGGCACCTGCGTTAACGCATGGTTAACGCACAGCGATTTTAATGAAAAATTGACTAAGTTCAAAAATTGCCAAAAACGTTCAGCCCTTTGGGGTACTATGGCACCCTTAGAAAAACGGTTTTTTTTAGTGTCAAGAAAAATGTTTTCCTTTTCTAGAAACCTGTTTTAAAACCGCAACTACCTTTTTATATTTGCATTCAGAGTTTTGCTGTGTATCCCCTGTGTCTGAATCTGAAAAAAATTTTTGCCAAAAGAGATTTAGTTTCCCCTAAACTTGGTACCCCAATTTTCGTCTCCCCAAGGTCAAAATTTATAATCTTTTGGTTCAGGGAAAATCAGGACTAAAAATTATAAAGAAAATTCTGCAAAAAGGGTTTAAAGGGTGCCTTCACATTTGGTATGTAAAGCAGATATGTGCGTTCCCTACGCGTCAAGTGCATAACATGCGTTTTTGTTTAACATGAACGCATAGTGCCTGGTTTCCCAGCGTTTGCTGCGTTCGGGTGGGGGATGCGGAAGATATCTGCCCCCTCCGAGCCCCCCGTCCGCACCCAGGAGCAGCATGTTGCATTTTTTGTGACTCGAGGACCTTGGAAAATAAAGCAAGCTTCCCCAACGCAAAAAAAAATGCTTGGCGTAAATGGGTCTGCAGTGTTGTTAGGCGGACAACGTGCAGACCCATTGAAATTTTTCCCAGTGGCCACCGGTGATGTCACAGGAGATCACCGACTGCCACCGGGAGATTGCTGGAGCCTCTGATGATCCCCTCCCCCCAGCCCCCGGTAATCTCATAGGGGGTGTCGGTGGGGAGAAACAGCTGATGTGACAGCTGTTTGAATATTCCCCGCGCTGACTTTCCCCTCTTGGTGTGGAGGGAGTTTTCAAACAGCTGTCAATCAATGTTTAAACCCGCTGACACATCCCGGAGCTTACCGGGGGCCCGGGGGAGGAGTCTCCGGCGTGATCTCCGCCTCCGGCCCCCCCCCCAGGACCCCGCCGATTGGCTCCCGGGCTCCACGTGATGTGTTGCGGCGGACATTCTGCTGGGGACACAAAAAATGACCCTGCTTTTCACTGGTTTGTGTTGCTCCCTCAGCATGCAGACACAAACGCAAATGTGAAGGCAGCCTAACAGAGAGTCTACCCCCCCTGGGGCATGGGTTCTTTTTGTTGATAAAAATTGTGGTTGTTTCAGATCTTGTTTTGATACGTGAATTAACTTAATTACTGTAAAGAATCAGTATCCTCTACCACCATTTTTCTATCCCAGCTTTTAGGACCCTTTTGTCCCCAAAGTTTAATTCAGGGGTACGTATAACTTTGTCCATATCAGAAAAGGAGATGAACATAAAGGAAAACAACATTTTTAACACCAAAAGGACTATGAGTACCTTGTAGTGCTTATTGGGTATGTCTTTATAATTTTTTTAATGATATATTCAAAGATGTTGTGGTAAATATGTGGTTGTCTATTGTGACACCTTGATTTGTTCATCTGATGTTTGTCGTACATGTGTGTATGTACCCAAAGATTCAGAGACAATTCCTTATTTGCTAAGCTTGAAAAATGTTCCATTTTTGGTGTATATTTTGTCTGCATAAGGCTTTTACATGGACCCCTCTAAGGTTCATCCCATTAAGGAGTAGGTCAACTAAGTCCCTGAAAAATCCTACAAACAATTCCTGGGGTTAGCTAAGTATTTTGTAAATTCATCTATTTATAATCGCGAATCGGAAAAAACGCCCCCCCGCGCGCTCTTCCGTGTCCCTATGTGGTCGAATGTAAAATTTGGGGGCGAAGCGCCCAATGCTGCGCGGCAATGGGCCCCCGAGGCCATTGCGGTGCTGGCCCAGGGCGAGCAATGGCCGCGAAGCGGCCATTGCGAGCCCCTGGCCCAAAATCCATACAGCCCCGGATAAACCTTAGGATTTTACCGCTAGGTGCGCGAGCAATGGGCCCTGAGGCCCTTGCGAGTCGCTGCCTGAGCCGCAATTCGCTCCCGGGGACCCTGGAGCCGGGCGGCTTGCCGCCTCCGCTCCCCCCTACCACAATTCGCCGCCCCGCCCCCTCAATGTCCCCACGCCGAAACCCCCATGTCCGAAACCGACCCCCATGTCCGCACAGCCCCACCCGCAGCAATTTTCCGCAAGCCCCCCCACTCAATGTCCCACCGCCCACCCCCATGTCCGCACAGCCGACCCCCATGCCCGAAAAGCCCCCCCCCCATGTCCGCAAGCCCGCCCACATCAATGTCCGCACAGCCCACCCCCTGTCCGCACAGCCGACCCCCCTGCCGCACAGCCCACCCCCATGCCCCCACAGCCGACCCCATGCCCCCACAGCCGACCCCCATGCCCGCCAGCCGACCCCATGCCCGCACAGCCCACCCCATGCCCGCACGCCCACCCCATGTCCCCACAGCCGACCCCCATGCCCGCACAGCCGACCCCCCCTGCCCCCCCACAGCCGACCCCCATGCCCCCACAAACCGACCCCCATGCCCGCACAGCCCACCCCCATGTCCGACAGCCACCCCCATGTCCGCACAGCCGACCCCCTGCCCGCACAGCCGACCCCCATGCCCGCACAGCCCCACCCCCCTGCCCGCACAGCCCCCCCCCATGCCCGCAAGCCCCCCCCCTTCAATGTCCGAAAAAACCCCCATGTCCGCACAGCCGACCCCCATTGTCCACACGCCCCCCCATGTCCGCAATACTTACATGTCTTCTTGTCATCTGATCGTCCGTCCGGCAGGCCCTCCTCTTCGTCCCGGCCCGGCGTCCTCTTCGTCCGGCCCCCGGGGTCTTCTGTCTTCTTCCAGCTCCCACGTCCTCTTCTTCTTTTCATTCAGGACAATGGACGACAAAATCCGCCATTGATTCAATGAGATATGACGGCTTTTGTTTGGGCGTGTGTACTGCCTCAGCCCAAACAGAAGGCCCCCCATTTAGTGAATTCTGATTGGTGGCGCCCAATCCCAAATCGGGTCATGCCATAGCTCTATTAGCGGTGTGTCCGGTTTTACGGCGAAAATAGAACAGGTGGCCGGCCTTTTAAAATCGCCGACACACCGCCCAATGTATGTCAATGGGAAAAAAATAGGGACCCGAATGAGAACTGTCTCACTTAACATAAAATAATAAATTTAAAAAAATAAAAAAAATAATTTAAAAAAAATTAAAAAATAATAAAAAATAATAATAAAAAAAATAAAAATTAAATAAAAATAATAAAAAAAAAATAAAAATTTTATGTAATCAGCTCGCCCTTTTGGCGGACCACAATGAGAACTCTGTCTCACTTAAAATAAATAATAAAATAAATAAAAAATAAAAATAATTTAAAAAAAATTAAAAAAATAATAAAAAATAATAATAAAAAATAAAAAAAAATTAAAAAAAAATAATTTAAAAAAAAAAAAAAAATATGTAATCAGTCAGCCCTTTTGCCGGACCACAATGAGAACGTGTCTCACTTAAAAAAAAAATAAATTAAATAATAAATAAAATAATTTAAAAAGAATTAAAAAAAAATAAAAAATAATAATAAAAAAAAAATAAAAATTAAATTAAAATAATAATAAAAAAAAAAAAATATATGCTAATCAGCTCAGCCCTTTTGGCGGACCACAATGAGAACTGTGTCTCACTTAAAATAAATAATTAAATTAAAAAATAATTAAAATATAAATTTTAAAAAAAATTAAAAAATAATAAAAAATAATAATAAAAAAATAATAAAAAATTAAATAAAAATAATAATAAAAAAAATAAATATATGCTAATCAGCTCAGCCCTTTTGGCGGACCACACATGAGAACTGTGTCTCACTTAAAATAAATAATAAATTAAATAATAAATAAAAGAATTTAAAAATAATTAAAAATAATAAAAAATAATAATAAAAAAATAATAAAAAATTAAATAAAAATAATAATAAAAAAAATAAATATATGCTAATCAGCCCAGCCCTTTTAGCGGACCAGAAGGAGAACTGTGTCTCAGTTAAAATAAATAATAAATTTTATAATAAAATTATTTAAAAATAATTAAAAAATTATAAAAAAAATAATAAAAAAAAATTAAAAATTATAAAATATTACAAAAAATAATAAAATTAAAAAAAAAATCTAATAATAATTATATTACTGCTAATAATAATGATATTAATGCTAATAATTATGCTATTAATGCTAATAATAATGCTAATAATGCTAATAATTATGCTATTAATGCTAATTAATTATGCTATTAATGCTAATAATAATAAGATTAATGCTAATAATAAGCGGCCATTGCGAGCACTCAGCCCCAATAAGTATTGAACGCGCCCCAAAAAGTATTGGACCCCCCCCAAAAGTATTGGACCCCCCACCCAAAAAGTATTAGACCCCCCAAAAAAAGTATTGCCACCCCCAAAAAAAGTATGTGACCCCCCCAAAAAAAGTATGTGACCCCCAAAAAAAGTATGTGACCCCCCCAAAAAAGTATGTGACCCCCCCAAAAAAAATTATGTGACCACCCAAAAAAAGTATGTGACCCCCCCAAAAAAAGTATGTGACCCCCAAAAAAAGTAATGTGACCCCCCCAAAAAAAGTATGTGACCCCCCCAAAAAAGTATGTGACCCCCAAAAAACTATGTGACCTCCAAAAAAAAGTATTGGACCCCCCAAAAAAAACTATTGGACCCCCCAAAAAAAGTATGTGACCCCCAAAAAAAGTATGTGACACCCCCAAAAAAGATATGTGACAAAACAAAAAAGTATGTGACCCCCCAAAAAAGTATGTGACCCCCCCAAAAAAGTATGTGACCCCCCCAAAAAAAGTATGTGACCCCCAAAAAAGTATGTGCCTCCCCCCCCAAAAAGTATGAGACCCCAAAAAAAGTATGTGACCCCCCAAAAAAAGTATGTGACCCCCCCCAAAAAAAGTATGTGACCCCCCAAAAAAAGTATGTGACCCCCCCAAAAAAAGTATGTGACCCCCCCCAAAAAAGTATGTGACCCCCCCAAAAAACTATGTGACCTCCAAAAAAAAGTATTGGACCCCCCCAAAAAAAGTATTGGGACCCCCCAAAAAAAGTATGTGACCCCCCAAAAAAGTATGTGACCCCCTTTAAAAAAGTATGTGACAAAACAAAAAAGTATGTGACCCCCCAAAAAAAGTATCTGACCCCCCAAAAAAGTATGTGACCCCCCAAAAAAGTATGTGCCCCCCCCAAAAAAGTATGTGACCCCCCAAAAAAGTATGTGACCCCCAAAAAAGTATGTGACCCCCCCAAAAAAGTATGTGACCCCCCAAAAAAAGTATGTGACCCCCCAAAAAAAGTATGTGACCCCCCCCAAAAAAGTATCTGACCCCCAAAAAAAGTATGTGACCCCCCAAAAAAAGTATGTGACCCCCCAAAAAAAGTATGTGACCCCCCCCAAAAAAAGTATGTGACCCCCCAAAAAAAGTATGTGACCCCCCCAAAAAGTTATGTGACCCCCCCCAAAAAAGTATGGGACCCCCCAAAAAAAGTATGGGACTCCCCAAAAACTATTCACACCCCCCCGAAAAGTCCTCACACCAGCTATAACTACTATAATCAAATTAATGCACATTCTAGAAATCCCGATGCATTTGCATCGGGCTCACAGCTAGTTAAAAATATCTAAGTGATTTGACTAAGAGGGCGGCAGATGTGGTTTTTGTAAGCCTTAAGCAATCCATGCCTTCTCTAATCTAAAGGAATGGTTTTAGTCTCACCCAATATTGGCTTAGCCCGATCTTGAGCATCCTTTTATTGTGGAGGTTGATGCCTCTGAGGTTGGAGTTGGAGCAGTATTTCATCTATCACTCAACTGTGTCTGTGCGCCTTCTTTTTAAGAACTTCTTGTCCACAAATAAAATGTATTGCTCAAAACATACGAAAATATAAAAAACAGATACAACACGTTTTGGTGGGGACAACCGCCTTCCTCAGGTATCTGAATCAGATTCAGATACCTGAGGAAGGCAGTTGTCCCCGCCAAAATGCGTTGTATCCTTTTGAGCAATAAATTTTATTTGTGGACAAGAAGTTCTTAAATCATTACCACGGGGAGCGCGGCCACCATAGAATTGGATTACCAAAACTTTTAACATGTTAGATACAGATAAAAACATGGTACAAAAGGAATTCAAACTTTAAAACAATTCAAGTAGTTTATCGTGGGTTAGATATACCGGGTTCTAGTAAAACAGAATTAAATCTTTATGCTTATTGAGGCCGGCCAGGAGATCATAAGGATCCAATGTGCTTCTTTGCTGAGAAGTTTCCCACCTCCAGTCCCCACCTCTTCTGGGTTGATTAACTCTCTCAATTCCAAAGAACTCAAATCCTGTAAGGTACCCTCCGTGGGGCTGAAAAAGTACTTGGACACATTGGAAGTATTTGGGGCATCCCCATTTGTAGAGTCTCTGAGATTTTTCGCCTATGCGCTGCCACAATCTCCTGGTTGTGTATCCTACATATGAGAGACCACATACCACATTACACACAACACATGCCCAAATTATGTAGTAAAATGTTCATTTACTGGTGACTACCATTACTATAGTCATAGGTGACATGGAAATACAGTGTGAGCTGGCATGGTTTAAAGACTTTGTTCTAGCAAAAGCAAGGAGATCTCATACATCCAATGCAAAACAATTGTTTTTTTTTCCCCGACTTAAATTAAAAACTACTGTGCTTTTTGAAAGAAGTAACATATCAATTCTTTCATAATTTTTGCAGCTTTTTGCAGAGTTTTTTCAACATTGAAAGCCATGAAAAAGTGCAAAAATGCTACATTGTGAACATAACCTTAAGGGTGGAAGAGGCATTTTTTTTCTTCTCTTGTTAATCTTCCCTTTATATACTAGTGCATCTCAATGAATTAGAATCTTATCAAAAATGAGTGTAATATTGCCAAGCTTCAGAGCGTTTCTGGTTGCCCTGAAACTTGTTGACTAATAATCAATATTATATTTACCCTTTGATGTCTCATGAAATATGGCTGCGCGGGTTTTTGACCCTTCATGCTCCCTACTTTAATTTTCTGAGATGACCTTTGGGTTCTCTTTGGCTGTAAGCCATAATCATCAACGTTAACAGTAAAAAACACTTGTAATAGATCACTCTGTCTCTCATGACTTTATATGTGCGTGTTTCACTTTATGAATTGAATAACTGAAATGAATTAACTTTTATATTTCCTAACATTTTTTTCCTGTTAAATCCATTTTAACTTTGATTCTGTAAGTTTTTTGTCAGTTCATCTAAGTGCGCAATACTCTGACAACATTGTTCCCAGCAGCCACCTGGGAGTCACAGATGCATCCAGGTATCTTCTATGTACTGTTCCAATTCAATTTAAAGGGAACCTGTCATCAGGTTTTGCAACCTAATCTGAGAATAGCATAATATAGGACCCGAGATCCTGATTCACTTCAATGTGTCACTTACTGGGCTGCTCAGTGTAGTTTTGATACAATAACAGTTTAATCAGCTGGAGATTATCATTAGAGCAATACTTATACCTGCTGCAGGTAGTCCAGCATATTCACAGACTGCTAAATCTGCAACAGAGAAAAACACTAATTTTATCAAAATGATAGCAAGCATCTCAGTAAATGACACATTGCTGGAATCAGGGTCTCTATTGCTACATTATGCTACTCTCAGATGGGATGGCTAAAACCTGGTGACAGGTTCCCTTTAAGCACAGTTTCCACCCATTTCAGCACTTTTCCTGCCTTCCAAGCCTTCCTGGATGGTATTCCGGAGAAAGGCTTGTGTTTTTCTTCCACTTCCATAATGCTCGTTAATCTAATCGGGCCCCGTCCAAGCGTCTGACCTGCTCTATTTGGTATCGTGCACTCAGGCATTTTAGTGCTTGCTCATCACTCATTCTTTTTATTTTTTTATCTTTAAAATTATAAATCTTTCTCTAATTATTTTGTAAGGTTTTTCTTTGTCGCACTTTTTTTGTAATTCAGTTAGTTTGATTGCTTATATAAACAAAAATGCAATGCTTCTGTATAACCAATAAATTATGGTATGTTAGTTAGCATAATGCTAAAAATCATCTTTTTAGACCTGATCTCAATAAAACTCAATAAGCAAGAGAGCAGCATCCCTTATGTCTAAACATTTTAGATGCTACAGTTGCTATTTACCATGGCATCTAAGGTGTTAAACTATCAGAATCATGACTAAAGCAGTTGATGCATGAGCACAGATAAGTATACAGCCCCCCTCCTGATACTGATACTCATAAGTGCACTGACAGCATTAATAAGACCACCCTACAAAAAACCTACTATTGGAGGTGCAAATTGGTAGCTGATCGTGACATACATTTCTGACACTGGACAGGAACGGGTTATAGAAGTCTTAATTGACATGATCATTGTAACAAAACATATTTCGTATGGTTTTTTTTGTAATGTCACATTTAGATAGATGCAATGGTTTGAGCAATCTTTACATGCTCCAGCACACATAAACTGACTTTAATTGGATGTCTTTTTTATAGTCCTATCAGTAATGTTGTTCTTGGTATGGTTTACAGCAGTTTACAACCTATAGTTAGCAATCTTAAAAATAGCACGCATGAAAAACGCTTTACACAATATGCTGCATCCGTGCTATTTAAGTTGTCTAAACTGTTCTCAGTGTTTTGCATAGTGCCTTAGAGAAGCAACATATGTTGATTTTATGATCCTATGCCATAAAAATGCCATCCAACCCCCTAGTTAAATTTGCATTGGATGTTATTAAAGATGCATCTGCCATTGCAAATGTAAGGTTGAAAATACATGTTAAGACTCTGAAAGTTAATATTCTAAGAAAGGTTATACATATTAATTTAGTTTCCAAACAGCATAAGTTTCAAGCATGAAAAAAAGAAGTCATGGAAGTATTCAAGAATCATGTGACAATAACCAATAGATCTTCCAGTCCTGCAATGCAAAAATCTTGCAACTTTATGGGTGCTTGATTTGAGGCTTTGCTATGAAGCTCCTGCTCTTCTATAAATTCTTATGACTTTGATTAAAAATATTTAAAACATTTTGATATGGTCCTTGTGATGAGTTTAAAAATAGTTGAGGTATGTCTGCTCACCTTTCCTAATCCAATGAGATGCCCAGAAAAACGTAGATATAATGCGTAAATATATTTCTGTCACACTCGTATGGGAAAAAATTTTTTCAGAAAGAGTACATGTGAAGCAAAATAATAGTTTATTCGGTTCTGTTCTCAATAGTGAAAAGCTGCTTATCCACAACGTTTCGGCAGTTTGTGCCTTGATCACGCAACAGCTAGTACATATGCCATAAAAAATAGAGAAACAAAACATAATTATTAATAAGGTATAATAACACACCATAATCATAATTCTTATGATATATCAAATAAAACCAATAAGAGCCCCACTACAATAAAAAAACAATAGCATATAATAGCTCTTTCATAATAACACATGTAATATACATGATTCTGTGAAGCAAACGACTCTATCCATAGTGAAGAGGTAATAGTGAGTATATACCTTTAAATTTGAGGTATCGCTAATGAGTATTCCAGTGCGGATTATATAGGGCGGGTACCAACACTAAATCTGGTAACTGGAGAAGTATATGAAAATAATCAATAATATAAAAAAAAGTATTAATCATTAGAATGGGATAATGTGAAAGGTTCTGTCACTGTGTTACCTTGTAAAGTCCTGAATATCTCTGTTATCGTGCGGGTGTCACTTGTCAATAATGATGCCGTGAATCTCATAGGTAAAGCCCCAATAAACAGAAAGATATATAGCTTTACTTATCTCTAGGGAATAATGTGAAGACACTAAGGTACACAGCTCAGCATAATACCTACTTGGCTTTCAATTAGTTTAAGATATATATCCCAGTGCCAGATTAGTACGGTCCCACTATAGGAAAAAAGAAGGGAAATTCCCTTATATAAAACCCACTATGAAGTGTTCAGAAGAGTATAAAGGTCCAGAGAGGGAGTGCATTACCTGAACCGAGTGAGTTTCAAATGCGTGTACAACGCTGGTATGGAGCGGCGTCCGGGCTGAACGCCGCCCTTAAATAACATGTGATCCGTGACGTCTCAGACGCTAGATACGTAGTGCGCATGCGCGCAACGTGATGCGTCGTTCCGAGTGTTTCCGATTAATTGTACGAGGTATAGCGAGCAGGGGAGAGGTAGTGAATGACGCCAGTCTCCCTGGACAGAGCCAGGAGAAGACCGGACCCAAATAATGAAGCTGAGTGTTCCTGAATCTTAGCGCTGATGCTGTGACTGGTCGGTGTTATCTAATTAGACCTCTGGATACTGTAAAAAAATGAAAATAAATCACATCATTGTACAAATATTGCAAGAATTAATGCATAACATATGAGCATGTTAATGTCGCAATAAAAGATTAATTGCAAATAACTTCTGACCAGATCTCTCACAGACTACACACTGTTACAGAAACTATCTTGTGCATTATAATAATTATGTATCCATGAACGAGAGGCATGAACAAAGGGAGTTTATACATGACCAATGTCAGATTGTGACTGAAAGGTGAAGCTATTGCACAGGTGAATATTCTATGATAATACTTCGTACTCCCTATTCAAACCCCGTGGTTCAAGCGTGTCTAAGGTATGGATCCAATAATTTTCTTTATCTTTTAACCCCTTAATCTGTCCCCTCCTCTCCTGGATAGGGGGAACATGGTCAATGACCTGAAATTTCAATTGTGAGACCCCATGACCACATGCATTAAAATGATATGGAATCGGTAGTAAATCCTTTTTACACCTAATGGTGGACTTGTGCTGACTTATGCGGTCTCGGACATGCTGGGTGGTCTCCCCAACATATCCGAGACCGCACGGACACTTGATAAAATACACTACGTATGACGACTCACACGTGAAGAAGCCCTTAATCTTGAATCTTTTCCCTGATCGGGGATGGAAGAAATACTCTCCCTGGTCACATGCGAACACTGCATGCAACTAATGCAGGGGAAGGTACCCCTCCTTGTTGTAGTCAAAGTCCCCTGTGTCATTCTGGGGTAAACTAGAGCCTATATCGGCTCTTACCAGATAGTCCCTCAGATTTCTAGGTCTCTTGGAACAACATAAGGGATTGTTGAAAAACTCAGCTACTTTGGGATAAGCGGAACGGAGGATACCCCAGTGTTTCCTCACGACAGAGTTAATTAAGTTAGAGAATGGATGATATGTGTTAACAAAACATTACCGCTTTTCACTCACTTGTCTATTAGAATTGGAAAATGTAGTTGATAATGTACTAGTAGGATAACCTCTCGCCCTAAACTTCGATTGCATTTCTTTCAATCTCACAGTTTTTATCTCTGGCTCGGATACTATTCTCTCAACTCTCATTAATTGTGATTTGGGTAATGCCCTTTTGAGGTGTTTGGGATGGCAACTCGGAATACATAAGTAGACTATTTTTGTCTGTAGGTTTGCGATACAAGTCTGAGATGAGCGTACCCTGTGGTGACGTGTCACTATTGAGTATCCAAGAAAATTAATGGTGACAGGGTCACAATTGAGGGTAAAGTGAAGGCCCTGTATGTAGCTATTGAGATCTCTCAAAAAAATTATCCAGTTCAGTTCTATCGCCTTGCCATATGAAAAATATATCATCTATAAACCGTATCCATAAGGTGACATGTGTTGTAAAGAGTGGGTGTAAACGTACTTGCGTTCAAAATTCCGCCATAATAGATGTTCGCGTATGGTGGCGCTACATGTGAGCCCATAGCCGTCCCTCTCTTTTGTAAGAAAAAATGTATCCTCAAATAGAAAATAATTATTGTACAATATCAACTGTAGAGCTTCCTTGCAGAAGTTCCTTTCACACAACGTAAAATTTGTTCTAAATGTTAAGAAAGAATTAATGCAGTCGACACCCATTGTATGTTCTATTGAGGTATTACAAGCTATTGACATCTATAGTCACCAAAAGAGTCTCATCCGTAAGGCCTGTCACAGTCTTAATTTAGATAGGAAGTCTGATGTGTCTTTAATAAATGATTCTATGCCAAAGACCAGTGGGTGTTAAAATTTTATCCAAAGTTTTCGAGAGTGGTGAGAGGATAGACTCCGTGGAGGCAACAATTGGCCTACCGGAGGATTATATAAGTCCTTGTGAATCTTAGGTAAAACATAGAAGACCGGGGTTACCGGATTCTATGTATTAAATAATTTTTTATGGCATATGTACTAGCTGTTGCGTGATCAAGGCACAAACTGCCGAAACGTTGTGGATAAGCAGCTTTTCACTATTGAGAACAGAAACGAATAAACTATAATTTTGCTTCACATGTACTCTTTCTGAAAAAATTTTTTCCCATACGAGTGTGACAGAAATATATTTTACGCCTTGTGATGAGTTTGCACCTGACCTGGCAGCTCTCTAGCACCCCTTTATACTCAGAACAGTCAGGGAACTGACTGAGGATAAGGGAGGGGGCCGCAGATGCCCATAAGTGCTGGTTTATTAAGATGCCCCTGCTGAGTGTGGTCTATGTCTTCTGGTCCCAGGCCAGAGTACATATGATAACCATCACCCCGTCACTGATAGAGGTCCTGAATAAACACAAGCACCAATTGCTGCCACCAGTTTCTCATTCAATATTAGCCCGGTCCATGAACAGGCTTATAGCAGGTCAGAAACCAACTCAGGTAGCATGTAATGTTAGACGAGCACACAGAGAAGGGACTGTCATGATTGAGATAAAGGAGCAACCCAAGATTAAATTATATATATTTAATCAACATAAGGGCACACTGGATAATATTTATATACAGATATTACAAATGTTAAATTCAGTTATGCAAAATAAAACATAAATGGAATACACACAGATATACAGACAAAATGTAGTTTAGTTGCCAGTTTTATTGCTGCTAGTGGCCACACAGAGGCAGTGTCAAGCCACTGGGTTCTCTTGGATACACTCTGACACGTAATGTAATGGGGTCCTACTCAAAGTAATACACTGCCGAAATATGGCAGTGGGTTTTTGTCAACCTCAGCCCCACCCACTGACCTCCCCTTGGTGACCTCATGTGGCCTCATTTCTTCATACCTAAAAATGACTATGGAAATTAAGCCCTTCCCATAACTGCATGGGAGTGTCATAGGTGAAAGATATGGCTCTCATATTTTTGGTTATGATTTTAGCTTTCCGCTGGTAGGACACAAGACATATCTGCGGTCTGCAGTGCTTTCCTGGCCTCTTTGTTTTTGGGACCATTTGGCTAGGAAGGTAATATCCCGAGGTTTATTAACAGACTCAGGAGATGAATTAGCACTCAAGGCAAAAGGAGGGTGTATTTTTTTAGTAAGGGATGAGAGGGCGACCTGAACAAAATGGTAAGCTATAGGAATATCAGGATTCTGGCTTGATTAATACACCAGTATATATCTCTTATTCCTTACAGTTCTTATTATTTACACTAATTAGCCATCCGATAGCTTTCTTCTCAGATGTTGGTAAGTTTAAAAAAAGCTCAAACTAATTAAGCATGCAAAAAAAATCACGCTAACAGCTGAAAAGCTAAGGCATTTCTGACCTTGCAGTCTTTACTTACATCCCATGTCTCTGTGTCTGAAATGCGGCAGTCCAGAGGCATTTTCTTCTTTCCTCCATACTAACTTTGTAATATTTATAATGCATTAACTATGAAGAAATAAAAATTAAATAATTTTTGGATGAATTAGAAATGTTCAGTATTTATATCAGAGTTATGTCATGTTGATCAATATGGAAAACATAGCAGGTCCTTTATATTGGAAAGCCACTTAAAGCAGTAAACAAGCTTCCAACTCCGCGGGGATGCAGCGTCACAGCGCATACAAAAAAGAGTTACTTAATGGCAACTTTCCTTGTGCTGTTCACAAGCAACTCTACTCCAGGACCATAATGATAATAGTGTACAAAAAATGCTGCTATAAAATATGTACTAAAAGAAAAAAACAAACTTTAAAAAAGTAAAAAATGCAGCACAACAAGGATAGCAGGTCATGAAGTAGACACTTAGCTTTACAAAGAGTTGTCAGCAGAAGCCCATAATGATCTTATATAAGGCTAGGCTCACATTTGTGTCATGGAAGCGCTAAAAGCTAGTGTTTTTCAAGTTGAAATGTTAAAAAACGCTAGTGTTAACGCTTCCATAGGGTTCCATGCAAAAAACGCATTGCAAAAGTACAATGCGTTTGACACTAGGCGTTTTTGTAAACACACCAAAAACCACGTTAAGCAGAGTTTTTTGGGGGCGTTTGCAAAAACACATGCTTTTTTTAACATGAGAGTCTATTGAGAACTCATGCGTTAACGCTAGCGCTAAAATGGAAAAAATGCCATAAAAATGGCAAGGGAAAAAACAACATCCTTGAACACATCCTTGACGCTAGGCGTTTTTGTAAACACACCAAAAACCACGTTAAGCAGAGTTTTTGGGGGCGTTTGCAAAAACACATGCTTTTTTTTAACATGAGAGTCTATGAGAACTCATGCGTTAACGCTAGCGCTAAAAATGGAAAAAATGCCATAAAAATGGCAAGGGAAAAAACAACATCCTTGAACACATCCTTCAAAAGGATGCTTGGTTCCAAATGAGACCCTAGCCCAGGGGTCTCAAACCCCAGGCCTCGAGGGCCGCACACAGTGCACGTTTTCAGGATTTCCATTACATTTGACAGTTGGTAATCAATTACCAACTGTCAGATTCTAAGGAAATCCTAAAAACCTGGACTGTGTTTGGCACTTGAGGCCTGCAGTTTGAGACCTCTGCCTTAGCCTAATGGTCCCCAAACCTCTAGCTCAGTGGCTTCTGGGCCCATGATGTGTGGTTTACAGCTGTCTGCCAGCTTGGTGCATAAACAGCAATTCTATCAACAGTAATGAAAAGCTGGTCTCCAGGTGGTGACTTCTGTGAGTAGCTCCATAGGAAAGAGCCGATCTAAATGGGAGTAGAGTGGCAACCCTTGGACCTTGGTATGCTGCTGCAGTGTGATTCATGTATAAAAGCTTTGGTTGTCATTATATGGTAATGGGGCTCTTGGTTTCAGTACAGTGAGGATGGCCGGTGGTGGATGTGGATCGCAACCCTCTCTCAGAGATTAATGTGGCCCCCAAGATCTGAAAGTTTGGGACCACTGCCCTAATAGTTCCCATCCTATCAGTAAAAGACAAATTTAAAGTTTATTGCAAATTAGGAATTGAGAGATATAATTGAAGTATAATTGAAATAATTTTGCAATTAAAATTCACCATATCTAATTCTTTTTCTGCAAATGGTAGACATAAGGGGCAGTTTGGAGAGCCCTAAAACACATAAGTTTCTCGATGTACTCTGACAAAACTGGCGAGTTTGTTTAACGTGCTTACCACTGGCGAGAATATGCCTACTCCATCAGATCTACGAAAACTGTCCTTTTCTAGAGAGTTCACTTTTCATTTGCAGTGAGATGTTTGTTTTGAGCATTAGCCTTATGATCTCATTTTACATTTCAACAATTGCTATTATGCTTGATTCTTTAAATAATTTTTTTTTTTTTACCAAACAGATAAAGAGCCAGTCCCGGATTACGCTGAATCAGAGCACCAAGAGAAAGGTATGTGAAATTGTTACTTCAAGTACGAAGATGGATTTGTATCTATCTAAAGGCCGCTTCACACACAAGGATATCCTTAACGATATCCTTAGAACGATCAGTGACATGTCGTTCGGGACATCGTTAGTGCATTGTCACACACAACGATATTTTTAACGATATCCCATTTGGCAACGCACCAGTTAAATAGGAGAGCAAGGACTGAACGATCTTTTAAAGTGGAAGGAATAGGAGAATTTTTGAACGACATCGTTCAAAAAGGTGTCACACTGAATGATGTGGCTTCTTCCAGCAGCGTCAATTGGACAATGAACAATACATTTGAGGTCAGGATCACAAATCTTGGATGAACAATCCAAGGATTTTTTCATCCTACATCGTTCATTTACACACAAGGACGCACTAACAACATCTTTTGAACGATCACAAATTTGTGACGTTTCAAAGATATAGATCAGGATAACCTTGCTTGTGAAGCGGCCTTAAGTTTTACACATCTCTGTGATTGTTTCCATTCAAGGGAAACGATCCCAAAGATTTTCTCAGATGTCATTCAAGTTGCTTTGTTTATCTCATCCATTTTTTAACTGAAGCAGTTAGAATGCTTTCTATCCATTAATTCTTAACAATAGATCTGTTAAAACTGGATTTTAACTCAGACAAAAGTCTAAAATACAAAGTATGTCTTCAGTGGGTCATACATGTTACATGAATTCCCACAGGCTTTAATGTCCAAGTGTAATCCACAAAATAGATGAGAATAGAACATACTCTGAGTCTTTTAGACCTAAGATCCATTTTTAAAAACTGATTTGTGTATGGATCAACAAAAAGTTTGTAGTCCGTGTGCTGTCTTGGAATAAAAGAGGCAACACAAATGTGTGAATGTAGTCTCAATTTTTTATGTCAGATGACAAAGGCACTTTTTACTCTTAAAGACGTATGTGATTCCAAAAATGTTTTAGAATTTTTGGATGTTAAAGGGTTTTCTAATAGTCACTGAGCATACATTGACATGCCCAACACCTACTTTGTACTTGTATTATTTGAATCAGCCCTTTTACGGTTCCCTGTACTATACGTAATTGGAAGCATCCTGTAAAATTAGGTGGAAGGGGTTTGGATACCAAATGACTAAGGGTACCGTCACACACAGAGATATATTGCATGCAACTCACTGGTTGCAGTGAAATCATGGACACATTGTTCTATTTTGTGGCTGTGTACAAATGTAATAATGTGTCCATGATTTCACTGCAACCAGTGAGTTGCATGCAATATATCTCTGTGTGTGACGGTACCCTAAGTTTGTGAGCAATGTTTGCCATGTCATAGGACATGGAATAGAATAGTTGTTATGCTCATGCGAGCCTGGGGTTGGTAGTAGAGATGAGCGGTGTTCGATTCATATTGTTCGCCAATCTCAAATTCGAGCTGTTTTGGGCGGTGTTCGAGTCATTCGACGAATTCGAATAATTTGCTTCAAATTCATCAGTTCTAGGTTGTCTTCGATAACGCTGCGATCACCAAAAGCTTAACCCTAACACTGTTAATGAATGTTAATATCCAGTTTCAGTGTATAGTGTGTAGGGGAAGGGGGGTTGAGATCAGTGCTGCAGAAATAATTGCGATCTCCATTCTTTTTTCTCCTAACTGCATATACAGTGGGGCGGTGCAGGCTGTCAGTCAATTACACTCACACACAACAAAGTGCATTGTTTGCTCACAAGCAAGGTCAGGCATCATTGGCTGTGTATGTCACATGTCTAGCCCTATAAAACCCGGCCATTTTCCCCATCGCCACCATTTGCTCATTGCTGCAGCTCTGTGTTTGACGGCACTGCTGCTGCTGTGTGCACTATACTGTTAAACAGTGTCACTTTACTTATTAGTCATCTAGTGAGCGAATATCAAGTTAGATAGGAGAGATGATAGGTTTAGGGAGTAGGGACTGGAGGGATGGTGCGAATTGTAGGAATATCAGCCCTTTTGAGGGCTACTTCATAGGAGTAGGGAGTAGAAGTAGGGACTAGTTTCAATATCAGCTCTTTTCAGAGCTACTTCATAGAAGTAGGGACTGGTTGTAATCTCAGCATTTTGGGCTAGGTTAGAGCAGTCCATAGCTGTTTTTGCCAGGCAGTGTGTGTGCCAGTGCTGTGCAAGTGTTTTTCACAGCATCTGGCCACATCTAGCTCAGGGAATCCTTTAGGGCAGGTAGTGTAGCACTGCTGTGAAGAAAGCAACACCTGTCATTTTTTTGCTGCAGCTAGTCCAGGCAATTTGTTCGGGCTAGTAGCAGTGTCACTTACACAGTGGTGTAGCCCACTTGTGAAAGAAGCTACACCGCCTATGTAGTTCCTAGTAATTTTTAACTGCACCTTGCCCAGGTCTCACTTCGGGTCTAGTAGCAGTGTTACAAAAAGCAGTAGTGTAGGCCACTTCTAATGCAAGCAACTACACCACCTGTGTAATTCCTACTAATTTTTAACTGCACCTTCCCAGGTCTCACTTCGGGTCAAGTAGCAGTGTCACAAAAATCAGTATTGTATGCCTCTTCTAATACAAGCAACTACACCGCCTGTGTAGTTCCTACTAAATTTTAACTGCATCTTGCCCAGGTCTCACTTCGGGTCAAGTAGCAGTGTCACAAAAAGCAGTAGTGTAGGCCACTTCTAATACAAGCAACTACACCGCCTGTGTAGTTCCTACTAATTTTCAATTGCACCTTGCCCAGGTCTCACTTCGGGTCAAGTAGCAGTGTCACAAAAAGCAGTAGTGTAGACCATTTCTAATACAAGGAATTACACCACCTGTGAAGTTCCTACTAATTTTTAACTGCACCTTGCCCAGGTTTCACTTCGGGTCAAGTAGCAGTGTCACAAAAAGCAGTATTGCAGGCCACTTCTAATACAAGCAACTACACCGCCTGTGTAGTTCCTACTAATTTTTAACTGTACCTTGCCCAGGTCTCACTTCGGGTCAAGTAGCAGTGTCACGAAAAGCAGTAGTGTAGGCCACTTCTAATGCAAGCAAATATACTTTTAACCAGAGTATAGAGTTCTAAAGCCTAATATACCAGTGTAAATATCACAAAAGTCCACTGATTGCAAGTGCATAAGTTTATTTTAACATCATTGAGCAAGTAAAAAACACTGGGGAGGTACATAAAACCAAGTGCAGGTTACAGAGGGGATGAACCGATCACAATCCCCCATAGCATAGATCTAGTTGTACAGGCATCATTACATACACACAACATGGTATAACATAATACATAATAATAAATACAGTAAAACTACCACATTGCTGAGTACTCAGTTTGCCCGAACTCACCCATGTAGGGGGTTGTGACACGTGTTCAGGGGCTACCCCGACACGTATTTCAGATTGTCTTTCTTCAGGGGGTGGTGGGTGAGGAGTGAGGGCCTGGTTTAAATATATGGAGACCACCTGCTGCCTGTTCCTATCTAATTACCATCTTATTACAACGCTGCGGCTGCAGGACACATCGCTCCGTGAACTCCGGGGTCGGAATATTACTTCCGGTGACGCCACCAACCGGAAGTACACGGCGCCGTGCCTGTGCGTGCGCAGTCGCGTCTATTTCCTACTGCTCATGTGCCGAAGGTATTGGCACCATCTTAGTTGTGGGCCAGGAACCTGGCAGATAGATTTTAGACACCTTGCCCAGGCACCTTGCCCAGGTCTCACTTCGGGTCAAGTAGCAGTGTCACAAAAAGCAGTAGTGTAGGCCATTTCTAATACAAGCAAGTATACCGCCTGTGTAGTTACTACTAATTTTATCTGCACCTAACCCAGGTCTCACTTTGGACCTAGTAGCAGTGTTGGTTCACTCACCTTGCTCGATTTACATCCAACTTTTTCTTGTCCAACAACTGCACAGTTGCCAATTTTGTCACATACAAAATAAGTGGCAAAAGGTCTGCTGTTGATGGAAAGGGGAGTAGGCATGGTGGAAAGGGAAAAAATGTTTGTCCGTGGGGTAGATGCTAAAGCTACATTAACATCTGGTGAAGAAAGACAATCTACCAGCCAAAGTAAGATTTCTACTTCTTTACGTGCCCGATCACATATGATCCCTTTCTTATGGACCCGACCATCGATACCACTTATAAACGAGGCACAAAAGCAGCAGGTGCTTGAATAGATTGCAAGTGCTCCATCAAGTGGCCTCTCCTCCACCTCAACTTCTACATCACAAACCCTCCAGTCATCTGAGGTGTCAGCCCAATCGCACTTGATTCCTCCCAGCTCCCAAGTCTCCAGCCGCCCTACTGAGTCTGGGGTAACAGACATGGTTGAGTCTGCAAAGCTGTTCAGTCACACAATAGCCTGGGAATCAGAGGTCTGCTCCAAAGCTGCAGTGAGTCCAGACGAGTTATTGATCTGCCCTGATGCCCAGAGGCTTTGTGAGTCAGATCCAGGCCCAGATGAAGAAGGTTCTGACCTTAATGTAGACCCTCATTCCCTAACAGTAACTACTCTTGGTGGACACAAGGAGGATGATGCTGATGAGACTCAGATACCGGATTGGATTGACAAATTAAGTTTTTGGTCAAGGCAGGAAGAGGTTGTCTCTGAGGACGAGGGGTGTGAGAACACAGAGGATGATGATGGGGATGGAGATCTCACTTGCTGTCAACCCACAGTCAGCCAGTCGATGAGGTCAGCAGAGGAGTTGGAGGAGGATGCTACTGACGACGAGGTTAGGTTGCACCTTGCTGGACATAGACGGAGTAGTGAAAGCACGTCAACAACTGCATCCGCAGCCACAACTCTGCCTCTGAGCAGAAGTCGTGGTGGCTCTGCAGATCGCATGGGCTCTAAGCCTTGCCTAGCCTGGGCCTTTTTTGACATCACCAAGGATCTCCCAACTCATGTCATCTGCAAGATTTGTAACCAATCTCTGAGTAGAGGCCAAAAACTCACTAGCTTGAGTACTTCATGTATGAACCGCCACATAGACATGAAACACAAGTCACAGTGGGAACTTCACTTGCTACAATGCAGGCTAGCAGGACAGGCCTACCACCGTCTGCCCCATCAAGTGCATCCATGTGTTCTTCATCATCTATGACTGGGGACAGCTGTCACACATGCTTTTGAATGCAGACCTTCCACCTCTTACCCGCAACAGGCAATGTGATTGGCAGGTCGTCACTTGGTTTTCAAGTGGACAATGCTGCTGGTGTTGAGCTCTCTCAGACATCGAGAGCACCACCTTTGGATGAAGGCAACATTACATCTTTACCTGCACCTCCCTCACAGACCAGCAGTTTGCCGTGGACACCCTACCCAACCCCGTCTCAGCACAGCAGCCAGCCCTCCTAACCATGAGAAAGCTAAGCACTTGAATTTCACCATCTGCAAACTGTTGGCTACAGAAATTCTGCCTTTCTGCCTGGTGAAGACAGAGGATTTTCGAGACATTATGTCCGTCGCAGTGCTCCACTACCAGATGCCCAGTCGCCACTATTTTTCCAAGAAAGGTGTGCCTGCGCTACACCAGCAGGTCGGTCGCACACAACGTCACCGCCTCCTTGAGAAACTCTGTGTGTGACAGGGTTCATTTCACCACAGACACTTGGACCAGTAAGCATGGGCAGGGGCGTTACATGTCGCTGACTGGGCACTGGTTAACTATGGTGAGAGCTGGAGAAGGGTCTGCTGTCCAAGTCTTGCCGTCCCCACGAGTTGTGCGTCCATCCTCTGTAGGTTGAAGTTCCTCCACTGCTTCTGCCTCCTCAACCTCGTCTCGGTCCTCCACCTCCGCCCAAAGCCTGTCTGGTAATGCCACCCGCGTTGTAACTACACAGAAGGAATCCTGCACACCTCCTTACTATGCTGGCAGCAGAGCTCAACGCCATTAGGCAGTCTTTACCTTGAAATGCTTGGAAAATGTGAATCACACAGCTGAGGAGTTGTGGTCAGCTCTGGCGACGGAGTTTCAGCAATGGTTGTCTCCACTCAACCTGCAGCCATGGAAGGCCGTGTGCGACAATGCTGCAAACCTGTGTGCGGCCCTTCGCCGGGGCAATATCACACACATGCCTTGTATGGCCCACGTGTTGAATCTGGTTGTCCAGCAATTTTTGACACACTATCCTGGCCTAGATGGGCTTCTGCAGAGGGCACAGTCGCTGTCTGCTCACTTCTGGCGTTTGCATACTGTAGCTCAACGACTTGCATCGCTCTAGAGCTCTTTCGGCTTGCCCGTTCACCGGCTGAAATGCGATGTGCCGATACGCTGGAATTCTACTCTGCGCATGTTCCAGCGACTGTGGCAGCAGCACCGAGCCCTGGTGCAATACGTTATGACGTATAGCCTGGGCCAACGAGATCCAGAGGTGGGGCAGATTATGCTGCAGGAGTGGTCTCAGATCAAGGACCTATGCACCCTTTTGCACAGTTTTGACATGGCTACAAAGATGTTTAGTGCTGACGATGCCATTAGAAGCATGACTATTCCGGTCATCTACATGCTGGATCACACTCTAAACAATATTCGGAGTCAGGTGGTGGGACAAGAGGAGGTGGAGGAAGTACAGAAGAAGTCCTATACGGAAGGGATGACAACATCTCCAAGGTCCTCACGGTCGGCAGCACCAAGATGGCAGGCATGGGAGGGTGGTGGAGAGAGATTAACAAGGGCACATGGTAGCAACCAAACTCTTGAGGAGGGTGCAGGAGCACAGGAAGAAATGGAGGACGAACTAGCAATGGGCATGGAAGAGTCAGCAGATGAGGGAGACCTTGATGATATTTCTGTTGTGCGAGGTTGGGGGGAGAAGGCAGAGGAAGGAAGCATGATTCTCACCTCCCCACCACCAACACAACAAGGACTTGGTCCTCCTGGATGCGCAAGCCACATGAGCGACTTTTTGCTGCACTACCTGCAAGATCACCCTCGGATTGTCCAAATTAGAAATAATGCCGACTACTGGGTTGCCACACTCCCCGGTACAAGACCAAATTTTCCAAAATAATTCCTGCCATACAAAGGGACACACGCATGCAGGAGTATCAGCAGAAGCTGATACATAATCTAAGATCAGCTTTTCCACAAAACACCAGTGGTACAAAAAATTAATCTCACAGTTTTAACTTGTCAACCGTGGGACTGTCGAGTCATTATCACTCACACCATACCAGTAACACCGTATTTGGTGGTTGTAACAGCAACTTTGTGGCCCCGTTTCACAATTTTTTTAGACCATCATTTGCAAGGCCTGAAGACACGGGAAGTCTGATACATAGTCAACGCCAAGAGCGGATGGTACACGAGTATCTCCAACTTAACATCGATGCCATGACTGGGGAACTGGAGCCTTGCTCATTTTGGGCTTCCAATCTAGAAAAATCGCCTGAGCTTGCCACTCACGCCTTGGAGATCTTGTCGTGCCCCGCAGCCAGCGTTCTCTCGGAACATGTCTTCATCAATGCTGGTGGTGTGCTTACAGAAAAGCGCACGCGCCTGTCCACCCAGAATGTGGACAGACTAATGTTCATAAAGATGAACAAGGCATGGATCCGCAACGACTTTTCTACCCCTGTCTCATCCTGGGGAGACTAAAGCCTTGTGGATTTTTAAAGTTTGCAACTGTGGGGCAATTGATGCCACTTAAGTGGTGTCTGTGCCCAAATTTTTGGAAAAAATTAAGACTCTTCTTGTAGTCCTCTAAATGTGACACAATACTCATCGTCTGCACGTGCCTTTACAGATACTGAGGAAAAACCTCACCAAATAATCATCGTTTGCACGAGGCCTTATAAATCATAAGGAAAAACCTCACCAAATACTCATCGTCTGCACATGCCCTTACAGATACTGAAGTAAAACCAAATACTCATCATCTCCACGTGGCCTTACAGATACTGAAGTAAAACTCACCAAAGACTCATTGTCTGTACGAGGCCTTACAGATACTGAGGTATAAACCTCACCAAATACTCATCGTATGCACGAGGCCTTACAAATAATAAGGAAAAACCTCACCAAATACTCATCGTCTGCACATGCCCTTACAGATACTGAAGTAAAACCAAATACTCATCATCTCCACGTGGCCTTACAGATACTGAAGTAAAACTCACCAAAGACTCATTGTCTGTACGAGGCCTTACAGATACTGAGGTATAAACCTCACCAAATACTCATCGTATGCATGAGGCCTTACAAATACTGCAGTAAAACTCACCAAATACTCATCGTGTGCATGATGTCTTACAAATGCTGGAGTAAAAATGGATTTTAGAAGGGCATGACATGCCTATATCTGTGTCTCCTCCTCCTTTTACTCATCTATCTCTTTTCTTCTCACATTTTTATATGTACTTGTCACTTTTCCATGTGTTTGTTGTATCTTCTGAGTAGTTTGTTACCTTTTGGACACCTTAGAAAGTGTTTTCTATGTGTTTTCTACGTGTTTGTATGTGTTTGTGTTTGCCTGCCGTTGTTTTCAATGGTTTTCGACGAACATTCGACGAACACCCCCCCAATTCGATGAATCTAATCGAATTCGAACACTAGGGTGGTGGCTCATCTCTAGTTGGTAGTAGACTCACTAGACCACAGATGGTCTGTGGAAGCTGACCCCGAGGACAGGAACAGGCTGGAGAGTATCTTGAGTAAATATACAGTTTTATTTGCATACACCCACAGGAGCAGCCAATGTCAGGCAAGAGTAAAGTTTCTAGTTCAACTTGCAGACTGTCATATGGATACCACAGCTTCAGAGGCCAACAGGTACCAGCAGAACAGAGACCAATGCAGGTTGGCAAGAGTGTGGCATAGGCTCACCAAAGATGGATACAGACTGGCTTAGCATGGAAGGCGCACAGGAGGCACATGCTGACAGGTGAACTTGGCTTGCTAAATGGAGGCAGATGTAGCATACAAGTGTAGTAGGTTCATTGCAGATAAGTGCAGCAGACTAGAGTAGCAGCTCAATAGTGACAGGCACTAAGACAAAACAAGGAATTAGTGAATGCAAGGAACAGGGTACAAGGCATGGGGACCTAAGAACATGCAACACCACTAAGGGATAGGAAACACTGCTCAGGCACATCCCTTAAGGGGAGGGTGCCTTATATATACTGAACCTCTCAGCAATAGACTGAGAGGCACTTTCAGGTCAGGGAGTACTGGCCCTTTAAATATCAGCAGGATGCGGTAGGAATCGACTAAGGAAGGTCCTGGAAGTACTCTTCAGTGACCGTAGACTCTGACCAGAGATGGCTGCAGGCGTGGAGCCAGGAAGCATAGCTGGATCATGGATCAGATGAGATGCCTGAATGGGAGAGAGTACAGTAGGCTGGGCAGACTCTATAGAGCTAAGTGCTTTGCACCAATCTCCCTGCCCAGTGGAGACCAGCCTTGTGACTAGGGGCATAACAACAGTGAAGGGGTGTATTGTGTAATCTGCACATGAAACAGGGCATACAGACATATATCAAATGTAAGCACATTGTTGTTGCTATTGTTCAGCATATCTACAATCTTTATAAAGATTCTATGCATTTTTGTAAATAAACAATTTTAAACCTCCCTGGCGGTATGATTATGTCAGGAATTTTGTAGTAAATGCAGTACCATTTTTTTGGTAAAAAAAATTATTTTATGGGCAGACATTTTATACTTTTTTATTATGGGCCGAAATTTTATACCTTTTTATTTCCCGCCCAGTTCCGCCTCCAATGAGCCGCTGCCCGACTGGGTAGGGGCCCCTCAAGCATCAGTAGGGGGCCCCCGTGACCCTGTGACAGAGGAGAGGAGGGTAACTGAGGGAAGCATCCTGCTCCCCTTGGATGTTCCTGCCCCTCCTCTCGTCTGCAGCCCAGGCTCTAACCCTAACCCTAGCCCTAACCCTAACCCTACCCCTAACCCTAGCCCTAACCCTAACCCTAGCCCTAACCCTAGCCCTAACCCTAACCCTAGCCCTAGCCCTAGCCCTAACCCTAGCCCTAACCCTTACTCTAACCCCGACCCAACTGCTGCTGGCAGGAACAACTCCACTGCCCCCGCCCTCGATCCGCGACTTCAATGGCCGCGACCGCACTGCCGAGAGCATCCCCCCCGGGACCGCGACCGCACTGACGATAGCAATTCCCCCCCCGGGCCGCGACTGCACTGCCGATAGCAAAGGGGGCCGCGACCGCACTGCCGATAACATAAAGTGTGACTCGGAATTACCGCTTCTGACAGTCAAAGGTAACCCCGAGTCACACTCGGGAATACCGCTAGGAAGGTTAAAGACTGTCCTAAACCATTAGCTGTCCTACTAACTCATGCTTGGGGTGATATCTCCAATTTGACCTCATGTCCCAAAAGAAGAGGTAATCAACATGCGGATAACTTTATATTTTATATTCTTCAAATTAATCTACTACATATCAATTGTGGGCTAAATTGTATCATAAAAAATAACAGATCATAAGACAAATTATAGTGGTAGAAATTTTTCTAGACTTACACTGAACAAGCAGAAAGTATACCAACTATAGGGCATGAATAATAATGGAGCGACTTATAAATAATTCATCGGGTTTCACAGAGGTATATTTCAAAATGTATTACTTATACAATGGTGAATGGCACATGGTAACGAACATAAATTCTCCAAATTTAGCACATAATGTTTATAAATAATCTGTGACCTCTTTTGGTCACATGGCACATACCTAGGCGGCATACCAGTTTGACCTAAAACACGCTGCAGCATGTCCCTGTCGATGGTTATTATAGAGGTGGTAATGCTCATCTAGTTTTGCTGGGAAAGACGGCACGTAAACAATGTCTTTGATGTACCTCAAAAGAAGATGTCATACGCTGTCAGATTGGGAAGCCTGCAGGCCATCTGAAAAGTGCCAAGTGCAGCACCCAATCTACCAGGTTGGGAGTTCCTCTGAATGCCAGTGGGGTGGAGCTCCATCTTGTTGGAAAATGAAGTTCCTTGAAACAGCCATAACTGTAACATATTGAGGCATGATGTATTTGTCACAGTCTTTTCAATGGAAAAAAGGGTCTGTACACCTTTATTTTTGAGATTGCACAAAAAACATTTACTTTTGGAGAAACACTCTTGATTTGTACAGTGGCATTGGGAATATCTGTTCCTCATATTTAGACATTGTGATGGTTCACCTTTCCGATGAAGTGGAAGGTTGCCTCATATCTAAACACTAACTGTGAAGTTACTTTGTCATGTTCCAATGCTGCCTGAAGTAGTGCACAGAATTTGAATCAGACGCCATGGTTGGCTGGCTATAAATGTGGCAATAACTATATTTAAAGAGGACCTGTCACCCCCCTGGTGCTTGGCAAACTGAATGCAGTACTAAACTCTGCATGTCTGCTGCATTCAGGGAAGGGATGCCCCATGTCTCTAGCCCCCCTGTAACCTTTAAAAAAGACTTTAGAAACTTTATAGTTAAGAGGTCTCGTGGGTTGGATCTGATTAAGAGGCCCTCGCCGCTGGCACAATCCTCCCTGCCTCCTCCTTGTGTGTCCATGTGCCATATTCCCGCCCTGCTGTATGAATAAAGCATAAACTGGATGGTTCTGCTGCTGATGTCATGCAATGCGCCTTACAATGCGCCTTACAGCCTCTCAAACCGAGCACTGTGCGCCAGCATGATTGACACAGAACAGGAGGAGGGCAGACCCAGAAGAAGAGAGAGGCGGCGGCAGACACATAGAGGGGGTGGAACACACAAGGAGGAGACAGGGAGGATTGTGCCAGCGGCGAGGACCTGTTAATTGGATCCAACCCACGGGACCTCTTAATTGTAAAGTTTCTAAAATCTTTTATAAATTTTACAGGGTGGCTAGAGACATGGAGGACCTCTTCCCTGAATACAGCAGACATGATGCTTTCAGTTTGCCAAGCACCAGGGAGGTGACCGGTCCTCTTTAATATCATTTCTGGCATGGTTGCTCTTCACAGAATCTTCCAAGCAGTCCAGAGAATGATGGAAGACTGTTTTAACGGCATATAGAGTTGACGTTTAAAGAAAAAAAAAATTGCATCTTGTTTGGTTGATGACTAGGGATGAGCGAGTCTACTCGCTAGGACTCGTTACTCGGCGATTCTTAAGGGACTCGCTGGACTCGGGAATCGGCGAGTCTTTTAGCGAATACTCGCTCAGTAACGAGTCCAATGCAAGTGAATGGCAATCTTAGTTTTGTCATAGTTTACTTTCTCTCACTCGCTAGACTCGCTAGACTCGCTCTATCACATCGCTATATAGCTTGAATCTCCCCAAACAGCAGCGAGTCTGAGCGAGTCTACGAGTCCGAATCCTAGCGAGTCTGCGATTCCGAGTCCTGTATTCTCTATTCGGGACTCGCGAATCCAGAATCTTTTATGTTACTAGTCAGCATTGCGTGTTAGGTCAGAAAACTTGTGAAGATAGCCAATCATAGTCAGTAATGGCATAGCAGCTTTGGTTGTGTCAGGACTATGATTGGCTGCTGTCCATCGTGATGCCTATGTCATCTATGACAAGGCAAGGCAGTATATAAGGCTTGCCCCCGCCATTTTGGGCACATTGCTGAGAAGAGCTGACCTAGTGCAGGGAGACTTGGAGCAGATCTAGGGACAGTTAGGCAGTGTAGGAGTCACATATAACCCAAAAGTTCTTTTCAGAACTAACAGGACGGAGTGTAGGAGTCAAGATTCCTCACACATAACCCAAAAGTTCTTTTCAGAACTACCAGGACGGAGGATTGCTGTACAGGACTGTAAGGAAGGGGAGATAGGAGCAGCCTTACAGTGAATCCAGCACCATCCTCAGAGCTTAGTTCACCCAGCTTTCCGCAGAGCTGTAATCCTAAGCTTTTTCTTATTTTTGGCACTAGTCTACCAAATAATTTTGGTGCCATTTTTCCACAAAAAATTTCCTGTGCCAGTGCGTTGCTGTACGGTGTCCTGCCTGCAGCTCGCACGGTACTTGTAAACTTGCACGCAGCCAGCACCGCAGCCTAAGTGTGCCTGGTTCTGCGTACTAAACAATTTTTTCCTGTGCCAGTGCGTAGCTGTACGGTGTCCTGCCTGCAGCTCGCACGGTACTTGTAAACTTGCACGCAGCCAGCACCGCAGCCTAAGTGTGCCTGGTTCTGCGTACTAAACAATTTTTTCCTGTGCCAGTGCGTAGCTGTACGGTGTCCTGCCTGCAGCTCGCACGGTACTTGTAAACTTGCACGCAGCCAGCACCGCAGCCTAAGTGTGCCTGGTTCTGCGTACTAAACAATTTTTTCCTGTGCCAGTGCGTAGCTGTACGGTGTCCTGCCTGCAGCTCGCACGGTACTTGTAAACTTGCACGCAGCCAGCACTGCAGCCTAAGTGTGCCTGGTTCTGCGTACTAAACAATTTTTTCCTGTGCCAGTGCGTAGCTGTACGGTGTCCTGCCTGCAGCTCGCACGGTACTTGTAAACTTGCACGCAGCCAGCACCGCAGCCTAAGTGTGCCTGGTTGTGCGTACTAAACAATTTTTTCCTGTGCCAGTGCGTAGCTGTACGGTGTCCTGCCTGCAGCTCGCACGGTACTTGTAAACTTGCACGCAGCCAGCACCGCAGCCTAAGTGTGCCTGGTTCTGCGTACTAAACAATTTTTTCCTGTGCCAGTGCGTAGCTGTACGGTGTCCTGCCTGCAGCTCGCACGGTACTTGTAAACTTGCACGCAGCCAGCACCGCAGCCTAAGTGTGCCTGGTTGTGCGTACTAAACAATTTTTTCCTGTGCCAGTGCGTAGCTGTACGGTGTCCTGCCTGCAGCTCGCACGGTACTTGTAAACTTGCACGCAGCCAGCACCGCAGCCTAAGTGTGCCTGGTTGTGCGTACTAAACAATTTTTTCCTGTGCCAGTGCGTAGCTGTACGGTGTCCTGCCTGCAGCTCGCACGGTACTTGTAAACTTGCACGCAGCCAGCACCGCAGCCTAAGTGTGCCTGGTTCTGCGTACTAAACAATTTTTTTCCTGTGCCAGTGCGTAGCTGTACGGTGTCCTGCCTGCAGCTCGCACGGTACTTGTAAACTTGCACGCAGCCAGCACCGCAGCCTAAGTGTGCCTGGTTCTGCGTACTAAACAATTTTTTCCTGTGCCAGTGCGTAGCTGTACGGTGTCCTGCCTGCAGCTCGCACGGTACTTGTAAACTTGCACGCAGCCAGCACCGCAGCCTAAGTGTGCCTGGTTCTGCGTACTAAACAATTTTTTCCTGTGCCAGTGCGTAGCTGTACGGTGTCCTGCCTGCAGCTCGCACGGTACTTGTAAACTTGCACGCAGCCAGCACTGCAGCCTAAGTGTGCCTGGTTCTGCGTACTAAACAATTTTTTCCTGTGCCAGTGCGTAGCTGTACGGTGTCCTGCCTGCAGCTCGCACGGTACTTGTAAACTTGCACGCAGCCAGCACCGCAGCCTAAGTGTGCCTGGTTCTGCGTACTAAACAATTTTTTCCTGTGCCAGTGCGTAGCTGTACGGTGTCCTGCCTGCAGCTCGCACGGTACTTGTAAACTTGCACGCAGCCAGCACCGCAGCCTAAGTGTGCCTGGTTCTGCGTACTAAACAATTTTTTCCTGTGCCAGTGCGTAGCTGTACGGTGTCCTGCCTGCAGCTCGCACGGTACTTGTAAACTTGCACGCAGCCAGCACCGCAGCCTAAGTGTGCCTGGTTCTGCGTACTAAACAATTTTTTCCTGTGCCAGTGCGTAGCTGTACGGTGTCCTGCCTGCAGCTCGCACGGTACTTGTAAACTTGCACGCAGCCAGCACCGCAGCCTAAGTGTGCCTGGTTGTGCGTACTAAACAATTTTTTCCTGTGCCAGTGCGTAGCTGTACGGTGTCCTGCCTGCAGCTCGCACGGTACCTTCCATCTCTCTAAAAATATCTTAGCCTCTAGTGTGTACCTTTCACGAAATAGTACCTGCTACTTGTTTTACAAGCCCCCAGAAAGCCACCAGAAATTACAAAATGTCACACAAAAAACCAAATCCAAAAAAAAGTGTTGCTAAGGGACAGGGACGAGGTACAGGCATTGGTAGTCGTGGCCAACTATCCACCAGTTCGGGCAGACAGACGAGGATTGATCGATCGTTCCTCCTGTCTAACTTTCCCCGTCAGGAAAGTAAACGAGTATTGAGGCCGGAAGACGAACAGCATCTAACGTCTTGGCTGGCAGACAAGACCTCAACAACAGGTTCTTGCAGCACTCAAGGTTCCTTGAGCACTGTATCTACTGTTGGTACATACCATGCTGGGTCATCTAATCCACAACCTCTTCACAGTTCCTCAGACCAACAGCAGCCCCATGAAAATGTTGACACAGACATGGGTCACTCAGATGACTTATTTGGTACATATAATCCTTTACATGAATCCGGTTTGCCAGACTCCGTAGTAGATGACATACTTGATGAAGAATTGTCCATTCATGGACAAGTTTTAGAGACACCCCCGGCCACATGAACGTGTCTTTCAGCAAAGTCTTAGACCGTCTCAGGAGTTGGAGGATGATGATGAGACAGTGACACACTTGTCATCTGGGGAGCAAAATCTATCTTGTTATCGGGAAGATTTAGAAGAGGAAGGGGTTGATGATGAGACAACTGATCCCACGTGGAATGTTGCGATGCAGAGCCAGCAGAGCAGCACGGAGGAAGAAAGTGTGTATGTCCCACCAACAAAGGCAGCAAGGCCGACTCCTCCCACCAGAACTCAAAGAGTCACCACTGTTGCCCAAAATGTGTCCACTGTGGCTCAAAATTTGTCAACTGGTGGACAAAATGTCTCAAATGTGGGCCTCAGTAATCCCTCAGGGAGTACAGTCAAGCCTAGAGGTCGGTCAGCCACTGTGTGGAAATTTTTTAAAGATGGGCCTTCTCAAGAAAATGTGGTCATCTGTACCATCTGCCATGCAAGGCTCAGCAGAGGCCACGGGAAAGGAAACCAGAGCACCAGCAGTATGCGGAAGCACATGGCTGGTCAGCACCCTATTCAGTGGTCAAAAGTGCAGCCTTCCACAACAGTGTCATCTGACCCAAAGACTGCGACGGTAACTCAGATACGTCCGTCACAATCAAGTGTTGCTGAAGCTGGTCCAGCTCATATGTACTCATCACAAGCAGCGGTTGCAGAGAGACTGAACCCGAGTGCAGACAGTTGTCGGTCAGCAACATCGTTACAGTTATCAGTGACACAGCTGTACGAAAGGAAGCAGAAATACCACTCTTCCCACCCATTAGCCAAAAAAATAAATGCCCAGATAGCTAAGTTGTTAGCAGTCGAGATGTTGCCGTTTAGGCTTGTGGGTACAGACTCTTTCCGTGAGCTTTTGGCTGTGGCAGTACCACGCTACTCGGTTCCAAGCCGCCACTACTTTTCACGTTGTGCCGTCCCCGCGTTACATGAGCATGTCATTAACAACCTCAAGCGTGCCCTCACCAACGCTGTAACCGGGAAAGTACACCTTACTACGGACACGTGGACAAGCAGTTCAGGACAGGGCCGGTACATCTCGCTCACCGCGCATTGGATCAACGTTGTGGAGAGTGTGCCAAACGATGTTAGTGTTACATCAAACATCCTACCCACGCCACGGATAGCTGGCACAACCTCATTCAGGGTCTCTGCATCATCCTATATGTCCACTACCCCATCTTCCGCTTCCTCGACCAATCCTCAATTGCCCTCAACATCACGGCCAAGTTGGGAGGTTTGCTGCAGTGCTTCAGCAAGACGCCAACAGGCTCTGCTGAAGCTGATCTGTTTAGGTCACACACCGCACACTGCAGTAGAGCTGTTGAAAGGTCTGAAGGAACAGACAGATGAGTGGCTATCCCCACTCCAACTCCAGACCGGTCTCGTGGTGAGCGACAATGGTCGTAACCTAGTGGCTGCACTTAAGCTCGGAAACCTTGTGCACGTCCCTTGCATGGCTCACGTGCTGAATCTGGTAGTGCAGAAATTCCTGCGTACATACCCAGAGCTATGTGACCTACTGGAGAAGGTGCGTCGAGTTTGTGCACATTTTCGTCATTCGTCAACAGCGGTTGGAAAACTTTCATTGCTTCAAAAGCAATTGAATTTGCCCAACCACAGACTCATTTGTGACATGCCGACACGATGGAACTCTACATTCCATATGTTATCGAGGATCAATGAGCAGCAGAGGGCAATATCCGAGTATCAGTTGCAACATGCCCGTCAGACCGGCAGTCAGCCACGACATATTAGTACAATGGAGTGGGTGTGGATCGCTGACACATCTGAGGTTCTTGATAATTTTGACTACTGCACAAAACTGGTGAGCGGTGATCAGTCCATCATCAGTGTCACTATACCCATGCTGTGTCTGCTGAAAGAGTCCCTCATTAATCAGAAAAATGAAGCATTGAGAGCCCAGCAGATGGCTATGGAGCCAGATTTAAACAGCGCAGTACCTAGCCAGCAAAGCCAGTATGACCAGGCAACAATGGCTCCTGAGGAGGAACAGGAGCAAGACGATGAAGAGGATTCATTTTTTGTTGGTGCCGATGTCAACCCAGATGGTACTCAGAACCCCAGCTTTGTGTCTGTCCACCATGGGTGGCCTGGAGAGGAGGAGGCGGAGACAGACTTTGCGGATACAATGGGTATTGAACATCGTTCTGAGGACACTGAAGACATGACTCTATGCAGCTTAGGACACATGGCTGACTTCATGTTGACTTGTCTGCTAGAAGACCCACGAGTGATTAACATATTGCACAACGACCTCTACTGGTTGGCCACCTTTCTGGACCCACGTTATAAAGATAAATTCACCTCACTGCTGTTTCAGTCACCACGTGGCTTGACAATTGACTATTTCAAGAGTGTTCTTGTGGAAAATATGCTTCGAATATCACCGTCAGACAACACTCTGCCCATAGTTAGCAACTCTGTGCAACAGCAGCCTTTGGTCGGGGCACAATCATCCACGCTGTCCAGAAGAGATGCTGGAAAGATGTCCGCAAAGTGGGCTATGTTCAATAAGCCATCGAACCTGCAGCGCCATGTTGCTCCAGTAACCATCTCTCGGAGACAGAAACTTACCAACATGGTACAAGAATACTTAAGTGACAGTACCTGCTTCCTGACTGATGCCGCAGTCCCGTTTAATTACTGGGTCTCCAAGCTCCACACTTGGACCGAGCTCTCGTTGTATGCCTTGGAGGTGCTGGCATGCCCTGCAGCTAGTGTGACATCAGAGCGGGTTTTCAGTGCCGCTGGGGGTATCATAACTGATACCAGGACACGTCTTACTCCAGAGAATGCAGACAGGCTTACTCTAATTAAGTTTAATAGGAACTGGATTTCACAAGACTTCTTGAGCCCTGAAGACGACAGTACTCAGAGCTGAAGTGCCACGTTCATCATCAATATGATATAATTAATCATTGTATTATATTGTGTCTTTTTGGTACAAGCAGTATGTCCAAGACCAGTAACGATTTGCGTAACCATGTTCCTGCAACCTGGTAATGAGGCTGCTTCATCTTAAACCAACACTACACCTTAACTTCGGTTTCATTAACCATCACAACACCTTTTCACAAGGAATCAACCTTTATTTTCTGTTAGCAAACATTTAACAGCCCCTTGGGCTAATTTTTGGAAACACCCAGCCTAACAAGCTGATCATGGCCCTTAGGCCTGCATTTACACTAAAAATGCAAAACAGCCCCTTGGGCTAATTTTTGGAAACACCCAGCTTAACAAGCTGATCATGGCCCTTAGGCCTGCATTTATACCCAAAAAGCAAAACAGCCCCTTGGGCTAATTTTTTGAAACACCCAGCCTAACAAGCTGAACATGGCCATTAGGCCTGCATTTATACCCAAAATGCAAAACAGCCCCTTGGGCTAATTTTTGGAAACACCCAGCCTAACAAGCTGAACATGGCCATTAGGCCTGCATTTATACCCAAAATGCAAAACAGCCCCTTGGGCTAATTTTTGGAAACACCCAGCCTAAGAGGCTTATCATGGCCCTTAGGCCTGCATTTACACTTAAAATGCCAAACAGCCCCTTGGGCTAATTTTTGGAAACACCCAGCCTAACAAGCTGAACATGGCCATTAGGCCTGCATTTATACCCAAAATGCAAAACAGCCCCTTGGGCTAATTTTTGGAAACACCCAGCCTAAGAGGCTTATCATGGCCCTTAGGCCTGCATTTACACTAAAAATGCCAAACAGCCCCTTGGGCTAATTTTTGGAAACACCCAGCTTAACAAGCTGATCATGGCCCTTAGGCCTGCATTTATACCCAAAAAGCAAAACAGCCCCTTGGGCTAATTTTTTGAAACACCCAGCCTAACAAGCTGAACATGGCCATTAGGCCTGCATTTATACCCAAAATGCAAAACAGCCCCTTGGGCTAATTTTTGGAAACACCCAGCCTAACAAGCTGAACATGGCCATTAGGCCTGCATTTATACCCAAAATGCAAAACAGCCCCTTGGGCTAATTTTTGGAAACACCCAGCCTAAGAGGCTTATCATGGCCCTTAGGCCTGCATTTACACTTAAAATGCAAAACAGCCCCTTGGGCTAATTTTTGGAAACACCCAGCCTAACAAGCTGAACATGGCCATTAGGCCTGCATTTATACCCAAAATGCAAAACAGCCCCTTGGGCTAATTTTTGGAAACACCCAGCCTAAGAGGCTTATCATGGCCCTTAGGCCTGCATTTACACTTAAAATGCCAAACAGCCCCTTGGGCTAATTTTTGGAAACACCCAGCCTAACAAGCTGAACATGGCCATTAGGCCTGCATTTATACCCAAAATGCAAAACAGCCCCTTGGGCTAATTTTTCCAGGCACCAAGCCTATGCCTCCATCGTGGGCATTGCATGTACTATGCTCCTAGTACAAGCAATTCTATTGTATGGGCCAAGCACCCTGCTTTCTGAAAAAAATGTATATGAAGCCCCTTCAGCTAATTTTTTTAGGCAACAAGCCTATGCTTGCATCGTGGGCATTGCTTGGACTATCATCCTGCTGGAGCCTGGAGAAAGGTCCCACTGTACGCTCTGTAGAAAACGCGTAGACGCGATGTGTAGCAGGTAGATGTCCCAGCCTCTCACATGTGTGTTCCTAGTCTTGTTGCCATAGCGAGGCATTAAGTAACCCCCCAAACACAGGCACTGTTTATTTGTCAGCAACATTTGTCTGTGGAGTCATGATTTTACACTTAGTAACCAAGGTGACTTCATGCTCCATGCGGTCCGTAAAGTACTTGCTAATGATGCTCTCTCTCCCCTGTCCTCCACGCCAAATGTCTCGGGGTAATCCTTGACTCATCCCTCTCCTTCAAGCCCCACCTCTAGTTCCTAACCAAGTCCCTGTCACTCCAACTCAAAAATATTTCAAGAATTTGCTCGTTACTCAACCCTGACACAGCTAAAACACTCATTAATGCCCTCATCATCTCACGCCTTGACTACTGGAACCTCCTTCGCACAGGCCTCCCTGCCAACTCTCTTGCACCTCTCCAATGTATACTAAACTCTGCTGCCCGACTAATCCATCTGTCCTCACGCTACTCACCTGTCTACACCCACTGCCAAGCCCTTCACTGGGTCCCCGCCCCACAGAGAGCTCACTTTAAAACACTCATCATGACATTCAAAGCCTTACACAACCTATCCCCACCATACATCTCCGACATGATCTCCCGATACCATCCCTCACGCTACCTGCGTTCATCCAAAGAACTTCTCCGACACTCCCCCCTCATCTCCTCTTCCCACAACCGCATACAGGATTTCTCCCGGGCATCAACCATGCTCTGTAACTCGCTGCCCCACCTCATCACTCACTCGCCTACCCTGGGAACCTTCAAGAAACACCTAAAGACTCACCTCTTCCGACAGGCCTACAACCTGCCATGACACCCCGCTACACGCCCCACGACCGACACCTTCCCCACCCTATTGTATCCCCACCCACCCCTCGTTGAATGTGAGCCCACGCGTACAGGGTCCTCTCCTGTTGTACCTCTATGACCTTATTGTCTATGTTTATTGTACTTCTCCTTGTGTACCTTATCCTCATGTAAAGCGCCATGGAACCTATCGGTGCTATATAAATAAATAATAATTATAATGATGATGACTTTAAGCCCACCCACAAAACAACCTACACATCCTTTCCCTGAAAAAAGACAGACACAAAGCAGTTTTTGTAAACTGGGTATTATTCCGCCATAATGGTAAAAATGTCAGAATTTTTTTTTTTTTTTTTTTTTTTTTTTTGGTACAACTTAGTAAACAGGAAAATATAAGAAATAATAACAATGAAATTGTGCAATGCACATGAACACAAAATAAAAAAAAAAAAAAAAAGGGGTCTACAGCTGCTGGTAGGTTGCCGCATCCTCCGGCCTTGCCAGTAAAGTGACACCATCACCCTGGTCCTGCAAGAGGTCAAGGGCCCCATGAATGGCCTCCGGCAACCCTTGAGGGTGGATCCTCTGGGCCGGTGTGGGGAAAAATGGTAGGTCCCTGTTAGGTGGCCATTGTGGAATGGTAGGTACAGGCCTCTGTGGTGGCACATGGCTGTCCCGGGGTGTGGGCCTGTCTAGTAGGTTGTAGTGTCTGAGTTGCCACCCCTCCAAAAAATTGAAAACCTCACCTGGGTGGTTTGGTGGGCGACTGGCGTCAAGCACAATCTGTAATGCTGACCTTGCCCGCAGTAGCCTGTGAAATGGAATTTCATCCAGGAATGGTATCAGACTGTGGGCAAAGTCAGCATTACTTTGTGCACGCCGTCTATTAGGTGACCCCGGGATCAGACCATGGCTGGTGTGAGGTGGGCATCCAGGTTCCTCCTCTTGCGGCCGGACATGCCCCAAAGCTGGGGTTGGTGCTGGTGGCGGCGGTGGTGGTGTTGGTGCTGGTGGCGGCGGTGGTGGTGTTGGTTCTGGTGGCGGCGGTGGTGGTGTTGCTGCTGCTGGTGGCGGCGGTGGTGCTGGTGCTGGTGGCGGCGGTGGTGTTGTTGCTGCTGCTGGTGGCGGCGGTGGTGGTGGTGCTGGTGCTGGTGGCGGCGGTGGTGGTGGTGTTGGTGGTGCTGGTGGCGGCGGCGGTGGTGGTGGCGCCGGCCGTGGTGGTGGTGGTGGGTGTTCTCCACGCCGCCTTCTGTTTGGCGGTGGAGGGTTCACAGCACGCCGCCCTCTGTAGTAAGCTTCTCTGTGGGTAAAGTAAAAAAAAATTTGGTGAATGCATTGCATTTGGAAACAAAAACATAGGTCAAACATTAAGTTGCACGCTTTTTAGACTCTGTGTATCTGTGTATTATTAATCAGATATTTGTTATTATTATGAAAGAATAACCAACTGTACATAACATAAAGGAATACGTGACTTTCTTTGCTAATTCCATACTAATACATAATTTTTCACCCCCTGATTAACACCCACCCCCCCCCCATCCCATCTAATCTAGACGATCAATAACACCAATGGTTCACATGAAAAAAAAAAAGTCCCCCTGACTTCACTTTTTACTTGACATACTTAATTCACAAAACTTTTAGCTTATATCATCTATATAAAGCAGGGAAGGGGTTGAAAGGTATACAATATATATATATATAATCTATTTATATAATCGGGAGTTTGAAATTCCGGCACTGTAGCCTAATCCCAAACTCCTTAGCGTCACTGCGAGCGGAGACGCGTATGCGCCTTCGCGAGCCGCAGACGCTTAACTCACACAGCCGCTATAGCGTTTTCTCTAGCGGCCTCGCGCCCTCCGCTCACAGCAAGACCTGCGCCCCTCACAGCGCCCAATCCGCCCCGGCATGCTGGCATTTGTACTTCCCCCGTCTGTGCACCCACAGGTCTTAGCAGATCACTGATGCTGACAGCGGGGGGGGGACAACACAGACAATCAAATCAGGAGGAGGTCAGTGTCAGGAGGAGATGACAGACGCCCGCCGGGGCCTGTGACACTGCAGAGGTCACAGCGGGGCTGTGTGTGCGGACAACGGGGAGGCCGGGGGCTACGGACGTACCGGACACGTCCTCTGCTCCTGGAGATGTGCCGCGGTTCCGCGCTCGCAGCGTATCTGACGCTGGAGCCGCGCTCACCACGCCCACACCACGCCCTCTGCCAAACAACCCACACCTCTCACTAACCTCCTGCAGCTAACCACACCCCATGTTTACCTTTGCCATGATGTCATTTAGCTGCGGCCGCTATCTTTAATAAGGTCAGAAATGATGGCAGTAATCGGATCTCTGCTCCCTCTAGCACGCCCCAACACTGTAGCACCATCTATTAACCCTATTCTCATCACCTATATACTTTGCTACCCACTGAGCCGCCTGTATACTCTGCTACCCACAGACCCGCCTGTATACTCTGCTACCCACAGACCCACCTGTATACTCTGCTACCCACAGACCCGCCTGTATACTCTGCTACCTCAGACCCGCCTGTATACTCTGCTACCCACAGACCCGCCTGTATACTCTGCTACCTCAGACCCGCCTGTATACTCTGCTACCTCAGACCCGCCTGTATACTCTGCTACCCACAGACCCGCCTGTATACTCTGCTACCTCAGACCCGCCTGTATACTCTGCTACCCACAGACCCGCCTGTATACTCTGCTACCCACAGACCCGCCTGTATACTCTGCTACCCACAGAGCCGTCTTTATACTCTGCTACCTCAGACCCGCCTGTATACTCTGCTACCCACAGACCCGCCTGTATACTCTGCTACCTCAGACCCGCCTGTATACTCTGCTACCCACAGAGCCACGTGTATACTCTGCTACTCACAGAGCCGTCTTTATACTCTGCTACCTCAGACCCGCCTGTATACTCTGCTACCCACAGAGCCGCCTGTATACTCTGCTACCTCAGACCCGCCTGTATACTCTGCTACCCACAGAGCCACGTGTATACTCTGCTACTCACAGAGCCGTCTTTATACTCTGCTACCTCAGACCCACCTGTATACTCTGCTACCCACAGACCCGCCTGTATACTCTGCTACCCACAGAGCCGTCTTTATACTCTGCTACCTCAGACCCGCCTGTATACTCTGCTACCCACAGACCCGCCTGTATACTCTGCTACCTCAGACCCGCCTGTATACTCTGCTACCCACAGAGCCACGTGTATACTCTGCTACTCACAGAGCCGTCTTTATACTCTGCTACCTCAGACCCGCCTGTATACTCTGCTACCCACAGAGCCGCCTGTATACTCTGCTACCTCAGACCCGCCTGTATACTCTGCTACCCACAGAGCCACGTGTATACTCTGCTACTCACAGAGCCGTCTTTATACTCTGCTACCTCAGACCCACCTGTATACTCTGCTACCCACAGACCCGCCTGTATACTCTGCTACCCACAGACCCGCCTGTATACTCTGCTACCCACAGACCCGCCTGTATACTCTGCTACCCACAGACCCGCCTGTATACTCTGCTACCCACAGAGCCGTCTTTATACTCTGCTACCTCAGACCCGCCTGTATACTCTGCTACCCACAGACCCGCCTGTATACTCTGCTACCTCAGACCCGCCTGTATACTCTGCTACCCACAGAGCCAAAATGGAAACTAATGTATATATTTATAAATAATACTAAATGTACACAACAGTGCTGCAGATACATACCTTGGCATAGCGGCCACCGGGTGAAGGAAGGACAGCCGGTCATAAAAGTGGTAGTGGTTGAGCAATGGAGCGGCTCCCGGTTGTCTCTCTGAGTACTGCCGGTACTGCTTTTTATGCTGGTCCCGGCAGCTCCTCCACCGTTTTTTAAGATGGTCAACTGTGAAATGATTTGAAACCGGCTTTAGAGATGTGTAATATTTGAAAAAACAAAAGTATGTGTACAAATCAACAATAACATTTTATTCATTTTGTGTGTGTAATGTGTATACAAGGCACAGTGACACGACAGTGTGGAACATCATCAACAGCATTACGGACATTGAGCTCACGTGGCCACAATCACAAATGAGGCAGGACACATGTCAACGCATAGAGAATGTAATAGTGCGGGCACCAGACTCTGGTCATTAGTGGTATTTATATACACCCAACCCCTTGGCCGAAAGAGCCAGGAGGATAAGACATTAAACTCATTGTACTGTTGTGACCCCATCCAAATATAGGCAACTATGCGGTGGAGCATGATAACACATTCAGGGTCCTGTATACCCTGCTATGGGGGCCCTGTATTCCCACTGCTGGGGGCCCTGTAAACCCACTGGGCCACTGTCTACCCACTGCTGGGGGCCCTGTATACCCACTGCTGGGGGGGCCTGTACACACACTGAGGGCCCTGTATACAGGGACTGACTGGCACCCTACAGTTTGGGTCGCAACCCTCCCTCACTGGCCCGACACAGGTGAGGACGGGGGGTGGGTGATGACTGGCGGCCGCCTCACAGTCACCGCAGCTCCCGCATTATCCTATGGCTCGCTCCCAGCCGCAGCCTCGCGCTCCTCACAGCCGCTCGCTAACAGTCGCAGCCGCACGCCACTCACAGACGCTCACTCCCGGACGCAGCCGCGTGCTGATGACGTCATCGCGCGGCCAGGAGCTTCCGTTTCCGCCTGCTGCTTCAGGGACATGCGGATTATTCATGCTCCTGCAGCCGCATGACCCGTGGCACCTGGGCCAGTCCGCCCCTGCCTGTATACGACAATATGGGGGCATGTATACCCAGCTGGGGGCCTGTATACTCTGCAGGGGGAGGTGTATACTCTGCTGGGGGGCTGTCTACCAGTGATAGCCGCTGTATACCAGGATGGCGGTGAATATGTTTTCATAGTTTTTCGGGGCAAAAATAGGGGGGTCGGCTTATACACGGGTCGGCTTATACACGAGTATATATACAGTAAATGCAATATATAACGTGTGAACTCATTTAACTTACTTAGATTGCTCTGTTCCTCATGGTCACTCCGATGGAACGCAGGGAACATCTCTTGGGCGATCTCTCTCCAGGCTGTATTAATAAGGGTCGTATCCCCATACTCAGGATCTGTAGGGAGCCATAGAAATGGACGAGCCTCCACAAGTGCAATAAGACGCAGCGTGTTCACCATGCCACGTCCTGCTGCCATGATTGCACTGATGAATGGATCGCTCTGTGTGTGCGCCTGTCAGCGCGACTCGCTTCCTGTTTCCTTAAACCATAGTGTGTGCTGGAGAATCCCTTCCCTCGCATCATCGGCTACAAGCCTCAAAATAAGAGAAAAACCAGCGAGTTTGGACTCGCACACTTTCAGAGACACATCAGCGAGTTGTAAATGTCATTATTCGCTATTACTCGGGTCCCTATTCATTAACATTGGACTCGCTGGACTCGCAACGAGTCCCGAGTCCTTGACTCGGACTCGTTGGGGTCTTGCGATTCCGAGTCTTTTCGGACTCGCTCATCCCTATTGATGACCCATCCCTTAGTTGGCATTTTGTCCAGATAAGGACTTTTTAAATTGTTTTTGTCAGTTCTTCCTCGACCAAGGCCTGTGTTTTTGTTAATGTTATATTGCCGCTTCCCACATTTTGCACTTCCACCTCCTGAATAAGCAGGAACGCATGAAGCCTTTGGGATCTAACTCAAAGACCTTAATGGACTTTGCCCTGCTTGGACTTTCCCCCACTTCAAGTGTCTCTGTGCTAAACCCTGTGAGGCTTTCGATATACAGGGTGGACCATTTATATGGATACACCTAAATAAAATGGGAATGGTTGGTGATATCAACTTCCTGTTTGTGGCACATTAGTATAGGGGAGGGGAAAAATTTTCCACATGGGTGGTGACGTCAGGGGGACGAAGCTGCCAGGTGCAGGCAGCGCTATGCGTGGGGAGTGCCACACCTCTTGCCACTATGCCCATGAGATGGTAAACCAGCTGCTTTGAATTAGTCTTGCTTTCCCTTGGATCCCAGGTTCCTTATTCAAAGGTTAATTCTGGCTCCATATATAAGACCATAATAACATTGTTATACCCCTTCTATACCCCCTCTAAACCATCTAACCCTAATTTAGGGGTGATTGCTCCTGGGTTTCTTTGCCTATTGTATTTGTATTTGCTTATTGGAATTTACACATGGCAATTGTATTCATATCGGGTACTGAGTTCTTGTTTCTTAATATATGCAATGCTTGTTTCTGAGTGTCTCAATTTCTCTGTTGTTTGTATTTGAATAAACTTGTTAATATTTACCATAATAATTTGAGGTTGTATCGCTTTTTGGACCTTTTTTTCTTTTTGCTTCATATATTGTATTAAATTGGTCTAGCGATCCCTGTTGCAATATACGCATTGGTGGTGCCCTCCCCTATCTCTGGTTTTTGTTTCTATTTTGGAAAGTGATGTTACTCTTATTCGGGAGGTATAGATTGTAAAATTAACAATGTAGTATACACATTAGTCAAACTAAAATTAGGTATCTGCCATTGGGATCTTCAAGTATCAGTAATTCTTTAAAGGTAACCGAGTTTTTGATTAAAATGGCTACACCAGCTTTTTTCTTGGGATTAGAGGAATAGTAAAAGCATTGAAAGTTTTTATTGACAAGCCTGAGAGATTTAGATGATGAGAATCTTTTCTCTTGCAAACAAACTATCTCAGAGTTCGATTCTTTGATCTGTTTCCTTAACAGATATCTGCATTTGGGGAAATTGAGGCCATTGACGTTATAAGACATCAATTTAAATGACATGGTGTGTCCATTTTTGAGTATGTATGAGTCTCGGATTAGTATGGCACCTGGAGTGCTTTTCAATCATCTTATTGAGTGAAAGGTTTGAGTCGGAACTCAATGAAAGCATTAAAGAAAGTTAGAATATTTAACAAATTCTAAAAATAATTATGAAAGTAACAAGCAGGACTGACCCAAAGCGGAGTGTTCCAATAGAGAACAACAGACCTCCTATGCGTGCTACAGTTACGGTCTATCAAGCCACATGACACAAAATATTTTTGCAAGACATGAATTATGAAATAGTAATATTTAGTTGACGTAGGGTATTCATACCCTCCTTGAGATTATCGATTGTGACAGAATTATCTTTATAGTTAAAGAATAACCTTAGCCAGATTGAAACCCCATCAGTACAAAATTCCATTTTTGCGGAGGACCTCGGTGACTTCGCCAAGGATTTTCCTTTGAGTTAGTGTCTCTTTTGATAGGTCTATAAGAATTTTAATTCTTTCAAATGGTTTGGGAAGGTTCCTATAGGTTTTCAGATAATTTAGGAAGCGTTCCTTAGTATGGTAAAAATGGAACCTAACTATTATATCCCTGGGAACGTCTGCTTTTATAGATTGAGGTTTAATTAGCCTATGGGCTCTCACAATAGTCAGATCCAGCTCAGATACATCAGGAAGTGCAGATCTGGTGATTTTTTTTATGTGTGTTTGGATCTGCTCAGTCTTGATGTTTTCAGATATACCTCTGAATTTTAGATTCAGTCTCCTGTCCCTATGTTCTAATTCAGTTAGTTTTGCTCTTAATGCTGAGGTTTTTTCATCAGAAGCTTTTTGCTCCTTGGAGCATTGTTTGACTGAGGTATAGAGAGATTTGATTTCATTTTTGTTTTTTTCTGTTCTTATTGATATTGAGGATAGGGCTCCCTCTAAAACATCAAAACGTCTATCCATGTCAGATCTGAATTTACCAAAGATTTCTATAAAGAAATCTTTGTTGGGAGGTTTGTCCCTATCGGGGTCTTGTCTTAATTCAGGGTTGGAGTCTGCCCGTGCACGTTGTCTCAGAGGGCTAGCAGTTGGCGTTTTAGAGTCAAAGTGGTCTGAGACTGATCCCAGATCTGAGGGACCATGATGAGGATATGAGTATGGTTCTATCTCTTTCCGCTTTCTACCTCCTTGAGGGTTATCAGTAGGTGAGGAATCTTCCATAAAGTTTTCAGCATCTTCTGGCCATTGGTCTGATTTTTCAAGGATGTTGGGGGACCTCGATCTATCTCTCCTAAATGTTTTTTCTGAGTTTTTACCAAGGTCAGAGGATGAAGTATAAATTTATCCTTTGCATTTTTTATCTTTGGATTAGGCATCGTGTCTGGTTAGTAAATATGTATTTTACAATGAGGAAAGTAGTAAGTTAGTATGTCTTATTTTTATGGGTTGGCAGACCTAATAGGTTTAAAATATGAGGGAAAATGGGAAAGGACAACCCAGTTAGAGGACGGTAAAACCAGTAATTAAACTAGGTAAGAGAAGATAATTAGTTCAAATAGTGCACAGATAACATTTGAAGTCAACATAAATACTTTAGGTTTTAGGAATAGTAGGAAAGGGTAATAGTGGTGTAGATAAGAAAATCTAGAATCAGATAAAAATTGGATGACTTTATAAGTCAAAATATAAAGAATAGAGAGTATAGGGGAGAGGTCAGTTAGGGGGTAGGGGAGAAGAGATGTTTGGGGAGAAGAAATGTGGGGTGGATATAGTAAGAGAAAAGAGAGGCGGGGAAGAAGCTAGTAATTTGTTGAGGAGAGTTGATCTAACAAGAGGGTTAACTAGTGGATTGAAGAGAAAGGTAGGAAGAGGGGGAAGAATTCAGAGCCGGGTTAATATTGCAAAATCAATATAGATTATAGAATATATGAATTTTATGATCAAGGATTTGCAATAAACTGGATCAATATCCCTATCTCAAACAGGTTGAACTCAATGACGAACCAGTACGGATGAGCTAACAAGGAAATAATAGTCTGATGACAATTGATGCTTGATGAATCCAGAATCGAGAATCCAGAATCGGTGGTTAAAAGTTATTGTGTGAACACAGATAAACATGAATTAAAAAAATTGTAAGACTGTAGAAATGTTCTTCCAAAGAGCACCACTAGGTGGAGTATACGTTCCAAGCGGGAGGGTAAATCTTTAAGAGATTTTGTTCTTACTGTGGTCTTTAGTATTCAAGTATAAATCTGATGTTATAAATTGTGAAAGAGGAACAGAGATTTCAGCTTCTCTATAGTGGATTAGAAATAGTGAGGTCTGGAAGATTCCTGCAAACCTTTTAGATGAGTGAGTCAGATTACTAATAAAACATAGATGCAGCTATAAGATTCACAGGTTAATGTGTGGTATAGACTATGTAATATGGTCCATTCCTCTTTTCTTTCACTGCAGAGGGATCCCAATGATAGATAATAAGGACAAAGAGAAAAGCTTTTTATACTGTAGAGTATTGGAGTAGAACTCCCAAGTATAAAGTCAGATTGAGAGTTGTAGAGATCACCTTCCTCACCTTGTGGGGATAATGCGTCTTCTGCTCCCACTCTGTGGAACCTCCACAGAGAGCGGATTGCGGGAGAATTAGTAATAGAGCTCCAGATCCTTCTCAGGACCTCCTCGCAGGGCGTCTGCTGTACACCGACGTCTGGTCACCGGCGCCAGAGGATCCAGCGGCACCTCTCTCTTCTGAATCGGCAGCCCCACTACAGCGGGTGAGGAGGACTCTCCGGTCACCCCCGCCGAGAACAGAGTCAGAGAATCAGGAAGAGTGAGCAGAGGCAGGCGGGGAATCACACTCTCAGCTCAAAAGATCAGATAAGATGGCGGCTGGCTTTGCTTGCAAGGGGGGACTCTGTCTCACCTTTTCACAAAGTATGCAGAATGTCTGTTAATTGTGAGGAAGGGTTTGGCAGTGAGGATGTTGTGGATCCGCTTCAGATGGTTGGTGGACCTGTGTATGAACAAATGGAGTCTTCTCCCGGGAGCTGGAATAACTCTGACATCATGGTGAGGGCCGCGCCACGAGGAGAGGCAAGATGAGGCTTCAGGCTTTGGGCTTCAGGATTTAGATTGATTTAGGAAACTCCATTTCAATCAGGTTGGATCTATAGAGGAGATAGTTGTAATTCCTTGTCTGGATGTCCCCTCATGGCCAGGATTTAGGGTGGATTGTGTCTTAAGGGCTAAGGAGCTCTTCAGGATGTGTCCATCTTCTTAGAGCTCTTGACCACGTTCCCCCCTGTAAACTGTTTGTACATTACCAAGTTAAAGAGTTTTCACCTCATGCAGGAGGCAAAACTGCATTTGCTGTAAATAGGTTGTGCGATAGATTTATATAAGGGAATCAGGGATCCTGAAATATTTTGTACTTAGCGTGGGAGGTGGGTGTAAGATTATATCCTGAGGGGAGCACGTGCCGCAGCTGCAGTAAGAGCCTGGGTAGGCCCTGTACGGAGTAAGGGTGGGGTTGGTTTAGTCTGGGATAGTTGTGCTCCCTCTCTACAAAACAGGTATGTGAGTTTCCTCAGGCTGCATAAATTGTACACTGTGATCAGGCTGTTGGGGCCCATATCGTTTTTGCAAAGTTTGAATTTGTTATCTTTTTGAAACCGTTAAAAAGAGTTAATTTACCACTATTTTGGAGTCCGTGTCATTCATAGCAGCATTGTATCGCTCACACACAAACGACTGGCGTCTCGGTCGTTAACACTAGTATTTAATTTATAGTAAGAGTGTCTGGAGAATCTTTCAACAATGTCCATCAGATTCTTTAGGATACAAGAGGTTCTGACAAAATAATCAATAAATCATCTGCAAACAATGATGTAGCGTGCTGACGCTCATATAATGGATAACCCCTAATTCCCTCATGTGTCCTCATAGCCTCCACCAAAGGTTCTAGAAAGAAATTAAATAAAGTAGGAGACAGAGGGCATACATGACATGTCCCGTTGGTAATTGTAAAGGATTCAGACACAAAATTATTAATTAAAATTCTAGCGGACGGGTGGGAGTTTAAAGCTCTGATGATATTAAGTATGGGACAAAAAAAAAATTTTTTTAAGGGATTCAAATAGAAATATCCAGTTTACTCAATCAAAAGCCTTTTCGGCATCAAAAGAGATCAACAAAGTAGAAAGACTTGATCTCTCTACATGTGAAATAATATGGTATATCCTTCTCGTGGCATCCAGAGTATTTCTGCCACTAACAAGGCCTGTCTGATCGGTATTAAGCGAGCTATATATTGGGAAATTCTATTGACTACAACTTTGGCTATGATTTTGGAATCTGTGTTTAAAAGTGAAATAGGCCTGTAATCTCTCATATTTAGGACATCTCCTTTATCTTTGGTGATAACTGTAATTAATGTCTCCTGCATTTCTGCAGGAAGCAGAGATGATGTGGAGGCTGAATTGATAAGTCTAGAAAAGTAAGGTACAAGGATGTCGGCAAAATTTTTAAAATATTCATGAGATAAACCATTGGGGCCAGGTGACTTTCTGTTTTTAAGAGATTTACTGCCTCATGAATTTCAGAGTTTTGAAAAGGACAATTGAGGAGATCAATCTCCTTTGTAGTCAAGGAGGGAAGGTTTAAGGAATCTAAAAATGAGTTAACTTCTGACAGCCAAGGCTGCACAATACCTGGGCTTAAGTTCAAATTATAGAGGTTTTTATAAAAGTGTAAGAACTCACTCGATATATCCCTGGGATGTCTACAAATCGACCCCTGTTGGTTTTTAATCTGTAAGATCCTCTTTTATTTGTCTCATCAAATTTAGTCTATTAACAAAAAAATTGTTAGGTTTGTTATGACAAATGTAGTAGTTAAGCTTAGAAGATTGGATCATCTTATCGTGGTCAGAAATTAAGAGGGATTTTAATACTATTCTACGTTTCAAGATTTTAAGTTGGGTAGATGGAGAAGGAGATGTCACTTCTGATTCTTCCAGGGAGCGGATCTCTGCTACCAAAGATGTAAGTTTGGCATTAGATTTTTTCTTGAGACGTGAGTTCAGTTCAATCATTTTGCCCCGAATCACTGCCTTGTGGGCTAACCATAATATCTCTATGCCCACCTGATCACCATCATTCTCTTCAAAATAATAATTTAGTGTGTCCGTCAATTTCTTCCTAGAGCCAGGGTAAGTATAAAGAAATGTATTGACCCTCCAAACTCCAGCTAACGAGACACCTCCCCTAGGGATAAATTCAAAACTACCGGGGAGTGGTCAGACCAAGTTTTTTGCAAAATATTGATCTTTTTAATATCATGTATAGAAATGTCAGCTAGAACGAGATCTATTCTGGACAAGGAAAATCGGGAATCAGAATAGTGTGTGTATTGCCTGGAAGTGGTGTTGAGATATCGAAACACATCGTATAGGCCTTCCTTGTCAATCCAGGGATTCAATGTTAAATTAAAGATTCTACGAAAGTAAAGGTACCATCACACGCGGCAATATTGCTAGGCAATTTCACTGGCAATTTGCTGGTTGCAGTGAAATCATGGACACATTGTTCCATTTGTACACAGCAACAAAATAGAACAATGTGTCCATGATTGCCAGTGAAATTGCCTAGCAATATTGCCGCGTGTGACGCTACCTTTAGTGGAATCCAATGAGACATCGGGTACTACGTTGCAATCCCCAAATAAAATTAAAGAACCCTTACGACATTCAAAAATTAAATTCATCAACTCCCTCAGAAATCCAATCTAGCCCTTATTAGGAGCATACAAATTAACTAGAGTATAATAAACACCCCCAAGCCTACAAATCAAAATGATGTATCTCCCCTCTGCATCTGTAACAACATTTTCTTGTGCAAACTGGACATAATTTTTAATCAAAAAGGCAACACCCGCTTTCTTTTTCTTATGGGAAGCTAAGATAATGGAGGAATACAACTTATTTCCAAATTCCGGAGGATCATCATTAGAAAATTTCATCTCCTGTAAACCTGCAATGTCAATTTTAAATCTAAATAGGTCTCTCCACAGCATATACCTCTTCTGAGGAAACTTTAATCCATTTACGTTAAGGGACATTACATTAATAGCCATATAAGTAAATAAACGATGTAATGTCAGTAAAGAGAGGGCTCACTAAACTGTAAAGCTAGGAGATTCGCAAAAAGAGGTATGAAACACTCATCGTTTCAATAATTACTAAAAAGAAAAGAATAAGAAAAAAGAAAAATAAGAAATATATACACTAACGAACTATATGGAGCAGTTAGAAACAACTGATGGAAATAAGCTCCTTGGAGAGAAAAAACGGCCTCTCGCCCACAACAATTAAAAATGTAATAGGATCATCTAAAGGTAATCACCTCAGTGTCTCAGAATAAAAAGTTTCATTCAATCGAGTCCACATATTCAGGTAACTGACGGGTCACTAATTTCAAGATCTCTCAAAAGTTTAAGTCCCTCCTCCAGTCCCTCTATCATATAAGAAGTAGTACCCCGCTTGAAGTTCAGTTTGGTTTGAGAGTACCACCTGTATATTACACCATTAGTGCGCAGTATTTTGGTGATGGGTATCAAAGTTTTGTGTTTGGATAAGGTTTCTTTAGAAAGGTCAGGGAAAATTTTAATATCATGGAATGGCCTAGGTAGAGTCTCGTGCTTCTACATATAGTTGTTTAAGAGTTTTTTGTGTTCCTAAAGCCAAAGGAGACTAAAGTATCTCTAGGAAACTTTTCCGGAATAGATATGGGTCTAGGAAGGCGAAATGCTTTATTTAACAGAGATTCTACATCTGATAGTGAGGGAAAGACCGGTTTAAGGCCCCTTTCACATCTGTGCGTTTGCTGCGTTTTGCTTCATTTGCGTTTTTATGCGTTTTTACTGCAAAAACGCATCAAAACGCATGCGTTTTTGTCCCCATTGATTTTAATGGGAACGCATGAAAAACGCAAGCAAAAACGCATGTCAAAACGCATGTGCGTTTGGGAAAACGCAAAACGCATGCGTTTTTGCAAACGCAGCCCAAAACGTTGATTGCCACGTTTTGAGCTGCGCTTTGCAAAAACGCATGCGTTTTGCGTTTTTGCAAACGCACATGCGTTTTGACATGCGTTTTTGCATGCGTTTTTCATGCGTTCCCATTAAAATCAATGGGGACAAAAACGCATGCGTTTGCATGCGTTTTTTGCGGTAAAAACGCGGAAAAAAACGCAAATGAAGCAAAACGCAGCAAACGCAGAGATATGAAAGGGGCCTTATAGTCTTGTTTAGTTTTAGTTAATTATTTTTGAAGAGAGCCATTAGCTTTAGATAGTCTTTTGATTTCAGTCTCCCTATAGTCAACTCTGGTTGTTGTAGTGTTTCTTTAATGCCAGAAAACTCCAGTTTCATTTTGTTAGTGAAGCTATTGAAGAGGTCAAGTAGAAACTCTCCATCTACTGGCCTAGTTTGATCTCTCACTTCAGTAGATAAGGAAAGGGAAGTAACCCTGGGTCTTTGTTTGACAGGAGGAGAATGAGAACTGTCACCTTCTCCCGAATCCAACTCCTGTAAAGTAGGTCCGACCGAAGTAGAACTCCCAGGCGGACTTATAACTTTACATTTTGAAGTCTGTTTCGAGGTGCCACTAGTTTGGTTATCTAGGGTGTCCATGTCTGAACCCCGCACATGAGAATCCATTCTGTCTAGCTTCACTATCTAAAATCAGTCTAAGGCTGTGGTCACAGTTGCCATGCGTTTTTTTAAGTGATTTAACAAAACTCATGCTTTTTTTCATGTCAGCATGAGTTTTGTAAGGTGTGTGATGGCTCCCTGCGTTTTTGGGTGCGTTTTTGAATCTGCACCTAAAAATAGTGCTTGTAGTATTTTTTTGAGTGTTTTGAAAAACGCATGCGTTTTTGTAGAAAACGCATGCGTTTTTATAACATGGGTTCCTATGGAAAACGCATGCAAAAACGCATGTACAGTTAGTACCTTTTAGTGCCATTCAAAAACGCATGCGTTTCCCATAGGAGCCCATGTTAAAAAAACGCATGCGTTTCCAGAAAAACGCATGCGTTTTTTTAACATGGGCTCCTATGGGAAACGCATGCGTTTTTGAATGACACTAAAAGGTACTAACTGTACATGCGTTTTTGCATGCGTTTTCCATAGGAACCCATGTTATAAAAACGCATGCGTTTTCTACAAAAACGCATGCGTTTTCTACAAAAACGCATGCGTTTTTGTATATGCTCCAAAAACACATGGGACAGTCACACATGCTTTTTGGCTATTAGGGCATGCATTTTTTAACATGGGGGCCTATGGGTGCGTTTTTTACATGCGTTTTTGAAAACGCAGGTCTCCAAAAATGCATGTGAAAAATGGTACTGTGACCACAGCCTAACTCTAAACGGAGTACATTTTATATTGGATTTAACAGGTTTACCCGCAGGATTCATGTTAACCTTATGGAGGTCTGTTTGTCTACCAGACATAAGTAACCAGATGAGGGTGTCTAAACAAGTATCAGGAATGTAAGTCTTACTGTAAGAAGAGTCAGCGTATCTAGATATTCAATCTCAATGTAAGATAGTGGTTACTGTCGAGGCCAACTAAAGCAGCAGTTGAACCCCCAACAGCATCAATACACTACAGCACAACCCGCATCAGACAAGAAAATAATTAACTTAAACAAGCATATATATATTCTTGGAATCCGCTCCACACTCCGAAGTTCACAGGGTCTGCGAAGCTCGCGGATGTAGGAGACCCTCCGATCTCACTTTCTCACGCAGAATCCTCAGCAGCTCCGAATCTTGAGTAGTTGCAAAGCAATATCCAGCAACCTGAGTATATCAGATGCACTGGACCAGAAGAGTTGTTTAATATTCTGTAAATTCTAGTAATAGGTCCAGACTAGTCCAAAATGGTATATTAGTTTCCAGATGATAAATGAAGGAGTCAGGTTAGAGGCATACTCCTCAGGAGTATGGAGTATGAGAAGACTGTGAATAATTATAATAATTTAGTTGTATCTTCTTCTTTTACTTTAATTATCTTCATGAACAACCAGATGTGCCCACAAGATATATGAAAGTCACAATGAGCTGTTATACTACTACGCAGGTGGTAGTGTAGAATAGGTAAAATAAAAAATTATGAGAGATATGGAGAAAAACAAGTCCTTCTATATGGAATAAACCATAAATAGCAGTTTATAACATGTACTGTTGAAAAAATGCCAGATTCAGCTTAAAAAATGAGTAATGTAGAGTCTGAGCGGGGATCACTAGCTATTATATAGGCTAGACAGCACCGCAACAATTCTGGCGTAAGCGGCAATATATTTAATAGGCACTACTCAATGTGCTTACACTAAGTGCGCAAATCGCAGTTTTACCGCTGGATGATATTAAAACTGCTGAGCTCCTCCAGGAAACCTCAACATAGTAAGTGCCAGACCAGAAAAAGCTCAGGGGGGCTCAGATCATCTTAGAATAACGTCCTCATGAGCCTGAGTGCTGATCTCTGGTCACTATACAAGCTTCGCAGCACCGCAATAATTCTGGCGTAGACGGCAATAGATTTAATAGGCGCTACGCAATCTGCGTATGCAAAGTACATACCGTAACTCGTGGTTTTACGGCTAGAAATGCTGAATATGTGATTTTTAGTCAGGAAAAATTCTAAATTGTGAGTGCCAGTCTGAAAACAGTTCAAGGGGGTCCAGATTATCCCAGGACAACCCCCTATAAAGGAACACTGGAGAAATTAATAAGTATAACACTGCTGCCAATGGAAATCTATCAGGTGTCCCCAAATCATAGTAATTAATGTAAAAGTCATAAAAAGCTGTCTCTTAAATCTTTCAAAATACTGAGAGATTTGAGGCTTATTTATGTAAAATTTGGGGAATATTAGAGCAATAAAGATATTATAAAGGTGACTAGGCAGCCATTATTCATGAGGTGACAGAACAGTCTTTTGCCTCAGGTAAACTTGAAAACTGGATTGTGAGGAAAGTTCTTCTAAAAAATGAAAACATACCTGATGATCACAAGCATGGTAGTAAAGCTTTTTTCAGTAGTTAAAGTCTTTATGAGGGCTTTTAGCCTAGTTGCTTATTGTTGTGGGGAGAGCACAGGTAAAACCCTACACCATTACCATTAGGCCACGTCCCCTCCTGGATAGATCCCTTCAAGACTGTTGGAACACAAAAAGTGATGGTATGGTGTGGTATATGGGGTACAAAGATAGTGGGGCCATTCTTCATCAATGGAAACCTCAATGCCACTGATTATATGAAATTGCTAGATGATGATGTGTTGCCCTCTTTATGCACAAAAGATGGCATTTTCCCTGAGTTTTTCCAACAAGATGGTGCACCACCACATTATGGGTGTCAGGTCCGAGAATTCCTACATGAACAGTTTCCTGGAAAGTGGATTGGTCGTTGTGGGCCAGTTGAACGGCCACCAAGGTCTCCCGATCTGACCCCCTTAAAATTTTATCTTTGGGGTCATCCGAAGGCAACTGTCTATGCTGTGAAGATACAAGTTGTGTAGCATCCGAAACAACGGATACTGAAAACCTGTGCTAGCATTTCTTCTGCGGTGTTGCAATCAGTGTGTCAAGAGTGGGAGAAGAAGGTTACATTGACAATCCAACACAATGGGAAGTACTTTGAACACATTTTATAAGTGGTCATAAACTTGTAAATAACTCATAAGAGAATAAAGTTATATTAAAACCAAGCACACCATTGTTTTTCTTATGAAATTCTCAATAAGTTTGATGTGTCACATGATCCTGTTCCCATTGAAAAAAATAATGTTGGATCTAAAATGGTTAACTTCAAAATAGCCACCATGGTCACCACTCATCTGGAAAACGGTTTTCCCCTCCCATATACTAATGTGCCACAAACAGGAAGTTGATATCACCAACCATTCCCATTTTACTTAGGTGTATCTGTATAAATGGCACACCCTATGTGTATATGTATATATATATATACAGTACAGACCAAAAGGTTGGACACACCTTCTCATTCAAAGAGTTTTCTTTATTTTCATGTAGGGCAGCGTAAACTAAAAAAACTTTAACACAGGCTATAAGTCTCTAACTCAAACATATGAACATCTATGATATAATGTATATATATAATGTATGCATATACTGTATATATATATACATATATATACATGTACATATATATATATCATAGTTGTTCATATGTTTCTGTTAGAGCAGAGGTCCCCAACTCCAGGCCTCGAGGGCCCCCAACAGTGCAGGTTTTCAGGATTTCCTTAGTATTGCACAGGTTATAATGTAATCATCTGCACTGGTGATGATTCCAATCCCTGTGCAATCCTAAGGAAATCCTGAAAACCTGCATTGTTGGCGGCCCTCGAGGCCTGGAGTTGGGGACCCCTGTGTTAGAGACTTAGGCTGGCTTCACACTGCTGTTTTTTCACTGATCAGTGTCCATTCAGTTTGCATGGCAAAACCCGGAGAGGAACCAGGAAAGGAACTTGCAGAGAAAAACTATAATTGGAAGATTGACACCTGTTCTGCGTTTTGGAGACACTCCTGGCTTTGGCACACAAACTGGATGGACACTGATCAGTGAAAAAACTGCAGTGTGAAGCCAGCCTTAGCATTGCAGAAGGTGCTGGAGTCATCACCTCTGCATGTGATGAAATTGGCACCTGTGTAATGCTAAGGAAATCCTGAAAGTTTGCACTGTTTTCAGACCTTGAGGACTGTAGTTGGCCACCCCTACACCAACATTTTCTGTGGAAGTAGCTAGGGGGAAAGAGTAATCTTCCAGTCCCTTCACCACAACTGCGGCTCTCTAAGGACCCTCTTAGGCCCTCTGCCCACGGTTCATTGTTTGATGCTTTTTTATGCAGATTTTGAGAAACTGCATCAAACTCTGAATGTTTATCCTGACGCCAGAAATATCTATGACAGGTGCTGTGCTCACATTGTTTTTTTTCCTTGCACATGTGATTCAGATTTCTTTTTTTTGCACAAAAAATTGCACCAAATCTGCAAGGAACAAAAATTATGTTGGCACAGCATTTTTGAACTCTCATGGCCACTTTACATGTCCCGATATCGGCGACCAACTCCGATAAAAAGTCATGTGGTTCGTGCATTGGCCCCGATATCGTTCGTGCGTTGTATGGTGTAAATGTCCAATACGATGCAAGAACGATGCCAAAATGATATTGGGGTAGAAATGAGCAGGCTCTCCAACTGCCCGATATTGGATGGACGATGTGGCAGGATCGTGCTGTGTGACAGCCCAACAACGATTTGGAGTACAACTTCCCCTATTCTCTTCCATGTTAAATGGTCGTTCCTGGGTCGCCCGTACAAGGGGGCGTACACATCGCAGTTGCGTTTCCTGCCGATATCGCGCTGTGTAACATCTCCTATGCGATCTTGGAATTCTGCCCAAAAAATGCGCGCTCCCACGTTGTTGTATCCAACATCGGACCGATGTTGGGATGTGTAACGTGGCCATAAGACTTTGCTGGCTCCAGGATAGACATGCAGATTTTGATGCAGTTTCTCAAAATCTGCTTCAGGCCTCATTCACACATCCATGCCTCCAGCACATATGTGGTCCATGCTGACACATGCCGGAGTTATGAATATACGGGGACACATGATCCTTTTTGGCTCTCTTCACATTTCCATTATTCCGCACGGACTGTGTCACCGTGTGGAGCAGATACATGTCCGTGTGCTCCACATGGCGACATGTCCATTTTTCCGTGTGACATCCGTGTGGACTGACCACGGACAAAAATTTAAAGTGTTAAAATAAAGAATTTCATACTCACCTCCCTCCAGCACTGACAGTTCTTCTCACTTCTGGTGCCACTCATTAGGCTCATGAATATTTACTGAGCCCAACAGCGGACTGGAATTGAGAGGAGCAGCGGCGCTGGAGGGAGATAAGTATGCACTGACAGGCTGTCCATGTGCTACCAACAATTCCATAGTACATGGACAACACACAAATGTCACATGATTTGTGACACATGGATCCACACCCTGCTCACAAAAAGCTTTGTCTCACATGTCTGTGGTTTCACGGATGTGTAACACAGGCCTCAAAAGAAGCAAGAAACAATGCACCGTGGATGTGCGGCCTTGAAACAATAAGGTGGGATCACGTTCACAGAAAGCATCCCTCATATGCTGTGAGAGCAGGCATGTAGGCACTCTTGAGCGTGTCACAAGCGGTGCCATCACAAACATATGCCTGTTTGGTGAATTGAACTGAATCAAAAGTTCAAAAGGTTTGCTCATCTCTAGGTATGTACCTGGATGAGGGCTATGTACCAGGATGTGGGATGATATTCCAGGCTGAGGGATGATATACCCGGATGGGGGACCATGTACCAAGATGAGGGCTATGTAACAGGGTGAGGGGGCATATACTAGGATGGGGGTCATGTACCAGGATAAGGAATAATATACCAGGCTGGGGGATAACATACTAGGATGGGGGGTAATGTACCAGGGTAGGGGGCCATTTACCAGCATGGAGGGCATACTGTATACTAGGATGGTGGCTACGTACCAGGATGGAGGCTATGTACCAGGATGGGGGATAATGAAGCAGGATGGGGCGCCATATACCAGGGTGGGGGGCTATGTACCAGGGTGGGAGTATATACTAGGATTGGGGCCATGTACCAGGATGGGGGTTGATATACCAGGCTGGGGGATGAAATACCAGGATGGGGTTTTTTATACTAATATGGGGGGGGGCTGCTGCATTTTTCTCCCTAGGATTATTTTCAAGTCAATTAGTTTTCCCAATTTTTTGTGGTAAAGATAGGTGCCTTGCCTTATATTCAGGTTGGCTTATACTCGAGTATATACAGTAATTGTTCTGTTCATTATGTACGTCACCCATTTTGCACAATTGGTGCCAGACACCTAGTGCATACTAAACCTGCCTTACTGAAGTTTTCTGTCAAAAATGAATTCACAGTGTTATTTGTACATGCAGGGGCAGACATACCATTGCAGCCAGCACAAAGGCCCCAAGAGATATAAGGGCCACGTTCACCTCCAATGGAGTAAGCAGACTCAGAGGCCTATGGACAATTCTTGCACAGGGGGTTTCTTCACTCTGTGTATGCCAATGTCTACATGGACTAATGCTTGTGCAGAATAGAGTAAATAAAGATTGAATGAATTAGAAACTTTGCATGTTCTGCAGGTTTCTAATATTACCCTTTGTACTCTTACATTTCACAACTTGACCGGTGAAAGCGTTCTTTACTATTGAGCTCTACTTCTTAGCTCCTCATTTCCAAAAGTTTTTAAAGCTTATTACAGAGAAAGATACCATAACTTTCATATATATTTTTAATGGTGAGATACATTATGAATACAAAGGATGAAGAAATTCTGAAATTAAGTAGTCCCCTCAGGAATAAGGTTGGTATACTTATGACCACATCTGAGAGTGAAGTGAAAAGGGAGGACAGTCAGGAAAAACATATTACTTATTCATCAAAGAGCTAGACTCTAGATGTGAAGACCTTCTAGTTTATGTTTCTTCCTATCTAAGGTATTAATATTTTAGGCTAACTGGAGAAATTAAATAAGCAAAACTTTTCTTCATAGGATTATGCATTCTGCATATTATGTATAGTTAGAAATATATACTGTAATTGAAGTATAGAACATAAACTATACTCAGTCTATGATCCAAATTTTTGCAATATTCTAATATATGTTGAGAGCCCAATCCTTTTTTCAAGATTTCTGTATGTATGTAATAAATGAGATCTAGAAGATGAAAATCTGTCCAAGCCACGGAATGCTACGCAGACTGACACCTTTTTAATCGTGACATGACCATGACAGATATCTATTGTTTGGAAGTATATAATGAAGATTTCCATTAATTGACAACAAGCAGACATTTTGAAAACTGTTATGTATATTATACACTAAGTTAATAGGACTAGTATTCTGTATTGCCTTCCATTAAGGGTTTCTTTCTATTAACCTCTACTATGACATTTCAATCAATCAGAGCTTGATTGGTGGGAGTCCTGCCGTGGTGATCCTCACTAATTTTGAAGATAAGGGGATCATGTCTCTGTTCTCAGTACAGAGATGGCCTTTCATGCATGGTCACTCTCCATTGAAATCTATTGGAGATATGGACATAACCAAATGTCAGCTCATTCATTGGATAACCTCTTTAAATGCTAGGACAGTTGGCATTCAAGACTGCGTAAAGGGTGTTTGCAACAAATGAAAGTGTTTTTGCATGTGAATATAAAGCTTTTTTCCAATATCAGCACCATTGTTAGTGGCATATAAATTGCATACCTTTCTGTTTTTTTTTTGGCATTCTATAACATTAATATTTACTATCGATGCATGATTGTATTCCCTAAGATATGCATAAACTCAGTGACAAACATAATAAAAAATACAACATGCAATTTTTATCATGTGCATATCTATATCACAGTGTATATACATGAGTATATGTGACTCCATCTATATACCTGTGTGAATGTATATAAAGTGAACCTGTCAGCAGTTTATTTTACATATACGGTAAGCTGTGGCCACTACCAGAAAGGCCTTATATGCAGCATTCTGGAATACTGTAAGTCCCAAAGCCGATATGTATAATGTAAAAACAGCTTTTATTATACTCACCTTGTTAGGCGGTCCGGTCTGAAAAATGTCGCTTACTTTAGTACAGGGCCTCCTTCCTGTGAATGCTGTCCTCTCTTCTGCATCCTATGTCATCCATATACAATCTGCTCCATTGCGCTCCTGCGCATGCACACTTTTCTATGCCCAGCTAAGAGAAGAGCAAAGAACTGTAATATGCAGGCATACACAATCATAAGAAGAAAGGAGGTGCCGGACCAAGACCAGTGATACCCATTGGACCGGACCGCCCTGCTCCTCAGGTGAGTATAATAAAAGTTGCTTTTTTACATTATACAGATCGGCCTGAGGACTTACATACAGTATTTCAGAATGCTGCATATAAGGCCTTACTGGTGGTGACCGCAGCTTATATGTGAGAAACCTGGTGACAGCTTCATTTTAAATACCTTCTTCAACAATGAAATTGTAATATAAAGAAGGAAAATGTGTGCAATTTTGGAAATCACAGAATCAATAGACATGTTAATGTATGCAAGGAATGGAAACCAAATTTTTAACACTTCTTGATTTTTTCAGTATCAAGTATGAGTGTCACCTGCAGAAATTCATACACGAACACTCCTTAGCATGCTATCAATGAGGTTGCAAAGAAATGTTCTGCTGTTGAATGAACTTGAGATTGCAACGCAAATATTTAAGATTAATTGTTGGTCATTCCCTTTGTAATTGCTTACTAATGATCTTCCAAATATGCTTGGTGGTAGACAAGACCAGACACTGTAAGCCATGGTTATGTAACACTTGCCATTGTACCATCAATCCTGCAGCAGGGAGTCCGACAGCCGAGACTTATTCACCCATCCAGCAGTTCCGTACTGTCTACCAGTGTGTAGTCTTTTGTCCCAGGCCATTTCTCCCAGAGTCTATTTCGCAGGCCTTCCAAATATGCACTTAGGCCTCATGTGCGACTTGCCCATTATCTTAAAGGGCCAGCGTGCCCTAACTCGGAAATACTTGTCAGCCTATTGCTGAGAAGCACAGTTATGTAAGGAGCATTCCCCCATTGGGAGGTGCTTGAGCAATATTGTCAATCCTAAGGAACGTCTCTAGTTCTCGGTCTTTGTTCACTGTACCTAAGTCCTGTTCCCCTTGCCTTGTGTCCATGTTCCTGTGCATTGTTCTAACATGTGTCTCTTCCTAGAGCCTTGACATATACCAAGTCTGCACCTGCCTTTCAATTCAAGTCCGCACCTGCAATGCCATGTAAAAACCTGCACCTGCTTGCCGCCAGAGTCCTGCTATCAACCAGCATCTACCATCTTGCTGTACGATCTATTCCAGAGACTTTGTCCATTTGAGCGAACCCCTGGTTGTCTGCACTTGTGGCATTTAGACCCCCTGCGATCCACCTACTAGCTAAGTCTGCTTTCTCCTCCTGTGGTTACAGCAGAAGCCTCGGTGGCCCTCCCAGGCTTGCTCCTCCAAAGGAGATCGGTGTCACGATTCAGTGGGTCCACTCACGGATTCTGGTCACCCCTTGGCATATATAACAGGTAGCAGGTTTAAGCCCTAAAGGTTGCTAATAGTGGCACAAGCAACATCTGTCATCACTTTGTTGTGTTGAAAAAAAGCTCCTGGAACACTTTGGAGAAGTGGTTGTACCACAGGTCCCATGATTTACCCATTTCTACTGCAAAACGGAAGTGAATATCACATACCAAGCCTAAAGTGTCAATCTCATCAAAAATCTTCAGATGGCATAAGCCAATAATTTTGCAATGAGCTAGATATCCAGCTACAGGTGCTCCACTGACCTCACACTCCCAAAGGCTATCATTTTGCAGAGGAAGAAGTCAATAGAGGCTGAAATGGAGGGCTATCCTCTTCTGTGATGAGTCCCGCTTTTCTCTTGCATCTAATGATAGCCAGAGATTGGTTTGGAGACCATGAGGGATACACTATGGAGAAGCTTTCACAAAGAAATGTCACACTAGTTCAACGTCTGGGGCTATGGTGTTGGGTGTATGGTAAACTGGCCCCTGTAGTCTTCTGAGTGGTCATGAAACCAGTGGCACAACCATTTATCCAATGTGTCCCATGAGCAATTTTTCAGCATGACATTGCCTAAATGTGTTATCTTGACCCACAAAGTCTTCAGCCTTGCGTCCATCACTTTGCACATCTGAGACATCATTGGTCAGCAAAAGGGAATCTGTCATCAGGCTTCTGCTATGTAATCTGAAGACAGCGTGCTGCAGGGGTTAAAGCACAGTGATGCTGCTTCTCTTATCAAGTCCAGTGCAGTTGTTTACCTGCAATGTTTGTTTTAGCACCAGGACCTTTTCATTGATGGACCATATTGTCTCTGCCTGGTACTCTGTCACATCCCTTGCTGTGATTAGCACCTCTTTGTCTATAGACATTTTACACAGAGAGCCTGGTGTGGGCAAGAGCAGCTTTCAAAGCTGTGCTGTATTGCTAAATCTAAAAACTCTGATTGTGTCAGAACCGCTGCATTCAGTAAACTAAGCAATACATCGTTGGATTGTATTGGAGCTCAAGCTGCTCTCTGATGAGATAGCAAAAATCTGCTAACAGATTCCCTTAATTTGCCATCACCAAGTGCATTCAGTGTGGCAGAACATACCTCAGACAACTATAAATAACCAAATTGATAGCAGCTAAGATGACTCAGTGCATGCATTTCAGCACAAGGCATTATACTCAATACTGAATGTTTGGAATATTTAGGGACCTTTCACATCAGCAGTAAATGTAATTTTGCGGTAGATCCAGCAGATGTCGCCGCACCTGCTGCATCCGCAAGCCCCATTCATTCTCTGTGGTGCGACAAGTATGGTTTTGCTGGATCCGACACATTCTTTCTGCTTTTTTCCTTGCATTTTGCACATAGACTGTATTAAAGAAAATGCATGGCAAGAAACATACCAAAAAATGCATGAAAACACTAAAAATGCAGCATTTTTCCTGCCAGGAGATGCAGAATTGATGCAGAAATGCTCTACTAGATGTGCACATAGCCTTAACACTTCTACACATGAAAATGTAGTGATGTGTAATTCTTTTAGCCTTTATTATTCTTCTAAGGCCGGTTTCACATTACGGTAAGATTAGGTCCGGGGCTATCCAGTGTGTACCTTACAGCCCCGGACCGATTTTGCAGTAATGCAGCCCTATGGGGCCAGATGGAGCCGGATGGCAGCTATTTGCTATCCGGTTTCCATCTGTCTGAGAGGATCTGGGACAATTCGGATTTTTCTCTTGGACACAAAAATGTTGCTTGCAGCGTTTTTGTGTCCGGGGGAAAAATTGGTTCCTCCCGGATCTGGTACGATCCACCGCCCCCTAACATGGGGGGTTTATGGCGCCGGATCCGATTTTAGCAGCGGGCGCTGCAGGGATCTTGAAATTTCAGCAGCTGCGGCTGTGATATGAGGAATCCGGCAGCAAACCGGACCAGAGGGCCTATTTGCCCTCCGCTTCTGTTTCAAAATCGGGTCCGGGGCTGTCCGGTTCACACCGGACAGACCCGGACCTGATCAAGCCGTGATGTGAAACCGGCCTAACACATAGAGAACAAAACATGTTGAATACCATATGTACAGTGATAATAATAGTTGGAAAAGTTCATAAAAAAATAATCAGCTAGACACAGATAGGAAAATACAAGGAAAAGCAAAAGCTGGCAATGCTTGCCCTAATGATAAATAGGGAACATGAGGGGAAATAATAATAGCAGGAATGACTATAGAAGCAAGACATTAAAATAACATAAAACTATATTTAATAAGCCAGAACATGAAATAAAGGTTAATGAAGGATACCATTTAGACATACAAGGGATAGGAAAGATGTAAAAAAACTGTTCTGTTCTACAAGGTACCCAAGTGAGTTTATAATATATAGTACTAGTACTGTCCCGAGTGCTGCCAGCGTGTTCAAAAACCACTGTGGATAATAAGTATGAGCTCAGGGTGAGCTTTATTACAAAGGTAAATCTTTATGGAGGATTAATGAGCAGAAGGGTAAAAACCACAGAGCGTGAGCTATTTTCATTACCGTCTCCTATCGGTGCAGTAACGTTTACCTGTCTCTATATTAATCCATTTGACACATCTGAAAAGCTTTACTATGCAGGCAGGTGATAAAGAGTCCCCTGCTCAGCTTGTGGTACTTCATGGAAATAAACATCTCTGTCAGCCCTGCCGCCGGCCTCTGGGGTTACAGCTATTTGCTCATGTTATTGTCATGGCTTTAGGGTCCTAAATAAAATAATAAAATGAAATATTCCAACCACTGAACAGAATACTCAATAATTACTCCACCGGATTAGACTACTTTATTATCTAAACATTATGAAAATTTATATGTAGATATAACAATTCTCAAAATGTTTCCTTTAATACAAGATCTTAGCTTAAATCTTTCATGGTACACCAGAGGGAGTAAGATAACAAAGATGAAGCTTTAGTAATGTGAATGCGCGCTGTCCATGGCTTTCTTCAATGTTCAAGCACTGTGTAGGTAGGAAACAAATAATGAACACCCAAAAAATATTTATTACATATAGATAAAGAGTATATAGTTGAACAATCAAAGGAAAAGTATAATAGAAACACCTCACCACTTCTGGATTTATCACCCACTCCTGGTTTTAAAAGACTCACCAAATACTTAATTAATGTGAGAGTGTGGCCTTAGACAAGATATGTATTAGAAAATTAAACTGAAACCTCTTTAAGGCTGGCTTCACACTTGCGTTTGCAGCACTGCACACTGAACGCAGCCAAACGCTTGCGCACATGCGTTTCTATGTTTAACATGGGAACGCATGTGCCTGCGTTTGGGTGCGTTTGGGTGCGTTTGGTTGCATTTGCGTTCGGATGCGCACAATTTGTGCACCCTCCGAGCACACTCCTAATGCAGCATGTTGCATTTTTTGTTCGTTCGCGGGCACTTGCTATACGCATGCAGACACAAACGCAAGTGTGAAGCCACCCTAACATCATTAACTCTAACAAATCATTGAGTTGTCTTCTATACTATGAGTTGCATTCTTTACTTCTTGTGCAACCTACCTCAACTTTAATGGCCACTTTACATACACCAACTTTTCTGTCCAACTTCTGACCAACTTACTGGTTGCAGTGAAATCATGGACACATTGTTCCATTTGTACACAGCCACAAAATGGAACAATGTGTCCATGATTTCACTGCAACCAGTAAGTTGGTCAGAAGTTGGACAGATAAGTTGGTGTGTGTAAAGTGGCCCTAACACTTTTATTCCTTTAGTATTGAAACCAATTAAAATTGAGTAACATCCAAAATGTGTTTCAGCATGCTTTTTTCATTTCTGCATGGGGTTTTTTAGGTGCCTAAACCCTGCGTTTTTGCATGCGTTTTTGAATTAGCAGCAAAAAAAAGTTCATGCACTATTTTTTGGTGCTCATTTAAAAACACATGCATTTTTTAGAAAACGCATGCGTTTTTTAACATGGGCCCCTATGGAAAACACATGTGTTTTTGCATGGTACTAAATGGTACTAATTTACCATGCATTTTTGCATGCGTTTTTGCACTTATGTGAGGAGCTGCCTTCAAAAACGCATGCAAAAATGCATGGTACTTTAGGCATGCGTTTTTGCTATTGGGGCATGCATTTTTAACATGGGGCCTATGGGTGCGTTTTTTCATGCGTTTTTAAAAACGCAGTAGTGATGGGCAAGTCCTAAATTACTCGGAATCGCTTGACTCTAGCGAGTCCGAGCCCGGGACTCGCTACTCGTTGCGAGTCTAGCGAGTCCAATGTTAATGAATGGGGAAGCGAGTAATAGCGAGTAATGTGCGATTTACAAATCGCAGATGTGTCTCGGAAGCTTCAGGTTCTATCTGCTACAATAGCTAAATCATGTTTAATAGGCTCCCGCTGTCACAGCACAGTTAACTCTCTGCTTACCGGTGCTGCAACAAGAAGAAGAAGGAAGACAGAAGAGAGAAGAAAGAAGAGAGAAGACCTGGGTCTTTGGAAGGATATGTGGTGGTAATAAAGTTGGAGTCCCTAATGGTGTCTGTGTCTTTATTTTTAATAAATAATTTTTCTCTGTGTGGTGTTTTTTTTAACCCTTTATTGGAGATTCTTAGTGGCCGGGTCAAACCTGGCCTGACATTAAGAATCTCGGGCTTAATACCAGCTTGTACAAATAGGCACCTGGGGGTTGGGGGCAGCCCGTCGCTGCCTGCTGGATCCGGCTGGTTGCTGACACGCTGGGTAATAAAGGGGTTAATACCAGCTTTGTTATACAAGCTGGTATTAAGCACGAGATTCTTAATATCAGGCCACGTTTGACCGGGCCACTAACAATCTCCAATAAAGGGTTAAAAAAAACACAACACAGAGAAAAATTTTTATTAGAAATAAAAAGAAAAAGCCATTAGGGACTCCATCTTTAATTAAAAAAATCCTCTTCCGTCCGACGTAGTCCAAAACGCGATGTCCTCTCTGCTACATCCCTGTGCATAGATATAGATGTCTATGCACAGGGAATGAGCAGACTGAGAACAATCTCAGCTCTGCTACATCATCTCTGTGCACAGGGAGAGCAGGCGGGCTCTAGGACCCTGGTGCTGCGGCAGCCTGCAGGACCCGAGCCCGACACAGAGCAGACAGCTGGACTCCTTACTCTGCGAGTTTTCCTGCGATTACTCGCACAGTAACGAGTCCAATGCAAGTCAATGGCAATCCTAGTTTTGTCAGAGTCTCTGACAAAACTAGGATTGCCATTGATTTGCATTGGACTCGTTACTGTGCGAGTAATCGCTGGGAAACTCTCAGAGTACCGAGTCCTGCGAGTCCCTTACTACTCGCCGAGTAACGAGTCCTAGCGAGTTGACTCGCCCATCCCTAAAACGCAGGTCTCCAAAAAAGCATGTAAAATCTGCAAGTGTGACCCTAGCCTAAGGGTGGATTAAGGTTGTTTCCTGCCTTTGACCCAAGGTATCACCCATACCCTTGGTGTATGCCATATAAACAAACTGTCATGACTTTGATAAAGTGGTCACAAAACTTATTATTAAATATTTTCACAACAATATAAACAGTGTAAATATAAATTAGGTGTAGATAATTAATAGATCTAGTCCAGAGGCAAATCTTACAAACCTCCCTGGCCGCACCACAACAGCCCAGGAAGAGGAGTATTAACACCACATGGTAAATGCCACCTACCTTTGCATGACCTATGCCTGCTAATTAAATTGTTACACCAGGGCAGGGTTTCCCTTCACGCTCTTTCTAGGGTTCCTCCCACAACAACATACCCCTTCGGCTACCCGCTTGGCACAGTAATGGCGGCAATCTTACAGTTCAATAAAGTCTATGGCACACAGTACCCATTAATATTGGGCACAAAATCCTGTTTGTGACGCCAAGTTGACATGCCCACCAGGGCCATGGGGTACTTGGAACTGGGTCGGGCAGTTCTCTGGGAATTTGGGAGTCTGTTTTCTGATCATGTATATAAAATTAAAAGCTACATAAATTGTAATTCCACCCATGTGGTTTATTTAGCCACATGTGTGGCTTGCAATAAATATTATGTGGGCTCAACAACAAGGACTTTCAAAGTTAAGATATCAGAACATGTGACTGCGGCCAATCCGAATTCTAAAACTATAAGAACGGGAATATTGGGGTTATCCCGTAATTTTAGAGATATTCACGCGGGGGATTTGAAAACCTTACACATCAAACGTATAAAAAGAGTGTTCCGTCCGTACCGCGGCGGAAATTGGGAGTACAAGCTTCATGGGAGGGAAAATTTCTGGATCTTATGCTTGAAGGCACGCATGCCCAATGGTTTGAATAACAGGAATGACCTTTTCTTTTATTTTGAAGTTCTTTGTAATGTGATGGAGTGGTGCATGCTCCGATTTTTGCACCGATAAAAAAATCGGACAGAATCGGATCGGACCAAATCAGATGCCATTTAGTGCACATCCGATTCGGTCTGATGCCCATTGGGCTGCATGGAGGTAAAAATCGTTCCGATGCTGTCCGATTTTTATCAGACAGCATCGGAACTGCTAAAATCGTAGTGTGAAACCAGACTTAGAATGGTGAATTGCCGTCCCCATTAGAAAATTGGAAACGACTTTCCAATATGTTTTATATTCTATATATTCTGGATCATGGTAGTGACAATGGAGACAGCTATAACATGATAATATACAAATGTAAGTGTTTTTTTTTCTTTGAATGGTGAATTGCTGTCCCCATTGGAAAATTGGAAACGACTTTCCAATATGTTTTATATTTTATATATTCTAGATCATAGTGGTGACAATGGAGACATCTATAACATGAGTATATACAAATTTAAATGTTTTTTTTTTCCTTCTTAAAATGATGAATTTCTGTCTCCATTGGAAAATGACTTTCAGTCTGAGATGTAAGAGATAATGAAGTGATGTAGGGATGGTGGGCGTAGCTCTCATCTGATGATGTTGTTCCATGCATGTTTTATAAGTGTATTGTTGCTTACTCATTTATTGGAAATAATATGGAGCAATGTGGAATTAAGTACTAAATATGCTGTGTAATGTGAAGTCCTACCAGGCAGACTAATGGTTAATAACATTCTAAAACACTGATTTGTATAGGTCACAGGTGATGACGTACTGGTTTTATCTGTATATAACACTTTGCTTTGCCATTATGGATGTACTACTGATTAAGGAGTTCGCTCCGAAATGCGTCAGTTTTTTTCCCCTATGGGGGGTCATCTGTGATGATTTTATACTTAGAATAAAGAATTATAATCGTTTCTGACGGTACCGGATCTTCTACCCTTTTTAGTTCTCTGGGAAGGTCACAGGGCTGTGACCCGGCTCTGTGGCTCTAGCTGTGCCATAAAATGGAGGACATTTATACGGAATTTGGTTGTGATGCCACCCGTGGTTCTCGGCTAGGATGGCTGACGTTTCAGTTCAGGCCCACTGGAATGGTTGGTGATGCAGCAGAGATGGCGTAGCTCCGCACGGGTGGAGCGGGGGCCCCAGGGCAGATGACACAGTTTATGCAGGAAATAGGGAACGGTGGGGTGCAGGACTGAGGGCATGAGTAATGACTGGAGGACACAAGGGCTAAAGTCTCCTTTACCTTTACTTGGTGGTTGATGGTGCAGACCGGGGCACTGGTAACAGATGTTAATGGAGATCCGGGCAGTTGGGAAGCAATGGGGGATCCACCTAGCCAGCCAGGTGAGTTTGGAGGCCTTCCTTCAGCGTGGTGCCATTGGTCCTTGCTGCCTAAAGCTATGCTGCGGCGCTCTTCCTGCGTGTCTAACCATTGCCCGTATGGCAAGCAGTTCAAGCCTATTCCAGTTGTTGCTCCTTTGTGGCGGCTCTGGGCTCTGGTATGCTACTGTGCCTTCTGGTGTTTCACGGGGCCAGGGGACTTGCAATACTCTGCCCTCTGAATTTAGCTGCCGGGACTTCAGTACCCGAACAACCATGGACTCCGGCGTCCGGTTTCTAGCGCTTTTCCCCTCGGACAAGCTTGATCATAGCCACACTCCCTTGATTCTCCTCGACTTCTCTCCTCTTCCCTCTAACTAGCTTTCCTCTGTTCTGGGACAAGCTCCGACCAGCTCCAGTCCCCGGGACATCTGTCTCTAACTCTTTCCTAAGACGTTCTCTCTGACTTTCCATCTAATCCTGCCTCTGGGCCAGAATTTATATGGAAGCTCCCCTGAAACCGGGTTCAGAGCTCCCCCTTCTGGTCTGGAATCAGGACAAGTGCTGGTGTTGGATGCAATCAGGAAAGGGGGAAGGGGAATCAGCTCAACCTTTCTATACTCACAGGACTCCCAGGCTACCAAATGATGGCAGGCTTCCATCCAAAATTATGCATAGAAATCTGGTGCCACTTCTGCGGTTTTCTGTATTATTTCTTCTATAAAATGAGATCATCACAGATGCCCCCTTAGGGGAAACTATACGTGTTTCGGAGAGAAGTTCTCCATAGTCGTTAGTACATCATAGTATGAACTCTATACCAATTTATGCACACATCTAAAAACATATACATCTATGATTAATCAAGCAATAATTACCAGAATATTTTAACTCTTATGGTACCTTTACACGCCGCTACCGAAGGTTAGAAACCACCGGGTGTTGGAGACAATTGTACCTTGTACCTTCAAAACACCGCGAGGTAGCGGCGTGTAATTCAGGTTGTTGCCACCGGTCACTTTGGAAACCTGTCTTTCAGCCTTGCTCAAAAACAAGCAGGTAGAAAAACTATGGTAGCGGCGTGTAATCGGGGCACATGTACGGTATTTGAGTTACCCGGGGCGTGCTTGAGCGTCATGTATACCACGCCCCATCAGCTATCATTGGTGGGGAGTACTGTGTACCCATTGGCTGTCCCTGTACAGGGCGGCATAGTTAACGATCTGACCAGTCACTACACATTTGCTTTTGCGTCATGTATTAGCCAGCCTCCTTGCGCTGGCTGGCCAATCATGATGTTATTGCTTTGTCCAATCACCGTACAAGCGTCTCGTAATCCACAACTCTAGCACGCCTATGTGTTGTCCCTGCTTCCCCAGGTCCTCCCATATTCCCTTGTGGTAGCAGCGTGTAAATGGGGGAAGGTGCTCCACAGAAGGTAACCTGCGCCACCCGTCGGTACTTCCGGGGATCGAAAAAAACCTACTGTGGAGCACCTTGTAGCGGCGTGTAATTGCGGTATCAGGTACCGTTAGGAACCGTTGAAACGCGCGCGTGCACGTGCGACACCCGGTGGTTTCTAACCTTTGGTAGCGGCGTGTAAAGGTACCGTTAGGGTTACTTGAGGAGTCAGCTCAGCATTTGGAGTGTGGAGTAGAATTTCAGCCAAGCGTGTTCCTCCGGTGTTTGTGTTTGATGTCCAACCCTGGAGAATACCCAGATCTTTTCTCTCCGGTGTCAGTTCGGTGGGCCCTGAGCAGAGGTTCAAATATGAACAAGTCTCCATTGTGAGTGCAGTGGAGGAATACTGTCTGGTGGTTACCCAGTGGTCCTATGGACACATCCCTATTACTTGTGTAGGGATAGAATTGATCAAATGACTCTTCGAAATTACAACTTGTATAAATGATGCTTAAAAGCATGAGTCAGAAGGTACCAGGGTTAGAAGTCAATGTAAATAGCCCACCCCCAACTCACATATTTGATTGTTATTAAGAAACCTTAAAAACTTTTATTGACTCTGTAAATACTTTGTCCCTTGGTGAGAGTACCAAGAAACTTAACTGTTGTACTGAGAAGCCAGCTGTAGCAGGATCTACTGTGCCAGGGCTGCGCTGCGACCTCAGCCCTTCATTGCCATTGACTACACCGGGTCCCTGGCGCCTGCACATCTACATGCTGACAATAGCAGCATGCTGCAATTTGTTCCTCAGCTTAAACAGGGCTGAGGAACAACTTGAATGACTGAGCTGCCTCATTGATTGATAGTAGACCAAGTGCAATGCAAGATTTTCTCACATTGCACTCTTGAGAGTCACATGCTAGTGTAACTCCAGCCAAACTGAAGATAGTTTATTCACTAAAGAGCTGGAGAGCAGTACAATAATGAGTGTCTGTATGTAGCAGTGAAGCATGGCGCAGTTTTTTTTTTTGCAGTTTTCAGGCTGCTTTCCAGTTGATGATTTATTTTGCTTAAAGAGGACCTGTCACCAAACCAGGCATGATGATCTAATTACAGCACTGGTTGCAGCATGTCCCTCAGGGGGTGAGGCCAAACAGCAAGTTCTGAAAAAAAAAACCTCTGTTTAATGCTGCTGAAGAGGGAGAGAATGATTGGCAGCGGTGGGCAGATTAAACATGCAGGGGGTGTGAATCTGCGCTTCGGCTCCAGCCTCTGGCCACCTCCTTTCCGGCTGCAGGATGTAAGTTTTCTAAGTGTATTATCTGGGGGTACAGGGCTGCTGAAGTGCCGGGGGACCCCTTGCCTGGATGCTGCAGACATGCTGCATCCAGTGCTGTAATTAGATCACCATGCCTGGTTTGGTGACAGGTCCTCTTTAATGGTTCCCTCTATGCTGATGATACAACCAGGGGCAGAAGGGGAACTCGGTCACCGGATCTGCTGAATAGGGAGTCATGGATGGACGGGATCCCGGTGCCGTGCCCTGGTGATCAACTGGGTAGATGTTGATGATGGGGGATAAAGGGATTATTTACAGGGGATTGTGACGCCACCTGTAGTTTCCAGTAATTTGGTACCGGCGCTGCCAGTCGGCCGCTGAGGTGATGGTTGGGGCAGCAGAGTGTGGTACAGCTCCCCACAGGTGGAGCTTTACCTCAGGGCAGCAATTGAAAGCAGATCGTGAGGGAGGGCAGTAATGAAGATGGTGCTGCAGTTCTTACCCCTCTGTTGAGCAGCTGCTGAAGCTGAGCCCTCTGGGCTGCGGCGGGAAGAATAACGGAAACCAGTCCAAGTTTAACTCCACTTTACTCGGTACCGGCTGATGGCATAAACAAAACACGGTACGGTTTGGTTTACAGGGTGGATGTTGCCAGCTCAGGGTCCCCCTTATGGAGTCTCTAGATCTCCTCTCTTAAGTCATTCAGGGTCTCCTTCTTTCCTTCTCAGTCTTTCCCACCCTTGCAGAGCTCTCCCGCCAGTCCTGCAGTCTGTATCTAGTAGGCTCAATTGGACCTGTACCGGTGTAGACGGGAACAGCAGGAACGCACAAGTTTCCCCTCCGCCACCGGGATTCAGTCCTCGACCTCTAATGTATAACCGTCTTTTGGTCCTGAGGGGTGAGGTGCCTCTGTGGTGCTGTCATCAACCCGATTCTGTTGGGCCTGCAGCTCGTCGGTTTTGCAGTCAGGGCTAAACTCCTGGCTGCCTCGGCTTTCCGTGTCGCCGGTGCTCCCTCAACGTGACCAGCCGGCTCCTACCAGTTCTGACCCGTTGCCTTCTGTTCTGGGCCCCCAACTTGAAGATGGGGCTCCCTCCTCTCAGCTGGGCTGTCAGGCCTGACCTCTCTGTCTGACTTCCCAGCACCGTCTGAGGTAAACTCAACTGTCAACTCTCTTCTGCATCTACCCCTAGGCTCCACCCCCTTTCGGGACCTACCAAAGTACTGGTCCCCCCTATACTAGTGGTCTATTCCTAGGTGTGTGCACTTTCAGACTCCACAGGTTTAAACCCTGAACTAGCAACTTACAAAGAATATTACATTTTATAATAAAGTGCAATACCACTCTGTGGTGCCTAGCCGAAGGGGCGCCACACTGACAAATACAGACAGTTGCTTGAAAATAAAGAGCAAGGAGTCCTGTAAGGGATGATAAGTCTCCCCACATCCCTGATTGAAACATCAACAAGTGTGTGTGTGAAACTACGTAGGTGTGTCACCCCTACGAACGGTTTAAGCACGCTATGACTTTAAGAGACCGTGCTTCCCTGTATGGTATGTGTTGTGGACTAGTAGGAGCCCCCTCCCTGAACTGTGGAGTTGGACTGTTCTAGGTTAGAAAGTGTGTGAAGCAGAAATGCTGAAAAGGAAAGGAAAGAGCTGAGGGAGAAACAGAGGAGAAGGCTGCTGGTCTATGTATCTGTGAGAGAGGAGACCCTGCTAAGAAGTGGCCAGGTATTTTGGCTTTGGGAAGAGGCATGGTGCTGGCTGTAAGAGGCATTGCAAGCTGGACCGTGAAGGATCCCCGAGAGACTCTGAGTGATGGCTGAATGAAGAAGTCCCTGTGATCAGTGACTGCGGACAGGACAAAGGACGCCATCCGGAGAATCCAGAATGTCCCAGGGCTACCAAGGAGCAAGAACAGTTTTCCCTCTGTCCTACAAATAGAAGTGCAAACTGATGAGCATCTTTGCAAAGAGCTCCTGGGAGTGGACCTGTTTCCCTCAGCAGTAGCATAAAAGAGAAAAGGGGGGGGACAAGAGGCGCAATAGTGCCCTTATCACTAGACACTAGTTCGTATAGTGGTGAAAAAGGCAATTCACTCACCTATTCCAGTTGTGTGACCCACAACTGGTTTGAAGGCTCATAGAGTAATATCCTGATGGCTGCTGCAGGACTCCCACCGGCTCAACACACGTGGAGATGTACCAAGAAATTCAGGGAAAGATGGTGTTTTCCGGTCCGCGCTGCCAGGTTCACTCACATCAAAGAAGTTCTATCCCCTGCAGTTGGTTCATTATCGGGTTCTCATGCAAGTCTCCGAATTGGTGCACTATTAACATTCGTCAGTAGAACACAAATACTGACCATGTGAATGTGGCCTTACTTTCCAATGCAGATATGTCTGGAAATATGGACATATCTGCATTGGAAAGTAAGGCCACATTCACATGGTCAGTATTTGTGTTCTACTGACGAATGTTAATAGTGCACCAATTCGGAGACTTGCATGAGAACCCGATAATGAACCACCTGCAGAGGATAGAACTTCTTTGATGTGAGTGAACCTGGCAGCGCGGACCGGAAAACACCGTCTTTCCCTGAATTTCTCAGCAGTAGCATGAGTCTTATTTTGGTGTGCACTCCTATTAGGGCATAGAATAGGCCCCAGTAGCCAGAGCGCTACCCAAATAGCAGAGGCCAGATATATTGTTGGTGCAGTGTAGTTACGAATACATTGTGTTTACAAGGTTGTCTGCTGTATATCGCTAGAAATAGTTGGGTTGACATATAGCTTAGAATCTGTGTCATTTGTTAAACTTATTCTTGTCATATTGCATCCCCTGTTTACTTGCATATACATACCTTGCCTGCCTGTTAATAAATATGTTCCTTTGTTTCTGCAACCTTGTATTCTGCACCTTAATTGAACCCTGCACAGTGGTGGTCTGCTAGGCCATCGTTAGAATTACAAGAAGAGACAAAAAGATTTTCGCAAGCCTATATCCACATAAGATTTGTGGGTAGTTTTCCAAAATGTTTGGAATATGTTTTCCTGCTGAGTTTCCTTCAAGAACTGTGTGCAAGTGTTCCTATATGAATTAATTCTGAATTTTAATCAAAAGATTACACCAAATATTTGATTTAGCTTTCTTTTTTGCTTATTTACTTTGCATTTTGATAATTGATAAAAATAAACAGTTAACTCTTTTATTATTAATAAATAATCTTTATTTTATTAATGCACAGCGGGTTAAATAAGTATTGAGCACATTATTAATTTTCCAATTAAATATCTTTTAAAAGGTGCTATTGTCATGAATTTCTCAAAAGATGTTGCTATCCAATCCACACGGGTAAAGAAATCAAAGCAGAGATATCTATAAATTTAGTGATGTGTAATAATGAGCAATAACACAGGGAAAAAGCATTAAACATATTAAGAAAGAGAGGTGCAGAAAGCTGTGAAAAGCCATCATACCAGCTATAATCTATCAGTTATTAGAAAGCAACCCTGCCACTTAGTGAAAAATAATAGGGTCAATTGAAGGCCAATCAAAGGAAGTCTCATTTCCAAAGTGCCACCAAAAAACACCTTATGATGGGTAAAACCAGTGAGCTGTTGGCACTGCTTATTCAACCCCTGGCAAAAATTATGGAATCACCTGGCTCGGAGGATGTCCATTCAGTTGTTTAATTTTGTAGAAAAAAAACCGATCACAGACATGGCACAAAACTAAAGTCATTTCAAATGGCAACTCTCTGCCTTGAAGAAATACTAAAAGACGTCTTGGCAAAAAAATATGCTAGCCAGTAACGGTTACTTTTGTAGACCAAGCAGAAGGAAAAATTATGAAATCACTCAATTCTGAGGAAAAAATTATGGAATCATGTTAAACAAACAAACAAAACAACACTCAAACACATCACTAGTAATTTGTGGCACCACTTCTGGCTTTTATAACAGCTTGCAGTCTCTGAGGCATGGACTTAATGAGTGACAAACAATACTCATCATCAATCTGGCTCCAACTTTCTCTGATTGCTGTTGCCAGATCAGCTTTGCAGGTTGGAGCCTTGTCATCGACCATTTTCTTCAACTTCCACCAAAGATTTTCAATTGGATTGAGACCCGGACTATTTGCAGGCCATGACATTGACCTTATGTGTCTTCTTTCAAGGAATGTTTTCACAGTGTTTGCTCTATGGCAGGATGCATTATCATCTTGATAAATGATTTCATCATCCCCAAACATCCTTTCAATTGATGGGATAAGAAAAGTGTCCAAAATATCAATGTAAACTTGGGCATTTATTGAAGATGTAAGGACAGCCATCTCCCCAGTGCCTTTACTTGACATGCAGCCCCATATTATGAATGACTGTGGAAATTTGCATGTTCTCTTCAGTCAGTCATCTTTATAAATCTCATTGCAATGACACCAAACAAAAGATCCAGCATTATCACTTTGCCCAATGCATATTTGCGATTCATCACTGAATGTGGTTGTCATCCAGTCATCCACAGTCCACAATTGCTTTTCCTTAGCCCATTGTAACCTTGTTTTTTATGTTTATGTGCTAATGATGCATTTTGTTTAGCTTTTCTGTATGTAAATCCCATTTTCTTTTAGGCGGTTTCTTACAGTTCGGTCACAGACATTGACTCCAGTTTCCTCCCATTTGTTCCTTATTTGTTTTGTTGTACCTTTCCTGTTTTGGAGACGTATTGCTTTATGTTTCTTAACGCTTTCATGTCTTCCTTGGTTTACCAGTATGTTTCCCTTTAACAACCTGCCCATGTTGTTTGTATTTGGACCTGATTTTAGACACAGCTGACTGTGAACAACCAACATCTTTTGCAACATTGCGTGTTGATTTACCCTCTTTTAAGAGTTTGATAATCCTCTCCTTCGTTTCAATTGACATCTCTTGTGTTGCAGCCATGATTCATGTCAGTCCACTTGGTGCAACAGCTCTCCAAGGTGTGATCACTCCTTTTTAGATGCAGACTAACGAGCAGATCTTATTTGATGCAGGTGTTAGTTTTGGGAATGAAAATTTACAGGGTGATTCATATTCTTTTACTCAGAATTGAGTGATTCCATAATTTTTCCCCTGCTTGGTCTACAAAAGTAACCGTTACTGGATAGCACATTTTTTTTCAAGATTTCTTTTAGTGTTTCTTCAAGGCAGAGAGTTGCCATTTGAAATTACTTTAGTTTTGTCCCATGTATGTGAGCTGCTTTTTTTCTACATCATTAAACAACTGAATGGACATCCTCAGAGCCAAGTGATTCCATAATTTTTGCCAGGGGTTGTAGAAGAATTTTTAAACTACTGAAGCTTCCAATCAGCACTATTGGTGCCATAATCCAGAAGCAGAAAGAACATAATTTCACTATAAACCATCCATGGAAGGGTATTCTCCTCAAGATGTCAGACAGAGAAGTAAAAAGAATTAGCAGAGTTGTCCAAGAGCCAAGGACCAGTGTAAATCATATTAAACCTCCAAATGATATCTTTATTGTTAACTCAACCAAAAAACACACCAAAACAAAGATAAAAACTAAGTGCACAGAAAAGCGTGAAGGAAGGAAGCTATCCTTGGTAAATACCTCCCTCATTTCGCCTACCTAACAGCGGAGGTCGGCACCCTAAGAAGCGAAGTGGCGCCCCCACTCGTTGGCGGCTGACCCTATCCTGCCCTTGCCTGGCCCTGGAAGTCAAGAGGTAGTGCTCCCCCTATGGTAATACTTCCCAGGTCCTAGGTATAGATGGGCAGTGGGTCACTCTCCGTGTCTTAGTGTTAAAAGCAGAGTTCCTGTTAACACAGCCTCATGGACAGAAGACGCTAATCAGGCTTTCTGCACTACTATAAACCCTGACGGGGGCACAGGATTGGTCTCCCTTAAGGTACAATTTAACGAACTATATGTGTCGTACAAGGAATACACTAGGTCATGGTGGGAAATTAAAACTCTCGAGAACTATCTTAAGCACAGCATAGTTCCTAAAGGATTAAGAATAAACCTCTGTCCATCTCCACGTACAGCAAGCCCTGAACTCTTGGACTTTTGGAAAAAAAGAATCCATTGGCTCTTCCTTACGCTTTATGAGCATCCTGCTACATGAAGAGAGGAAGATCTTTGAGGTAGCTACGGGTAAACTGAACTCAGGTATCGAAAATATCCTGAAATCAATATCAGACCCTGATTTTAATAGGAGGGAGGCCTCCCTACAGAACTCCCTGGAGAAATACCAGGGTTTCTCGAAGGAGAGAAAGCACCTTCAATTCCAGAGGAATTTCAAGGAATTCTCAGAGGACCAGGCATACCTTTTTGTAAGGGAGAAACCCATAGGATCATCGTCGGAGGGGGATTCTGATCCGGAGGGTCCTGGAGGTGTAGGTGGTGGGCGAGGTAGTGGGAGAGGTAGGAGGAGGAGGCCAAAAGGTGGGAATTGGGGCAATGGTTGTCCCCAGAGACCCCCTGGCTATCTGGGTCAACCAGGTCCGCAATTTCCCCAGGGACCGCCACATCTACCCACACCACAGGCTCCCGTGGCACCAACCTACCCTGCGGTGCCCCCAAATCAGACACCTCCATTAAGTCAACCTGGGGGGTCGAATGGGGGTGGTACCGGGGGGGTGGGCCATGGTGGAAACACTGGTTTTCCGGCTTATCCTTCTCTGGAGCACCCTTGGCTTCTCTTTTAGGGGGCACAATCCCGAGAGACTATCCACTGAGAAACCGGGTGGGACTGCCAGCGCCACACTAGTGACTCGGCTGGATGGTGGCCAGATTATCAATCTGTCTACATACCAGCTGAATCATCATGAGTACAATGTTTTGAAGAAAGGACTCTCCTTTGTCACGACAAATAGGTTTGACTGCTTTAAGTGGGTGAAAGACGTCAACTTGTTTGGTAGAAAATTAAAGTGGAAGAAGTTCTTCTCTAGGCATAACAAAGACGAATGCTTGAGATTAGGACTTGACGAGGATGAGTACCAATGTTACCATGATATGGCTTATCTGAACCATCAGATCAGTGGTTGTAATGAAAGAGGGCTTGGCCCTTTTACAGGGCATAAGAATGCCAGTAGGAAGATGCCACCCCAGAATGATGTCATCAGTGTAGATATCTTTTTGAGTCTTGTTGAACGAGATCTGAAAAAGATCCCATGTACAAATCAGGATTTGATTGGCAATATGGATGAGGCCGAGACCAGGACCCTGTTGTCGCTGGAACGAGAACAGGGGCTCGTAATTAAAGCATCTGACAAGGGCGGGAATCTGGTATTGATGAACCATGAAAAATATCGTGAGATGTGTTATCGTATACTCAATGACTCTTCTACGTATGAGATCCTTGATTCTAACCCTGTAATGAGGTATACCGATGAATCGATATCTATCCTGGAGTATGCTAGAGAGGGTGGACTCATTTCTAAGAATGAGTATGAGTTCATCAAACCGGTGCATCCAGTGACCCCGACCTTCTATGCACTCCCCAAGGTGCATAAGGGGGTTGGGGTGCTGAAGGGCAGACCTATTGTCTCCGGCATCGACTCCTGTACCCAAAATGCAGGGGTCTACGTGGACACGATTCGCCGCCCTTTTGTTACGGGTCTATCTTCCTATACAAGGGATACAGCCGACCTGCTAAGAAAACTTGATGGGGTCAATCTGGAGGCAGGTACCATACTGGCTTCAATAGATGTAGAGGCCTTGTATAGCAGTACTCCCCACGATCACGGACTACGTGCTGTTGAGTACTACCTCAACACTAGGACTAGGATTTGTCATAGTCATAACATCTTTGTCATCGACCTATTGAAGTTTGTGCTATATCATAACACATTTCTATTTGACAGGAAGTACTTCCACCAGCTCAGGGGTACGGCGAAGGGGAGCTCCTGCGCCCCATCGTACGCTAATCTGTACCTGGGCTGGAGCCCCATATCGTCCTCTGGTCCAGATATATAGATGATGTATTTCTGCTGTGGTCTGGACCAGAGGACGGTTTCGCGGAGTTCGTCAGATGCCTGAACATAAACCAAATCGGTCTGAGATTTACGTTTGAGAGCAGTCCAACTGAACTCCCCTTTTTGGATATTCCTGATTAAGAAGGAGGCCGATGGGTCCTTGTTAACTAGGACCTATTGTAAACCGACATCGACGAATAGCCTCCTGAGGTGGGAAAGTCATCATCCAGTACCTCTTAAAAAGGGCATCCCTAAGGGACAATATCTGAGACTTAGGAGAAACTGCTCCAATATGTCTGACTTCAGATTACAGGCTGATGACCTGACGAAACGCTTTCTAGAGAGGGGCTACCCACGTTCGGTGCTGCAAGCAGCACGTAGTCACGCAGCGAGTCAGAACAGGGAAGAACTGCTACAGAAGTGTGGGAAACGCCGGAAAGAGGACCCCGGTATAACGAGACTCATTGGCACTTTTGACTGTCAGAACCAAAAAGTCATGAGTGTGCTTCGCAGATACTGGGATGTCCTCACTTCCGACCCGGATATAAAGGGGATGATCTCGGCGACGCCCAGTGTCACCTACCGCAGAGGCCGCTCTCTATCAGACAGATTGGTGCACAGTCACTACAGGTCCCCTACTGTGGGATTGACCTGGTTGGGGCCCAAACCAATAGGTTTCTTTAGATGTGGTGACTGCAGCTTCTGCGGTAACATGACACCATGTAAATCTGTTTGTAGTGTGGCTAATAACAAGATATTCTTCCTACGTGATTTCTCAAACTGCAAGACCGCTGGAGTGGTGTACGTAGCTACGTGCATTTGCCGGTTGGACTATGTGGGAAAAACCGTTAGGGAGTTTAGAAGAAGGGTGGGCGATCACCTTGGGGACATTAGGAAGAGGAGGGACACCCCAATCGCGAAGCACATGAATGAAGCACATGGAGGTGACATTAAACATCTGACATTCAGGATCTTGGAGGTGGTGAGGGCTAGTCCGAGAGGAGGAAACCATGACTTGAGCATCCTGAGGAGGGAGGCGGAGTGGATTTTTAGATTCAATTCCTTGACTCCAAAGGGGCTAAATGAGCAGTTGTCATATGCTTGTTTTCTGTAGGTGAATGGTATGTGTACAGATCTGCCTGAGGGGAAGCATAACTCATGTGAAATGAGTATAGTATCAGTCTAGTTGTGTCTTTGTACAACATGTGTGCCCCACCATAACCAGGTTTCTCCTTTGACCATGCTTAATGTGTGACACAAAATATTGAGAAATCTTGATTTAGCTGTATAAAACGTTTCCTCTCCACAACTGTTCATGTGTGCCCCATTCATGTGCAGATATATCGGTGCGCCTGCATGTATGACACCTGGGGGGCTGTGGGGCGCATCGTGTCTGGTGGTGCCCGCCCCTGTATGAAGCGGGTAACCCTGACAACAGGGAACGCTTCTACACCCTGTGCGCAGCCGCAGTAAGCCAGAGACACGGCGCGGCTTCTGCGCATGCGCGCGACGTCACTTCCGGTGACGCGTGCGGTCCTTTGCAGTGACAATGGCGGCGGCGTGCGTTCCAGCGGGATGCTGGCTATGCAGCACCTCAAATATGCGTGTACCATTATGGCAGCATAGCGATCTTGCACATGTGAGGGGTGGTCCCCATCTATATCATGTTTTGGGGTCTGCACGCATGAAATATGACGGAGGGGAGGAGGAGCTGTGGTCACAGGATGTGGGAGGACCTGGGGCACTGAGTACTAGATATAATGGGGCTGGTGGCAGAGCACACCGCCCCCTCCACATCAAGCCTGTGTGTATTCACACAGAACACATGGACACATGTTAGCAAGCCTCCTGATGACTGATACCGGGGTGGTGATACTCTGCTTTTAACACTAAGACACGGAGAGTGACCCACTGCCCATCTATACCTAGGACCTGGGAAGTATTACCATAGGGGGAGCACTACCTCTTGACTTCCAGGGCCAGGCAAGGGCAGGATAGGGTCAGCCGCCGACGAGTGGGGGCGCCACTTCGCTTCTAGGGTGCCGACCTCCGCTGTTAGGCAGGCGAAAGGAGAGAGGTATTTACCAAGGATAGCTTCCTTCCTTCACGCTTTTCTGTGCACTTAGTTTTTATCTTTGTTTTGGTGTGTTTTTTGGTTGAGTTAACAATAAAGATATCATTTGGGGGTTTAATATGATTTACACTTATTCTAAAACCTAGACTATCTATTATTTGAATATTAAGAGCCAAGGACCACCTGTGGAAAGCAAAAGAAAGACCTGGAATCAACAGGTAGAATTGTTTCAATGAAATAAATAAGTAATGCACTCAACCTCCATGGTTGGTATTTATGCTCATTATGCAATGCTCAATTGCTCAAGATAAAGCTGAACAATCAGCTGACCTGAATACAATTGAAAATTCATGTAACTAAAACACAGAGTTCATAGAAGGACCAATGGAATCCTCAGGATTTGAAGAGTGTTTATGTTGAAGAATGGATGAAATTCACACCTGAGCAATACATGCAACCAGTTTCCACTGTCACAACTGTGTCCCACCATGGGAGACCTTGGGTGAGGCTAAAATCTGATGCATCTGATGCATTTAGCGCTGCAGTGGTTAAAGACTCTATTCTTGCTGGCTGTTTCTTGTGCCCTCTAATCTTATGTGCAGATCTTTTGTGACCACTCCCCTCCACTGTAAAAATGTCTTGCCATGTAAGCCGGTTATAGATTCCCTTTCTATGCTGACCATTTTGAAAGGAGCCTGTCTCTGGAAGAAGCTGCAGTGTAGGGACAATTGCAGCTCTGGTGTTTTGAAGGAGTTTGGAGTGTTTTTCCTTTAGTGCAGGGCAAGTGAGGGCCCAGGCACGTGATGGCGACAGGAGGAAGGAGTCATTTAGGGACGCTAGGGAGGCAAGGGTCCAGTCTCAGGTGAGCTTCAGGAGGTGACCTCGCAACCCTTTCCCTACTGTCAGGGCCTTCCTTCTATTCCATTCCTGTTGTCCCCTTTGTGTTATTCCACACGCTGGGCATGACATCTCTATACAGGAGTCGTCTTGAAGCTGTCACCAATAAAGGCTTTTGTATTAAGTATTAAAAACATTTCACTAACCATATGCAATACTTTTTCCCTCTGTTATTCTGAAAAAAAGCTACTAAGAAAATACAAAAAAGATTTGTAACTGGGGGAAGCTATGCTGTTTTAAAGGAAATTCAGAATGATGTGTCTTCCTAGATATCTTCCCTCTAAGTGAACTTGAATTTGTGCATGCAGCTTCATTAACTGAGCAGTTCTACTGTTTGATCTTGACAGGAACAGTTGGGGTAAGAAAAACAAGTAATGGCACAAGAATCTTGTGCAGTAAATAGATACTAGATACCAAGTATTAGTACATCTACAGGAATTAGTATATATTAGGTGAAAGCTTATAGAGCTCTGTCAAATTATAAATACATATAAAGCTATTTAACCCTGCTGTTCTGTTCGGTCAAAAATGATGGAATTTGAAGTTTTTGATTTAATTTTCATTTGTTTAGGAACAATCATGTTCACATACAGTATAATAATGCATCAGGTATTCAAATAAAACACTTATGAGTCGGTCGACAGGGTAGGGGGTACTCGGATAACGGGACAGGTTGCTTCTTCAGTGGGGATCACGGCTGGTCGGGTCCCGATCCCGTGCCCTGGACACTCAATGGCTGAGGGGAAAACTATTTGGGATGGGGGATTATTATACATGACGCCACCTGTGATACTTGGTAATGTAGTTACCAGCGCTGCAGCCAGCCACTGAGGTGATGGTGACGCAGCTTTGGGTAGTACAGCTCCCCACAGGCGGAGCTTTATCTCAGAGCAGCGGGGTGGATGAGGGGAGTAGTAGTCCTCGGTTCTGTGGTGCTGTAGAGGCCCTTGAGATGATAAATAACTGATGCAGAAACCAGATAAGCTCAAACTGTTCTTTACTGGTACCAGACAGATGATTAGGTACACGGTACAGTCTCTGTTGCTGGAGTATTGGTTGCCACAGGCTTTGGGGTTCGCTACAGAGTCTGTCAGAGATGCCTGTCAAATACTTCTCTTGGTCCACTTCGTTATGGCTCTGTTGGCTCTCTACACTTCCACTCTAGAGTCTGGTTTCTGGTCCCTGGGTCTGTTGCGTAAAGTCTCACTTACTTGTCAGTGTCTTGAACCCAGCTTTGGGACAGAGATTAGACTACTTTGATGGGTGATGTGGAAACTTCTTGGTAAGGCCCACATTCTGCCGGTCTGCAATTTGGGATTCACCTTAACAAACTGCCTCAGTTCTGGAGTACCAGGATGACCTGAGCACTCCAGATGGCTCCAACCAGTCCTGGAGTACCCCTTTCTTGTCTGGGTTACCTCCTTAGTTTGGAGGTACCCTCCTGTCAGAGCTGCAGTTTCTCTGCGTCCGTCCTCTCCACTCTTCTCACACCGTCTGCTGTCAACCATCCACTGTCACTTACGTCACGTCTCCTGCTCTGCTAAGCTCCACACCCCTGGGACCTACTGAATATACAGTCCCTGGTGCTAGGTGGCTGTGATTAAGATTTTGTGGTTTTAGTTACAGACTCTGTAGCTCCCCCTCTACCTGTGACTATGGAGGCACTACACCTTTTGCTTTGGATGCAGTACCTACCTGTGGCGTCCCGCCAGAAGGGCGCCACACTTACATTAGCTAAAAATCAAGACTTTAATAGGTCTGGTAAAAATTGACCGGAACATTATGAGTGTATAGCAGACCCGAACGGAACAGCAACGTTAATACTATTCTAATAAGGCAATAATTTGCAAATGCAAATTTGAGAAGTAGCATGTCAGCAACAAACTTTCTCTGTACCTGAATTAAGAAATGAGTGGTAACTGCCTTTTATACTATACTAGTAAAAAGGCCCGATGCAATTGCATCGGAAGTGCGGTGAAATGAATTGTGTGTATAGAGGCGGCTGTGTGGGTGGCAGAGCATAGAGGCGGCTGTGTGGGTGGCAGAGCATAGAGGCGGCTGTGTGGGTGGCAAAGCATAGAGGCGGCTGTGTGGGTCGCAGAGCATAGAGGCGGCTGTGTGGGTCGCAGAGCATAGAGGCGGCTGTGTGGGTCGCAGAGCATAGAGGCGGCTGTGTGGGTCGCAGAGCATAGAGGCGGCTGTGTGGGTCGCAGAGCATAGAGGTGGCTGTGTGGGTCGCAGAGCATAGAGGCGGCTGTGTGGGTCGCAGAGCATAGAGGCGGCTGTGTGGGTCGCAGAGCATAGAGGCGGCTGTGTGGGTCGCAGAGCATAGAGGCGGCTGTGTGGGTCGCAGAGCATAGAGGCGGCTGTGTGGGTTGCAGAGCATAGAGGCGGCTGTGTGGGTCGCAGAGCATAGAGGCGGCTGTGTGGGGCGCAGAGCATAGAGGCGGCTTTGTGGGTAGCAGAGTATACAGGCGGCTGTGTGGGTAGCAGAGTATACAGGCGGCTCTGTGGATAGCAGAGTATGATGTGGCGGGAGCCTGGAGGAGTGAGGAGAGCAGAGTCTGGAGGTGTGAGGAGAGGTGCGGCTGGAGGAGGGGTGAGGAGAGGTGCGGTTGAAGGAGGGGTGAGGAGAGGTGCGGCTGGAGGAGGGGTGAGGAGAGGTCAGGCTGGAGGAGGGGTGAGGAGAGGTCAGGCTGGAGGAGGGGTGAGGAGAGGTCAGGCTGGAGGAGGGGTGAGGAGAGATCAGGCTGGAGGAGGGGTGAGGAGAGGTGCGGCTGGAGGAGGGGTGAGGAGAGGTGCGGATGGAGGAGGGGTGAGGAGAGGTGCGACTGGAGGAGGGGTGAGGTCAGGCTGGAGGAGGGGTGAGGAGAGGTCAGGCTGGAGGAGAGGTGAGGTCAGGCTGGAAGAGGGGTGAAGTCAGGCTGGATGAGGGGTGAGGTCAGGCTGGATGGACTGGTGAGGTCAGGCTGGATGGACTGGTGAGGTCAGGCTGGATGGACTGGTGAGGTCAGGCTGGATGGACTGGTGAGGTCAGGCTGGATGGAGGGGTGAGGAGAGGTCAGGCTGGATGGAGGAGTGAGGAGAGATCAGACTGGATGGAGGGGTGAGGAGAGGTGTGGCTGGAGGAGGGGTGAGGAGAGGTCAGGCTGGAGGAGGGGTGAGGAGAGGTCAGGCTGGATGGAGGGGTGAGGAGAGGTCAGACTGGATGGAGGGGTGAGGAGAGGTCAGGCTGGAGGAGGGGTGAGGAGAGGTCAGACTGGATGGAGGGGTGAGGAGAGGTAAGGCTGGAGGAGGGGTGAGGAGAGGTGAGGATGGAGGAGGGGTGAAGAGAGGTGAGGCTGGATGAGGGGTGAGGAGAAGTGAGGCTGGAGGAGGGATGAGGAGAGGTGCGGCTGGAGGAGGGGTGAGGAGAGGTGCGGCTGGAGGAGGGGTGAGGAGAGGTCAGGCTGGAGGAGGGGTGAGGAGAGGTCAGGCTGGATGGAGGGGTGAGAAGAGGTCAGGCTGGAGGAGGGGTGAAGAGAGGTCAGGCTGGAGGAGGGGTGAAGAGAGGTCAGGCTGGAGGAGGGGTGAGGAGAGGTCAGGCTGGAGGAGGGGTGAGGTCAGGCTGGAGGAGGGGTGAGGTCAGGCTGGAGGAGGGGTGAGGAGAGGTGCGGCTGGAGGAGGGGTGAGGAGAGGTGCGACTGGAGGACTGGTGAGGTCAGGCTGGAGGAGGGGTGAGGAGAGGTCAGGCTGGAGGAGGGGTGAGGTCAGGCTGGAGGAGGGGTGAGGTCAGGCTGGAGGAGGGGTGAGATCAGGCTGGATGGACTGGTGAGGTCAGGCTGGATGGACTGGTGAGGTCAGGCTGGATGGAGGGGTGAGGTCAAGCTGGATGGAGGGGTGAGGTCAGGCTTGAGGAGGGGTGAGGTCAGGCTGGAGGAGGGGTGAGGAGAGGTCAGGCTGGAGGAGGGGTGAGGAGAGGTCAGGCTGGATGGAGGGGTGAGGAGAGGTGCGGCTGGAGGAGGGGTGAGGAGAGGTGCGGCTGGAGGAGGGGTGAGGAGAGGTCAGGCTGGAGGAGGGGTGAGGAGAGGTCAGGCTGGAGGAGGGGTGAGGAGAGGTCAGGCTGGAGGAGGGGTGAGGAGAGGTCAGGCTGGAGGAGGGGTGAGGAGAGGTCAGGCTGGAGGAGGGGTGAGGAGAGGTCAGGCTGGAGGAGGGGTGAGGAGAGATGCTGCTATACTTAATGATTCTGGTGAGTGTGTGGATAGAAGGTGGGCCACCTTGGCATTTGTAGTGTTCTCCACTGCAGCCCCTTGTGTATTGCAGGTGAGGGCGTTGTATGAGTGCACCAGTGCCCCGTCCACACACTGCTTCCTCACCTCGAGCCCACTGTAACAGCACCAAGGCAGTGGGCGGCTCTCCCGGAGGGTGGTCTCCGGTGGCTCCCGGCGACACTGGCGCCGCGGTGGCTGTCAAAGGCTCGTGGCATTGAGGCTGGGGCGCAGGGCAGCGTGACAGAGGTGAGGGTGCAGAGAAGTGTTTGCGGCGCTCACCGTTATAGCTGCTCCGCTGCAGGGGTGAAGGGCGGGATCCGGCATCTTGGTTAGGTGACTGAGCCGGGGGTGTGCCAGAACTCCTCCGCTCCAGTGCCCCGTCCACAGCGCTGGCTCAGCTCCAGGCTTCTGCGCCTGCAGGAAGGCAGTGGGCAGCTCTCCCGGATGGTGGTCTCCGGCGGCTCCCGCATTGAGGCTGGGGCGCAGGGCAGCGTCAGGCAGGTGAGGGTGCAGAGAAGTGCAATCGGCGCTGAGCGGGATAGGTGCTCCGCTGCTGTGGTGTGGGGGGCGGGATCCGCCATCTTGGTAGCGTGAGTCAGGGGCGGGGGTGTGGCAGAACTCGTCAGATAGTGTAGGGAACGTCGTTGTGAGGTAGTGCGGCTGCGGCTCACGCAAAGGAGTCTGGGATTCGGCTACAGTGCCCGAATTCCAAACTCCCGATTATATAAGTAGATAAAGATAGATTGGTTATCGTCTGAAGGGTTAGACACAATGTATATAGGTCTAAAATGATATTCACTCTTTGAGTATTTTAGGACACCTATATAATACTACAGTAGTAGCCATGGAATGTACAGATACTGAGGATGAAGTGAAGAAAGAAGTCCCTGATAGATATAATCAAATCAATCAACAGTGAATCAAACTTGAGTCAAATTTCATTAAAATCGCAGGTCCTGGTGAATTTGAATAATTAGCAATTCGATTTGTTCTGGTCCAAAAAAAAAATTACCCTGCACAATTCCAAACATTGCTGAAGATTGCATTAACCAGGGAGCAGGCTCCCATGATGTCAAGCGTGGACTTGCAGCTATCACATCACATTGTCTATTAGTGCCAATCGGGAGGGGGGCTATTGCAGACATTATGAAAGATCAGGGCACGGAAATTGGAGTCCATTTAATGGATTTATGACCTTAGAAAGAGTTCAGAGTGCACCACTCTACATTAGAGGAGGTCTTAGGCCACATAGAGAGGCCTAAGGGTTCGCTCACATCTGCACATAATTACGCCGAGTGCAATGTGCTGAAAAATCGCCTTGCACTTGCACCATTGTTATTCAATGAAGCAGTGATGATCTGCAAACTTTTATTCAGCTGAATCTGGCTGATGAAAAAATTGCAGCATATTAGGTATGATTGCATATACACGCCAATGAAAGTGTTGGGAGCGAGAGAAAAAAAATGTATGGCACATGGTCCATCTGTATAACGTTAGTTTTTTAAGGCTGAATTACCATTCTGTAGCTTAGAACATTGTAAATGGTCCTGTTTGTGATTGCAAAATAAGTTACCGTACTGAGAAATAAAACACATTACTTATATTGGCATACGCAAAGCGTACACTCCATAGCACATCATGACATATGGAATACCAAACGCATATACCTTGCCCAACATTTCTGGATGAAATCAGTGTGATGTTTTATATGCAGATGCGAGCAATCCCTAAATCAGAGTGCTGCGTACTACCACAGTGTAGAAAAACAAGAACATAGTATTATTATTATTTATTTATAGAGCACTGTTGATTCCATGGTGCTGTACATGAGAAAGGGTTACATACAAACAAGTTACAATACAACAAACAAACTAACAGTGACAGACTTATACAGAGGGGAGAGACAGGACCCTGCCCTTGCGGGCTTATATTCTGCAGGGCAGTGGGGAGAGGAACAGGAGGTTGGAAATGGTAGTCTGTCTGTGAGTAATAATGCATATATTTGAAGGGGTTGTCCCTAAAACAAAGTATATCTTAATCAATATATCTTTGAATAATAATAATTTCCACAACTAGCCATGTTTAAAAAAGTCTATTTTGTGGCCCCTCACATGTTTCTTATCCCATATTGTCTCCTGACTACCTCTGTACTAATCCTCTTCACTCCTCATACTGCGTCCTCACCTATCCTCTCTCGCTTCCCATACCAGGTACTCAAATTTCTACCCCTCATTTCCTCCCCATGCTGTGTCCATATACATTTTCCCACCCTCTCTATTCATACTGTGTCATATTCATTTCCTCCCTCGCTCCCCATACTGTGTCATAAAATTACTTTCCAATGTTTGCTCCCCATACTGTGTTGGTTTAAACTCCCCACACCATCTCTCCCCATTCTGTGTACATTCCCACCACCCACTCTCTTCTTACTGTGTCTATATATATTGTATCCTCCAAATTCTTCCCCTTTTGCTCCCCATTTTGTATTGGTATACATTACCCCCTTTCTCTCTCCTCATACTGTGTCTGTATGAATTTTCCCCACCCTGTCTCCTGGTCTTGTGTCCTAAGATTTCTTCTCCCTTTCTGTAATTACAATTAAAATATCCAAAAGTGACACAATTCTAAAAACTGCACCCCTTAAACTGCTAAAAACTACATTCAAGAAGTATATTAATCCTTCAGGGGCTTCTTAGGAATTAATGCAAAGTGGAATAAAAAAAAAATTAAATTTCACCTAAAAATGTTGTTTTAGCCCCAATTTATTCACTTTTACAAGGGATAGCACAATAAAATGGACCACAAAATGTGTTACTCAGTTAATAATGAGTGCGCAGATACAATACATGAGGTCGGAAACCTCAGTTTGGACCAATGAAAAGGCTTGGAAGGGAAAGAGAACTTTTTGAATTATTGGATTGCGGGCACCATATCGCATATACAGGGCACCTAAGGTACCTAATCAGCAGAAACCCCATACAAGTATCCCATTGAAAACTAGACCCATTAAGGAATTCATATAGGGGTATAGTGATCATTTTGAACCCATAGGTGCTTCACAAAACTTTTTACAATGTGGATGTGATTATAATAGTTATGGTTCTTTCTGCTAAAATGTTATTTTAGCCCCAAGTTTGTAATTTTGACAATGGATAATGGGAGAAAACAGACCGCATAATTTGTTATGCAATTGCTCCCGAATGGAGTGATGTCTGACACATGGTCAAAAACTAATGTTGTGGCACATGGCAGGGCTTGGAAAGCCAACAGTACTATTTAGTTTTTGGTGCCAAAAATGCAGAAGCACCCACGTGTGACCCCATTTTTTCAAACTAAACCCTATAATGAATTCATCTATTGGTGTATTGATCATTTTTAACCCACAGAATTTTCTTAGATTAAGCAGTGAGAACAAAAAACATAGGGTTTTGCTGAAAATTTTACTTTAGCCTCAACATTTTAATTCACACTAAAGGTAAGAGGACAAACTGGACAATTTGTTATGCAACTTTTACTAAACATTCCAGTACCCCATATGTGATTGAACACTATTAGGTTAGGGTTACATTAGCTTCTGCCCTTAGGCTGACAGACCCGTTAAAAACTAGAATCTGGCAGCCTGAGCGCATAGCGTTAATGGAGTGTCACGCTGCACTCAGGCTGCCTATTCATTGCTATGGTCACCCCCCAGGTTCTACGTTTTTAACGGATCCATGAGCCTAAGAGCTGACGCTAATGTGGCTCAAGTGGAAAGGAACACAACTTGGTATTTAGAATTAAGTTTCTGTTATAGATTGTGGGCTTGATTAACTGAGTCCTCAAGGTGCCAAACTTCACTCGTAAGGAATTCTACCTAGGGGTGTAGGGAATTTTTGAACCTAAGGTACCCAACAGAATTTTTACATTGGGATGTGGAATATTAAATTTTAGAGTTTTAGTTGCAAATTTAATCTGTTACACAAGGGTTAAAAAGTGAAACGACCACAATTTATTGCAGAATTTATCCCAAACACAGTTGATGCCCCATATATTCCCCTAGAAACCACTGTTTTACCACATGGCTGAGCAAGAAAGGAGCACTATTTAACTTTTAGAGTACAGATGTTGCTAGAAATAGTTTGCTGGCAACATTTGCCGACCTTAGGGTGTCAGACAGCTAAAAAAACCAAAGTGACCCATTGAAGATTTTGTACCTCCCAATTAATTATGCCTGCAGGACTATTTTGTAGCATCCATGCCATGCTCGTTTCTGGAAAATTGCAAATATGCCAGTTTAGTGCCCATACATAGTGCCCGCATACATTGTAGCATCCCCAAACATTGTGACCTTATGTATTGTAGTGCCCCCATACATTGTGCTTCACATATTGTAGTGCCCCCATACATTGTGCCAGCTCTGCTTCTGGAGACATGTCCCCTGCACTCTCCCCACTACAATAATGCCACACATGTGGTTGCTCAGGCACAGTGGGGCGTAGAAAGAAAAGGTCCATTTAGATTCAAGAGTGCAGCTTCATTGAATTTAATTTAATGTTGGGAGCCATATTGCTTTTCCAGAGTCTTTTTTCTACTAGTAATATGAAAGCCCCTATATTTCCAGTGACAGATGACCAACCTGAGTATGGACTGGGTTGTGCTTGATAGGTTAGGGGGATTTAATGGTAACATTTTGGGGTATGTAACATTTTTTTTATCGCTTTCAGTATAAGGCTGGGATCACATTCTTGTCTTCTGCGATGAGCATTTACATCAGGGTTTCCATGTAAATCCCTAATAATTTGATTCAGATGAAACCCCTGACAAAACCACTCTAATTACTCAAATAAGCTGGAAATAAAACGCAGATTGGGTCTTGTACCAAAAATATATTAAGTTAGGACAGGAAGGAAACGTTTTCACCTGAGAGGGTTGTGAAGGAGTCACAACACTTTCAAAAGCTTGATGTTGCTCACTGCTGGGGTTCCCAGGGAATCAATATAATCTTTAAAGAAAAGAAAGGTATACCACGGCACTACTAATAGCCTGGAATCAGAAGCCAAAGGATAATATTATCATGAATTTATTACTCAACGCATTTCAGATGAAGTCATCTTGGTCTTATACGTCGTCTGTTTGCTGGTGACCATCTTTATAGGCATCCACAGAGCTGTGGTCATTACACATTTGTGTGCTAAAAATATGCCTAAAATGATGAGAAACTGCCAGGACAGAAACCTGAAAGAGTCCAAAGTATCTTTATCTGCCTCATAAGTCAGTGGATCCAATAGGGGTTTTGCCTGAATCAAGGTTTTGGGGACTTACTGTACATGGAAACCCCGATGTATGTGCTCAGTCTTATTCCAACTTTTGGAAGGTAGAATGAAGAAATTAACAGCAGTATAAGAATAGTTCTTATCTTTATCTATATTCAGTTCACCATGTGGTTTTAATGATTAGATGGTTTTATACTGCGGGTCGATGCAATTACAGCAATTCTAGATTTATATAGATTTTTATGTTTTGCTTCTATCATGCTATTTCATAAATTTTTTTTTGTCACAATGTTCTGTGAGCTGTAACGTTTACATTTTTTGTAATACAGCCGTATGAAGGCTTTTTTTTGCATGACAAGTTGTAAATTCTTTTGGCACATTTTGGAGAACGTAACATTTCTTGCTCGCTTTTTATTCTGCTTTTTCAGATGAAGAATGAACAAAAACAGCATTTTATGTATTTTTTTTAATTTTTTTTGAGTGTTTCACTATATGGGAAAAGTCATGAGACCAATTCTTCAGGTACGTGCAATTGCAGTAATAGCAGATTTATTAGTTTTTATGCTTTGCTGCTTTTACACACTAAAAGCTAAATAAAAGAAAATTAGTTTGAGCCTCACCATATTCTTAGAGCTGTTACTTTTTATTTTTTCCTGAATGAGCCTTGTTTTTAGGACTTGTTTTTGCAATAAGGTTTGGTGTTTTCATTTCTACCATCTTTTTTCCATAAGACTTTTTGATCATTTTTTATTCACTTCCAGTATTATGAAAATATGCCATTTTTGGCCTGTTTTCTAATATTTTTTTCAGCATTCGTCATATGCAATAAATAACATGACAGTTTTATAGATCAGGTCATTCCAGACATGGAATAATAATGGTTTGCTCTTCCAAATAAAAAATAATAATGAAAATATTTAAATAAAAAATATATGTATTCAGAACAAATTCCACCAAAAATATTAAGCTCTCTCTAAGGATGTTTTCAGGACATTCTAAGCTTTGTGGACTTCATAGCTGCTGCCACATCTGGCACTATTTCCAAAATTCACACGCTGCATGTGTCAAAGCACTGCAAACTCTAGGAAGCTTAAAAAAATTAATCAAAAGCTCCAAAAAAAGCTTGATGCAAGTTGGTAGACCCAATGGCTAGAAAACTCCTAATCTTAAGGTTAGGAGTTGTTCCGGGCCAATGGGTCTTTTGGCGAGCATTTTGGACTCAAACAAACAGGTAAAGTTTTAGTGACATTTTAAATTTCAAACTTTTTCAAGTTTGGCGATCTTTTTACAAAAAGCTTTGGTTTCTGATCGCGAACTGAATCTGCAATATTTGTGCTGAATTTGAAATCGGCGAACATGTTCATGGAAAGTTCGCTCATCTCTACTGGCCACTGTAGACTTCAGAACACTTATTCACGTTGTTTCCATCCAGACCCATAATCTAAGGCACAATCTCAGCTTTCTAACAATGGGCACTACATTGCCACCCAAAATCTTTTGGTAATCTTCAAATTTCATGATGTCTTACACACAGTTAGGGCACCCAGAGCTAGAGACTGCAAATTTGGAATGATGTGCTTTAACAAAAAGCTCTATCTTGGACTCATCTGTCCACAAGATGCTTTCCCATAAGGATTTGGTAAACTGAAGTCTAGTTTTTTTATGTCTTTGTGTCAGCAGTGGGGTCCTTCTTGGTCTTCTGCTATAGTATTTCATTTCACTCAAATATCAATGGATAGTTTGTGCTTACACTGATGCACCCTGAGCCTGCAGGACAGGTTGAACTTTGTTGCAACTTGATAGGACTGCTAATCCACCATCTGTACTGTCTTGTATCAGAACCTTTCATAAATTGTTCTCTGCTGTCCATGCCCAGGGAGATTATCTAACGTGCCACAGGTTGTAAACATCTTGCTTGGCCAGCTGCAAGAGCAGGGCCCCAGTCCCTAAGTCACGCAGGTTTACCGGGCCTGGGTGTGTTGTATGCTCACCAGCATCATTAGTATAGAGAGCCAGGGAACTGCTATACTAAATAGAAAAGAGGAAAGAAAAGCACAATAGTGTCTTATCCTTTTTATAATAACTATGCAAATTTGCAAATGCTGCTGCTCACCTTGTCAGGATGTGAGACCCACAACCGGTGTATAAGTGAATAGCAGTTGCTGCTGGACCCACACTTCACATAATCACTGTGGCTGTAGAAATAAATCCAAAAAGGATGGTGCTGTTTGATCCGCGCACATTGCATACAATGAAACGAACTTCCAGTGGATGAGAGAAAATGATACCTTTATTTTCTCATCCAATAAATGCACCATTTTCTCTCATCCACTGGAATTTCATTTGATTGTATGCAGTGTGCGTGGATCAAACAGCACCGTCCTTTTTGAATTTATTTCTACAGCTCTAGGGAACTGCCATAGGCACAGATAACCACAGGACTTGTACTACCAGCCTGGCAGGAGGAAACCCACAGCAAACAAGAGGGAGTACTGAAGAGATAAAGGCAACAGGAAACCTAACAGCACTGGACAAAGTCAGCAGGAAGGCCATGTTACCCACCCAGCAGAACGGACTACATTTCTCATCAGTCCGGCCAGGCCACCTGCCTGGTGGTGAAAGTATACCCTGGACTTGCTACAGAAACTACAGTAAAAAGGTAAAGCAAATGCTGACTCTTGCTGTTACTCTCCTCACCACACCACCATTCTCTTCATCATCTCCCTGGGAGCCAGTCATGGTTGAGAGGGGTTAAACATCTGGGCTGTTGTACTACCTATTTCCAAGAGATTCCCTGCATTGCCAGCCACATATGGCTGATGATCCCAACTCATGCCACAAACAAACTTTAGACCTTTAACATCCCCCTTTCTATGTGGGATAAGGCTACAGCTGATAGGCACAGCTTCCGTGAACTTAAACCTTGGCCCAGCTGATGTGTACTCCAGCCCTTGCGACTGACACTTGCGTAGTGTGGCATACACAGACACACAATGCAAAGATTTATTTAAATTCTCCCCTAGTTATCTGGTTTCAGATGTGATTTTAATATTGCCCACATCTGTTACTTGCTGCAAGTGAGTATGAATTAGCATCATATCCTTGAAACAAAATAATTGTATCCACAATTTTGAAAAGGTGCCAACAATGTTGTCTTTCCCATTTTGTTCTTTTTGTGAAATTATGTATAATTTGCTGTTTTCTGTTGGATTTTTCCAATGCAAAGAAAGGAAATCAATATGTGTAAGACAAAAAACGTGGAATTGCGCTAATTTTCTTGGAGAAATACTTCATTTTCTGGAACAATTTCAAGCATGCCAACACTTTTGGTCATGACTCTAAAACACCTTATTCTTGTTTTTTTGATGTTTTCCAATTATTTGACGTGGCCTTCCATGCGAAAGCTGCACAGATACATTCACTATGATTAGCATCAGAGCACCAGTTTCCATAGTCATGGCATATATGAAAGTGCTTTAATATCAAATGCTATTTTTACCTTTGAAATATGCTGGATAGAGTCTGTAATTAGTGATGGGTGAACCCGCCGATGTTCCGGTTCAACTCGCCCAAACATTTTTTAAAGTTCAGGTTCGGGGTCAAAAGTGGCTTGAACTTGAGTCCGAATGCCGAACTCGGAATGTAAAGTTATGGAATGGGGGCTAGCAGGCTGTAAAAGAAGATAGTTATTAAACAGCATTATACTTATTGGCGTCCTCCCATTTATACTTTTGAGGCCTGTCATTAACTTCCTCGATATTCACTGCAGAGGGACACAACAGCCAATCACAGATGCTGTCATAGATTATTGACGCACCAAAACCACAACGCGTTTTTTACTGCTGATTTCATGCTCTTTTGGTGTAATTTTGGCACAAAAATGTGTTCATTTGCATCTCCTATATACAAATAGAGTCTGTGGAGCCTCGTTTAGGAGTCTCAAATACGGGACTAGCCAGATATCCCTCCAGGGAAGGACCTAGCCTTGGGGTGGCTCCTTGCAGAGACCACCATAACCACCATATTAAGTGGCTCTTTCAATGCAGTTTTTGCTGCAGATTTCATGCTTTTTTGGTGCATTGTGTTCAATGTGTTCATCTGCATCTCTTTGCCAAAAAGATCACCAAACTCACCACACAGTTTTTGCCACATATTTCATGCTTTTTTGGTGCAATTTTGGCACACAACTGCATGCATTATGTTCAATGTATTCATCTGCATCTCCTGGCCCCAAAAAAAGCACCAAAACCACAATGTGGTTTTTACTGCAGATTTCATGTTTTTTAGTGCATTGTGTTCAATGTGCTTATCTGCCTCTCATGGCCCAAAAAAGCACCAAAGCCTAGTTTTTGTTGCAGATTTGATGCTTTTGTTGGTGCAATTTTGACATAAACTGCATGCATTGTATTCAACGTGTTCATCTGCATCTCAAGACCCAAAAAAGCACCAAAACTGCAATATAGTTGAGCCCTTTTTATAAAATTATTCCTTGAAATAATTTTAAAAAAATGACATGGAGCTTCACTGTATTTTTGTATGCCAGCCAGGTACAGCAGGCAGGTACAGGCAGCCCCAACCCCCAGCTGCCTATTTTTACCTGGATGGAAACCAAAAATATAGGGAAGCCCTTTTTTTAAATTATTTCATGAAAAAACGACATGGTCATATTTGCTGTATTTTTGGTTTCAAGGCAGGTACAACTAGGCAGCTCGGGGCTGGAATCCTCAGCGCAGGGTGGCCTGTGCATTTTTGGGCCTCCCTTCTGTGAATTGCAGCCTGCAGCTGCCCCAGAAAATGGTACATTCTTAGAAGCGCCATTTTCTGGCACTGTACCCTGACTTTTCCAGTGGCCTTGGTGGGGTTGGCACGCTGGGTAATAAAGGGATTAATGCCAGCTTTGTATTGTCTACTTGCACCAAGCCAGAAATTCATAGTGTAAGCAGTAAAAAAAACACAACACCGAAAAAAACATTTAGAAATAAAATACAAGACAACCCTGTTTCCGATTTTGAATTAATAAAAATTACCGTCCCTCCGGCATAATCCACAGGTAACATCTTCAGCTCTGCTGCATATCTCTGTGAGCAGACGCCCATTCTCTGTGACAGTGTCTGTGATTGGCTGTTAGTCCCCTCTGCAGTGAATATCTAGATAATGAGCAGCACCGGAAGTAGACATAGCAGGACGGCGGGGCGGCGGGACGCAGTAAATATAATGCTGATTAATAACTATTTTCTTTATTTTTACAGGTCCTCCACCCAAACCCAAACCCGAACTATAACACAGACTTCCCAGGAAAGTCTGTGTTCGAGAACTGTGCCCGAACACTAGGTGTTCGGTACGGACCCCAAACTTTACAGTTCGGGTTCACCCATCTCTATCTGTAATGTTTCTCATTTTTTGAATGGTGCTTTGTGCAATGGCATGTACTATTTACATTAAACTTCTTTTATGAAATTTAAATAAAATTAATGATATAAAGAAAGCTATAGTTCTCAGAATATAGTGATTCAAAAACAAATACATATTTTGTAAAGAAAAAAGTATTTTTATTGTGCATAAATAACAAAATAAAAAACATGCTATGTAGCCCTGATGTTGCTGTTTTAGTTATGACTTGAAGGGTAAAGTAGTATTATCACTTTTACCGTATGGTGTGTAATAAAAAAAGACAATTCCTGAATTGCTTTTTTTTGTCAACTCTGCCTCACAAAATTCAAAATAAAATGAAATTAAATAATGTTGTGTACCCCCCAAAAAAGCAATAAAAACTTCAACTCTTCAAGCAAAAAACAAAAGCTCCTAATCATTTCTATTGTCTGTCATCCAAAAAATACAGGTTTTTTATGTTACTAGTATCTGAATGGAGCAGGAAAAGCGGCATGGCTCATACTGTCCTGCTCATTGTTACTGGCACCCATGTACATAATGTGAAATATCTCCTTTAAAAATGAATCAAGTGAAACATCTTTTTATATAGAGAACTCTTGTTAAATACAAAAAAGCAAATGATGACATCTTAAAACAAAAAACACGGGGAGTGTAACATACCCGCTTCTCTCACCACGTGACTTGGGGTTGCGCCTGCAAGGGTTAATCTATCTCCTCTCACTCAATCCAGCACTCAACCTCTGTTCTATGCTGAAAGTGAGCATAAATCATACCCTAACACAAACCACACACCCCAGCTTCACAACACTTTGCCATGACTCACTGAACATTCAGGTCGATGGGTCCTGGAACTAATATTGTCAAACAATCAACAGGATCACACACTTCCAAGGGCTATGGATTCTTTTAAGTCATACAAGGTTCAAGTTTATTACATTTTTATGCTTTTATATAAAATATTATAGTGCCTACAATGAAAAGATATTAAAGATAAAAATAAAATGGACATACAGATATCCAAAAGAGTTATAAATTAAAAGGGATAAACTTACAGAAATATCTACTTTGCAGTCTGTTATTTCTACATCCTATGGGGAGGAGGAATAAACTAAGGATCACAGCAGTATTTCAACAGCCCCAAATCTGTGAACAACCTTCCTTTGTGGGGAGGCTCAATTTATAGCCTCAGCCTGGAGATCGAATTCTAGCACAGCCTTTCAATTTTAGTATTTTAATCCTAAGCCTGTGAATGGACCATGGCTTTTTTTTTTAGCAATGAATACATTATTTCAAATGTTCTTTGTTGAAAGTGTCTTCCTTCCCTCCCATAGTAAATAAACAATGTCAGGCTGCAGTTAGGCCCCATTTGGTGGATTACTTTAAAGGCATTAGAAGGGTGAAATGGTTCCCCTTCTGGAAGCCCCCTGGAGTTCAGATCCTAAGCAGATGAAATTAAAAGTCCTGCTCAAAATGGCATAGTTTATGACTTCGGATAAATGTCTATTAACTGTTGCTGGCTCAATTCACCCTAAAAATACATATTTTTCCTCTACAGGGAAGGAAAAATACAAAAACTTACAGCTTGCTGTGACACTGGTATTGGCATCATTTTCATTAAATTAGTATGGTAACACATTTTGACTTGCTTGTGGTAAATCACAAATGAGAATCACCTGTGATCAATTGCTGGTGCCCATGTGAAATAAATTAGCCAATGAATGATGACTTCATTGTTTTAAAAAGCCACATGTTTTGCCCTGTTCCTTTGTGACAATGGTGAAGACAAAGGAGCTGTCTAAGGACATCAGAACTGCTTTCATTATCAAACACAAGACTTCTAAAGGGTATAAGGCCATCTCCAAATACCTTGGTATCCCAGTTTCAAAAGTGTGCAATGTTGTGTAGAAATTTACCGAGCATGAATGACCAATAACCTCCCTGGATGTGGGGGACAGAGGAAAATTAACACAAGATTTCTTCAATGGTTGGTGCGAATGGTGGAATAGTTACACCATTAAACATCCGAAGATATGAAGGCCAACCTAAAAACGTCTATGGTCCTGATTTCAACCATACACCACACATTAAACTAAGCGAAGCTTTATGGGCAAAAGCCAAGTAAGAAACCATTGCTGAAGAAAAGACATAAAAAGGAACGATGGATCTTTGCCAAAGAGTACCTTGACAAACCACAATCCTTTTGGGAAAAAGGTTCTGTGGATGGATTAAACAAAAATAGATCTTCTTGGTAATGCAAAGCAACAGTTTGTTTACAGACGGCACTATGAAGACTTTAATTAAAAGCACACCCTACCAACAGTTAAGCATGGTGGAGGATCCATAATGCTGTTGAGTTGCTTTGCTGTGTCTGGTACTGGATGCTTTGACCATTTCACCGGAATCATGAAGTCAGAGAATTATCAAGAAATATTAGAGCAACTTTGATTCGAAGATTATGGGTCCTCCAGCAAGACAAAGACTCAAAGCTCACATCCAAAAGTACACAGGAATAGTTGAAAAAGAAAAAGCAAACTTAAAATCGGCAGCAGAAATTAGCTGAAATCTGCCATTGGAAAAAAGAACCCTGTTAACATTCAAGAGCTTGAACAAACTGCAAACGAAGAGCGGGAGAACATACCAGTTGAGAAGTGCAAGAAGCGATGGCTACAAAAAATGTTTGGAGGCTGTCATCAAAGGGTTTGCAACCAAGTATTACTTAAGGATGCCTTTATGCCTGCACATGCTGTTAATTCTGTTTGTTTTTTGAAATTTCAACTTGTAAGTTGACAAAGAATGTTTTATTGTTGTATTACTTTGGACCACTAATTAAAAAATCCTGAGGATATAAGTTTTGTACATTACCATTTATTTCTGAAGATATTGTACAGTCTATTAAAAAAATGAAGGGTGCCAATAATGTTGAGCAGCACAGTAAATACCAATCCAGTTAAATCCACGATCCCAAAGTCAAACGCTAAAGAGAAGCAGAGGTTTGCAAAGATTGTTGACAATGCTCTTGCAAAGCATGTCACTCATAGAGGTGTGGTATCATGATGAACAGTTCATCTGTTGAAAGAAACACAAACCCTATTAGTTACCTATTAATTAGCATATTGTAAGCTCTCTAGCTGCGGGACCTGTCTCCGGGAGGCAGGGAGATCGGGCCCTGTCAGGCACCCACCTGTCTCCTGCTCTCATACTTACACAGCTCGCACTCCTATGATGCCCGTCCTTGTCATCCCGTCTGCTGCACCATCCTGATGCATCTCCTCTGCCTCCTCACTTCCGAGTTGCAGGGGAGCATGCTTAGGCAGCGCGCAACACAGCTTCTTCTCATTTAAAGGGCCAGTACCTTTATTCAGCTGTCTCCTCTCAGCCAATCATTGAGAGGTTTTTGTGTTTATAAGGCCCTCACTTCAATAGGGAGATGCCTGGGCAACCTTTGTACTCTTGTTCAAAACGTTGCTGTGCTCAGGTCCTTAGATCTGCGCTTGCTTGCTATTGCCTAGGGTTCACTCACCAGTTCTCTCTTGGAGGAGTTCAGTGTCTTGGCCCAGGGGGTCCTCTCTTGTGGGATCACCTGTTATCCTCAATAAAGCTCTTGCATTTCTCTGACATCCTAGTCCGGCTGGTCCCTTGGGTTCAGCTTCAACAGAGGTCTCTGTGGTCTAGTGGCTTCCATTTAAAGGATTATTTTCAAGTTGTCTCTCAGACAGCTCACAGTCCTGGAGTCTCTTTACTTCCTGGTTTATGGCTTGGTAGGTACTCCTCCTTGAGTGACAGTTTCGGTGAGTAGCAGAGCTGTAGTATTAGTATAACTATAAACGTTCTCTGTAATATATTCAGCTATAAGTGGTTTGTTCTGAAGTCTGCGCTGTTATCACTGCATTTATACATAGAGATGACATGGCATTTAAACAAGTACATGGATCAAGAAAGTGAGCCATGATTAGGTAATCTGCTGTAGTAGAAGCTGATGATTTCGGAAAGTAATTTTGCAAGATATATAATGGCAGATTTTGAGGACCTGAGAGGGAAGGAGGTAAGCGCTAACTGCTGTTTAGAAATCAATGGGCTGGAGAAAGTTGGCTGGCATGTGAGAATTTAACTCCTGTCGTGATCTATAGCCATTGCACAAGGCACTAGTGGTTAATCTCCATGGATACCAGCTATACACTATCTATTATATAATCGCGAATCGGAAAAGCGCCCCTCCGCGCGCTACTTTCGACGTGGTCATGTGGATAAGAATTTAACATTGGGCGCGAAGCGCCCAATGCTGCGCGTGCAATGGCCGCGAGGCCATTGCGAGTCTCTGGCTGAGCGCGAGCAATGGCCGCGAAGCGGCCATTGCGAGTCGCTGCCCGAAAATCCATCCACAGGCTCGGCCACAACCTTACCGATTTACGGCTCAGGTAGCGCGAGCAATGGCCGCGAGGCCATTGCGAGTCGCTGCCTGAGCCGCAACTCGCTCCCCGGGGACCAGGGAGCGGAGGCGGCACAGCCGCCTCCGCTCCCCGCTACCCACAATTCGCCCCCCCCCCATGTCCGCACAGCCCCCCCCATGTCCGCACAGCCCCCCCCATGTCCGCACAGCCCCCCCCATGTCCGCACAGCCCCCCCATGTCCGCACAGCCCCCCCCATGTCCGCACAGCCCCTCCCATGTCCGCACAGCCCCCCCATGTCCACACAGCCCCCCCATGTCCACACAGCCCCCCCATGTCCACACAGCCCTCCCCATCTCCGCACAGCCACCCCCATGTCCGCACAGCCACCCCCATGTCGTACACACAGCCCCCCATGTCCGCACAGCCACCCCATGTCCGCACACCCACCCCGCAATGTCCGCACAGCCACCCCACACCTAAGCTCCTACCCCCTAACTCCGCCGCCCCTAAGTCCCTACCCTCTAAGCTCCGCCGCATCCTAAGCCCCGACCCGCCCCACCTAAGCCCCTACCCCCTAAGCACCGCCGCACCTAAGCCCCTACACCATAAGCCCCGCCGCACCTAACCCCCGACCAGACGCACCTAATCCTCTACCCCCTAAGCCCCGCCGCAACTAAAAGCCTCGCGACACCTAAGCCCCTTCCTCATAAGCCCCACCACACCTAACCCCCTACCCCCTAAGCCCCGCCGCACCTAAGCCCCTACCCCCTAAGCCCCGCCGCACCTAAAAGCCCCCACCCGCCGCACCTAAGCCCCTACCCCCTAAGTCCGCCGCACCCCTACACCCTAAGCCCCGACCCGCCGCACCTAAGCCCCTACCCGCTAAGCCCCGCCGCACCTAAGCCCCTACCCTCTAAGCCCCCCGCACCTAAGCCCCTACCCCCTAACACCCGCCGCACCTAAGCCCCTACCGTCCGCCGCCAAGCCCCCACCCGCCGCACCTAAACCCCTACCCCCTAAGTCCGCCGCACCCCTACACCCTAAGCCCCGACCGCCGCACTAAGCCCCTCCCTAAGTCCGCCGCACCCCTACACCCTAAGCCCGACCCGCCGCACCTATGCCCCTACCCCTAGCCCCGCCGCACCTAACCCCCTACCCTCTAAACCCCCCCCCCCGCACCTACCCTCTAAGCCCGCCGCACCTAAGCCCTACCCCTAAGCCCCGCCCGCCTCCTAAGCTCCCGCCGCTTTCCCCCGCCGCTGTCGCTAACACCTAAAGCTCTACACCCGAAGCCCCCGCCGTCCCCTACCCTAACGTCCCGGTCGATCACTTACATGCCTTCTTAGTCATCTGATCGTCCGTCCGATCCACAAGTCCTCCGTCCGGCCAGGCATCCTCTTCCTCCGGCCCCGGGGGTCTTCTCTCTTCTTTCCGCCATCTCCGCCTCTTCGTCCGGCCCGGGGATCTTCTGTCTTCTTTCCGCCAACTTCCAGCTCCGACGTCCTCTTCACTTATCATTAACATAGAATGGACGACAAATCCACCATTCTATGTCAATGAGATGTGAGGTGCTCTTCTGATTGGTCGCTGTCTCCTGCCCTCAGCCAATCAGAAGAGCCCCTCATTTCCCATTGACATACATTACCGGTGTGTCGGCGATTTTATGGCCGGCCACCTGGTTCTATTTGTCGGCCCTAAAATCGCCGACACACCGCTAATGCATCTCTATGGGCAGTCAGCTCGATTTCTGATTGGTCGCTCTCTGCTGACGCCGACCAATCAGAATTCGAGCTGACTGCTCATAGACATGCATTAGCGGTGTGTCCGCGATTTTAGGGCCGACAAATAGAACCAGGTGGGCGGCCATAAAATCGCCGACACACCGCTAATGTATTTCAATGGGAACAAATAAATTTAATAATAAAAAAAATAAATAAAAAATAATTAAAAAATAAAAAAAAATAAATAAAAAATAATAAATAATTCAATTAAAAATAATAATAAAAAAATAAATACATGCTAAGAATATCAGCCCTTTCAGCGGACCTGAAAGAGAACTGGGTCTCAGCCTAAATAATACATTTAATAATAAAAAAATAATTAAAAAATAATTAAAAAAAATAATAAAAAAATAAATAAAAAATAATAAATAATACAATAAAAATAATAATAAAAAAATAAATATATGCTAATAATATCAGCCCTTTCAGCGGACCTGAAAGAGAACTGGGTCTCAGCCAAAATAATAAATTTAATAATAAAAAAAATAATTAAAAAATAATTAAAAAATAATAAAAAAATAAATAAAAAATAATAAATAATTAAATAAAAATAATAATAAAAAAATTAAATATATGCTAATAATATCAGCCCTTTCAGCGGACCTGAAAGAGAACTGGGTCTCAGCCTAAATAATAAATTTAATAATAAAAAAAATAATTAAAAAATAATTAAAAAATAATAAAAAAGTAAATAAAAAATAATAAATAATTAAATAAAAATAATAATAAAAAAATTAAATATATGCTAATAATATCAGCCCTTTCAGCGGACCTGAAAGAGAACTGGGTCTCAGCCTAAATAATAAATTTAATAATAAAAAAAATAATTAAAAAATAATAATAATAAAAAAAATAATAAAAAATAATAAATAATTAAATAAAAATAATAATAAAAAAATTAAATATATGCTAATAATATCAGCCCTTTCAGCGGACCTGAAAGAGAACTGGGTCTCAGCCTAAATAATAAATTTAATAATAAAAAAAATAATTAAAAAATAATAAAAAAATAAATAAAAAATAATAAATAATTAAATAAAAAAAATAATAAAAAAATTAAATATGCTAATAATATCAGCCCTTTCAGCGGACCTGAAAGAGAACTGGTCTCAGCCTAAATAATAAATTTAATAATAAAAAAAATAATTAAAAAATAAATAAAAAATAATAAATAATTAAATAAAAAATAATAATTAAAAAAAAATGCTAATAATAATGATATTACTGCTAATAATAATGCTATTAATGCTAATAATTATGCTATTAATGCTAATAATAATGTTATTAATGCTATTATTAATGCTAATAATGCTATTATTAATGCTATTAATGCTAATAATAATGCTATTAATGCTATTAATAATGTTATTAATGCTATTATTAATGCTAATAATGCTATTATTAATGCTATTTATGCTAATAATATTGCTATTAATGCTATTAATAATGCTATTAATGCTATTATATATGCTATTAATGCTATTAATGCTAATATTTATCCTATTAATGGTATTATTAATGCTATTAATGCTAATAATAATGCTGTTAATGCTATTAATGCTAATAATAATGCTATTAATGCTATTCATAATGTTATTAATGCTATTATTATATATGCTAATAATGCTATATTAATGCTAATATAATGCTAATAATAAGGCTATTAATGCTATTAATAATGCTATTAATGCTATTATAATGTATTAATGCTATATACTATTAATGCTAATTAATGCTATTATTAATGCTATTAATGCTAATTAATAAGGCTATTAATGCTATTATATAATGCTATAATGCTATTAATTATGCTATTAATGCTATAATAATCTATTAATCTATTAATGCTATTAATGCTATTAATAATGCTATTAATGCTAATAATATTGCTATTAATTCTATTATGCTAATACATAATGCTATTAAATGCTATTATATATGCTTATTAATCTATTATTATATGCTATTAATGCTATTAATAATGCTATTAATAATGCTAAATTAATCTCTATTAATGCTATAATAATGCTATTCAATGCTATTAATAATACTATTAATGCTATTAATGCTAATAATAATGCTATTAATGCTATTAATGCTAATAATAATGCTATTAATGCTATTAATAATGTTATAATGCTATTATTAATGCTAATTAATGCTATTATTAATGCTATTAATGCTAATAATAATGCTATTAATGCTATTAATAATGTATTAATGCCTATAATTAGCTATTAATGCTATTAATGCTAATTTTAATCCTATTAATGCTATTAATATGCTATTAATGCTATTAATAATGTTATTAATGCTATTATTAATGCTAATAATGCTATTATTAATGCTATTAATGCTAATAATAATGCTAGTAATGCTATTAATAATGTTATTAATCTATTATTAATGCTAATAATGCTATTATTAATGGTATTAATGCTAATAATAATACTATTAATGCTATTAATAATGTTATTAATGCTATTATTAATGCTAATAATGATTAATAATGCTATTAATGCTAATGATAATGCTATTAATGCTATTAATAATGTTATTAATGCTATTATTAATGCTAATAATGCTATTATTAATGCTATTAATGCTAATAATAATGCTATTAATGCTATTAATAATGTTATTAATGCTATTATTAATGCTAATAATGCTATTAATAATGCTATTAATGCTAATAATAATGCTATTAATGCTATTAATACTGTTATTAATGCTCATAATACTGCTAATAATGCTATTAATACTGCTATTACTGCTAATAATAATGCTATGGCTTATATTATTGCTATTGATGATGCGATTATTATTTAAAAATCTTTAAAAAAACTATAAACATATTTTAGATACCCGATGCATTTGCATCAGGCTAACAGCTATAACTACTATAATCAAATTAATGCACGTTCTAAAATCCCGATGCATTTGCATCGGGCTCACAGCTAGTGTAAAATAAAAGCTCCCATTGCCGGAGAATGACAGAAGATAGAAATAGCAAGTCATGTGCAAACTTGTTCACTTTTATGCTGTGTAACTAAATAAAGCCGTTTAATAATATGAGTATACTCCTTTTAATTCCAGGACAATTAGTAATTTAAAGGGGGTGTATCTTCAGACACATAACCTGGGCATTTGGTATTGGGCACTAAAATGTATATTTGAATGTTTCACTCTAAAACACCCACTGTGCATTAATTTATTGAATGCTCAGTAAGGTCACAATAGTCAATACACCCTTTAATTAATTCCCTGGACATAATTTTGCAAATTAAGGTCACTCATTGGGATTTTTTCTGTTCTGAGCCTGTAAATGGTACCACAAACTACTCTTGGAAACTGCACCTTGAAAGCCAAATGGTTTTTCTTTTTTTTAGCTCTGCCATGTGCACAAAGAAGAATGAATGGCAATATATAGGGTATTGTTGCACTAAAGAGAAATATAGTAATTATTTACAGGATAGTCTTTTATAATTAGCGAGAGTAAAGATGAAATATTTTTAATAAATTTTGACTATAGTAAGTCCGGCTTCACACCACAATTTTTCGGGTCCGGGGCTGTCCAGTGTGAACTGGACAGCCCCGGATCCGAATTTGCCTTTCATGTATTGCATCGGACACAAAAACGGAGTCTGCATCATTTTTTGTGTCCGATGCAAAAATCAGACAAAACCGTATCCTCCGGGTCTGGTACCCATAACATGGGAGTCTATGGGCGCTGGATCCTGCGGGATTCGGCAGAAAACCATGCCGGTTCCCGGGTTCTGAAAGAGCGGTGGCTGTTAAAAGCAGCCGCCACAGAATTTCAGCACCTGGAGAGCCCCACGGCTGAAATTTCAGCACAGCAGCCAGTTCCCCTGCAGCCGCAGTGCTGAAATTTCAGCACTGGACAGCCCAGCAATGAAGCCGGCAAAAAGCAGAATCGGGGGGCATGTTTGCCCTTTGCTTCTGCTTGTCCGAGGCTGTCAGGTTGTGTCCGATGCATCCTGCAAAACACCGGACACCACCTGACAGTGAAAAAATGTGGTGTGAAGCCGGCCTAACAAAAATAATTTTTCATTTTCACACATCCCAATGGTAAAGAGATCTGTGAAAAAAACTGTGGGGTAAAAATGCCTATACATGAATTCACTGAAGGATGTAATTTCCAAAATTTAACTTTGGATTATTTTCCACAGTCCTGGCTTTTAGTGGGCTCAGCAAGTGACACCCACAAACTTTTCCTGGCAAATTTTTGCTCCCAAAGTTTAAGAACCATTCTTCTCTTTTGAGCCTCTCATTTCTGACCCTATTTTGTATACTGCCCCATATGACAGAAATAGCTTTATCAAAGGATGGGAGACAGTCGATGTGGTCTGAGCTGCTGGCAATCCAAACAAGTTCAGAACAAGGCATGAGGAACATGTAGTTTAATACAGTCTATGCATTTTGAAACCCTGTGGTTTCTTCACCAGGACAAACCAAAAAAGAAATAACTTTATAAATTATATAATCCTTTTTCTCCTATTACTCCTTGTGAAAATGAAAATATGGGACTATACAAAATTTTCATTGTTCATTTTCTAATCTTATTAACATTTAAGAAGCATCTTTGAGTCCCAAAAAGTCACTACATCATGAGATAAGGTAACAAATGTTTGTACTGTGTTAGCCAGTAGATAGAAAAGTATTATAATCTGAGAGTCCTCAGTGGTTGATACCTTTTAATTGTTAACTGAAAAGATGGTAAACATAGCAATCTTTCGGGACTCTGAGTTCTCTTCTTTAGGCTGATAATGACACAAATTCTGAAGACACATACATGTATACATAAGCAAATGAAGCAAAAAAAAAAAAACAACAGTCTTAGATGTTATAGTAAATGTGACAGGTGACATAAAACAGTCAGGCTAAGGAGGAAGAGATGGGGAATTGAAAGTAAAAGTCTAAGATAAGCGAAACAAGTTGTATAATGGTCATATGGTAGTGGTCTGTGGAGACCTGAAAATACTTAAATGAGTTGAGGAAAGCAATAAAAGGAAGCGAGGGTGTTCATGTCAAAGGTTCACTGTCCTAACAATGGAGTCTGTGGGAGATGTGTTAAAGCCAAATGTCTTTTCAATTTATATAAAAACGCATGAATCTGTGATGTTCATGTTATATAAAAATCCATGAATCAATATGATGAATTTAAACCTGTTTTGAATGTGCCAAAGGTCATTATCAATTTGTATTCCCAAATTCTTCTCTCTCTCTGAGATTTGAAGTTGCTTTTTAAGACGAGCAGCCCCATATCGGTTTCACTGTGGTCAGGGCTGGAAAAATATTTTGCTACAGGTAGATCCATATGCTTTTCTTTTATTGTGTGGCGATGAGAATTCATTCTTGTCCTGAATTTTTGCCCGGTCTCCCCTACGTACATGCCACCTGTTGGACATTTGGTACATATGATTAAATACACCACATTGCTTGTGGTGCAACTGAAGCTTCCTGGGATCTTGTAGTCCTGATCTGTCCCAGGAATCCTTATCTTGTCCATTGTCATCATTGATTGACTGATTTTGCACCTGTTCTGGTTGCAGGGAAAGGTTCCTGTTGCTGTTGGAAAGGACAGGGCGCTTTTGACAATGATTCTTCTTAGATTTGGAGGTTGTCTAAAACACAAGAGTGGGGGATCCGGAAATAGTGATTTTAGTTGGGCATCTTTTTGGAGGAGTGGTTGCAGTTTCCGTGCAGCTCCTCTTAGCACTTCCAGACTTGGATTATAGGTGACTACTAGAGGAACTCTGTTGTTTTCTTCTTTAGTTTTGTAATGTAGGAGATGATTCCCTGATATTCTGGTGGCTCTTGTAATCTGGTTCTCAATTGTTCTTGGATGTTAGCCCTGGTTCAAAAATGTCTTTTTGAGGTCCTCAAGGTGATTGTCTCTATCGGTAGGACTGGAACATATCCAATTGTATCTGATGGCCTGGCTATACACAATAGAGTTTTTTATGTGTTTTGGATGAAAACTGTCCCATTGGAGAGATGTTGGACGGTCAATTAGTTTCCGGTACAGGGATGTCTCTATTTCATTGTTCCATAGCTTAATGATGGTGTCCAGAAAGCTGATTTCAGTGCAGGAGTAGTTGAGTGTTAAGTTGAGATGGTGGGATGAAACTCATTAAAGTGTTCATGGAACGTCTTCAGCTGTTGCTCAGACTCTGTCCAGATGATTAAAATGTCATCGATATACCTGTAGTAAGCCAGAGGCCGGATAGGACAAGAAGATAAAAGGTCACCTTCAAGCTTGGCCATGAAAAGATTTGCATACTGTGGTGTCATTTTGCTTCCCATTGCCGTGCTTGTCTCTTGTAAATATATGTAGTCGTCAAATATGAAGTAGGTGTGCACGAGGATAAATTTGATAAGCTTCACCACAGAGTCCCCATCAGTCCCTGTGTTTTCCAGGAAGGTTTTGAAGGCATTTAATCCATCCCCGTGTGGGATGTTACTGTACAGATATTCAAAAACCAGAGATAGGGGAGGGCACCACCAATGCGTATAATGCAACAGGGATCGCTAGACCAATTTAATACAATATTTGAGGCAAAAAGAGAAAAGGTCCAAAAAGCGATACAACCTCAAATTATCATGGTAAATATTAACAAGTTTATTCAAATACAAACAACAGAGAAATTGATCACACAAAAGCATAAAAACTTTTTAAATAGCCTGGTTTCGCTATAACAATTCGATTGATTACAATACATCATGGATAATCTCATTGACAATCGCCAGTAACAGTTGTGTTAATACATAGTTTATCAATAGTTTGATATTAATAGATCTTGCTTTTTCCCCAAGGGCCCCAAGGGTTGTTAATATACCTTTCATAAAGAGTTGATTTAACAATATAAGTCCCTCTGAGTACTCAGGTAGGGATGGGCGAATCTACACGCTAGGACTCGTTACTCTGCGAGTAGTAAGGGACTCGCAGGACTCGGTACTCTGCGAGTTTCCCAGCGATTACTCGCACAGTAACGAGTCCAATGCAAATCAATGGCAATCCTAGTTTTGTCAGAGACTCTGACAAAACTAGGATTGCCATTGACTTGCATTGGACTCGTTACTGTGCAAGTAATCACTGGGAAACTCGCACAGTAAGGAGTCCAGCTGTCTGCTCTGTGTCTGCTCTCAGCCTGCAGGCTGCCGCAGCTTCAGGGTCCTAGAGCCCGCCTGCTCTCCCTGTGCACAAAGATGATGTAGCAGAGCTGAGATTGTTCTCAGTCTGCTCATTCCCTGTGCATAGACATCTATATCTATGCACAGGGGATGTAGCAGAGAGGACATCGCGTTTTAGACTACATCGGACGGAAGAGGATTTTTTTTAATTAAAGATGGAGTCCCTAATGGCTTTTTTTTTTTTATTTCTAATAAAAAATTTTCTCTGTGTTGTTTTTTTTAACCCTTTATTGGAGATTCTTAGTGGCCGGGTCAAACCTGGCCTGACATTAAGAATCCCGGGCTTAATACCAGCTTGTTTAACAAAGGTGGTATTAACCCCTTTATTACCCAGCATGCCACCACCACCAGGGCCGCTGGAAGAGCGGGGATCAGCGCCAGAGGATGGCGCTTCAATGAACGCGCCATCTTCTGGGGCGGCTGCGGGCTGCAATTTGCAGCGGGGGGTGCCCAGAAAGCTTGGGCCTCCCTGCGCTGCGGATTCCAGCCCCCAGCTGCTTAGCTGTACCTGGCTAGACATAGAAATTGCGCGGAGCCCCACGCATTTTTTCTTTTATTATTTCATGAAATAACGCTGGGTAATAAAGGGGTTAATACCAGCTTTGTTATACAAGCTGGTATTAAGCCCAAGATTCTTAATGTCAGGCCAGGTTTGACCCGGCCACTAAGAATCTCCAATAAAGGGTTAAAAAAAACACAACACAGAGAAAATTTTTTATTAGAAATAAAAACAAAAGCCATTAGGGACTCCATCTTTAATTAAAAAAATCCTCTTCCGTCCGACGTTGTCCAAAACATGATGTCCTCTCTGCTACATTCCCTGTGCATAGATATAGATGTCTATGCACAGGGAATAAGCAGACTGAGAACAATCTCAGCTCTGCTACATCAGGCAGCAGGCGGGCTCTAGGACCCTGGAGCTGCGGCAGCCTGCAGGACCCGAGGGCACAGAGCAGACAGATGGACTTACTGTGCGAGTTTCCCTGCGATTACTTGCACAGTAACGAGTCCAATGCAAGTCAATGGCAATCCTAGTTTTGTCAGAGTCTCTGACAAAACTAGGATTGCCATTGATTTGCATTGGACTCGATACTGTGCGAGTAAACGCTGGGAAACTCACAGAGTAACGAGTCCTAGCAGATAGAGCCTGAAGCTTCCGAGACACATCTGCGATTTGTAAATCGCACATTACTCACTATTACTCGCTTCTCCATTCATTAACATTGGACTCGCTAGACTCGCAACGAGTAGCGAGTCCCGGGCTCGGACTCGCTAGAGTCAAGCGATTCCGAGTAATTTAGGACTCGCCCATCACTATACTCAGGTGGTTAGTTTCTCCTATACAGTCCCCTCATTAGGTTCATTAAAGGTTAAAACTTCACCAAGTATAGGCTGTACGTTACACATAAGAGACTCAGAAACAAGCATTGCATATATTAAGAAACAAGAACTCAGTACCCGATATGAATACAATTGCCATGTGTAAATTCCAATAAGCAAATACAAATACAATAGGCAAAGAAACCCAGGAGGAATCAGCCCTAAATTAGGATTAGATGGTTTAGAGGGGGTATAGAAGGGGTATAACAATGTTATTATGGTCTTATATATGGAGCCAGAGTTAAGCTTTGAATAAGGAACCTGGGATCCAAGGGAAAGCAAGACTAATTCAAAGCAGCTGGTTTACCATCTCATGGGCATAGTGGCAAGAGGGACCCTGACGAAGCTGCCAGGAGCAGGCAGCGCTACGCGTGGGGAGCGCCACACCTCTTGCCACTATGCCCATGAGATGGTAAACCAGCTGCTTTGAAGTAGAAGAATAAAGAATGAGAATCTGCTTTATGAAACTCTGACTCTCATGTGAGTTTTCTTGGACTGGAGCAGCGCGGACCGTGACACACCTTTTTGTCCCATCATCTTTCTGAATGTACAGGGTGGGCCATTCTAATGGATACACCTAAATAAAATGGGAACGGTTGGTGATATCAACTTCCTGTTTGTGGCACATTAGTATATGGGAGGGGGGGGAAACTTTTCCAGATGGGTGGTGACCATGGTGGCCATTTTGAAGTTGGCCATTTTGGATACAATTTTATTTAGGTGTATCCATATACATGGCCCACCCTGTAGTTTACTTTGGGTGTAGTTTCCAAAAGGGAACCACATGCTGCTGCTGTTTTGGCACTTGAGTTGGTCTTCTAAGGTGACATGACGTCCACAATGTATTACTACCACAATTGCACTTCAAATGTTAAGTATTGCATCTTTTTGTATACCTATATAGTTGATTTTGACCACATTTGAGAATCACCATATTCAGTTTTAATTGCATAACAAGTGTCTGTATCCATTTGTCTCTCATTACAGCTTGTGAAAGTGTAAAGCAGCAACCGTTCTAACATCCTAAAATAAATAAACAAATAAATAAATGTAAATAGTATCGATCAAAATTTATTGTGAAATACGAAGCGTCGCAAAAAACAAAAACAATCTCAGAATCAGTGGGATTAAATTATTTTCAAATTAAATTACACTTTTCAGATTTAAATATGAGTCTCTGTCAGGAAGGTCAAGAAATGCTTGGTGGTAAGAGGTTAATGTCCTACAAAGTGGAATTTGAATTCCATCAATGATGTCTGTCTTAAGGCCAGTTTACACACACCAACTTATCTGTCCAACTTCTGACCAACTTACTGGTTGCAGTGAAATCATGGACACATTGTTCCATTGTACACAGTCACAAAATGGAGCAATGTGTCCATGATTTCACTGCAACCAGTAAGTTGGTCAGAAGTTGGACAGATAAGTTGGTGTGTGTAAACTGGCCCTTAGTTCTGCCCCTTGTTCCTAACCCACTAACCTGGGGGAGTAAAAAATTAACCAGTAACCTTCTAATTGATTCATTGAAAGAGACATACAGTCAACCTCTGACATGGCAGATTTGGTTGTGCTGGCAAACTGCATGCTGAAATGCATGTGAGATGAAAGCCATATCGATGTCATCAAGCAAATGGATTCGATTGGATAGCCATGTTTTTAAGCTATTGCTGTAAAAGCAAAATGGGTGAATTTTTTATCTGGCTTCCAAAGGGAGCTCAAATTGGATTATTAGGCTATTATTAGGAAAACTGTGTTACCTGGTCGGCAAAATTTCAACAGAGCGGACGTTTGCACAGCATGCAGCTAACCAGGAGTCCATATCCCCCCCGCCTGTGTCTACATTGGATCTACAAGCACCAATGCAGCAGAAACTATTATTCATAGCCACATCCTACAGATGACAATGGGGGAAGAGTTGCTATACTATCAATGCCACCATGCAAATGGGGCTCAACAAGTACTTAAATATCTTCTGTTTGCAGTGGTGTAACTTGAAGCTCATGGGCCCCGATGCAAAAGATCTGATGGGGCCCCTAATTATTACAAATCTTTAATAGCAAAAGTCTTTTTCTATGAGCCAAAGGAGCTCTTGGGTCCCCATAGGCTCCAGAGCCCAAGTCCGATTGCAACTCCTGCACCTGTTGTAGTCACGCACCTGTCTGGTAGTTCTCCTACAATAATACCCTTTATTATTCAACAGCTATCTATCTGCAAGATATAGTTTTTCTCTCCAAATATATTTTTCATGTCATTAGACATTGTTTTGAAATGTGAAAACATCTTCATGGAGATATACGGTAATGTAAGTGGAACATTAGTGTGCAAATTAATACACTGGAGAGGGTCCCAGAGAGCAGTTGGTTATGTAGGTATGTTGCATGGTTCATAGTTTTTCCATTTTCAGCTCATAAGCTCTTCTTAAAATCAATGAAAACCTCTTTACGTGTCACTTTACATTTTTTCAATTAAGAATTATTTTGTGTTTGTCTCTACAAACCATATGCCAAGATGAAAAGTGACATTGATCTTTATGCAGAAGGCATTGTTCCATACCACTAGTTAATTAATTGTGCCTTAGAGGTATAGATTACAGGGCTTGTAACATAATACAAATTTATCATATTTTTCTACTCCTTTGTAAACTCTGTGACTGTTCAAAATTAGTGGAATTAAATTATTCATATCTCACTATCATCCATTCCCCGCCAAATGACCTTGAGGGTGAAATGTTGTTCAAACCCATTAATTTTTATGATGTTTTTATTGGGATTTGAAATTAGGTATGTTATTAAGTGTTTAGAAAGGCAGCAGCAGTCAACATAGATTCTCATGCTTTTCTGTGTAGCTAGACCTTTAATTATCTATTATTACTGTGAACTGCTATTAACTTAATCGAGATGTGGATGATGGAGATAACACTGCGGTGTAAACCCCGCTGTCATATTTTAATGAAACTTAGTTGTTAACTGAGCCTGGGACTCCGGTATTGCATTCAATTTTGTGACATGATCACATAGATTAGGGATACGGGTTTTCATGTTACATATAACAGAATATCATACAATGTTTATACCATACAACTTTTCCTTTTTCCTTAATTTTTTTTATATTACATGCTTATTTTAAAACATTAATCGATACAAAATACTCCAAAAAGACAAGAGTTCAGGCTTCGAAAATGTGTGCCTATTTATTGAAATAAAATACTGATATACCAAACTATTCAGACCCAGTAATATAACACTTAATTACCTGTCAGTAGGATATTTGACCCCTAAGTAAAGGTATGAATGTAAAGCTCTTTTCAGGCTTATTACCGTATATACTCGTGTATAAGCCGAGTTTTTCAGCACAAAAAATGTGCTGAAAAGTCCCCCCTCGGCTTATACACGAGTCATATACATGGTATATGTGGTATACAGCCCCCCCCATGGTATACAGGGTCCCCCCTTGCTTGTGGCAGACCTGTAAAAGAAGATATCATTATACTTATCGTGTCGTCGCCGCCGCCGCTCTGTCACCGTCACCGCACTCTTCCGGGTCTTCATGCTTCCTTCTCCGGCGCACAGGAAATTACGTCATTGTCTGTGCGCCGGAGAAGGAAGCTTGAAGACCCGGAGGAGCGCGGTGACGGTGATAGAGCGGCGGCAGCGGCGGCGACACGATAAGTATAATGATGTCTTCTTTTACAGGTCTGCCACAAGCAAGGGGGGCCCTGTATACCACGGTTTGTATATCACTGGGTACCGCTGTATACAGCTGGGGCTGCTGTATACACAGCTGGGGCCCTATATACCACTGGGGCTGCTGTATATACCTCTGGGGCTGCTGTATGCTACCACTGGGGCTGCTGGGGCTGCTGTATACTACCACTGGGGCTGCTGTATATACCTCTGGGGCTGCTGGGGCTGCTGTATACTACCACTGGGGCTGCTGTATACTACCACTGGGGCTGCTGTATATACCGCTGGGGCTGCTGTATACTACCACTGAGGCTGCTGGGGCTGCTGTATACTACCACTGGGGCTGCTGTATATACCTCTGGGGCTGCTGTATACTACCACTGGGGCTGCTGTATACTACCACTGGGGCTGCTGGGGCTGCTGTATACTACCACTGGGGCTGCTGTATACTACTGCTGGGGCTGCTGTATACTACCACTGGGGCTGCTGTATATACCTCTGGGGCTGCTGTATACTACCACTGGGGCTGCTGGGGCTGCTGTATACTACCACTGGGGCTGCTGTATATACCTCTGGGGCTTCTGTATACTACCACTGGGGCTGCTGTATACTACTGCTGGGGCTGCTGTATACTACCACTGGGGCTGCTGTATATACCTCTGGGGCTGCTGTATACTACCACTGGGGCTGCTGTATACTACCACTGGGGCTGCTGTATATACCTCTGGGGTTGCTGTATACTACCACTGGGGCTGCTGTATACTACTGCTGGGGCTGCTGTATACTACCACTGGGGCTGCTGTATATACCTCTGGGGCTGCTGTATACTACCACTGGGGCTGCTGGGGCTGCTGTATACTACCACTGGGGCTGCTGTATATACCTCTGGGGCTGCTGTATACTACCACTGGGGCTGCTGTATACTACCACTGGGGCTGCTGTATACTACCACTGGGGCTGCTTTATATACCTGTATACTACCACTGGGGCTGCTGCTGTATATACCACTGTATATACCACTGGGGAGGCTGCTGTAACACTGCTGGGGCCTCCCGTATATACCACTGGGGAGGCTGCTGTATACCACACTGCTGGGGGCTGTATACCTGTGCTGGGGTCCACCCTCGGCTTATACACGAGTCAATAGGTTTTCCCAGATTTTGGAGGCAAAAGTAGGGGGGTTGGCTTATACACGGGTCAGCTTATACACGAGTATATACGGTAATTTTCCAGTAGAATTTCATCAGGGCATATTTTGAGAAATCTATTTTTGAAGTTTCATTCTTAAGTGCATCAAGGCGGGCAATACACTAGTACTATTCCGCTCTGCTGTACTTCGCCTCCACGACTGGCATTCGATTGTTGATTCACAAGCCATTCTTCCCTCAGCTACCGTCATTGCCTGAGTTTACTTCTTCAGATGAGGTGGCATTTGCTCCTGATAACATTGCAGGCTCAATGTACCGACTCCAGTGTGCACTATAATTGTAGTGATCTCAGGCAATGAGGAACCAAGTGACCTCCATAGTTTTAACATTTCCCTATGAGTTTAGATAAAGTACTTGACTAGCATAACTGGTTATTTAGTACCAGGAAAGAATAGCTCTTTTATTTATATGTCAATAATAGGTGTATTGCAGGCTGAATGTAAGGTTCAGACACTGTTGGTCCATCTTTCAAACAACTGAATAACAATTGACAGATGCAATGAGTGTAATAAATCCAATAGTATACACATTCTTTGAAAAGGTTAACGATAATGCCTTGTATTGTTCATGATTATTGTACTTGTCTATGTATGCCCCATTTCACATGTATAGTGCCATGCATATCAAAAAAGCGGGCGCTCATAATACCTTAAAGGGAACCTGTCAGTTTGATTTAGCCTACTAACCTATCACTACCTGTGCCTGCACCTTGCTAGCACATTTCTAACCATCCCTGTCCAACCTAAAACTACACTATAATGTTTGAAAAAAAAAAACAACTTAGGAACTTATATATATCCATGGTAATGAGGCATCCAATCTACATCCGTAGACTGACATCAGCGGTCTGCAGGGCTCTGTCTCCCACCCTCCCTGCTGTTATCAAGCCCCACTTGATGTGATCATTGATTTCCCTGGCATGCTTTCCTCTGTGTGTATGACCCCGTTACGGTGTCATTTCCGAATCTGCGCATTGGAAAGACTTCCTGGGTGCACTGAGTGGCTTCATTATGCTCAGTGCACATGCTCAGAAGGCCCGAGCTGTCAGGAAGGATCGCTGAGCAAGCCCACTGAGCATTATAAAGACGCTCAGTGCACCCCAAAAGACTTCACAAGACGCAGGTGCGGAAATTATGCCAGAACGACATACACACAGAGGGGGAGATTTCATTCCATTAGACGGGAGCTCGCCAGCGAAATCAATGATCACGCCCAGCAGGGCGGGAGGTGGAGTCCTGCAGACCACCCATGTCAGTCTACTGATGTAGACTTGTTTCATAATTACCATGAAAATATGTAAGTTACTAAGTCGTTTTTTACAAACATTATTGACCTGCCCCAGGAATGAGGGGTACCCGGTCCCGGGCGTTGCAGTACATGGGGGATGTCACCAGGCCTGTTACCCAGTCCCATGGCCCTGGTGGTCGCTGAAAAAATGAAAAAAAAAATAAAATAAAGGTGTTCTGTGATGCCACCTACGGTTCTGGTAATGTTACCGGCACTGTGGGACAGACCTCCGGGATCATGGTGGAACAGCTAGAAGGTGGTGCTCCCCGTAGGTGGAGCGGTTTCCCTGGGACAGTGATGGATGATGGGAGTTGTAGATCAGTCTTTTAGTTACACATGGGCGCAGTTGCACCGGGCCTTGTTACCTGTTCTTCTTGTGCTGCGGCCGGCGGCTCCTCAGGCACGGGTGAATAAAGTACAACACATAGTTTATAACTTGCAACGGGTTTACTGGCAGTTCTTCAAACACAGTCTTTTTGCGTCTGCCTGGCCTGGGTAGTGGCTGGAAATTAGGATGCCGCACTTGGATCTCTCGGTGGAATGCCTGCTGTTTCTTTCCGGTCCCTTCCTGCGCTCTCTCCTGTCTCCCTCAGCACTTCCGTGCGCAGAGCCTGAAGCCAGCTCCCTCGCATCCACTCTATCTGAGCGATTTCTCTCTGGGTCCTCGGGATCCTCTACAGTGCCTTTTTCTGGGTGTGCTGGGTGTCAGCCACGACTTCCTAAAGAAGCTCAGGCCTCCGATTTGGCGGCTCGGGGGTGAACACCCGCACCGCTCATGGAGCCGGTCCTCTGTTCCGGGACTGAACCTCTCCGGCCTGTAGTCGTACCGCGTCCGGATTTGCACCCGATGCCCCTAGTGTACCCCTCGGTCATGACGGCTCCTCCGCTGTAGCCTACTCCCCACTCCCCAATGGAGCTCTTCAACTCACTGACTGACTGACTCTCCTCCCACCCACACACTTTTCTACCTTGTCACACCTCACATGGGACTGGGTCCTCCCTACAGCGAGTTCACCCACAGTCCCCTACCTAGGGTGTGTGTGGCTGCGTGTCATGAGGGTCCTTTATGCAGCATCCCAATTCCTCAGCCACAGGAGTACTGCACACTCTTTCATGTGCGCAGTACCCCTCCGTGGCATCCCGACCAGTGGGGCGCCACATTACAGTGTAGTTTTATGTCAGAAAGGGATGGTTAGGGATATGCTAGAAAGATGCAGGGATAGGTAGTGATAGGTTAGGGGGCTAAATCAAACTGACAGGTTCCCTTTAAGAAAAGCATATCAGTAGTAGAAAAAGACAAGGCACATTTACTGGTGCATGTAACAGAAAATATAGAGATTATATAGAAAATATATTAATGCACTTATGCAGACCATATACAAAAGTTAAAAACTATTTAAAATCAACATCGATACATATTGGGTTTCCCACAACCCATTTGTACAATGTACAGGGTGGGCCATTTATATAGATGCACCTAAATAAAATGGGAACGGTTGATAATATCAACTTCTTGTTTGTGGCACATTAGTATATGGGAGGGGGAAAACTTTTCCAGTTGGGTGGTGACCATGACGGCCATTTTGAAGTTGGCCATTTTGGATTTAACTTTATTTTCTTCAGTGGGAAGAAGGTAATGTGACACATCAAACGTATTGAGAATTTCATAAGAAAACCAATGGTGTGCTTGGTTTTAATGTAACTTTATTCTTTCATGAGTTATTTATTAGTTTATAGCAAATATAGGACGAAGTGTTGCTCGATCCGCGCTGCTGCCAAAGAAGACCAGAAAACTGGAGTATCTGGATGAAGGTGTATGTTTAATAGACGCGTTTCGGAGCCAGTACCCAGCTCCTTCCTCAGGGACATTGATTGTCCCTGAGGAAGGAGCTGGGTACTGGCTCCGAAACGCGTCTATTAAACATACACCTTCATCCAGATACTCCAGTTTTCTGGTCTTTTTTGGCAGCAGCGCGGATCGAGCGACACTTCGTCCTATATATGCTATTTTTGGACCGCAGTGACCCGTGGATGTTTGGATCCAACAGCAGCTGCCTATTGAGCGTTTAAACTGGTTGTGGGTATACACAACCAGATCAGATGAGCGGATTCTACTTATTGATACATCCCTCTCCACATTTAGGAGATAAGACCCTATTGCACATTTTATCTCACTCTCTAGATTTATTAGTTTATGACCATTTATAAAATGTGTTCAAAGTACTGCCCATTGTATAAGATTGTCAATGCAACCCTCTTCTCCCACTCTTCACACACTGATAGCAACACGCAGAAGAAATGCTAGCACAAGCTTCCTGTATCCATTGTTTCAGATGCTGCACATCTCGTACCTTCACAGCATAGACAATTGCTTTCAGATGAGTGATGAGGCAAACTTTTTTGTGAATGGTGAAGTTAAGAAACAAAACCACTGCTATAGGTCTGACACTAACCCACAGTGGATAGATCCCTCCAAGACTGTTGACTGTTGTAAAAAAATTTCTGGGGTTCTCTTTGTCTGTTTCCTCAATTTACCAGGGCTCTGTGAGCACGATGTCTACACGTGTCACTCACCCCCTGTTACTAATGAATGTATAACCTTGAAATGCTAAGCCAGGTCCTGTTCTAGATCCTGTGCCATGCATGAAGGCTGCCCATTTTCCAATGTTTATTCTGAGTCAATTGATGCCAGTTTGGTACTGTCTGGCTCAAGTTTTTGAAATGTGGAGACTTTTTTGGGGGTCTCCTTATCTGTTTCCTGAATTTAGCACGGCTATGTGAGTACAATGTTTACACGTGTCACTCATTGCTGTAATTACTGAAAATTTAACCTTTAAATGCTAGCCAGGATCCTGTGCCATGCATGCAGGCAGCACAATTCTCCAGTATTTATTCTGGGTCAATTGATGCCACTTTGGTAGTATCTGGAACTACATTTTTTGAAATGTGGAGTCTCTTCTTGGGGTCTCCTCATTGTCTGTTTCCTGAATTTGATAGCACCATGCCTACACCTGAAGCTTGAAATACTGGGCCAGGCGTTGTCCTATGCACCCATAATGAACTATGATGAAAATTTCAACTCACACCCATAATGAACTATGATGAAAATAAATGTTAAGTTTAGGGAATAGATGGCACTTTTCCCGGTGTCTGTCCCTAACTTGAGCTGTTTTAGCAGCTTTTGACCCATTTGCACATTTGAAGGTGTTTTCTTTACCCTCAATTTTGCCTCCCAATGATTTCTTTGGGGTTTGGAAGTTCGGTGAACAATTCGGCGAACATATGTTTGTTCGGCGAATCGAACTGACTCCCAACCTCAAAAGGTTCGCTAATTTCTAGTCTCAATGACTGATCTGAAACATCTGAAGTGTACCCCAGTATGCTTTAGACCGGTAACTCCTTTACAGTAAGTGAATTTCCTTATATAACTCAGCATTGCACATGTGTTGAAATCATCAACTGTCCAGGTGATTAAATTATCATGTGTGCAATGTTAAGGAAATCCTGAAAACATATACTGTTGGTGGCTCTTGGGGACTGGAGTTGGGCAAAACTGTCTTAAAGGGTTTATACCAAGAAGAGAAGTTATCCCCTATCCTAAAGATAGGTGACAACTTCATCATCTCTGGAGGTCAAAATTACCGTATATACTCGTGTATAAGCCGACCCGTGTATAAGCCGACCCCCTACTTTTGCCCCAAAAATCTGGAAAAACCTATTGACTCGTGTATAAGCCGAGGGTGGACCCCAGCACAGGTATACAGACCCCAGCAGTGTGGTATACAGGCCGCCCCAGTGGTAGTATACAGCAGCCCCAGTGGTAGTATACAGATTCCCCAGCAGCCCCAGTGGTAGTATACAGATTCCCCAGCAGCCCCAGTGGTAGTATACAGGAGCCCCAGCAGCCCAGTGATAGTATACAGGAGCCCCAGCAGCCCCAGTGGTAGTATACAGGAGCCCCAGCAGCCCCAGTGGTAGTATACAGGAGCCCCAGCAGCCCCAGTGGTAGTATACAGGAGCCCCAGCAGCCCCAGTGGTAGTATACAGGAGCCCCAGCAGCCCCAGTGGTAGTATACAGGAGCCCCAGCAGCCCCAGTGGTAGTATACAGGAGCTCCAGCAGCCCCAGTGGTAGTATACAGGAGCCCCAGCAGCCCCAGTGGTAGTATACAGCAGCCCCAGTGGTATACAGCAGGCCCCCAGGGGTACATATAGCAGCCCCCAGGGGTACCCAGCAGCCCCCTGGGGGTACCAACAGCCCCCAGGGGGTACCAGCAGCCCCCTGGGGGTACCAACAGCCCCCTGGGGGTACCAACAGCCCCCTGGGGGTACCAACAGCCCCCAAGGGTACCAACAGCCCCCAGGGGGTACCAGCAGCCCCCTGGGGGTACCAACAGCCCGGGACCAAGCCCGGGGTACCAACAGCCCCCTGGGGTACCAATAGCCCCCAGGGGGTACCAACAGCCCCCGGGGGTACCAACAGCCCCCTGGGGGTCACACCAGCGGCCCCCAGGGGGTCCCCAGCAGCCCCCAAATGCTGTCACTCGCCCCCCCCCTTGAAAGGGCCCCCCCGCTTCTCTTACCATTCTGGACTTCTGATCCGCGCCGCTCCTCGCTGCTCCTCGCTGCTCCGTCCGTCTTCTACATCCGGGATCCCCAGCCGTCGCGATGACGTCACATGCCTGCGACGGCCGGAGATCCGGGATGTAGAAGACGGACGGAGCAGCGAGGATGAAGCACCGAGGAGCGGCGCGGATCAGAAGTCCGGAATGGTAATATAACCATCGGGGGGGGGGGCCCTTACAAGGGGGGGCAGGTGCCAGCACTTGGGAGGGATTTATTTAGTTATGCACTGCTTCCCCCTGCCGCTGATTGACAGGGGAAAGCAGTGCATATTTAATGAGCGGCCCCACGTGACGGGGCCGCTCATACAGCAGCCTCCCCCCCCCCGCCTCCTGAAGCCTCCACAGCCCCGGACACAGCCCCCCCCGTATTGACTCGTGTATAAGCCGAGGGGGAGACTTTTCAGCCCAAATTTTGGGCTGAAAAACTCGGCTTATACACGAGTATATACGGTATTCCAAAAACTTTGATAACTTCTCATCTTAGGACACATCTTTTAATTAATCATACAGTTGGTACACCAGGTTTCCCCTGCTATTCCAGACATATGTCATTAGCACCTTCCCAACTGGCAGCTCCTTACAGACTCTAGGTCTCTGGATCTGACCAGGGGTTAATGTGACCAACCTGTAGGTACACAGTGCATGAACTTTAAGTCAGCCACTGTGCTTTCACCAGTCTTGGATACTTCTAATTTTCTTTGGTGCATGTTTCCCTTTCTTCTGCTCCAAGCTGGACATACACAAAGCACAAAGAAAGCTACCTTACATCACAGACCACCCGGCCCTGACATATTACGAATCTCACATGTTTTAATTGGAAAATCAGTTCCTCTACTGTAGGGCCCTCTTGCATATTGTACATAATGTGTAATTTAACACACCGAAAAGAGCTTGCACAACTTTGGAATTAATATACAGGTGCACAAATACACTTTGGCCAATTTACAGTGCACACATTATGCACCAGTACAGTACAATGAATGTATATGTTTCCTATCCTCAAAATCTGCAATATGCATAAGGTTCTTATTTGTCCACCACTAGTAATGAGAAGAGTCATGGATGTTAAGGTTTGCTGGATTTGGCAGGTTTTGAAAAAACTGGATATTCTACCTGATTACTACTAATTAAAATTAGTTTTTTTTTTAAAAAGTTTGGTTTGGTCTTTAGACTACACACAAACTTGACCCAGGACCCAAGACAACATACAAATGAGTGCAGACCTGAACTTTTGTTCTGTTAAATGGCTGTAAAATGTCTGTAATGGGGCTAGTGGGCTGCAAAATGAAGTAAAATGAGGGTAAGAGCAGGACAATTTCCCTGCAAACAAATGTGGATAGGAAAATTACTTAAAAGGGTTTTGTCACCTTAGGGATCATGGTTATATAGCAAGTGAATGAAAAACTAAACATTTTAAGAGTGCCCGCAAAGAGACAGATGTATAAGTTCCCCCACAGAGCAACAATTTTAAAAAAAGTTCCCTACAGAGCCAAATTGGCAGAGTGCTCCCCAAGACAACACATTTTAAGGTAAGACCCTACAGAGCCTGTTTTCAGAGATGACCTAGACAGACAAAATTGGCATAGTTTAACCACAGAGGAACAATTTGAAAATAGGCCCTTACGGAGCCTGTTTACAGAGTTGACCCCAAAAAGGCTGGTTTCACACTGCAGTTTTTCCTGATCATGTTCCCTCCAGTTTGTGTGTCAAAACCAGGAGTGTCTCCAAAACTCAGAACAGGTGTCAATCTTTCAATTATAGTTTTTCTCTGCAAGTTCCTCTCCTGGTTCCTCTCCTGGTTTTGGCACACAAACCTGATCGAACCGGATCAGGGAAAAACTGCAGTGTGAAACCAGCCTAAAAGGTCCTTACTGAGTCTGTTTTCAGAGTTGAAAGACAGCCTATATTGGCAGTGTTCCCTCACAGAAACAAGTTTAAATCTAAGGTCCCTATAGAGCCTGCTTTTACAGTTGCTTCATAAAGCACCCGGAACCATTAAAATGAGATAGAACTGATAAAAAGGAGGCAGAAGTCCAATTAGAGAAGGCGGAGTACATGCTGGTGTAGGTGGCATAGGCGAAGGAGGAGGTAGCCTACACTTTTGTTTTTATGTCATTTTTTTTTTGGAGGCCCCAAAACAATGGGAATGTCAAATAGAGTATAGCAATTGCTGGGAATGGCTGGAATAGTTGTCTAGTCAGTAAAAGGTACGGACAACTCATATGTGATCCACAAATGTTTCATTTTAATGAAAGTGAGCTTGTCCACGTTGACTGTGGATATTCAGATGTGCCTGTCTGTGATAATACTCTTGCTGTACAAAATATACATTCAGATAGTACACTTGCCAACACAGCACCTCCACGGTGTAATGGGCAAGCTCAGGCCATGTGTCCAATTTGAAGAGTGCACCAGCTGTGTTGGCCACTTCCTCCTTCTCTGCCTTGTTCTTCCTCAGAACCTCTGCTGTCAGTTGGGAATGCCGTCAGTAAAGCCTCTACCAGTGTTTCTTGTTGTAAATCCATCAGGGTGGCCAATAAGTAATCGGTACTGGTTACAATTCTGATAACTTGGCAGTTGTTGCGCAGGCACAGCAACATATATTGGTTCATATGTGCCAGGCTACTCAGAGGCAACGACAAGCTTTCCTAGGCTGGTCCTCTGTATCCCTCCAGCCACACTCCAGTGATGCATCTTATAAAATTGCAGTGCCACCCTGCTGTGCAGATGGTTCCTCCTCTTCATCCTCCCACGCAGCCCTCCACGCAATATGATGTTCCTACATAAAGTATAATGTCCCCACACAGATCTAAACAGTATAATGGCCCCCACACTGTATAATGGCCACCATAATGTATAGTAGCCCCCTAAACAGTATATAATGGCCCCTACACAGTATTATATTCTCCACACAGTATAATACCCTAACAGAGCCTTCTACACTATATATTAACCTTACATTGCCAACCACACAGTACAATCGACCCCACACAGTATAATTATAAATATTATTATTTAGGGTGGCTTGACACTGACATTTTTATGTCTTGCATCGGTATCCATTGAAATTCTGATGCAGCCTGATCAGGCATGCATGCTTGTACTTAAAATGTGGCCGCATGGACATCAGGTGGCATCAGGTATTCGACAGATGGGGACAAGTGCGGCATTTTGATGTGCAGCTCAGTCGCATATTGTTGCGATTTTGCAGCTGAAGATTTTTGTTATAAGTCCTGATGCGGCGGTGGAATGTGTCAGAACAACACATTGATATAATTGAAGCCGCATTGATATAAATGAAGCCGCATCCAGCCCAGGATGGATGCGGCCAAGGCAGATCAGTCTTCCAGACAGACCATGCCCAGAATAGTGTGAACATGCTCAGAATACGACCGGCATGATGCCTGGAGATTCTCTCTTTCCTACTCTCTCCCTCTGGCTTGGTTTCACACTGCAGTTTTTTCCCTGATCAGGTTCGATCAGGTTTGTGTGCCAAAACCAAGAGAGGAACTTGCAGAGAAAAACTATAATTGAAAGATTGACACCTGCTCTGGGTTTTGGAGACACTCCTGGTTTTTGGCACGCAAACCTGATTGAACCTGATCAGGGAAAGAACTGCATTGTGAAACCAGCCTCTCTCTCTCTCTCTTTCTCTCTCTCCCACCGATAATCCAAAATCAAAGTACAAATGTAATTTCTATATTAAAACGCAGGGACGGATCAGGACAAATACGTATTCACAACTGATACAAACGCCGGATTTTGTTGCCTGATCCTGTGCCTGATCAGACAAAAAATTATGCTGTGGCATGCATTTTTACATGCGTCAGTGGATGCATATGCATGCATTTTCGTCCTGATTAGGATGGAACGCAAGGGTAAAACTAACCTTATTTATATAGCACCATTAATTTCACAGCCCTCCACACAGTATAAACCCCCAGATAGCCCCCCCAAACAGCATAATCACCTCTCACATATGCCTCTAAACAATATATTGGGCCCCACATAGCCTTCCAAATAATATAATGGCCCCAGCACAGTCCACCACACAGTATATTGGCCAACAAATAGCCTTTCAAACATTATAATGGCCCTTGCACAGCTCACAACAAAGTATGATGGACCCCACATTGTGCTCCACAAGTAAAGGCCCTGTCTCACATAACAATATCATTAGAGAGATCATTGTAATTGTGATGTTACAACGATCTCTCCAGCGATGTCGTTCTGTGTGACACTTTGCAGCGATCAGGACCCTGCTGTGAGGTCGCTGATTGTTACAAAGTGCTGCGGATCATTGGTTTGATCATTGGCATCGCTGCGTGTGACCGCGTGAAACCAGCGATAAGTGACCTCACCGGGCTGGTAACCATGATAAACATCGGGTATCTAGGCAGCGCACGCTGCCTAAATACCCGATGTTTACCATGGTTACCAGCGTTCTCCCTGCTTAGCGCTGCCTGTAAGCAGGGAGAACTCTGGTAACTATGATAAACAGCTGGAGCGGTCATTCAGTATGACAGGGCCTTAATAGTTGTACTAATTGATTTAAGTTTTTAAATGTACTAAAAAGTACTAATTAATTTACATTAAAAAAATACTCACCTCACTCTGTTTTCCTGCTGCTCCAGTCTCTGTAACATGTGTTCCAAGCTCTGCACAGTAGATGTAATATAGTGACATCATTGTGCACATTGAGTTGAGATTTCAGAGGCATAGAGAGAATATTAGAGGAGGGAGTTGATGGCTTCCTGTTCAACTCTATCTGTTGAGCTGAAAGTGTGATTCCTGGTGGGGGAGGGCCTTGGTTGCAGAACTGCCCCCTACAGACTCACAGGTTCCATACCGGCTGTATGGTCTGCCGCTATTGGCTGTACCCACTGGGAAGACATCAATGGAGACTGAAATGGTAGTCTATAGTGATGAGCGAGCACTAAAATGCTCGGGTGCTCGATGCTCGGGTCGAGCATGTCGAGATGCTTGGGTGCTCGACCGAGCACCGAGCCCAATGTAAGTCAATTAGTGAAAGGCTCCGCCCACAGACTTCTGGCTATAAGACGAGTGTTTCTGGGAAAGGGCTAAACGCTGATCCGAGTTTGCTATAACGGCTAGCGCTAACGTCAGGTGATGACAGGCAACGCTGCTCCATAGTAACCCGACGCTTACCTTGGATGTGGCCACACAGGAACCCTAGGAAATGCGCTTTAGCAGAGCACACAGGAAGATGTTGCTGACAACATTTTCCTGTGCACTCTGCTAAAGCACAGTTCCTGGGGCTTCCTGTGTGGCCACATCCAAGGTAAACATCAGGTTACTATGGAACGGCATTGCCTGCAGCACCTGACGTTAACGCTAGCCATTACAGAAGCCTTTGCTATGCGTTTACCGGATCCAGTAAACGTGGATCACCCTCCAGGTGTAACCCTAGCCTTACTCTTTAAATTGTTTTGAAAATGTTGTTTACATTTTTTATGATTTTCCTATCATTACCATGTCTATTGATCTTGTGATTTCCATAATTCCACAACATCTCCTTCCAAGCATTGCAATTTCTATGTTGATATGTTGAGATGACTATAAACAGCACTATTATCAATTCATTAGTATTGTATAGCATTATATTTAGTACAAATTGATTCTCAGGATGCAGTGCACCAGCCAAGTCAGTGACCTCTGTCCAGATAAGACTAAACTCCGCCAGTGGTACTGGTGCTCAAGGGTAAATACAAAGTCAATATTACAGTGTAACCCTAGCAATCGTTTCAATCATTATGATTTTCATCTGAAGTTGGATCTTTAAAGGTCAAAAGAAGGCAATGTGCTTTGGTGCTGACAGTGCGCGGGAAGACACCCAGGTCACACACATGAACAGGTTAGTGCAATTCACTCATTGCACCCTGGGATCAGAGACCACCAGTACCTTAAACCACAAGTCTCCCCTGGAATCATACTTCAACAAAGTCCAGTTTCATCATCTCCAGAGAGATATACATTCCTGACGTTAAGTCCACATTCTGGACAGGAAGGATTATTGAAGTAACTTGCTGACTCATTTACTAATTACACCTTTTAGGCTTTCCTACATTATTCTTTACCAAGGATACCAGACTGAGAATCTAAGTAATTCTCAGTACCACAGAGGTCTTCTATCTTGTCCAGTTAAGACCATTCATACGCACCACAAAATACTTACTCGCCCGGGCACTCTCAACACCAATGAGCTTTGCCTTCTTTTGATCTTTTAAGATCCATCCCCTGATGAAAATCATAGTGATTGAAACGATTGTCGGGTAGACTAATAAAAAAGATCTTTTTAGCATCAAAAAATCTCTTTGTGTCGTGTGTGCCAGGGTTACACTGTGATATAAGTCAGTGATCTCAGACAGCCAGACATGAGCCCTGATAGCCGCCTCTTACCTGAGGGCATCCATTCTTCAGCTCTACTTTTGATTGACCAGACTGGCATGATGTTACATGTGCATCACCCTGTAACATGTGCGTTTTCGCACCATGCCAGGTAATCAAAAGAAGAGCCCCAAGTACCGGGAAGTAGTAGCCTGTTTCAGAACTTCAGGCTAAAGTCCAGATGTTAATGACCTGGATGCTGGATGGTGTCCTACATATCGATTTGCACCAACGCTATGTGAGGTGTTTTTCAAGTAACTTGTTAACATTAAAAATATATATAAATATATCTCTTTGCTTTATAAATATAAATTTATGCCCTGTTTGTCTTTCAGACAGCCATATTCAACACCTTGACTAGTGAGAAGTCATTATGCGAGCCCAAGCTGGTAGGTCCTTTCACCATCATTGCTATATTTGTTTGCCATCATGTACTTATGATTTGTTGTGCAAATATACTCCTATGTTACAGATTTCAATATGTATTCAGTTTCTTGGACCATAATCATATTACTTGCAACCTTATATTACCGTATATACTCGTGTATAAGCCGAGTTTTTCAGCCCAAAATTTGGGCTGAAAAGTCCCCCCCTCGGCTTATACACGGGTCTATACGGTAGACCCGTGTGGTGGGGGCTGTGTGGTGGGGGCTGTGGAGGCTGGAGGAGGCGGGGGGGGGCTGCTGTATGAGCGGCCCCGTCACGTGGGGCCGCTCATTATATATGCACTGCTCCCCCTGTCAATCAGCGCAGGGGGAAGCAGTGCATATGGCCCCCCCAAAAGCTGGCACTGTCCCCCCTTGTAAGGGCCCCCCCCGGTGCTTATACATTACCCTCCCGGTGTTCTGATCGGCGCCGCTCCTCGGTGCTGCGTCGCCGTCTTCATCCTCCCGTCCGCGCTCGCTGCATCCATCCGGGTTCTCCGGCGGTCGCAGCGATATGACGTCATCGCGCGACCGCTGGAGAACCCGGATGCAGCCAGCGCGGGAGGATGAAGACGGCGACGCAACACCGAGGAGCGGCGCCGATCAGAACACCGGGAGGGTAATGTATAAGTAGCGGGGGGGAGGCCTTACCAGGGGGGACAGTGCCAGCTTTTGGGGGCTGTTGGTACCCCCAGGGGGCTGCTGGGTACCCCCTGGGGGCTGTTGGTCCCCCCAGGGGGCTGTTGGTACCCCCTGGGGGCTGTTGGTACCCCAGGGGGCTGCTGGGTACCCCCTGGGGGCTGTTGGTCCCCCCAGGGGCTGTTGGTACCCCTGGGGGCTGTTGGTACCCCCAGGGGGCTGTTGGTCCCCCTGGGGGCTGTTGGTACCCCCAGGGGGCTGTTGGTACCCCCAGGGGGCTGCTGGGTACCCCCTGGGGGCTGTTGGTACCCCCTGGGGGCTGTTGGTACCCCAGGGGGCTGCTGGGTACCCCCTGGGGGCTGTTGGTCCCCCCTGGGGGCTGTTGGTACCCCCAGGGGGCTGCTGGGTACCCCCTGGGGGCTGTTGGTACCCCCTGGGGGCTGTTGGTACCCCCAGGGGGCTGCTGGTACCCCCAGGGGGCTGCTGGGTACCCCCTGGGGGCTGTTGGTCCCCCCTGGGGGCTGTTGGTACCCCCATGGGGCTGTTGGTACCCCCAGGGGGCTGCTGGGTACCCCCTGGGGGCTGCTATATGTACCCCTGGGGGCCTGCTGTATACCACTGGGCTGCTGTATACTACCACTGGGGCTGCTGGGGCTCCTGTATACTACCACTGGGGCTGCTGGGGCTCCTGTATACTACCACTGGGGCTGCTGTATACTACCACTGGGGCTGCTGGGGCTCCTGTATACTACCACTGGGGCTGCTGGGGCTCCTGTATACTACCACTGGGGCTGCTGGGGCTCCTGTATACTACCACTGGGGCTGCTGGGGCTCCTGTATACTACCACTGGGGCTGCTGTATACAACCACTGGGGCTGCTGGGGCTCCTGTATACTACCACTGGGGCTGCTGGGGAATCTGTATACTACCACTGGGGCTGCTGGGGCTCCTGTATACTACCACTGGGGCTGCTGGGGAATCTGTATACTACCACTGGGGCTGCTGGGGAATCTGTATACTACCACTGGGGCTGCTGTATACTACCACTGGGGGGCCTGTATACCACACTGCTGGGGGCTGTATAACTGTGCTGGGGTCCACCCTCGGCTTATACACGAGTCAATAGGTTTTTCCAGATTTTTGGGGCAAAAGTAGGGGGGTCGGCTTATACACGGGTCGGCTTATACACGAGTATATACGGTACTTAATTCTTAATTGTGTGTTTTATTAAACTACTAATAACTAATTTTTGGATGAAACCTTACAGAAATATGTTCAAAATAACAGATTTCTCTCTACGTCCTTGGTTGTCATTTTATGTATTATTACAGTGATGGCGAACCTATGACACGCGTGTCAGCACTGACACGCGAAGCCATTTTCAGTGACACGCGGCCGCCGGAGAAACTAGACTCGCTATTTGGATAAAAACCACAGACACGGACACAGCAGCAAAAAACTGTTGCGAGTCGGGTTTCCGACACGGCAATGCGAGCGCTTTCCGAGACATCTGCGATTTGTAAATCACACATTACTCGCTATTACTCGCTTCCCCATTCATTAACATTGGACTCGCTAGATTCGCAACGAGTAGCGAGTCCCGGGCTCGGACTCGCTAGACTAGAGTCAAGCGATTCCGAGTAATTTAGGACTCGCCCATCACTAACTACAGCTGAGGAAAAAAAAATGTGCTGGAGGTCTGTAGCCAGAACAGCAGAGCTCCGGCACAGAGCGTCTAGTCCTGGGACTTCCGGTAAGCGGAACTTCTGGCTGGCACAGCAGGGAGCAGCGGAACGCTGTGGGGGACGCATATCTGAGGCCCTGTGATCGCTGTCTGGAGGTCCAGTGATTACTACAGCAACCATACTGCAGTGAAAGGTTCTGGGCAGAATCTGGGGTGTCATGAATGTGTGATTGGCCATTACTGAGATAAGTGAGGGGAGGCTGGAAGAGGCTGTGCTATGGGTGCCGTTTCCCGCCATTAATTTACATAAGGAACGCCATCTTGCAGCATAGTACAGACTCCATTTCACCACTATTATTGTTGCGCACCCTATTAATCCCTATTTCTGCTTATTAACTCTGCCCTTTCCTAAAAGACAGTTAACCCCAATTGCCTGCAGGGCTATCTATAAATCTTCTGTCACTGCCCCTCTTATGGAGAAGCCAAAAAAACCAAGGTTAAGTAAAGGAAGTGGTAGTAGCAGTAGCCGACCCTTTCAAGAGACATGGACTGAGATGTATGGCATTATAGAAAAAAATGGCAGATCATTTTGCGTTCTATGTAGTGAAACGGTAGTAAGCAGAACGTGGAATATAAATAGACATTTTGACAGATAACCTTAGTAGCGCTTGCTTGGCCTTGAAGTGTACAAAATACCAACCTTCAATTGAAGATTTATTTTAGCCAATGAAATTCAGCAACAAAAAAGTCACTAAATCAGTGATGGCGAACCTGTGGCAGTCCAGCTGTTGCTGGACTGCCACAGGTTCGCCATCACTGGAAGAATTCCCCCTCCCCCTCACTTATCTGACTTAGTTCATGGCACCCCACACAGGTTAAATAACAGCAAGACCAACAAAAGAAACCAACTGACAGATTAACAAAGAAGTCACTAAGCAGGTAAGTTAAATAATTATACATATTTGTTATTTAAACTATAAATATCGTAAAATTAGGGGTTTTTTTCTCAAGGTGACACACCTCCCGATTTATGCGCGTTTTTTTGGCGAATTTTGACACACCAAGCTCAAAAGGTTGCCCATCACTGTATTATTAGGTCAGCACTGCATGAGTGTCTACTCAATGATTGTCATCTCACTGGCTATTATCATTTTCTTTAACTCAATGATATTTTTATTAGTTTGCTTACATATATTTCCATTTTAATGTCACAACCTAATATTATGGGGTATGTGCTCCTCCGATTTGAAATCAAGATCTGCCAATGGTCTATTATGATTATAGTCCCTGTAGTATAGGTGAGGGGATATATTCTAGTTACTATAACTTCTCAATTAAAATACTTCATTTACTCAGCATAAAGGCCTGATGATAGATCTCCGAGCTCAATGGTGTTTAAAATTCAGCTGCATTCTTTATATGGGCCATATGCCAAATGATTTCCAAATTGATTTCCAAATGATTGGCATCTTCACATTGGCTTAATTGATACTCTTGGCAAATAATGCTGCACAGAGTGTGGCTCCTGATTACATGCTTAATGCCAAATAAATGTTAGTCCCCCGATTGGTACTTTAACAGATGGGCTGGGCCCCCCAAAAGCTGCCTGAAAGTTAATGCGTTTAGATTAATTCCATATCATTAAATCTTTGATCAAATACAAATTTCATTTTTAGCTTAGAATAATATGAGCATCCAGAATAATACTCAGGAGGGAGTTCTGAAATGCTTTAATGATATGTTTGCCTATATTGTATGTATGATTGGGTTGTATAACCTGCATGACACCCAAGAGGAAGCTAAACCAATAATGACCTTCAAGAATTTTAGAAAACTTCAGAAATGAACAAAGAAATTCAGCTTTTTGCCAATCATACAGAATTGTTCATTTTTATGAGGGCACAGCTGACGTTTCTGCTATACAGGACCACTGGAACACTTGACTACTGATCCTCACTGTCATGAGCACAATGTCGGTATGAGCAGTGCTTAAGCTCTCTGGCTGTTTATTGTGCAGGATGAATAATGTATTCCTTTAATCTTGCCGGTTGCTTGAATGCAGAGATACCAATTATGTAATAAATTATGGAAAAATAAAAGTGTCTCTTATGGGAGAAGAACATTTATTTATTTATTAGAACTATATTTCTTTTCACTTTTAAAAACTTTAAACTCTACTTTTTCTAGGAGGTATAATTAACCCCTAAGCTGACAGGACAACCATCAGCACCCCAGGATCACATTGCATGGGGAGAAGGGGTAATAGGGTGGGGTCACAGAGAACCTCCTCCCTATGTCTAACCACCTAAGTGATGGGGTCTGCATTGTATCAGTAGAAGATGAGTCTACAATATGTTTACAATCCTACTCTCATTATTGTGTATAAGATTCTCATGCAACCAGGTGGACGTATAGTGAAGCTCTCCTTGTGTAGTAATGAATTGCTTATAAACTGAACTGTTGAAAAAATCTGGCTGTTTGTTAAGCAAATCTGTCAGCAGGTTTTTGTTATGTAATCTGAGATCATAATGATGTAGAGACAAAGACGTTGATTCCAGCAATGTATCACTTATGGTACCTTTACACGCCGCTACAGAAGGTTAGAAACAACCGGGTGTCTCATGTGCACGAGCACATTCCAATGGTTGCTAACGGTATCTGATGCCGCATTTACACGCCGCTACAAGGTGCGCTACAGAAGTTTTTTCTTATCCCTGGATGCACCGACGGGTGCCGCAAGTTACCTTCTGCAGAGCACTTTCTCTCATTTACACGTCGCTACCACAAGGTAATATTGGCGGACCAGGGGCAGCAGGGACAACACATACATGATGCTATTGCAATTGTGTAGTGTGACTGGTCAGCTCCTTAAATATGCCGCCCTATTCAGGGACAACCAATCGTAACGCAGGATCTTGCACCAATGATTGCTGATGGGGCGCGGTATCCCGGAGCCTGTGTCACGCCCCAGGGAGTTAACTAGGTGTCGCAAAAACCTTCCTGTTCCTCATCGGGTTGAAACCAACCTGTTTTTGAGCAGTGCTCAAAAACAGGTGTCGACAGTGACTGGTGGCAACAACCTGATTTACACGCCGTGGTGTTTTGACGGTGCAAGATACATTTGTCTCCGACACCCGATTTGTTTCTAACCTTCTGTAGCGGCGTGTAAAGGTACCATTACTGGACTGTGTTTTGCTGTTTCAATAAAATCAGTATTTTATCATCAATAGATTATCAGTAAAGGTACCTTTACCCACCGCTACAGAAGGTTGGAAACAACCGGGTTTCGGAGACAAATGTATCTTGCAGCGTCAAATCAACCCTAGGTAGCGGCGTGTAAACTAGGTTGTTGCCACCCATCACTTTCGGCACCTGTTTCAGAGCAGTGCTCTAAAACAGGTTGGTTTCAACCCGATGGTAGCGGCGTCTAAATAAGGTCTGGCTGTTTTGCAGGCTCCAGGGTCCATCCTGTCTCTATCTGTTTGCTCTGCTTGTGCAGGCATTGCCCTCCCCCCTCTATATCACTCACAGAATGCAAATCATTAGTCCTGCCTTCAGCTGCACATAACAGCAGCACAGACAGAGGGTGGATCCTGGAGCTGCAAAACAACATGCCCTGGTGACTAAAGAATATAGCCCCTGCTAATTATAATAACTAAAGGTACCTTTACACGCCGCTACAACAGGGTGGAAACAACCGGGTTTATGAGACAAATGTATCTGGCACCGTCAAATCAACTCGAGGTAGCGGCGTGTAAACTAGGTTGTTGCCACCATCACTTTCGGCACCTGTTTCAGAGCAGTGCTCTAAAACAGGTTGGTTTCAACCCGATGGTAGCGGCGTCTAAATAAGGTACGGTAAGGTTTATTTGTCACCTAGTTAACTTTCTGGGGCGTGACACAGCCTCCGGGAAACCGCCCCCCTTCAGCGATCATTGGTGGAAGCTCCTGCGTTGGATGTCGCTGCATAGGGCGGCATATTTAAGGAGCTGACCAGTCACACTACACAATTGCAATAGCATCAGGTATTAGCCAGCCTTCCTGCGCTGGCTGGCCCAATCATGATTCTATTGCATTGTCCAATCATCGTACGAGCGTCTCGCAATCCACAATTCTGGCACGCCTATGTGTTGTCCCTGCTGCCCTAGGTCCTCCCATATTACCTTCTGTAGCGGCGTGTAAATGAGGGACGGTGCTCTACAGAAGGTAACTTGTGGCACCCGCAGTGCCTCCAGGGATAAATTAAACCTTTTGTAGAGCACTTGTAGCGGCGTGTAAAGGCGTTATCGGGTACCGTTTGCAACCGTTGGTACGTGCTCGTGCACGTGAGACACCCGGTTGTTTCCAACCTTCTGTTAGCGGCGTGTAAAGGTACTTAAGGGACTAGGTGTTGTGAGCCTTCTAGTCAACTGCTCTGTCTAACCCAGTCCCACCACCATGGTGTAAACTTGAAGCTACATGGGCCCCGAGGCGAAAGCTCTGCCCTTACATCATGTTGATGTCAGGGTACATAGCAAAAACCTGCATACAGGTTCATTATTATTATTATTATTATTATTTAATAGCACCATAATTCCATGTGCTGTACATGAGAAGGAGTTTGCAAACCAAATTATAGTACGGTATATAGTTATGCAGTAAGCAAATGACAGACTGGTACATTTAGCTTACAGTTAAAGCACTCGTGCTATTTGGTTGAATTTGCCAATTAATTACATGTTACATGTATCTGCAAATATGCCCTAAATGCATTAAATGGATGAGACAATCTCTTTAAGACACTGTGTAGAGAAATGTAGAGGATGTATTTGGGCCAAAATACGACAGTTTTCATGAACCTTTACTTACAAAGGAAGCAGGAATCTGCAGCAATATAGTGCTAGAAAGAAATAAGGGAGCAGAGTGAGGTTTTGTGCTTTGATCAGCGCACTTATTTTAAACATAATCTAAGGGGCAGAACTATGCAATAGGGAACACAACATTTCCAGCTGACTGACTACAACTCCCAAATGCCTCTTTGAGTTGACTCAACTTTGCTATCTTGCTAACTGGATTGGATGGTGCTGATAATGCAATCTACAAGCTCTATAATAACAACACTTCTGTGCACACCATAGTATGTATCTATCTATCTATCTATCTATCTATCTATCTATCTATCTATCTATCTATCTATCTATCTAGTTTGTGCTAAAAAGTTTTTATACCCCAGCAGATTTTTTGCTTTCTTGTCTTTTTTCAGAGAATATGAATGATAACACAAAAATGTTTCTTTCCACTCATGGTTAGTGGTTGGGTGAAGCCATTTATTGTCAAACTGCTGTGTTTTCTCTTTTAAATCATAATGACAACCAAAATCATACAAATTACCTGATCAAAAGTCACATACCCTGGTGATTTTGGCCTGTTAACATACACAGAAGTTGACACAATGGGTTTGAATAGCTAATAAAGGTAACATCCTCACCTGTGACATGTTTGCTTGTAATCATTGTGTGTGCATAAAAAGCTGAGTGAGTTTCTGAGATCCAGACAGACTTTTGCATCTTTCAATCCAGCCACTGACATTTCTGCATTGTGAGTCATGGGTCAAACAAAAGAATTGTCCACGGATCTATGGAAAAGATAGTTGAACTGTATAACACAGGAAAGGGATATCCAAGATATTGATAATGCCAGTCAGCAGTGTTCAAACGTGATTAACAAATGGAAAAACAGGGGCTCTGTAAAAATCAAACTACGATTACGGAGACTAACAAAAAATTTTGGCACAACCGCCAGGAAATTGTTTGGGATGCAAAGAAAAACCCACAAATATCATCAGCTGAAATACAGGATTGACTGAAAATCAAACTTTTTAGCCACAACTGGTGTTGAGCCACCACCTAGTGTTCTAGTTCGATTCGTTGAATATACAGTGTGTTCGGCGAATGTTCATCGAATGTTTGTCGAACACCCCTGAACACACTAAAACACTAGTGTGGTGGTCAATTTCAGTTCCGCAATGTATATACATACATTGCGGAACTGAATGAAGTAAAAACAAGGGTTAAAAATAAAAAAAAATTGATACTCACCTCTCTAATCCATTCAGCAAACGCTTCCACACTGTCTACCTGTCAGAGATGTGATCCTGGCAGCATTTCTCCCGGTGAAATGACGAGTTTCTCGCGATAACTTTTCATGTGACCGAAACCGCTGCCGAGATTATGATGTCACCGCAGGTCCTACAGGTCCTCACTAGCTGTGAATTGTAGTGAGGACCGCGGTCACATGATGAGTTATGCGATAACTCATCTTAGTGACCGGAAAACCGCTGCCAGAATTATGACATCACCGCTGGTCTACAGATCCTCACTACTGTTCACTACTAGTGAGGGCCTGTAGGACCTGCGGTGACGTCATAATCTCGGCAGCGGTTTCCGGTCCACATGACGGTTATCGCGGAATGTTGTAAACCCGCAAGGGAGGGTCCTCTCTCTCCCCTCTGTATCAGTCTGTCACTTTGTTCATTATATTTGTAAACTCGTCTGTATGCAACCCTTTCTCATGTACAGCACCATGGAATGAATGGTGCTCTATAAATAAATAATAATAATAATAATTTCACCGGAAATGCTGCCGAGATCACATCTCTGACAGGTAGACAGTGCTGGAAGGTCACTGGATGGTATTAGAGAGGTGAGTATCCATTTTTTTATTTTTAATCCTTGATTTTACTTCATTTCCGTTCTGCAATGTATGTATATACCTTGCAGAACGAATCGAACTGAAATCGAACATGACCTCGAACTGCTGAATGTGAGCAAATTGTTTTAATTCGACGAACGACTCGAACATATCCAAGAACAGCGGGATTGAGATTGGCAAACAATCGATTTGAACACCGTTCATATCTAGCCACAACCATACACGTTACATTTGGAGAGTGTCAACAAGGCCTATGATGAAAAGAACACCATTCTCCGTAAAGCACAGAGATGGATCACTAATGATGTGGGATGTGTGAGCAGAGCTTGGTCAATGTTGAAATAAAAATTGAATGAAGCATGTTATCAGCAAATACTGGAGGGCAGATTTCCACTTATCAGTCTGGAAGCTGCTCATGGGACAACTGGACGTTCCAACATGAAAACAATCCAAAACACAAGGCCAAGTCGACTTCATTGGCTGCAGCAGAACAAAGTGAACGTTCTGGAGCGACCATCTCAGTCTCCTGACCTCAATATCATTGAGCCACTCTGGGAAGAACTCAAGCGCGCAGTTCATGCAAGAAATCCCAGGAATTTACGGGAACTGGAGGCTTTTTGCCAAAAAGAATTGGCAGCTTTACTATCTGGAAAATAAATAGCCTTATCTACAACTACCACAAAAGTCTTCAAGCTGTCATTGATATTAGAGGGTGCAATACACTGTATTAAGAACTGGGGTATGTGAACTTTTGATCAGGGTCATTTGGATGGTTTTTTTGTTTGTTATTAAGATTTAAAAAGAGAAATACATTAGTTTGACAATAAATGGCTTCACCCTAACCCAAGGGGTAAAATAGGTTTTTTGTTTTATCATTTCATATTCTTGAAAAAAGGCAAAGAAACAAAAAATCTGCCAGGATATTAATTTTTAGCAAAACTGTATCTGTCTGCTGCTACCTATTACCTAAGGGTTTTTAAAGTAGGTGTGGAAACATGCAAGGCAAGAATGCTTGAATCATAAAAGTTAATATTTTTATTGCTCCCAATGGGGATAGTGTTGGGAGTAACCCACGGGGCTGAAGCACCAAATCCCCCCGGGAGGAGCGTACCTGAACCATCCCGGTTTTCACCAGAGCAGAGGGAAAGGGGGTGGTTTGGGGGGTAGGTGGCTCCGGGGGCAACCCCAAGGATTTGATACCACAAAGGTGACTTCAGGGTCGGGCTCCAAGGGACAGAAAAATTTTTCGGTATATAGGTGCAGGCGGGAAAAGATGCAGCGGGTGCAAAGGGAGAATAGTGGAACTGGCAAGGCGTGGGTATATGGCACAGTGGGTTCAGGGGGTCAGCAAATATGGGCAAACTGAACGGCTTGTGCAGGGGTATGATGGCACAAAGGTTCAGAAGGGCAGTTAAACTAGCAGGGGACAGATTAATAATACAAAACGGGAAAAATTTGACGTGATACGGAAAACAAAATTTGGAAACTAGTAAAGTGCCCCATGCAGAGACCACTTTAGGCACCCCCATGGGGGGAAAAGTGCCTTAAATACTGGTTTTCTCACCATTAGTGAAACGTACTTTGGGGAGGTCCGTGGCCCTTTAGAAAAGGTGGTGCTCAACGTTGGCCACCCGTATTTAAGGCCTGAAACAGTCAGGGCAAAGGCGAAAGCAAAAAAACAACGAAGGGGTAAATATGCGTGGCCCCCTGGGCTCCTCCCTTTAACGGGGGGCTGGCCCCCGACAGGTGCTTTTTTATTGATATAACAAAATTAAAGTGCAGGACAAAAAAAAAATTTAAAACAAATAATATTTTATGGGCAATGTTGATCTGCTCACTAAAACTTTCCCTTTAAAATTTTAGCAGTTTTTTAAAACTAGAGTTAGGGGCCCGAAATATTGGACGTGACACAATTTTCGCGGTTGGCTCTGTATGCCCCCACATTATTTGAAATGAAACCCTAAAAGAATTTTAAGTGCGTTAATTATTTGAAGGGTTGAAAAAAAAATTATAAAAAAGTAGGAATTGTCAATTTTTTTACAAACACCACATTTTACAAGGTAAAAGTAATTGGACAAATAAAAAAACCCCAAAAAAAAATTTTTATTTTTTAAATTTTGTTGCGAAACCTTTGGAGGCAATCATGCCTTAACTAACCCCTGGACATCACCAAACCCGGGGTTTTCCCCCTTTAAATGTTTCCAGGCCTTTACATCCAGGGGCCTTTAGGTCTTGCTTTTGGGCTTTTTTTTAAGTTGGTTTGGCAAGGAAATGCATGCCCAAATTTGGGGTTTAAAACTTGATTGACGCCATTCAGAATGTTCACTTTTTTCATATGAACTCCTGGGGCTTTTGGGTGAAGTTGGGGTATGGCCCCTTGTACAATCGGCCCCCAAACAACTTTGCAGCATTGGCTGAAACAGGGCTGAAAGTTATCCCCGGGACCTTCAAAATAACCGGCACTCTTGTCTGCTGTATTCACAAAAAAAAAGTGACCCAGTGCCATTAAAGCCATACGCCCATGCCATCCCCCTTGCCCCCCAGTTTTACAAGGATGTGGTTGCCCTTTGGATTGTGCCGTTTTCCCCTTTTTTCTCCAAACTTTTTTCCCCTCTTTGGCAGTGTTTTTTCTCATCTGTCCATAGAAACTTTTCCCCAAAGGCGGGTTCTTGAGGTGGTTTTTTTTAGCAAAAATTTAAATTGGCCTGTCTATTTTTTGGGAATTTAAAAGGTTTGCATTGATGTGAAACCCTTTGATTTAAATGTCATGGAGCTTCTCTTTATGTTGAAAGGAAGATAATCTACTTCACAGAGTGTTTGGACTTCATTGATTTGTGAAGGGGGTTTTTTCACCAAATAAAATTCGCGATCATCCACCATGTTGTCATCCGTGGAGCCCTTTTAGAGTTCCCAAACAAATCAAAATTTCCCTTTTTTTTCAAAAAGTACCCAAAGTGATTTTTTACTCCAAGCATTTGCTATCCTTGATGGATTTTTTTTTTTTTTTAAACTCGGGGTTTTTGCTTACCTAAAATTTAGATTCCTTTCGCACTTTTTGTCAAGCAAAGCTTCCAAAAAACAAAACCCCACCCAATCCCCCTTTACCTTTTTAAACTTAAATTTATTTCAGTTAACGAGGGACGCTTCAAGTTAAATGCAGCCCCAGAGTCCCTGTCCATTAAGTTTTCCCCGAAAAAAAAGGGGCTATATTACAGAGCTTGATTCCTAACCCTTTCCATTTGGATGTGGGAAATCTCATATTGCAGCGGGGTTGCATTTTAGCCCTTATTATATATAATTTTTTTCTGAACAGTTTTTTAAAAATAAAAAACAAAAATTGGCCCCTGTCAAAAATTTCTGGCCTAACTGTACTATCTATCTATCTATCTATCTATCTATGTTTGTGCTAAAAAGTTTTTATACCCCAGCAGATTTTTTGCTTTCTTGTCTTTTTTCAGAGAATATGAATGATAACACAAAAATGTTTCTTTCCACTCATGGTTAGTGGTTGGGTGAAGCCATTTATTGTCAAACTGCTGTGTTTTCTCTTTTTAAATCATAATGACAACCAAAATCATACAAATTACCTGATCAAAAGTTCACATACCCTGGTGATTTTGGCCTGTTAACATACACAGAAGTTGACACAAATGTGTTTGAATAGCTAATAAAGGTAACATCCTCACCTGTGACATGTTTGCTTGTAATCATTGTGTGTGCATAAAAAGCTGAGTGAGTTTCTGAGATCCAGACAGACTTTTGCATCTTTCATCCAGCCACTGACATTTCTGCATTGTGAGTCATGGGTCAAACAAAAGAATTGTCCACGGATCTATGGGAAAAGATAGTTGAACTGTATAACACAGGAAAGGGATATCCAAGATATTGATAATGCCAGTCAGCAGTGTTCAAACTGTGATTAACAAATGGAAAAACAGGGGCTCTGTAAAAATCAAACTACGATTACGGAGACTAACAAAAATTTTGGCCACAACCGCCAGGAAAATTGTTTGGGATGCAAAGAAAAACCCACAAATATCATCAGCTGAAATACAGGATTGACTGAAAATCAAACTTTTTAGCCACAACTGGTGTTGAGCCACCACCCTAGTGTTCTAGTTCGATTCGTTGAATATACAGTGTGTTCGGCGAATGTTCATCGAATGTTTGTCGAACACCCTTGAACACACTAAAACACTAGTGTGGTGGTCAATTTCAGTTCCGCAATGTATATACATACATTGCGGAACTGAAATGAAGTAAAATCAAGGGTTAAAAAAAAAAAAAATTGATACTCACCTCTCTAATCCATTCAGCAACGCTTCCAGCACTGTCTACCTGTCAGAGATGTGATCCTGGCAGCATTTCCCGGTGAAATGACGAGTTCTCGCGATAACTTGTCATGTGACCGGAAACCGCTGCCGAGATTATGATGTCACCGCAGGTCCTACAGGTCCTCACTAGCTGTGAATAGTAGTGAGGACCTGCGGTCACATGATGAGTTATCGCGATAACTCATCTTGTGACCGGAAACCGCTGCCAGAATTATGACATCACCGCTGGTCCTACAGATCCTCACTACTGTTCACTACTAGTGAGGGCCTGTAGGACCTGCGGTGACGTCATAATCTCGGCAGCGGTTTCCGGTCACATGACGAGTTATCGCGAGAATGTAAACCCGCAAGGGTAGGGTCCTCTCTCCCCTCTGTATCAGTCTGTCACTTTGTTCATTATATTTGTAACTTGTCTGTATGCAACCCTTTCTCATGTACAGCACCATGGAATGAATGGTGCTCTATAAATAAATAATAATAATAATAATTTCACTGGGAAATGCTGCCGAGATCACATCTCTGACAGGTAGACAGTGCTGGAAGCGTCACTGGATGGATTAGAGAGGTGAGTATCCATTTTTTTATTTTTAATCCTTGATTTTACTTCATTTCCGTTCTGCAATGTATGTATATACCTTGCAGAACCGAAATCGAACTGAAATCGAACATGACCTCGAACTGCTGAATGTGGAGCAAATTGTTTTAATTCGACGAACGACTCGAACATATCCAAGAACAGCGGGATTTGAGATTGGCAAACAATTCGATTTGAACACCGTTCATATCTAGCCACAACCATACACGTTACATTTGGAGAGGTGTCAACAAGGCCTATGATGAAAAGAACACCATTCCTCCTGTAAAGCACAGAGATGGATCACTAATGATGTGGGATGTGTGAGCAGAGCTTGGTCAATGTTGAAATAAAAATGAATGAAGCATGTTATAAGCAAATACTGGAGGGCAGATTTCCACTTATCAGTCTGGAAGCTGCTCATGGGACAACTGGGACGTTCCAACATGAAAACAATCCAAAACACAAGGCCAAGTCGACCTGTCATTGGCTGCAGCAGAACAAAGTGAACGTTCTGGAGCGACCATCTCAGTCTCCTGACCTCAATATCATTGAGCCACTCTGGGAAGAACTCAAGCGCGCAGTTCATGCAAGAAATCCCAGGAATTTACGGGAACTGGAGGCTTTTTGCCAAAAAGAATTGGCAGCTTTACTATCTGAGAAAATAAATAGCCTTATCTACAACTACCACAAAAGTCTTCAAGCTGTCATTGATATTAGAGGGTGCAATACACTGTATTAAGAACTGGGGTATGTGAACTTTTGATCAGGGTCATTTGGATGGTTTTTTTGTTTGTTATTATGATTTAAAAAGAGAAAATACATTAGTTTGACAATAAATGGCTTCACCCATACACTAACCAAGAGCGTAAAATAGGTTTTTGTGTTATCATTCATATTCTCTGAAAAAAGGCCAAGAAAGCAAAAAATCTGCCAGGATATGTAAACTTTTGAGCACAACTGTATCTGTCTGTCTGTCTACCTATCTATCCTATAGTGAGTTTTAAGTAGGTGTGGAAAACATGCTGTAGGCAAGAATGCTTAGAATCATAAAAGTGTTAATATTTTTATTGTACTGCTCATATGGGGATAGTGTCTGGGAGTGAATCCACTGGGCTGAAGCACCAATCACCACCTGGAGGAGCGTACCTGAACCACTGCCTAGTTTTCACCAGAGGTTCAGATGGAGAGGGTAGGTTTGTGTGGGTAGGTGGCTACCAGGTGCAATCCCAGAGGATCTTGATACCACGACAGCTGACTTCAGGGGTCAGGCTCCAATGGACAGACAAAGTTTCTGGTATATAGGTGCAGGCAGGAAGCAGATGCTAGCAGGTGCAGACAGGATGGCAGAATAGCTGGAACTGGCAAGTGCAGTGGGTATGATGGCACAGTGGGTTCAGGAGGTGCAGCAAATATGATGGCACAACTGGAACTGGCTTGTGCAGAGGGTATGATGGCACAATAGGTTCAGCAGATGCAGGCAGTTAACTACGACAGAGGGACAGATTAATAGATACAGAAACGGGATAAATTGACGTAGATACGGAAACGAGACATTGGAGAACTAGTAAAGTGTCTCCAGTGCAGAGACCACATTGCTCAGGCACTTCCCATAGGGGGAATGTGCCTTAAATACTGTGTTCTTCTCAGCCATTAGTGAGACGTACTTCTGGGTAGGTCGCGCTGGCCCTTTAAGAAAAGGTGGTGCGTCAAGCGTGTGGCCTACGCACGTACTTGTAAGGCCTGCAACACAGATGCAGGGCAAAGAGCAGAAAGCAAAAGACGAACATGAAGGGGTAAATATGCCGTGGCCGCTGGTCTCCCTCCTCTGTAGACGGTGGGGCTGCGCCGACAGGTGCTTCATTTATTAGCATATAACAAAATGTAAAGTGCATGGACAAAAAAACATTTAAATCAAATAAATATTTATATTAGTACAATGTTAGATCTGCTCACTCAGCTTCTCACTTAAATCTTCAGCAGGTTTATTAAAACTAGAGTTAGGGCCAGAAATATTTGGACAGTGACACAATTTTCGCGAGTTGGGCTCTGTATGCCACCACATTGGATTTGAAATGAAACCTCTACAACAGAATTCAAGTGCAGATTGTAACGTTTAATTTGAAGGGTTGAACAAAAATATCTGATAGAAAATGTAGGAATTGTACACATTTCTTTACAAACACTCCACATTTTAGGAGGTCAAAAGTAATTGGACAAATAAACATAACCCAAACAAAATATTTTTATTTTCAATATTTTGTTGCGAATCCTTTGGAGGCAATCACTGCCTTAAGTCTGGAACCCATGGACATCACCAAACGCTGGGTTTCCCCCTTCTTAATGCTTTGCCAGGCCTTTACATCCGCAGCCTTCAGGTCTTGCTTGTTTGTGGGTCTTTCCGTCTTAAGTCTGGATTTGAGCAAGTGAAATGCATGCTCAATTGGGTTAAGATCTGGTGATTGACTTGGCCATTGCAGAATGTTCCACTTTTTTGCACTCATGAACTCCTGGGTAGCTTTGGCTGTATGCTTGGGGTCATTGGCCATCTGTACTATGAGCGCCGTCCAATCAACTTTGCAGCATTTGGCTGAATCAGGGCTGAAAGTATATCCCGGTACACTTCAGAATTCATCCGGCTACTCTTGTCTGCTGTTATGTCATCAATAAACACAAGTGACCCAGTGCCATTGAAAGCCATACATGCCCATGCCATCACGTTGCCTCCACCATGTTTTACAGAGGATGTGGTGTGCCTTGGATCATGTGCCGTTCAATTTCTTCTCCAAACTTTTTTCTTCCCATCATTCTGGTACAGGTTGATCTTTGTCTCATCTGTCCATAGAATACTTTTCCAGAACTGAGCTGGCTTCTTGAGGTGTTTTTCAGCAAATTTAACTCTGGCCTGTCTATTTTTGGAATTGATGAATGGTTTGCATCTAGATGTGAACCCTTTGTATTTACTGTCATGGAGTCTTCTCTTTACTGTTGACTTAGAGACAGATACATCTACTTCACTGAGAGTGTTCTGGACTTCAGTTGATGTTGTGAACGGGTTCTTCTTCACCAAATAAAGTATGCAGCGATCATCCACCACTGTTGTCATCCGTGGACGCCCAGGCCTTTTAGAGTTCCCAAGCTCACCAGTCAATTCCTTTTTTCTCAGAATGTACCCAACTGTTGATTTTGCTACTCCAAGCATGTCTGCTATCTCTCTGATGGATTTTTTCTTTTTTTTCAGCCTCAGGATGTTCTGCTTCACCTCAATTGAGAGTTCCTTTGACCGCATCTTGTCTGGTCACAGCAACAGCTTCCAAATGCAAAACCACACACCTGGAATCCACCCCTGACCTTTTAACTACTTCATTGATTACAGGTTAACGAGGGAGACGCCTTCAGAGTTAATTGCAGCCCTTAGAGTCCATTGTCCAATTACGTTTGGTCCCTTGAAAAAGAGGAGGCTATGCATTACAGAGCTATGATTCCTAAACCCTTTCTCCGATTTGGATGTGGAAACTCTCATATTGCAGCTGGGAGTGTGCACTTTCAGCCCATATTATATATATAATTGTATTTCTGAACATGTTTTTGTAAACAGCTAAAATAACAAAACTTGTGTCACTGTCCAAATATTTCTGGCCCTAACTGTACATAAACCACCATGGCCTAAAGTAAAAATTAACAGCCTTTCCGGCATAAAAAACAAAACAACATTCAAAACTGGTCAAGTTTTTACTGCAATGAAACAAAAGAGTGAAAAATTTAAAGGGGTCTAAACAGGGGCGGACCCAGACTGCAGTGGACCCCGGTGCAAGAAATTTTTCGGGGTCCCCCCCGCCCCTCATAGTGGCAACAAAGTAATGTAAACATATAGATTGTAATATACAACGCAACTATCAAATCTAAATAGTAAAGTTGTTTAATTTTTTTAATATGATCCTAAAAACTAATAGGAAGATAGTTATTACCTACCTACCCGTTCTACCTACCACTCGCATAGGTCTGTCACAAACCTCTCCAGCCAGTGATTCTGCTGCTTCATGTCAATAGACAGCTCTTAGGCCCCTTTCACATCAGCGGCAAACTGATGTTTGTGGCCGATCCAGCAGGTGGTGCCGCATAACGGCCGACTTGTGGCCTGGATGCAGCAAACTCCATGCTTGCAGCGCTTTTGTTTCGCGGCTGCAAGTGCCGCATCTGCTGCACCTGGCAGAACCGCAAGCCCCATATAGAATGCATGGGACTTGCCGCATCCGGGCCACAAGTCAGCCGTTATGTGTCCAATCTGGCATATGTGGCGCCACCTGCTGGATTGGCCGCAAACATCAGCTAAACGCTGATGTGAAAAGGCCCTAAATCTCATTGGCTGCTATGTTGAAGGGGAGTGACTGACAACATCATGCTGATGAACAGCTGTCTCCACACAGTTATGTAGTGGGGTCCTGTCTGTTAATCAGCATAACATCAGCAGTCACGCCCATCAACAAAGCAGAGTAGAAAAGAAACTGCTGTAATGTTGATGTGATGTCAGACAAAGCCACAGGAGCAGTCACTGACCACTCTGATCAGATCTAGAGATGGGCTGAACTAGCAGGTATTTAGAAACTACCTGCCTGTTAGTTGTAAGGCTTATAAAGATATAATTGCAGGACCGTGGAGAAGCATAGGGTCAGAAGGGGGCTCCATGGTGGGCGTTGGAGCTCCCCCAGTGCCTGGCTGGGCTTCAGGGAGTGGTCCGGTGTGGTGGCTGGTACTGGGCATGGTGCTGCTGGCGCGGATGTGCTGCTGGGAGCGTCGGTGGCGGTGGCTGGTGCTGGGCATGGCGGCTGCTGGCGGCGGGATGTGCGGCTGGGAGGGTCCAGTGGCGGTGGCTGGTGCTGGGCATGGCGGCTGCTTGCGGCGGGATGTGCAGCTGGGAGTGGTCCGGTGGCGGTGGCTGGTGCTGGGCATGGCGTCTGCTGGCGGCGGGATGTGTACGCTGGGAGTGGTCCAGTGGTGGTGGCTGGTGCTGGGCATGGCGGCTGCTTGCGGCGGGATGTGTGGCTGGGAGCGGTCCGGTGGCGGTGGCTGGTGCTGGGCATGGCGGCTGCTTGCGGCGGGATGTGTGGCTGGGAGTGGTCCGGTGGCGGTGGCTGGTGCTGGGCATGACAAGCTGATGGTGGTGGGATGTGCGACGGTGCCCATATCCAATATGACGGCAGGTGCACTTCCGTTCCCGCGGTGCATTCTGGGATACGGGGATGGAAGTACGGACAACATATGGCCATTATGTAAGTAGATAGCCATCCCTCTGTTCTCCTTTCTTTTGTAATGCTCTCCCCCGTATGCGGCTCACTTTCTTCATATTGCTTCTCACCCTATATGCCTGGGGGAGAAGCTCGGCTGCATCATGGAAGGGACCCCTCCTTCCATGATGCAGCTGAGCTTCTCCCCAGGACCCCCTTCCGAAGGGGGGGCCTTGGGCCCCAGGACCCCCCCTTCCTTGATGCATCCAAGCTTAACCCCAAGCTTGGGGAGATCAGCTGCATCAAGGAAGGGGGGTCCTGGGGCCCCCATGACCCCCTTCTTTGGAGGGGGGGTCCAGAGGGAGAAGCTCAGCTGCATAGAGTTAGGAGGGGGCCCTAGGGGGTCCTGGGGGATAAGCTCAGATACATTAAGGAAGAGGAGGGGCCTCTAGGAGTCCAAGGGGCCCCCCTTCCTTGATGAGGCTGACTTTCCCTCCCAGTGCCCCCCTTCTGAAGGGGGGGGTCCTTGGGGCCCCAGGAACCCCCCTTACTTGAGGCATCCAAGTCCTGGGGCTCCCAGGATCCCCCTTTGGAGAAGCTCAGCTGCATCAAGGAAGGGGCCCCCCCAATCATGTTGGTCACTGACTGTTTAATTATTTATTCCCTCCCCACGAAAGCCCTATTCTGGGGCTCTTACCTGGAGCAGGCAAGGCAGGGGGAGCATCAGAGTCAAATGATCCTCAGCTCAGGTAGGATCATCAGGAGTGTCATAGTCAGACGACAGGCCCTCAGGCACCGGGTATGAGCGCACGCCTCTCCTCGATCTTGCCGCAGCCTCAGCCGCCCTCAGTCACCCGCCGGCCACCAGCGCTTGCTCGCTGTCACTTCCGGGTGAGGGAGAGCTTCTCCAGCCTCCACGGAAGAACCCGGAAGTGACACTGCAGCGCCGACTCTCCCAGCACACTGTGCACAGTACGACCAGTCACTGTGACACAGGCGCTGGCTGAGGAGTGTGTCGGATGCTGCCTGCAGCGCTGCTCTCCGCAGCCAACCGCCGGCCACTGCACCCTCCTCCGGGCCGGAGCCATGTCAGGAAAGAGACGGACCGGGCCCACGGCTGGAGCCTTGAGGGGCCCCCTAGCCGGTCGGGGCCCTGATGCAGCTGAACCAGCTGCACCATGGTAGGTCCGCCCCTGGGTCTGAATATTTTCTGTACCGACTGTAATGGCAGGGTCTGCCCGCTCAGGATTAGGGTTCAGCTCTGCTCAGAGACACACATTGGAGTTCTGCTGCCTCCACAACACAGAACACTGAAAGAGTCCAGTGTTGCAACAACTTATTCCATTTTAATACACAATAATATTCCTCATAACATTCCTGTCTGTTAATATGCAAGCACAGGGAATAACATATTAACATATGTATGCCTAATGAATAAATTAAAATGCCCCTGAAGACATTTCCACGCAAATGTTGGTAAAGAGCAGTAGACAGTTCAACCAGCATAATTTGCAACGAATATTTAGAAAATCAGAAAATCTTTCCTGATAATATTGACATTACATTAAATTGATATCTGGAATTTTCACTGTGTTATTTAAAAACTCTGTTGCATTGTCAAAGATCATAATGTTTTCAGGAATCAACATATTTTGGGAATAGTACAAGTTATTTATAAGGCCTCATTCAGACATCTGTGAATCAAGTGTGTTTTCTCTCCATGATTTTCACAGATAGAACACATACCCATTAATGGGAATCTGTCAGGTAAAAAATCCATATGTAACTGCTACAATTTTCCTAATTCCTCTGGTGAAGCTCTTTCTATTCATGTATTTCTTTTATTTATTCTCACCCCCCCCCCCCCATCCTCTGTAAACTGCAAATAAAGAAATTCGTTCCATCTGTCAATCACAGTGAGTGATCACTTAATTCTCTGATGCACACTCCCCAGGGATGAATATTCATGTAGTGACATCACTCTACTGCATAGCCCTTCTCTTCAAGCACACATTCAAAATGAAAATGAAAGCACACATTCAAAATGAAAATGAAAACAGTTGTGAGACACAGAGCACAGGGGGGAGGGAGGGAATTTCTGCCTGGGAAGGAGGACTAGACAGCAGTAAAATTCATGAACCGGACTAGTGAAGCAGCTGCCTGCTGTGTGTGAAGATGCTTAAAGCAAGAGAACTACAATAGGTGTAGTAACCATTTTTACCTATTCTGAAATAGCTGTCCAGGCACTCACTATTCAAGGGTACTATTAATATCATACTGAGAAATGACCTGACAGGGTCTCTTTAGGTCCATGGTGCTATTCACATATCCGTGTTTTTTTGTGAACTGTGTGTTTGCACAAAAATCATGGAGACACGTCTGTTATTTTTTTATTCAAGTTAAGGATCAAAATTAGCCATATGGATCAGAATGCAATTTGTGTGCTGTCCATGATTAAAAGTAATTGACTGGAGTAAATTTGCAGCGCATTTTACTTAATTTTATTCATATGTGTAAAAATTCTGAAACACTGCATGTAACTAGTGATACACCAACCAAACACTGATGGTAAAAAGTGATACACCAACCAAACACTGATGAAAATTGGATCAAAAACATTCATTAAGTAATGAACAATGATCCATGTTTTCATGCTAGGGAGAAATCATGGAAGTCAGAATGAGCTTATGTTTGTAAACCAGTTAGTTACCTATTTACCTAGTTACCTATTCTATGCTTCACTCTATCATATCTACCACCCTTTCACGCACCCTGTGTGATCCATCCATATTAGTCCCTCTCTCCTCTCTTATATACAGCTCTTTCTAGAATCTTAAACCACTCAGTTCCATTCATGTCCTCCTTACAACCCTCGCAAATCAATTAAGAATCTACTATTTTCTTATTCTTCTAGTTACAGGGTATTAGTGATGCTAACCCAGGTGCTCCTCATTATAGTAAGCCTTACTCTTTCCCTGCTACATTCAGTTGCTCCAGGAATCTCATTAATATTTCTCGCATGCCTTTTGTCTCCTTTAACTGTGCCCTTTGGAACTCTTGCTCAGCATGTAACAAACTCTCCTACATCCATGACCTTTTCCTATCACATTCTCTTAACCTTCTAGCACTCACTGAGACCTGGATTCAGCAATCAGACACCACTGCCGCTGCTACTCTCTCATATGGTGGCCTACAATTTTCTCATACCCCTAGACCTGAGAACAGACCAGGTGGAGATGTTGGTCTATTCCTTTCAACAAATTGTGCTTTTCATGTCATCCCACCTGTCCCCTCACTTATTTTCCCTTCTTTTGAGGTACACACTGTTAGACTCTATAGGTCCTTCTCCCTGCAAATGGCAGGGAAAAAAAACATTTCTGACATGCAAAAATAAAACACAAAAAAAATTAGTGACCAATATAGCCACCTTTCTCTATGATGACACTCAACAGCCTTCTATCCATAGGATCTGTAAGTTGCTTGATCTGTTTACAATAAACATTGCGTGCAGCAGCCACCACAGCCTCCCAGACACTGTCGTGAGAGGTGTACTGTTTTCCCTCCCTGTAGATCTCACATTTTAGGAGGGACCACAGGTTCTCTTTTAATTGCTCACCGATTTTGTAGTTTTTATATAATCCAAACTTTTTCAAGCATATATTAAGGAGGATTAATTTCTAAAATATAACTTTTATTTGATTTTGTTAAGAAGGAAACTATAGTTCCTATGATGCGGTTTATGCAATCCAAACCTTACCAAGGGGATCTAGGGGACTGGGAACGCTATCCCTAGACTCTCCCTATCTCACCCTGCCTTGCAATGGAGTTTTAGACACGTAAAACAATTCTTGCTGGTGTCCCCATACCACGGCGGCTGCCCCTCCTGACCCTGATTGCACACTAGGGTGAGGGGTCGTGAGTCTCACACTTTTTTACACTAACCTTTAAGCCTGTTCATCTCCTATGAGTGTCATGGAAGTGCAAAATAAGGTTCTACTAGCCAAGTCAGGGTCTATCCCCGTTGTTCAGTGGATGATGCCACATAAGACGTGTTTATGTAAAAAACTGATTCTTGTGATGGGGTTCCCCTCTATCACAGGGTGTGTGTATGAGGGCGTGTTAGTGTGGTGACCTATTTTCCAATACCAACAATGGTTGGCAATAATCAAACTTAAGTCACACTCTACCTATAAACAACACACACCCATAAATTATACATAAACTGTCAGACACACATCTATGGCCCAGACCACTGAAGGCAGGACCTATGAGACACACACCATGCCACTGGGGGCACCTGTTAGGCAGGGGTATAGTACCCAAGGTAGCTAGCCAATAGTCACTTAGCTTAGCATGATGATGCCGCATCCTTCACTCTACGCGTTTCCCCCATCGTAGTTCTCGTCGGTGGGTTCAATTTCAAGACTGCTACATTCCTCTGCAAGACATCTTACAATTTTGGACTTTTCAGAGCCCGTCAAATCTCTCTTCTGACCCATTTTGCCAAAGGAAAGGCATTTGCCTAATAATTAATCACACCTTATATAGGGTATTGATGTCAATACACCACACCCCTCCTCATTACAGAGAGGCACATCACCTGATTTACTTAATTGGTAGTTGGCTCTCAAGCCTATACAGCTTGGGGTAGGACAACATGTATAAAAAGTATCATGTGATCAAAAAACTAATTTGCCTAATAATTCTGCACACAGTGTATATGTTCCATTAAAGACCATAATCTAATAAAGAATTTACAGTCTTCACTAGCCCCAATCTCCTCCCTCTCTTGTCCTGACTCTGCTCTAAAACTCTATAATGAAACATTGCAAAGTGTCTTGGATAAAGCTGCACCCCCTACACTTAGAACAATTTGGCACCAACATTGGTAGCCCTGGCACATGTTGCAAGAATGGTTTCTGCAGTGGTGCTCCAGGTATGCTCAACGTCTGTGGAAAAAATCCAACCTGGCTGAAGATTTTATTCATTATAAGTTCATGCTGAAAAATGTATTACACTGCCCTTAAGCTCTCCAAACAAGCTTACTTCAATGCACTTATCACATCACTAGCCAACAATCCTAAATGATTCTTCAGCACCTTCCATTCCCTCCTCGGTCCAAGAGTGCAGACCCCAACCACCAGCCTCAGCGCTGACGATCTGTCCAACTATTTTAAAGACAAAATTGACCACATACGATGGGAAATTTCTTACAGTTGCCCATCTGCTACAGAGTACAATATAAAATCATCACTCTGACCCACAAAGCCCTCCACAGTTCTGCACCACCCAACATCTTCACTCTCTTCTTGGTCGATCACCCTACACAGTCCCCTCTGTTTTGCAAGAGACCTAAGACTGACATCAGCTACAATTCGAACCTCCCACTCTCGTCTTCCAGAGTCCTCATGAGCAGCGCCAATTCTCTGGAATGGACTAGTACGAACAATTCAATGAATTCCAAATATCCATAATTTTAAGTGAGCGTTCAAAAAACATCTCTTTAGACTAGCCTACCTCCTCACGTCATCTGTCTAATTATTCCCATTCTGTCATTCTCCAAATCTGGCGTCTTGTGTCATCTTTCTGAAGCCCCATGCAATTTATAGCACTTTATCTGTACTTTTACAGATACTGGCTGGTGAACGGTTCATGCAGCATTATGTGAATCCCCTATTTATTATATTGATGGCTGGACCATATATGATGGCAGGGGTTGGACCGTCACCCCCGGGGGCCCTGGTGCAGGAGAGGACCGGGGGGGCGGGGCTATGGCCGTCGGCGCGGCCAGGGGGCGGGCTACTGGCCGTCGGCGCGGCCCGGGGGGTGGGGCTACTGGCTGTCGGCGCGGCCCAGGGGGAGGGGTTCCGCTGGCCGTCGGCGCGGCCCGGAAAGGGGGGGAGGGTGCCGCTGGGGCCGCACTGAGCCGCACTGAGCCGCAGGCGCGATGCTCTCCTACCTGGGAGCGCCGGAAGTGTTCTAGGAGCCGGAGGAGCAGAGGAGAGGAGGGGCGGGATCAGGCAGAGGAAGCAGGAAGCTTTCTGCTTCCCTTGCCTGACCCTCCTCTCCTCTGGCGGCGGCTTGTGGGGGTCGCTGGGTCCCCCTCCAGGCTTGAAGGGGCCCCCAGCCGGTCGGGGCCCTGGTGCAGCTGCACCAGCTGCACCAGTGTAGTTCCGCCCCATTATGATGGCAGTTTTTACCATTACCTTTTGTGCATCCCCTATTTCCTTATAGACTGTAAGCTTGCGAGCAGGGACTTCACTCCTCATGGTTTCAGAGGGTTTTTTTTGTCTCATATTGTCTGTATTGTATTTTATCATATTATTGTATTGTATGATATTATTATATTGTATTGTATTGTATTGTGTTGCATCGTATACCTCTGAATTGAAAAGTGCTACGGAATATGTTGATACTATATAACTAAAAATGTATTATTATTATTATTATTTAAATCTGAAGGGGGTTTACATAGCTAGTGCTTCTGAGATGGAATCTGGTCTCTTCTCAGCAGTCTAAGTTTTCTTTTTGGGTAAGAAAAGGGTTTTTATGCGCAATTCTCATCATTCTTTTGGCCAAAGAGTTATATTTCTTATATTAAAAAAATGAATGTTTCCTAGCTTCTCTTACAGTGAAAACAGACACCAGTGGGATGCTACATGGATGGCATCTGTGTCCTGTCCACTCTTTTTATGGCCAAATTGACTTGAAAGGGACATTTTGATCTGCAAATTGCAATAAAATTGGACAAGTCTTAATTTTTATTTGAGGACCGATTATTGTCATCTTTATACCCTTATGTGCTTTAGGAATGTTTTATGGAATCAATGTATATATCATTGTATAGCATCTGGTCATGATGTCTGACCTTATGTAGATTTTGCCTTTATCCATTCATATATTAATAATATTTTATTATTATTTTTTACTATATCACTATTTATTCTATGGTAATTTGCATGTGAAAGGGCATAAATAGACAATAATTATAAGCAATACAAGGCACACACAGGTACAGGCGGGAGATGACCCTGCCCACGAGGGCTCACAGTCTACAAGGAATGGGTGAGGATACACTAGGAGAAGGTAGAGATGGTCATATGGTGGTTCAGTAGACTGAGGATCACTGCAGGTTGTAGGCTTGTCAGAAGAGGTGAGTCTTCAGGTTCCTTTTGAAGGATTCCACTGTAGGCGAGAGTCTGATATGTTGGGGCAGTGAGTTCCAGAGTATGGGGAAGCACAGAAGAAATCTAGTATTGATTGTAGGAGCAAGAGATAAGAGGTGAATAGAGTATGAGATCTTGAGAGGATCGCAGGTCACGTGAAGGTAAGTACCGGGAAACCATGTCACAGATGTATGGAGGAGACAGATTGTGGATGGATTTGAATCTAAAACTAAACTAAACTAACACAAAAATGTATGAGATTTGCCCTTTTTTTGTGCTCCAATAATTTTTATTCGATTTTTTAAGGGGTTTAACAAAAGAGAAAGGTTAAAACAACAACACACAATTAAACAAACCATATAAATAAAAGGAGGGAGGAAGGAGAGGATAGGAAAACTTTCGTAGGGGAAGGGTGAAAGATAAGGGAGATTGAATTATAATTGAATTACCGTATATACTCGCGTATAAGCCGAGTTTTTCAGCCCAAAAATTGGGCTGAAAAGTCCCCCCCTCGGCTTATACGCGAGTCAATACGGCCCCCCTCATAATTTGGCGCCCCCACCTCACTTGCTGGGCCCCCCCGCATGCAGCGCTGCGCATATACATTACCTGTCTAGCAGCTGTCACCTCCGATGGCGGATCGCGGCTCCCGACTCCGGCTTCCATCTTCCTCTGTGTCTTCCTTGTCATGTGACCGGCCGGCGTCGCGATGACGTCATCGCGATGAGCCCCGGTCACAAACCAGGAAGACAGAGAGGAAGATGGAGCCCGGAGCCCAGGGGCCGCGATCCGCCATCGGAGGGTGACAGCTGCTAGACAGGTAATGTATATGCGCAGCGCTGCATGCGGGGGGGCCCAGCAAGTGAGGTGGGGGCGCCAAATTATGAGGGGGGCCCTGCTGGGGCCCTGTATACTACCACTGGGGCTGTATATACCACTGGGGCTGCTGGATACTACCACTTGGGCTGTATACTACCACTGGGGCTGTATACTACCACTGGGGCTGAATATACCACTGGGGCGGCTGAATATACCACTGGGGCTGCTGTATACTACCACTGGGGCTGTATACTACTACTGGGGCTGTATGTATACTACCACTGGGGCTGTATACTACCACTGGGGCTGAATATACCACTGGGGCTGCTGTATACTACCACTGGGGCTGTATACTACCACTGGGGCTGGATACTACCACTGGGACTGTATACTACCACTGGGGCTGTATACTACCACTGGGGCTGAATATACCACTGAGGCTGCTGTATACTACCACTGGGGCTGTATACTACCACTGGGGCTGTATACTACTACTGGGGCTGTATGTATACTACCACTGGGGCTGTATACTACCACTGGGGCTGTATACTACCACTGGGGCTGAATATACCACTGGGGCTGCTGTATACTACCACTGGGGCTGTATACTACCACTGGGGCTGTATACTACTACTGGGGCTGTATGTATACTACCACTGGGGCTGTATATACCACTGGGGCTGCTGTATACTACCACTGGGGCTGTATACTACCATCTGGGCTGTATACTACTACTGGGGCTTTATGTATACTACCACTGGGGCTGTATATACCACTGGGGCTGCTGTATACTACCACTGGGGCTGTATACTACCACTGGGGCTGTATATACCACTGGGGCTGCTGTATGCTACCACTGGGGCTGAATATACCACTGGGGCTGCTGTATAATACCACTGGGGCTGTTGTATACTACCACTGGGGCTGTATACTACCACTGGGGCTGTATACTACTACTGGGGCTGTATATATACTACCACTGGGGCTGTATATACCTCTGGGGCTGCTGTATATACCTCTGGGGCTGCGTGTATATTACCACTGGGGCTGTATATACCACTGGGGCTGTATATACTACTGGGGCTGCGTGTATACTACCACTGGGGCTGTATATACTACTGGGGCTGCGTGTATACTACCACTGGGGCTGCTGCTGTATACTACCACTGGGGCTGCTGTATATACCTCTGGGGCTGCTGTATACTACCACTGGGGCTGCTGCTGTATATACCACTGGGGCTGCTGCTGTAACACTGCTGGGGCCTGTATATACCACTGGGGAGGCTGCTGTATACCACACTGCTGGGGGCTGTATACCTGTGCTGGGGTCCACCCTCGGCTTATACACGAGTCAATAGATTTTCCCAGGTTTTGGGGGCAAAAGTAGGGGGGTCGGCTTATACACGGGTCGGCTTATACACGAGTATATACGGTACCTGTGCATGTGATAATTCTAACCCCTGTGCAATGCTAAAGAAATCCTGAAAACCTCCACTGTTTGCGGCCCTTGAGGCCTAGAGTTCATTGTCCCCGCAATAGATGAACCCCAGAAAGGTGTAATTTCCAAAATGTGATCACTTGAGGGGTTTCTGCTGTTCTGGCACTTAGGGGCTTTGGAAATGGAGTTCGTAAACTATTATAGGAAAATCTGTGCTCCAAAAATCAAATGGCGCTCTTTTACTCCTGAGCCCTGCCGTGTGGCCAAAATGTGCTGTACTGTATATGTGGGGTATTGCCATGTTCAGGAGAAATTGTGTAACACATCATGGGGCCTTTTTCACCTCTTCCCTTTGTGAAAATTTAAAATATGAGATTTAAACAATAATTTAGTGGCAAAAATGTAATTATTTTTTGATCACTGAGCAATAGTTCAACATTTTGTGAAACATCTGTAGTGTTAATATACTAATTTTACCCCTTGATAAATTAATTAAGGGGTTAAGGTTATGAAATGAGGTCACTTGTGGGAGTTTTCTGCTGTTCTGGCACCTTAAGGGCTCTGCCAATGGGACATGGCACTCTCAAACCATTCCATCTAAATCTGAAATCCAAAATGGCTCTCCTTTCCTTCTTCTTTTTACACTGTGCTTTAAATGTGATTTTCAAACCCATGAGGGGTAATGGCATACTCATGAGGAATTGCACAATCCATTATCTCCTGTTACCCTAGTGAATTTAAAAAAAATGTAAGCTAAAGCCACATTTTTGTGGTTTAAAATGTATATTTCATTTTCACGGCTCAACGTTATTAAATTCTGTGAAGCACCTGCTTAGCAAATAGCTAGATCAATTCTTTAAGAGGTCTAGTTTCTAAAATAAATTCACTTGTGGGGAAACTCCACTGTTTAGGCACCTCAGGTGCCTAGCAAATATGGCACGGCACCCGCAAACCATTTCAACTAAATATGAACTCCAATCCTATCCTCCTAACCTTCTTCACTTTGCACTGTGCCTCAAAAGTGGTTTAGACTACATATTGTGTTCTGGAAAAGTCAAATTTTATGGGCCGTTTTTTCATGTTACCCTTGAGAAAATTAAAGATTTGGGGGTTAAAGCATCATTTTTGTGGTATTGTATTTTCTTATTTTCACGGCTCAATGGTATAAAAGTCTGTGAAACACCTGAAGGTTCAAGGTGCTCAAAAAAAATCTATATTAAATCCTTAAAGGGTCTAGTTTCCAAAACTGGGGCACTTGTTGGGGGTATACATTGTTTAGGCACATCAAGGGCTCTCCAAATGGGATGTGGAGCTAACGATTCCAGTCACTTTTCCATTCAAAGAGACAAATGACGCCCCTTCCCTTCTGAGCCCTGCCGTATGATGAAAGAGTGATTTTCCACTGCATATGGGATACCAACATACTCAGGACAAATTGATAAACAAATTTTGAGGTCCAATTTCTCCTGTTGCCCTTGTGAAAATGAAAAAATTGGAGCTAAAAGAACATTTCAGTGGAAAGGATTTACTTTTTCATCTTCACGGCTTAACGTTATAAAATTCTGTGAAGCACCTGGGGGTTCAAAGTGCCGACCACACGTCTAGATATATTTCTTGAGGGTCTATTGTCCAAAATAGGGTCACTTGTGTGGGGTTTCTACTGTTTAGGCACATTATGGGCACTTTAAACGCAACATGGAGTCCGCTAACAATTACAATCAGTTTTCAAAAAGTCAAATGGAGGTCCTTCCCTTTTGAGCCATGCTGTGCACACAAACAGTAGTTTTTCGCCACGTATGGGACATAGGAGCACTGAGAAGAAATTGAAAAACAAACTGTATGGTGCAAATTATCCTGCTACCTTTGTGAAAATGCAGTCTTTGGGGCTAAAGTATAATTTTTGTTGGAAACAGTAACATTTTCATTTTTTTCGTTCCAACATTGCTTTAGTTTCTGTGAAACACCTGAACAGTTAATAAACTTCTTGAGTGTGGTTTTGAACAGTCTAAGGGGTGCTGTTTTTAAATTGGTGTCATGTTTTGGTATTTTCTGTCACACAGACCTCTCAAAGTCACTTCAAATTATTATTATTTATACTTATTTGTTTATATAGCACCATTAATTTCATGGTGCTGTACATGAGAGGTGGTTACATACAAAATTATAGATATAGTTTACAGTAAACAAATTAACAATGAAAGACTGGTACAGAGGGGAGAGGACTCTGCCCGTGCGGGCTTACATTGTACAGGATAATGGCGAGGAGACAGTAGTTCAGGGGTGCAGCAGATCAGATGGTGGTGGCAAGGCAGCTGCGTGATCATTGCAGGCTGTAAGCTTTCCTGAAGAGATAGGTTTTCAAGTTATATCTGAAGGATCCGAGTATGGGGGATAATCAGATGTGTTGGGGCGCCGAATTCCAGAGGATGGAGGATATTTGGGAGGAATCTTGTAGGTGATTGGGTGAGAAACAAGTAGGTGTGGAGGCGACAAGGAGGTCTTGGGAGGACCGGAGATTATGTGAGCAAAGATATTGAGAAATTAGTTTGGAGATTTAGGGAGGGGACAGGTTATGGATGGCTTTGTAGGTCAGTGTTAGTAGCTTGAACTGGATTAGGAAATTGGGAGCCAGTGAAAATATTTGCAGAGGAGAGAAATGGGAGTTAGTGAGGAGAGAGGTGGATTATTTGGACAGCAGAGTTGAGGACAGACTAGTGTTAGCGGGGAGGCCACAGAGGAGGATGTTGCAGTAATCAAGACGGGAGATGATGAAGGCATGTACAAGAGTTTTAGTAGATTGAGGGCTGAGGAAAGGACAGATTCTGGAAATATTTTTGAGCTGGAGGTGACAGGAGTAGGTGAGAGTTAGAATGTTTGGTTTGAAGGACAGAGCAGAGTCGAGAGTTACCCCGAGACTGTGAATTTCAGCTGTGGGAGAGAGCGTGATGCCATTTATCATAATAGATAGATCAGGTAGAGAAGATACAAGAGATGGAAGAAAGATGATGCGTTCAGTTTTGTCTATGTTGAGTTTTAGGAAGCGAGAGGACAAGAAGGAGGAAATTTGATGTGGTCCTTAAAAAATGGAAACCTCAATGCCACTGGATATCTGAACCATGTAGCAATTTCAGATATCTAGTGGAATTGAGTTTTCCATTGATAAAGAATGGCCTCACTATCTTTGTACCCCATATACCACACCACACCATCAATTTTTGTGTTCCAACAGTCTTGGAGGGATCTATCCACTGTGGGTTAGTGTCAGACCAATGGCAGTGGTTTTGTTTGTAAATTTCACCATTCAAAAAAATGTTTGTCTCATCACTCATCTGAAGGCAGTTGTCTGTGCTGTGAAGATATGAGATGTGCAGCATCTGAAACAACAGATACTGGAAGCCTGTGCTAGCATTTCTTCCGCGGTGTTGCTATCAGTGTGTCAAGAATGGGAGAAGAGGGTTGCATTGACAATCCAACACAATGGGCAGCACTTTGAACACATTTTATAAGTGATCATAAACTTGTAAATAACTCATGAAAGAATAAAGTTACGTTAAAACCAAGCAAACCATTGTTTTTCTTATGATGTCACATATGTGTCACATGACCCTCTTTCCATTGGAAAAAATAACGCTGGATCAAAATTGGATGACTTCAAAATGGCCACCATGATCACCACCCATCTAGAAAAGTTTTGCCCCTTCCATATACTAATGTGCCACAAACAGGAAGTTGATATCACCAACTATTCCTATTTTATTTAGGTGCAGCCATATAAATGGCCCACCCTGTATAACAAAACATTTGAAATTGCAGAATTGTTTTAGGAGAAATACATCTTTTCAAGACTTTTGACCATTATTGTATATATATTGTATATATAAGTGACTATTCAGGGAAAAGGGATCTACTGATGAAGAAAAATTCCCTAGGTAGCCTAATACTGGTACTACCTGACTGTGGACATCAACACACTATATGCAATTTGCATTGTGAAATCTGGTACCAAATTTGCTTTAATGCATGATGCAAATGAAAATATGAATCTTAGTTCCAAAAACATTGCTCTAAGGAAGTAAAATACTGTGCAGGCTACAATATTTCATTATAGCTATGATATAGCTTCTTTTACAAGATAACCTGATGTTTATACTGGTTAAATGTAATGCATCTCCCCTTTTTACATTCTCATTCTTCTTTGTCACCTTATTATATTACAATCTGAAAATCTCCTTCTACAATGATAGTATGATAATTAATTGATAGTGATAATTAATTGATATTGCAAATTAGATAATTAAATGATTTACATATGTACATATGGTGAAGTTAAGGTGAGAATATCCTTCAAAATATAGACTTTTATTGATGTTTTGCAGACTATATTTATTCACATGAAATGATTATTAAGTCCTTAGAGATGTAAGGTACAAAGGTGAACACAACATTATGTCTCAAGGAGGGTGTCACAAAACAGTTATAGCAATGTCACCGACTATGAAGAAGGGCAACCAAACCGCCATATGACCTTGAAATAATTACCTCCTGTGATACCTGAGGGCACATCATTTTTTTTGTTACCAACTGGGACTCAGATTTATTATGGGAGGTTTTGCAAATAAGATTATGCAGCCTGCTTTTGTAGTAAAACCTAAATTAACTTGCACAACCAAAAATGTGCTATAAATTGTGCTTCCATCTTTAATAAAAACATTCTGACCAATGTTTTCCAACATTTTAAACATGAAATGAATGTAAATAAATACTGATTCATATCCAGTAGGCAATAGCTTGAAAGTATTCCCCTGGAGCCCAGCAATAGACTGAATTCCCAGCTCAATTATTTTGATTGACATACATTTTAAAAGGAAATATCTTAAAACTGTATTGACTCCTACTATGTTGTCTTTTAGAATGATTAATACTTATGATGAGGTAGAACTAGAGACAATTATTTATATAATATGAAACTCATTACTTTTGCTTACTGCTGGACATATTATTCAGTATTTCCAACTTTTTAGTAATAATCCATTAAAACTAGTCAGAAGTAGAGATGAGTGAACTTCCCCCTGAACATTTTCGCCACATTGCAGATTTGGTTCGCAATGGGAAATCCGAGCAATTTAAGAAACAAAATCGGCGAGCACGGCTCTGTTCGTTAACTGATTAGCTAATAAAAACCATTACTACGTTTAGGTCATGCTTTTCTCCTACCTTCTAACAGTGTAGGATAGCGGGCAGGACATGTTTGATAAGAGGAGAGGATGAGGAAAGGTCAGAGTAGCGTTGAACTTCATTTTTTTCCCTGCATTTGGATGCTCCTGATTGGAAGCCAATCAACGCGCATAAAACATTCACAAGTTGAAGACACAAGGGCTTGTGTCATTGGCTAGCTTGTTTTATTGGCTTCCAAAGTCACATTTCCTTCGGAATATATGAAGCGGCCATTTGCCGTTGTCACCATTTTCAGAGAATTACTGGTTAGGGACACTGTTGCTTCTGCTCCGTGCTACTCCATCTGTGTTACATAAAGAGATAGCTATCTACTCGATCGTTTTTTAGATAGAATAAGAGGGCAAGATAGTCCATCCAGACATAGGTATTTTTGCTGAGAACAAGTGTGATTCCCAAATCTGTGTACATTGCCAAAGCCACATTTTTTCCATGCAGAGTGATTGGCAAATCTTAGTGTTTCCCCTAAAAAGGCTGTGTTTAGCCTCAAAGCAGTGATTGCCAAATCCTTCATTTTGTTCTAAAAAGGCTGTATTTGGCCTCAAACAATGGCTTTCCAACTCTGTGTGCATAAAACATGAGTGGGAAATTCCATGGTCATGGTGGAAATGAAAAAAGGGAAAAGGTTGTTGGAAAGCGGAGTAGACTTGGTGTTCGAGGTTTATATGGTGTATGTGCTACTGTTACAGAAAGTGGAACTGACCAAATATTGATTTGTCGTATCCCAAGCAAAGTGACAACTTCTGTTACTGGACAGCCTATTTCAGTATTTTTGTTTGCTTGCAGCAGAGCGATACAAGTTGTGGATGAGGCTCAGAAAATGCTTTTGCTACAATTCATGGCAAGGGCTGCATCAAGTGGTCTGTCCTCCTGTTCCTCCACCTCAACATCTTAAACAGTACAGTCCTCAAGGGTAGCACCCCATGCGTCATTCTGTGTCACAACTCTACAACTCAGGCCCGGCGTCAGCACCCGGGCAACTGCCGGGGCCCGACTGCTTGGAGGGGGCCCACCGGGCCCCTGAGGGCTAGGGTCACACTTGCATTGTGACCCTAGCCTGACGCAAGTATTGTCTGCTGCAGCGCAGAGTGTTTAATGCTATGCGCTGCCAGCAACGGAGCCCATAGAAACCCGATGTTTACATTGCCAACCAGTGGTTGTCAAGTTAAACATCGGGTTTCTATGGGCTCCAGCGCATAGCATTAAACGCTATGCTCTGCAGCCAAAAATACTTGCATCAGGCTAGGGTCACAATGCAAGTGTGACCCTAGCCTCAGGGGCCCCTGAGCACTGCCCCCACAGCCAGGGCCATATCCAGGGGCAGATGGGGGGTCATTTTCAGCCTCCTGCAGCACCGGAGGTCTCCCTCCTCCCCCCTCCATGGGAGCCGACAGAGCAGCACACTCTGTGCTTACAGGACCTGTGACGATGTCACATGGAGGGTAGGAGTCAGGGATCACATGATCAGCTCCTCAGTGTATGCAGGACTCTGCTGTGCTGCCCATCATAAGACTCAATTAGGTGAAGTTTGTGTGGGGTCAGGAGGGGTTTACAGTGTGAATGTAGTAGAGGCGAGTGTGTACTAGGTGTATGGCAATTAGGTGAAGTTTATGTGTGGGGTCAGGAGGGATTTACAGTGTGAATGTAGCAGAGGCGAGTGTGTACTAGGTGTATGGAACGGAGCCGAGTGGGTGCTAGGTGTATAGAGCGGAGCCCCGTGCGTACGAGGTGTATGGAGCGGTGTATGGAGCAGAGCCGCGTGCGTACGAGGTGTATGGAGCAGAGCCGCGTGCGTACGAGGTGTATGGAGCAGAGCTGAGTGCGTACGAGGTGTATGGAGCAGAGCTGAGTGCGTACGAGGTGTATGGAGCAGAGCTGAGTGCGTACGAGGTGTATGGAGCAGAGGTAAGTGTGTACGAGGTGTATGGAGCAGAGCTGAGTGTGTACGAGGTGTATGGAGCAGAGATGAGTGTGTACGAGGTGTATGGAGCAGAGCCGCGGGCGTACGAGGTGTATGGAACAGAGCTGAGTGTGTACGAGGTGTATGGAGCAGAGCCACATGCGTACGAGGTGTATGGAGCAAAGCCGCATGTGTATGAGGTGTATGGAGCAGAACCGCGTGTGTACGAGGTGTATGGAGCAGAGCCGCGTATGTACGAGGTGTATGGAGCAGAGCCGCGTGTGTATGAGGTGTATGGAGCGGAGCCGCGTGCGTACGAGGTGTATGGAGCAGAGCCGCGTGTGTACGAGGTAGGTGTACCAGTGGTAGCCCCCTGCGGATTCCGCTCCTATAGTCTCAGCCACCTTTGCCAGCAGCATTCTTCTCCAGAGTCTCTTCTGCCGCTGTCTGCATTCTGCAGCTCAGCATGAAGGGGCACGTTGTTGTCATCACTGTGCTGATATGTGAAGAGCGACCGGAGGAGACCGAAGCGGCAAGAAGAAAGGTGAGGAGAAAGAGAGATCCGGATGGCCAGACACTCCGCTAAGCTGCGGTGCCACCCATAATGCAGTGCGGCTCCATTGAGCTGCTTGCATTATTTGTGTGCTTGAGGATGCTTGTGTATATACCAAGCATCTTCAGACGCACAAAAATGCAACATTTTGCATTTGAAGGGTGTTTTTGAAAAGTGCAAGGGAATGCAAACGCATTTTAGCCCGCTCCTAACAACGTGTAATATACTCACTGTCAGAAACAGCTCTTGCTGGTTTCAGCAGTCACTGTTCCTGTAAGGCTGTCTTCACATAGACGTTTTTTTAAAAATGTGGCAGTTGCGGTAAAAAACCCCCGCATCTGCCGCATTTTCCGTCTAGCAGCTGCACTTGCTTCACATTTGCAGCAAGCCCCATGCATTGTCTATGGGGCTTGCGGTAAGTGTGCGGCTATAGATATATATATAATTATAGTCCGCGATATGTACTAAAGAGGGCCCACTGAGACTTTTTCGCCCGGGGCCCACAGAAACCTGGAGCCGGCCCTGCTACAACCACACAACTGATTGTGGTGAAACATAGATTGGCAATGCTGCAGAGATGTTCATACATTCTATTCCATGGGTTTCAGAGATCTGCTTCAAAGAGTCACATACTCCAGAGGATAATAATGAGAAGGAAAAATAGTATGGAATTGAGCGCTAGAAAAGACCAGGGAGCTGAAAATTAAGAGAATTACCTCTAGGTTTATTAAAAAGTGGGTATAGCGAGCCCTCAGCCACAACGCGATTCGACAAACGTCTTTCTCAAGTGGATCCATACTATTTTTCCTTCTCATTATTACCCTCCTCCCTTTGGGGTGTGGTATGAGAGCTGCTGGAGGAGAGACCTTGCTGAACATGCAATAGAGCTGCCTCCCTTGGGATTAAATGTCCAGGCCCGGTGGACACGGTCGCCCTGACCTCGGAGCCTTATCACACGGAGCCAAGTGGAAGGCCGCCTCAAGAACAACTGACCGAATTTACACTCACCTTGTATTCCATTCCCTGTTGTGCGGTGCACAACAGTGCCAGGTGAGTGTATCCCTGATTAACCCTTATTTTATGTGTGGGATCAGCGTGGCGCAACCTTTTGTTTTTTCCTTTCACATACTCCAGAGGAGGAAGGCATCTGCAATGGTGCCCAAAATCTTTTGGAGTTAGGTCAGCAGGTGGACGAAGTAGGGTTCCAGCAGAATCCAGACCCTCATCATCAGATGTTAACCCCCGAGTGTGGAGGTTATGATGATGAGAATCAGATATCTGAGGAGCACCCACACTGTACTGTGCATTTAGGGCCTGAAGAGGATGAAGGTGACTCTCATGGCAGGGAGTGGAACGACAGAGAGGATGATGATGATGAGCTTTGTGATCCCTCTTGGAATCAACCAATAGCTCAGGAGAGGAGGTGGAGGAAGAAGACAAGAAGGTTAGGTTGTGTATTACTGCACAGAGAATGAGGGCTGCAAGCACAATAAGCACTGTATCCTCAGCCATAACTCTGGCTCTGGACAGCAGCAGTTGCGGGTCTGCAGTTGTATGAAGTGGCAAGGGTTGCCTACCCTCGACCTTTATTGACACCTCAAAAGATGACCTAACTCATGTTACTTTCACCGATCTCACCCCATGGCTCATCGACTATCATCACTGCAGATGTTTTTCAAGCAACTGGTTAACGATTTGATATATGATTTGGAGACACAGTGGAATTTCACTTTGCACATGTTGCAGCGAGTGTGCAAGTAGCGATAAGCCCTGGCGCAGTATACAATGACAAGTAGAGTGACTCAAAGTGAGCCGAATGTAATGCAAATTACATTTGCAGAGTGGGCACAGATCAAGGACCTCTGCACCTCTCTGTACAGTTTAAAAATAGCTATTAAGATGGTTAGCACTGACAATGCTATCATTAGCATCACTATTCCGGTCATCTACATGCTTGAGCAAAATTTGAAAAGACTGCGGGATGAGGTGGTGGTGCCAGATGACTAGGACGAGGAAAAAGAGAAGGATGCAGAAAGGATATCAATATCTCAAAGGTCCAGACTCTCATCACACAGCTAGGTGGCATGTCAGGATAGAGTAGAGTGGCAGAGGGGGGCTCATGGTAGCAGACAAAGTAGTAATGAAGGTGCAGAAGCTGAGGAACAAATGGAGAAGGATGAAGGATGAAGAGGCGATGGGCACAGAACACTCAAGAGATGAGAAAGAAAAGAATCCCCTTTCTGTTGTCAGAGGTTGGCAGAAGAGGACAAAGGAAGGAAGCTCGATTTTTTTTCGCCACCACCGACACAACAAGGACTTGGGCCTTATAGATGTGTCAGGCACATGAGCATGTTCTTGCTGCAATAAAGCAACGTGATGTACGTATCATTAGGATTTGAATTAGCTATGACTACTGGTTTGCCACAGTGTTGCCACAATGTTGGATCACCGGTACCAAAGTAAATGTAGCCAGATGCTTCCTGACTTGGAAAGGGACACACGCATGCTGGAGTATCAAAAAAAGGCTGGTAGACAATCGTAGGACTGGTTTCCCTCAGCAGTGAGGGACACAGTATGCACCTTAGATCCATACCTCCAACCCGGGAACATCGAGTTGGCAGCATAGAAACCTTAGCAACAGCAGTTTAACTGTCAGAAGCAATTTCTGGGAGTCCTTTGACCAATTTTTTAAACCAGCCTATCTTGCGGCAGAGCTGAGTACAAATCTGACACATAGTGAACTACTAGAGAGGATAGTACAGGAGTACTTAGAGCTCAATATCCATGCCATCAGGGAGGTGTGGACCCTCTTCCATTCTGGGCTTCAAAATGGAGGAGTGGCCTGAGTTTCCCAGTCAAACTTTGGAGGTTTTGTCTTGCCAGAAGCCAGCGTTCTCTCACAATGTGTCTTCAGCACTACTGCTGGTGTCCTGACAGATAAGTGCATCCAGCTGTCCCATTAAATCAAATAAAGTTTGCCAGTACTCCTGAAAAACAGCCCCATACCGTGATATTCCCTCCTCCAAACTTCACTATTGGTATTGTATTTTGATTGTAATATGCAGTGCCTTTTGGCCTATAAACATGGTATGTATTATGGCATCCAAAGAGTTAAATTTTGGTCTCATCTGCCCAGACTATATTCTCCCAGTATTTCACAGTCTTGTCTAAATGATGTTGATCAAACTTTAAACACAATTGAACGTGTTTTTTGTTCAGCAATGGAGTCTTGCCTTGTGAGCTTGCATACAGGCCATGGAGGTTGGGTATATTACTTATTGTTTTCTTTGAAACAATTGTACCTTTTGTTTCCAAGTCTTCTATAGCTCTCCACAGGTGGTTCTCTAAGACTGGAAACACACTGGCATGAGACTCGCGCAAGTGTAATGCAAGAAAAAATCACATTGCACTCAGACCTGTAACTTTAAATGATGCAGGTCACATCAATGCGAATTTCTCACATTACACTCGCATTGCGATGGAAATGCGAGTGCAATCGCAGCATGCTGCGATTTCCACGCGCGAGTGGGCATTAAAAGTATATGGATACGAGTGAAACTTGCACCCATACACCACGGTGCGATAGTCGCACCAGTGTGCTGTAAAAATCTTTTCAAACCGGTTTCCCGGTACAGTAATCAATCATCTTGCACCGCTGTGACAGTGGTGCAAGAAGATTATAAAAAACCCAGCTGCTGGGCATCTTTTTGTAATTTGCGGGGTTAAACTGAATATGCAGCATCTGTGCGGCATATCAATATCAGCACAGATGCTGCATATGCGGCTATTTAATGTGCTTTTTGTGTGTTGCCAAAATGTCTCCAGGTAGTGTCCACACTCCCTGGAGACATGCTGACTTAATACATTGGCAGTGCATGGGTTAATCATTATAGTTATGGAAAGCCGATATTTGTTGGCTTTTGATAATCATTCTGAAAAGCCGGCGGCTCCTCTCAGGGAGCTGCGAGCGGTAATGTATGCAATTAGCGTACATTACATGGCTGAGCAGCTTCCTGAATAAGGAGCTGTCCAAGGTACTTACGCTATTTGCGTACATTACTGAGAGGAGCCGTCGGCTTTTCTGAATGATTATTAAAAGCCGACAAATATCGGCTTTCAATAACTATAATGATTAACCCATGCAATGCCAATGTATTAAGTCAGTATGTCTCCAGGGAATGTTATTGTTATTACTTTGCGTAAAGTCACAAGTTTACATACATTTCATTAGTATTTGGTACCATTGCCCTTAAATTGTATGACTTGGGTCAAATGGTTTGGATATCCTTCCACAAGCTTCTCACAATAGTTGATAGGAATTTGGGCTCATTCCTCCTGACAGAACTGGTGTAACTGAGCCATGTCAGTAGGTTTCCTTTGCTCGCACCTGCCTTTTCAGCTTTTCCCATAAATTTTCAATAGGATTGATATCAGGGCTTTGTAATTGGCCCCTCCAAAACACTGACTTTGTTACCCTTAAGCCACTTTGTAACCAGTTTCGCAGTATGCTTCGGGTCATTGTCCATTTGGAAGACCCATTTATGATCAAGCTTTGCCTTTCTGGCAGATGTCTTGAGATATTCCTTCAGTATTGCCACACAATCTTCTTTCCTGATTATGCCATCTATTTTGTGAAGGGCACTAGTCCCACCTGCAGCAAAACAACCCTACAACATGATGCTGCTACCCCTGTGTTTCACAGTAGGGATGGTGTTCTTAGGCTTCCTAGTTACTCCCTTTTTCCTGTAAACATAACAATGATCATTATGGCCAAACAGTTCAATTTTAGCCTTGTGAGACCACTGGATATGTCTTTTAAAATTTAGGTCTTTGTGTTCCTGTGTGCATGTGAAAAAAGGAATCTGGCTTTTTTATATTTCTTTTTAATTAATGTCTTCTTCTTGGCAGAGTAGTCTTTTAGCACATGTTGATAAAGTATTCATTTCACTATGGATAATGACACAATCTAACCAGCTTCCGCCATCATCTTCACAAGGTCTTTTGCTTTTGTTCTTGGGTTCATATGTACATGTCAGACCAAAACACATTTATCTCTGGGACACAGAACCCATCTCCTTCCTGAGTGGAATGATGGCTGGGCATTCCTATCTTATTTGTACTTTCTTATAATTGTTTGTACAGATGAACAAGGTACCTACTGGTATCTAGAAATTTCAAGGATGAAACGCAAGGATTTACCACACTTGTGCATGTCCACAATTCTCTTGCTGATATGTGGGCTGATTTCTTTAGACCTTCCAATAAGGCAACACAAAGAAGCAGTGTGTTTCAGCTGTACATGAAAATACATCCAGAGGTGTGTCTCTATTTAACTCAGATGTTGCCAATAAACCTATCAAAAGCTTCTGAACATATGACATCATCATATGGACTGTCCCAAATTATTTAAAGGCATAGTAATCTTAGTGTATGTGAACTTGTGACTGTGCAGAAAGTAATAAATACAGTATGTCTTAAAACATTCTCTCTCATTATACTGCCATTTGGCAAATATAAATAATTAAAGTAATCCTAATTGATCTAGAACGGGAAAGGTTTATTCTGATTTCATTTCAGATAGTGAGAAAAACATGCATACTAGTGCAGTTCAATTAATTAGAATATCATTAAAAATCTATGTAATATTGCCATGTTTCAGGGCGTTTCTGAGAGCCCTGAAACATGTTGACTAATGAATCAATATTATATTCATCTTTTGATTTCTTGTGGAATACGGCCGTGCAGTTTTAACCCTTCATCCTTCTCCCTACTTAAATTTTCTGAGATGATGACCTTTGGGTTTTCATTGATTGTAATCTATAATCATCAACATTTACAGAAATAAACACTTGAAATAGATCACTCTGTAATGACCCTATATAATATATCAATTTCACTTTTTGTATTGAATTACTGAAAATAATTAGCTTTTTGATGATATTCTAATTAATTGAGATGCACTAGTATGTGTCTTTTTATACAGTGTATGTAAACTTCTGGCTTTAAAGGGAACCAACCACCCAAATGACCCCCTCAGACTGTTAATATGTGTCCCTACACCCTGCAGACACATATGGGGCAATCGTTTTTGCTAAAAAAACGGATTTGTAAAAGCTAAGATATAGCTTTATAAACTTTTAAAAATCTTGCCGACTGGGCGTTATCTAGCTGCCGGGGTGGCGGTGGTTTGGGTGGAGCGCTGCACAATATTTACAACCTGGTCCGGTGCCGTCCCTGCACTCCTGTCTGGTGCTGTCTCCCCACTGCTCTCCGGTGCTGTGCCCGCTGGTGTCCTCCTGTCATCGTCTCCATGCTGTGCCCCAGGCCGGTAACATGATTATCGGTGCGGGCTCCGGGCAATGGGGAAGCTTCCTGCTTCCTCCTGCCCATCCCCGCCTAGGTCAGCCCTGCACCAATGAGAACGCAGGGCCAATGATATCATGTAACCGCCCCTGCGCTGTGATTGGCTCACAGCGGCGATCAAATGACACAATGGCCCTGCGTTCTCATTGGTGCAGGGCTGACCTGGGCAGGGATGGGCAGGAGGAAGCAGGAAGCTTCCCCATTGCCCGGAGCCCGCACCGGTAATCATGTTACCGGCCTGGGGCACAGCATGGAGACCATGACAGGAGGACACCAGCGGGCACAGCACAGGAGAGAGCAGCGGGGAGACAGCACCGGACAGGAGTGCAGGGACGGCACCGGACCAGATTGTACATATTGCGCAGCGCTCCACCCAAACCCCCCACCCCCCCCGGCAGCTAGATAACGCCCAGTCGGCAAGATTTTGAAAAGTTTATAAAGCTATATCTTAGCTTTTACAAATCCGTTTTTTTTTAGCAAAAACGATTGCCCATATGTGTCTGCAGGGTGTAGGGACACATATTAACAGTCCGGGGGGGGTCATTTGGGGTGGTTAGTTCCCTTTAACTGTTTATAAATGTGCATTGGATTTTTGCATATATTTGTTTCTGGTTAAAAATAGGGATGAACGAGTATACTCGTAACTATTCGGTACTTGCCGAATAGTACGGTATTCAGGCTACTTGCTACTCCGCGAGTTTCCTTGCGATTACTCTTAAGAGTAGTGAGTACATTCACTTTTGGAGTGTATCTATATACACTGCAAAAGTGAAATACAAGTTAATAAAAGGTGTTAAAAATAACAAAATAACATACTCACCTATCCGACGGCTGTCCTGGGACCCGAAAAGAAGACATCCGCTTGCCTGCCAGGACCTTACATCAGATGGCCAGTCAGATGGCCGGTAGCGATAAGGTGGTGTATGACGGCCCCATTGATTTCATGGAGACCAGTCCAAGAAAACACTGTGAGCAGCCGGCTAAAGTGCTCAACACAGGGAATTCCTAGGCGTATTGTTCCCTGGGATTTCAAATATCAAATAGCCTCCTAAATGAGGCTCCACAGACTCTAATTGCAAATTTGAAATATGTACATTGACACCTTTACATTTTCTATCTGTTGCTGCCTTTCCTAAATATTAGCATTGTCATTAATACGCAAATGAGGCATTACATGCTCTGGGAGTGACACAGCACATGGCAATCTTTTGCTTCCAAAACATGTTTCCCCATCCATAACTGGCTTGGTTAACTTTATTGATAACTCCTTGTCTATATGATATCAGGAAAAGAAATCACACAGTGAGCTCTCAATCCAGATTAAGAGGCTGGAGCTTGGTAGTGTTTCTATATCGGGTTGCAGAGACTTATGAAAGTACTCCATCATTTCCAGAGCACTTAATGCCTTATTTCCATATGGATGAAAACACTAATTTTTCAGAAATGCAGTAACAGAAAAAATGCATAACGATATTAATGTATTTAATCCAGAGGTCGGAAGGGGAGGAGGGAACAACACCTCAGGAATACTCACTGGACAAAAACATCATACACGTATAGAGGGCACGCTGGACGCGTTTTGAGGAAACGCTTTATTCTTCAGTCAATTAATGAAATTAGCTTTAAAAGACCTGCATGCCCATAAATGCTGTTTGGGGGGTCATCTTACTGACAGATTCCTTTTGAGTTTTCCCCAGTGGTGGATGTAAGAAGCTGGTCATTAATTTAAAGGTGCACCTCTGACTACAGCATTTTCTGCAGTGCTACAGAAATTGCTTACAAAAACCTTGTTCAATGTAAGGAGCATACCTAACTGGGTGAAATATATTGCTTCTCCTATGCAGGGGTGCATCAAGCATCCCTGCCGCCTGTGCCCTGAAGTGAGTAGCGGGGGGGTGCTGTCGCCTCCCAGCCCCGCCGCCCTCCAGCAGCATTGCGCCGCTTCTTACCTACACGCAGGAGGATGGTGTGTGGTGTTGGCGCCGCCCCCTTCTCCACTGCCGCTCCCCCAGCCTGCCTGCCGCTTGATCCACAGGGCTCACACTGTCGTATGGATGGTGCGGCCCTGCTCCTATGGGACCCTTGCAGATAAGCAGGCCTATACACGATAGAATGGAAATAGAAACTGTGTGAGTGAGTAATAGGAATTGGGAAAACACTTTGGAAAATTAAATGTAGATTGCTTGGAAAACAAGTGAGGGAATAAATCCTACAGGCACAAAATGGAGCCTAAAAAAGTAATAAGCTTTTCATATCCTGAACTAGCTTAACACTGAAATGGTTATGATGGAACTGGGCCTCATACAAAGTTTTGCTGTCTGGCCCCCTTTTATATTCATTACTCCCTTGTTTAGAATTATTTGTTATTTTTCATTCAATTCTTTGACTTTCTGGCACATTTTTATAGGGATATTGGGAATATTTTCCAGTAACATTTATATTATTGTTGAATAACATTTACGTGCCTCCATGGAGTTTTTTATAAGTTGGGATTGAACTCAAACTACATATGAAATCTCTACGGTAGTAAATTTACAGTATGAAATGGCATCATTTTACAGCGCTTCATAGATTCTCCGTAGCATTAGCATTTACTGTAAAGTGGATGCAAATTCAATTTGACTTAAAGAAAATTGATACAAAACAGCGAGACCAACCAAACACAATATGTAGAATATTTATTTGCGTACTGAACATTGATATGAACATAAAAATAGGAAGCAAATTGAATCCTTATAGGCAGCAGACTGGCTCAGTAGTAAGCACTGTTTGTTTGGTTGGTTGGTTGGCAAGGGGGTTGTGTGTTCTCCCTGTGTTTGTGTGGGTTTCCTCCGGATACTCTGGTTTCCTCCAACAAACCAAACACATACTGATAGCAAATTTAGATTGCAAGTCACATTGGGGACAGTGATGATGCCTGTAAAGCTCTGTTGAATTAATGCCACTATATTTTTAATTTAAAGGGATCCTGTCACCCCCCAAACACCTCTAAACCTATTAAAAGCTGTCCCTAGAGCATATTAACACTTTCCCTACACTCCTTTTACCTCCTAAATGCACCTAGTCAAAGTGAATAAAAACGTTATTATAGTACCTCATTACTGATGATAATGAGTGACTATGGTATTCATAGTCACTCATCCAGGCTGCCCCTCTTCTTCATATCACGCCTGAATAGGCGTGATCTACATCCCAGATTCAAATTCGCGCCTCCCCGCTGTGCCCTGTGTCGTCCGAGGCTGCAGTGTGGCTGGGTGACGCGATCCGCGTCATTCCGGCGCCGGGTGACGTATTTACACCCGCGCCGCGCTGTCAGCTTCAAAATGCGCAATGCGCATGCGCGCCGCGCTGGCAGCTTCAAAATGTTCAATGCGCATGTGCATGCGCAGTGCGCATTTTGAAGCTGACAGCGCGCGGCGGGTGTAAATACGTCACCCGGTGCCGGGAATGACGCGGATCGCGTCACCCAGCCACACTGCAGCCTCGGACGACACAGGGCACAGCGGGGAGGCGCGAATTTGAATCTGGGATGTAGATCACGCCTATTCAGGCGTGATATGAAGAAGAGGGGCAGTCTGGATGAGTGACTATGAATAGCATAGTCACTCATTATCATCAGTAATGAGGTACTATAATAATGTTTTTATTCACTTTGACTAGGTGCATTTAGGAGGTAAAAGGAGTGTAGGGAAAGTGTTACTATGCTCTAGGGACAGCTTTTAATAGGTTTAGAGGTGTTTTGGGGGTGACAGGATCCCTTTAACGGCCTTCAGCTCAATCTTGAGTTCTAGCAACTTGATGGATGAACGCTCTGTAGGAAGATCGATCCTGTGCAAACCTGGATAGGTCCACCAGGGTGTTTGATGCCATTATCTTGTATGAAGGGAATGATTTGCTGGTCTTCCTCTTCTCCTTGTTCTTTCTATTCTTTTGACCATAATATCCTTATCCAGTGATTATTCTCCTGATATGATGTGTCCACAGCAGGCAATTTGTAATCAGGCAGGCATCGTTGATTTTCCCATAGCTATTCATCTTTTGGCTTCTGATGTCATTGCTGCATCTTGAGAGCTCATTGATCTGACTTGACTCAAGTGCTTTACAACTTCTAGTTCATCACCATACATCTCATATGTGTTTTAAAAAGATTTCTAATGAGGTTGATTAGATGTTTTGGCACAGCCATATCCCTTATTGTATTACAATGTTTTGGGTAATCAACATAGTCGAAGGCTTTGTTGTAGTCGTTGAAGCAAAAATTGATCTCTTCGTTGTATTGTTTGGCCTTTTCTATTATTCATCTATTGTTAGCTATTACCGTATATACTCGTGTATAAGCCGACCCGTGTATAAGCCGACCCCCCTACTTTTGCCCCCAAAACCTGGGAAAATCTATTGACTCGCGTATAAGCCGAGGGTGGACTCCAGCACAGGTATACAACCCCCAGCAGTGAGGTATACAGCAGCCTCCCCAGTGGTAGTATACAGCAGCCTCCCCAGTGGTAGTATACAGCAGCAGCCCCAGTGGTAGTATACAGCAGCCCCAGAGGTATATGCAGCCCCAGAGGTATATGCAGCCCCAGAGGTGTATACAGCAGCCCCAATATACAGCAGCCCCAGTGGTATTGCAGCCCCAGTGGTATTGCAGCCCCTATATACAGCAGCCCCAGTGGTATTGCAGCCCCTATATACAGCAGCCCCAGTGGTATTGCAGCCCCAGTGGTATTGCAGCCCCTATATACAGCAGCCCCAGTGGTATTGCAGCCCCAGTAATGCAGGGCCCCTATATACAGCAACCCAGTGGTATTGCAGCCCCTATATACAGCAGCCCCAGTGGTATTGCAGCCCCAGTGGTATTGCAGCCCCTATATACAGCAGCCCCAGTGGTATTGCAGCCCCAGTGGTGTATACAGCAGCCCCAGTGGTATTGCAGCCCCAGTGGTATTGCAGCCCCTATATACAGCAGCCCCAGTGGTATTGCAGCCCCAGTAATGCAGGGCCCCTATATACAGCAGCCCCAGTGGTATTGCAGCCCCAGTAATGCAGGGCCCCTATATACAGCAGCCCCAGTGGTAGTATACAGGCAGCCTCAGTAATGCAGGGCCCCCCCTCATGCTCCGGTCTCCTGTAAAGCAAGTTATACTTATCAGTGCCCGCTGCCGTCCGCGCCCGCCGCTGCCGACATCCCGATCCTCCGTCTTCATGCATCTTCTTCCTGTTTCCTGTGCGCGTCGCCGGTAATGACGTCACTGCCTGCGACGCGCACAGAGCAGGAAGAAGATGAATGAAGATGGAGGATCGCATGTCGGCAGCGGCGGGCGCGGACGGCAGCGGGCACTGATAAGTATAACTTGCTTTACAGGTGACCGGAGCATGAGGGGGGGGGCCCTGCATTACTGGGGATGCGGGGGCTGCTGTATACCGCTGTATACAGCAGCCCCCGCACTGACTCGCGTATAAGCCGAGGGGGGTACTTTTCAGCCCAATTTTTGGGCTGAAAAACTCGGCTTATACGCGAGTATATACGGTATATATATTTTTTTCTCTGCCTTTTCTGAACTCTGGATGTTCCTCTTGCCTCGCAGCTCTTTGTCAAAGTAAGGTTGTAGCCATCTTTGTAGGATAGTCAGTAGTATTTTGCTGGCATGTGGTATGAGTACTATAGTCCAATAGTTTCCAGTCAGTAGCATCTCCCTTCTTAGGAATAGGAATAAACACTGATCTTGTTGAGTCCTTGGGCCATTTACCAGTTGTCCATATTTGTTGACACAGGCGTGTGATTATATCAATTGCTGCATCTGAAGACTTTATTAGCTCAATGGGAACATTGACACATCCTCATTCTTTGTTTTTTGAGAAAAGCTTTTTTTTAATTTTTCATTGAAAATAAAGGATTTTATAAATTTGTGTAAATATGGCTTGATATATACATGGTAAGGTTGTTCTAAGATAGTAAATGGCAGAGTGTATATTTCAAGCTTGGCTGCCTCAAGTAAAAAAAAAAATAAAAACAAATAAACCAAAACTGGGAGGGAAAGAGGGGGTATTGTCTGGAACAAGTACTCTTCCTTAGTCTTTCCTTCAGAGTTGTGCAGGATTCACCAACACCGTGACTGACCTCTGACACCAGGATGGACCTCCGACCTTTAGATGTATCTCTATATGGTGGCTCTATCAAACATGTATCTATGTAGGTGCTTCCCCCAGTAGTAGCTGCTCTTGATACAACACTGTAGGTTGGTAACAAGTTCTAATGTCGTCCCGAATGCATTGTGGGAGCAGAGAGATGAAACTTTCCCATGTTTCAAAGAAAGACTGCATCTTTTCCTTCTTGTGCAAGGAGGCCTCAACCCAATCTATCTTAAGCAAGAATGATAGTTTTTCTAAAAAGATCTTAAATGGGGGGCTAAGTCGTGAATCCACACCTAAAGGATGGCCTTAACACCTGCTGTCGCCATCATGTGTAGCAGTTTACAGGCCCCCAGAGAGCATGTATATTTATCTAGCTCTAGATATCCAAAGATGGCCCATAGAGGAAAAGTTTGTCAGATGTGTAGTGGGAAATTGTCATATTCTGGTCCAGAAGGGCCAGGCATGCCTACAGGCAATTGACAAGATTGGCTTCAGGGAAGCGGCACTTAAAGCACTCGGAGGTTGTGTATTGCTCCATTTTATGACCCTTCTGGGGGGTTAGATAGGATCTGTGGCAGATTTTCAATCTCATTTTAAGACAACAGGCTGAGGGGAGGGATTTGTGGGCTTCGTCCAGAGCTTTCAGAATTGTGCTGTAGGATAAGGCAGGGTCATCGATCTGCCATTTTGTTAGCCGGGATTGGTATTGCTCATAGTCCAGAGCGAAATTGATAAATTTATAATTGGAGGCTATTTGGCCGGATTAGGTGTTAGATTTTGTGAACCATCTAAGCAGGTGTGGGCTCCACTCCCGCTCAGGGAGATGAGTTATTATCTTTGTCACATAACTCTTAGCCTGTAGGTATTGGAATGAGGGGAATGTAGTGGTAGGGTATTTAGATTGCAGTTCCTCTATTGAATACATATGGTGTTCCCCTGGGTGGATCAGATGTCTGATGGATGTTATACCCTGAGAGTGGAACCGATAGAAGACTGGATGGGCATGCCTGTGTTGAAAATATGGGTTACCAATGAGTGGTAGGAGGAAAGATGTTTGGGGAGAGAGTTGAAACTGTTGGCATATTTTCTGCTTTCCATGTAGACACCTGGAGGGGGTTCACCCTCAGCTCGGGCAGAAACTCAGTATATGGTAGTTGTAGGAGAGCCAGCCCTGGTGTGAGACAGCACTCTAAGTCATACTGGGCATAGCAGGAGGTCCCCCCTAGCCAGTCCACCACCATTCAGAATAGGGATGCTAAATTATAGTGTCTAATATCAGGGAAGTTTATCCCCCGTTTCTCTTCAGTTGTTGGAGTAATTTATAGGCAATACGGGTCTTCTTTCCCTCCCAGATAAATGAGCGGTATAGATAGTTGATACGTTTCTCCTCTTTGGGGGCTAAGTAGATTAGGAGATTGCAAAAAAGATAGAGGAGATGTGGGAATTCTGTCAATTTAATAAAGTCTAAGGTAAAGGCCCTGTCACACATAACGAGATCGGTAACGAGATCACTGTAACGTCACAGATTTTGTGACGCAACAGCGATCCCGTTAGCGATGTTGTTCTGTGTGACACGCACCAACGATCTGGCCCCTGCTGTGAGATCGTTGATTGTTACATGTGGCACCCCATGGGTTAATGTGCCACAATAACATCACATGGGTTCTCTCCCCACTACACACTGACAAACACTAGCACCTCTGGGCCAAGAGGGGGAGCACAACCTGCTTCCTTATATACTTTTGCTCATGAGGGAGAGCTCAGTTCAGCTCGGAGCAGGGCTGTGAAGAGCACGAGCTAGTGCAGAACTTAGTGCAGACCTAGTGAGGGTCAGAGGAACAGGAGAACGACAGACTGAGGAACACGTCTGGGAGCTGGAGTGATACCTTCACTCGCCCCAGAAGAACGCACAGAACGGACACCGGATCCGGTACTGTGTCTGACACCCACAGCACAGTGAATCCAGGAACAGAGGGATTTCTAGATGCCCCTAGTACCAGTGCAAAGCAACACGGAGGGGTCAGCACAACACAGAAGACTCAAGTTGCCTAGCCAAGTGGTACCAACAGACCACAGAGAGAGAGACGTGAGAAGTCCCAGCAGCTCAGCTAATAGCAGCAGCCAGGACACACACACAGTGCAGCACAAGGAAGCTGACGACCCCGGACAGGGTGGGAAGAGAGCTCAGCCCCATTACAGACTCCGTGGACTATAATCGGCAATAACATCAGCAATAAGGCTTTGGAAAACAGCAAAACTGTGAGTCTGTGTATTGATTGCGACCTTTGCTCCACATTCAGCACAGAGAGCTTCCCCCTGCTACAAGCCTGTCAGCTCTGCAGCCTCAGGAGAGAAGGAGAAGTGCACCAGTGTCTACCAATTGTGAGTGTGTGTCCTTTAACCCCGTCTCCAACATCTATACCCCTTATAGACTATACCATCACTGCCCCGGGGAATACAGTTCTACCCACAGGAACTAGACCATCTAAGCTGCCACTACATCATCCCCTGAGGTTCTGCAGCAGTGGCAGCCCCCTTACTGGCCGCATATAGTGGGTGGCGTCACGATTTACATTTCCCCTGTAAATAATCCCCTTTTTATTGCCGAGCCCGGGACACGGTCCGGACCAAGCCACCCGTGACTTCCTCGGCACCATCCGGTCCGGTACCGAGTACCCCCGTCCCGAGGGGTCCGACATACACACTGCTCTGGATCATTTCTATGTCATTGCGCTCCCGCTGGGAACGCTACATCGTTGTGTGTGACAGGGACAATGACCAACGATCTCAATGCTACACTATGGAGTGACAATTCCCAATGACCTCGGTATAATTCTGGATCGCTGGTGCATCGTTTTTCACATCGCTGGTGAGATACATACCTGTTTGACATCTTAACAGCGATGTGAAAACCGACGCACCAGCGATCTCTGCACATCGTTATCGGGATCGCTGATGCGTCGTTATGTGTGACTGGGCCTTAAGTCTAAGATATAATAGGTTAAAATCTTTCCATTTAGCTAAAGTGAAGTTTAGGTTGTTAAGGTATGAGTTGATGTTGGTTTTGAATAGATGCCTCAATACTTGCACTCCCAGGAATTTTAGTGATCTAGTGTTCCAAAGGCATTGTCCACAATGGTCTGGAGGGGCTGCGTAGTGTCATCACTTCTGTTTTGTCCCAGTTAATAGCATAGCCTAATAGGCCTCTCATGATCTCTAGCTCGCGTATAAGAGAATGCAGAACTTGTTTGGGGTTAGTTACTATCAGCAGGACATCATCTGTGAATGTGGCGACCTTGAGCTCCCTTGAGGAAAACCTCAAGTCCCCTAAAAGTAGGGGTCTGCAACAAATGGCACACAACTCCCGGCAAAAATTATGGAATCACCTGGCTCAGAACATGTCCATTCAGTTGTTTAATTTTGTAGAAAAAAAGCAGATTACAGACATGGCACAAAACTAAAGTCATTTCAAATGGCAACTCTCTGCCTTGAAGAAACACTAAAAGAAATCTTGAAAAAAAAATGTGCTAGCCAGTAACGGTTACTTTTGTAGACCAAGCAGGGGGAAAAAATATGGCATCACTCAAATCTGAGGAAAAAAATATGGAATCAACCTGTAAATTTTCATTCCCAAAACTAGCACCTGCATCAAATAAGAACTGCTCATTAGTCTGCATCTAAAAAGGAGATTCCACTTGAGAAAGACGGTACTACACCGTCGAAACATGTCGTGGCGGATGGAGGATTTTCAATAAAAGGACTTTCCAGTCAGCAGAGTCCTCAGCTTTGTTTTGGAGCGCTCAGCACGAGACCGTGCAAATTGAATTCACAAATCCTATCTAAAAAGGAGTGATCACACCTTGGAAAGCTGTTGCACCAAGTGGACTGACATGAATCATGGCTCCAACACGAGAGATGTCAATTGAAACAAAGGAGAGGATTATCAAACTCTTAAAAGAGGGTAAATCAACATGCAATGTTGCAAAAGATGTTGGTAGTTCACATTCAGCTGTGTCTAAAATCTGGTCCAAATAAAAATAACATGGGAAGGTTGTTAGAGGGAAACATACTGGTAGACCAAGGAAGACATCAAAGCGTCAAGACCGGAAACTTAAAGCAATATGTCTCCAGGAACAGGAAATTCACAACAAAACAAATGAGGAACGAATGGGAGGAAACTGGAGTCAATGTCTGTGACCGAACTGTAAGAAACCGCCTAAAGAAAATGGGATTTACATACAGAAAAGCTAAACAAAAGCCATCATTAACACCTAAACAGAAAAAAACAAGGTTACAATGGGCTAAGGAAAAGCAATCGTGGACTGTGGATGACTGGATGAAAGTTATATTCAGTGATGAATCGCGAATCTGCATTGGGCAAGGTGATGATGCTGGAACTTTTGTTTGGTGTCGTTCGAATGAGATTTATAAAGATAACTGCCTGAAGACAACATGCAAATTTTAAACAGTCATTGATGATATGGGCTGCATGTCAGGTAAAGGCACTGGGGAGATGGCTGTCCTTACATCTCCAATAAATGCCCAAGTTTACATTGATATTTTGGATAATTTTCTTATCCCATCAATTGAAAGGATGTTTGGGGATGATGAATTCATTAATCAAGATGATAATGCATCCTGCCATAGAGCAAAAACTGTGAAAACATTCCTTGAAAGAAGGCACATAAGGTCAATGTCATGGCCTGCAAATAGTCCGAATCTCAATCCAATTGAAAATCTTTGGTGGAAGTTGAAGAAAATGGTCCATGACAAGGCTCCAACCTGAAAAGCTGATCTGGCAACAGCAATCAGAGAAAGTTGGAGCCAGATTGATGATGAGTACTGTTTGTCACTCATTAAGTCCATGCCTCAGAGACTGTTGTAAAAGCCAGAGGTGGTACAACAAAATACTAGTAATGTATTTGAGTGTTGTTTTGTTTGTTTCTTTGTCATGATTCCATAATTTTTTCGTCAGAATTCAGTGATTCCATAATTTTTCTCTCTGCTTGATCTACAAAAGTGACAGTTACTGGTTAGCACATTTTTTTTTTCAAGATTTCTTTTAGTGTTTCTTCAAGGTAGAGAGTTGCCATTTGAAATAACTTTAGTTTTGTGCCATGTCTGTGATCTGCTTTTTTTCTACTAAATTAAACAACTGAATGGACATCCTCTGAGCCAGGTGATTTCATAATTTTTGCCAAGAGTTGTAGTAGGTTGGTCAATAGAAAGGTTAAATAGGAGGGGTGGCAGAGGGCATTCCTGTTTGACTCCTCGAAAGAGGTCTATGGTTGGTGCACTGCATACATTGACCGCCACGTAGATGTTTGCATTCATGTGGAGGTATAGAATATATTGCAGGAAACTAGGGCCAAAATTCCCCCTGCCCAGCACTTTATATAAAAAAGGCCATGCCACTTTGTTGAAGGCCTTTTCAGCATTTAGACTCATCAGCAGTGGCGTAACAACCACGGTCGCAGGGGTCGCAAGTACACCCGCCGACAATAAATCAGGAAAAAATCCAGCACCAGATGTTAATCTTCATTTCTATTATGCTTTTATATAGTGTTCCATAAGCATCTAAGTCATGTAGCTGAGGGAACGCAGTCCCAAGCTGGATGCGTTTTGGATTTACATCCTTTATCTACAGCATGTTAAAAGACATTTCCCTAGTTGTATATATTCAAACTCTAAAACCCCCACCCATGAAACACATATGGGGTAATTAACTGTGAGTAAAAATTAATCCTTTGAATATCAGGTTGAAGAAGACCTGTTATATAGAAGCTGCTACCTGTATTTATTACATACTACCAGTTTGTACAGATTTGACTCATAATACTCATTTTAAACAAATATTCATCAACCATGTACACACATAGCAAATCATACAGTAGCGTAACAACCACGGTCGCAGGGGTCCGAAGTGTGGCCGGGCCTGGAGGCACAGGGGCCCGGCGCTCGCCGACCCCTGCGACCCATGCACCTGTTTGCATGGATGTGCGTCCCTGCCCGGCCGGTCCCCAGGCAGCTGATCACGGCTGCTAGAGGACTGGCAGGCACTGTAACTTTAAAATTCCCACAACCGTTTCGTGCTACAATGTGATGAGGTCATGTGACCTCTTCACAGTCGGGATGGAGCTGCTGGCGGGAATGGTAAGTGTGAGCTCCATTCAGGAGCAGAAGAGCCTCCACAGCTTCTGGAGAGGGAGAGAGTGGAGTGGGGAGTGTGTGTGTGTGGGGTTGAAGGGCTGTACAGTGGGCAGTGTGTCTGTGTGTGGGGGTGGAGGATTGTACAGAGGCCAGTGTGACTGGGTGAGTGGGGTAGGTTGCACAGGGCGCATTGTGTCTGTGTGGGGAGGATGTATGCTATATGGAGGGCTAGGAGGCTGCATTATTTCGTTATACTATATGAAGGGCTGTGACGTTGCATTATATGATATGAAGGGCTATGATGCTGCATTATATTATCTGGAAGGCTGTGATATTGTATTATATTATCTGTAGGGCTGTGACACTGCATTATATTATCTGGAGAGCTGTGATGCTGCATTATATTATTTGGAGGGCTGTGATGCTGCATTATATTATATGAAGGGCTGTGACACTACATTAAATTATTTGGAGGGCTGTGACGCTGCATCATATTATATGAAGGGCTGTGAAGCTGCATTATATTATTTGGAGGGTTGTGATGCTGCATTATATTATCAGTAGGGCTATGAGGCTGCATTATATTATATGTAGACCTATGAGGTGGCATTATATTATCTGGAGGGCTATGAGTCTGCATTATATTATATGACGGGTTATGAGGCTGCATTATATTATGTGGATGGCTACGAGGCTGCATTATTCTATGCGGAAGGATATGACGCTACATTTTTCTATATGGAGGGCTATGAGGCTGCATTTTACTATATGGAGGGCTTTGAGGCTGCATTATACTATATGGAGGTCTGTGAGGCTGCATTATACTATATGGAGGACTGTAAGGCTGCATTATACTATATGGAGGGCTGTGAGGCTGCATTATACTGTATGGAGGGCTCTGAGGCTGTATTATACTATATGGAAGGCTGTGAGGCTGCATTATACTATATGGTAGGCAGTGAGGCTGCATTTTACTATATTGGAGGACCATATATACCAGGATAAGTGCCATATTACAGGAGTAGGATCATATATAGTAGGATAAGGGACATTAACACATAATGAAGGGGAAAGGAGTCAAGTTGTGAGTCTTTATAGGATTTAGAATGGTACATGGGGCCCTTTCATCTGACCAATGTGGGCGCACGGGGGAAGGGGGGACCCAGGTCGAAATTTCACACCCGGGCCCTTCAGGGCTCTAGTTACACCACTGCTCATCAACATTGCGGGCAGTCTCGATGCGTCTTGGGCCAAGACTGTAGCCGTGACTGCCAGGCATATGTTTTCCACACTGCTCCATACTTGAGTACAGCCCATCTGGGCTTCACAAAAAAGGCCGGGTATTATCAGTTGTAAACAGTTTGCTAAGATCTCAGCCAAGAGTTTGTAGTCATGGTTGAGGAGTGAGATTGAGCGGTATGATTGTGGTAGTAATGAGATAACTATGGTGCATGAGTCAGTAAATCGATCAATGGGGATCCCCTGAAGGAAAGCTGTGTTGCAGAGGTTGGTCAGAGTAGGTACTAAGTCAGGAGATAGTATATTGTAGTATTCAGCAGACAAACAATCAGGATCAGGGCCCGGGGTCTAACTGCTGGATGCATCTGCTATGGCTCATCTCACTTCATCTTCTATTATCCCTGAGTCCAGCATTACTTGTTGTTCAGTGGTCAGGTATGGGAGATTAATTAGGTTCAAGGAGGAGTTAATCGATGGGAGGTTGGTGGGGGAGACTCTGTAGAGGTCTTCACAGTAACCACTAATCTCTTCCTGGTCAGTCATCTGCAAACCTGTTGCGGAGTTCTGTAGTTTAAGAATTGGTCTGTAGGGTTGTTTGCTTTTCGTTAAGCTCGCTAATAATTTACCCATCTTATTTCCCCAACGATAAAACTTATTTAGATTCAGTTGGACTTGCCAGTGTGATTGGGAATGTATGAGGGAGTCCAGTAGGTGTTTGGCCATGGAGTAAGCTTGTTGTATATCAGGGAATGTTGCTAAGGCGAACGCCGTCTGAGCCTGGAGAAGGGAAGTGTGCAAGGCATCAAATTTCTTTCTATGTGTTTTCCTCCTACACAACAGATAACTGATGATATGGCCTCTCATAATAGCCTTAGAAGTGGCCCAGAGCAAAGGGGTATTGTCAGTGTGAATGATATTGCCATCTTGGAAATCTTTCCAGTGTAATTTAAGGAAGGTTTTGAAATCATCTGATTCTGCCAGGTAGGATGGAAACCTCAAATGTTTCGTCCGAGGGCTTGGCTATGCTAGCGTTAGGAACTGTGAGTTAGGAGCATGGTCTGAGATCAATATTGGTGAATACGGGGGTCGTGGGGTTGGGTGAATAGTTGTGAGCAAATGAGGAAGAAGTCAATCTGGGAGAAGGACTGATGGGTGAGAAAGTGTCAAGTGTACTATCTAGCTGTGGAGTCTGTCACTCTCCATGGGTCGCAGAGTGAGAGCTGTTCCATGAGTTGTAGGAAGGATGTGGTTGCTGCTGAGGTCTGTGGAGAGGGTGAGGAAAGGTCTAGGGTGGGACATTGTACTAGATTAAAGTCTCCTCCCACAATCAAGCAACCAGGCCCAAGTTCTAGGACAACTTGGAGAATCGATGTGTAGAAGATGTGTTGGTCATGGTTAGGAGTGTAGAGGTTGATCAAGAAGTATATTTTCCCAGCTATTTCCACCCTCAGAATCAAGTATCTGTCCTGAATGGAGCATGGTATGCCCTTCTTGATGAGAATGGCTACTCCATGTGATGAAGTATGCGAAGCAGTGTAGCAAACTCCTATTCAGGTGGTTAGCAATTTACCAGGCTTGTCAGCCCTCCAGTCTGTTTCCTAAAGGAAGACCACATCTGTTGAGATTCGCTTTAGGTGAATTAAGACCTTTTTATGTTTGAGAGGGGTGTTAAGTCCCTCCACGTTCAATAATAATAATAATCTTTATTTATATAGCGACAACATATTCTGCAGAGGTTCATATTCAAACAATCATAAGAAACAGTTATCAGAAAGTACAATAATTAAAGCAAAATAATGAAAGCCCTGCTCATAAAACCTTACAATCTAACAATGAGGTGGGGGTGACACAAAGTACAGGTGCTTATTTACAATAATGGTATAGTCAACTTGAGGAAATGAGAAACAGGAGCAGTATAAGTGGCCACCAACCATTATTCGTGATGCATTTGAGACAGGTGGAGGGGATAGGCTATGGTTAAATGACTTTGACTAGGATCATGATAGGCCACCCTAAAAAGATGTGTTTTTAGGGATCTCCTGAAACTATGTAAGTTGTGAATAGACCTAATTTCTTGGGGTAGAGAATTCCAGAGAATTGGTGCAGCTCGGGATAAGTCTTGGAGCCGAGAGTGGGAGGTTCGGATTTATGTAGAAGTTTGTCTAGAGTCACTTCCAGAGCAAAGAGAACAGGTGAGGTGATAGACAGAGATGAGGGTGGAGAGGTAGGGAGGTGCTGCACTGTGAATAGCTTTGTAGGTGAGATGACAGGAACCTCGAGTGTGCTGAGTTGTAAGTGGTGTCAGGGTCTGGTGTTTGAAGATTACTCATCCTGGGTCCCAGGGCAGGGTCGGAGCAGCATACGGCTGTAGGATGTGTTCATCCCAGTTGGTCCCAGCAAGATACAGGAGTTAACACGTAGTGAAGGTATCATCAGTGGTGGGTTCCGCATGGATTAGTACCTGAGTTAAGAAGTGGAAGACCATAAGATGGTAAAAACAGGGATAGGTTACAAAAAGAACATGTTCAACGTTGCAAATCAGTGACAACAGCTCACCAAAAAGGCTCCGTGTGAGCCATGTCATCACTGGGAAAAAAATTACATTATGGAAATGACAGTCTTCCTGTAGTAGAAGGTAGCATAGATAACAGGTTTGCGGCTTATCCTCTGTGGCTTCTCTAGCACAGCAAAATCTTCTCTCTGCCACTCGGGGCCTTCGTAAATAATTACGTGGTCACCCTCTTGGACATTGAGCTTAGCTGGGTAGAGTAGTTGGAATCTAATGTTTTTTTCAGTCAGTAGATGACAGATGGGCCCGAATGCTTTGCGTTTCTGAGTTATGGCTGGGGAGAATTCCTGGAAGATTAGAATCTCTGAACCATGGACAGTCAATTCTCGTTGCCGTCGGTGTGCTCTCAAGACCTTTTCTTTCACTGCCCATTTGAAGATACAGAGAGGGGAGCACACATAGCACGGTAAAAGAGGGACACCAAGGATTTACCTATAGAGATCCACTCACCTTGAGAAGTTGTGAGGGTCACAACCACCTGAACACACATGGCCGCTACAGAACCCGTGAAGGATGCAAAGGAAAAATATGGATGATTGGGAGTTTTTCCGCACTGACCACAGGAGACTGCAGGCTGTTAGATCATCTGTAAGATTATGCCCTGATAAAGTATCCTGCAGGCTACAAAACGCGTAGGCAAACTGTGTGCGGTGTGCAGTGTGGGAATAAAAGGACTCTTCATTATCCGGTCTCCTTTGGTCAGCGCGAAAAAACTCCCGATCATCCATATTTTTTCCACAGCCCATTTGAGGTACTTTGTTACGACTGGGCGAGGTCTACCATTTTCCACTGCCCTGGTTGGGCCCTGGGGGGCTTAGTCTTTGCGCTTGCTCTATAACCATTGGGTCTTTGCCAAGATCTATCCAAAGGGCAGCTGGGAGGTCTCTTGTAAGGTATTCCATGAGATGTTCACCGCCCACCGACTTCGGGATGCCCACAAAATACACGTTGTTGTAGCGATCTCTGTTCTCCAAGTCCTCCAGCTTATCGCGCATTTCCAGCTCTGTGGCCTTACTTTGTTTGAGAGAGGCCCTCAGTTCCATGATCTCCTTTTTGTTGGACTGGATTCTGCTTTCTGTGACATTTTGGGAGTTGGTGGTAATTAGAGCCATGGCTGTGGCGAGGGCAGCATGGAGGGCATCAAACCGCTGGTCAAGCTGGAGCATCAAGAATTTGGAGACCTCTTGAGCTAACGAAATTACTTGTGAAGAGTGTTGCTCTTGCTTGGCGGAGAGATCAAAGTGACATGATAGCGTGGAAAGCTGCGGTGGGGATAAATTGGCATCCACCTGTGATTCAGGCGCAGAGCCCACTGATGAAGAGGCGGGTTGGCAGTGTGGGTTCTTAGCAGGTTGTTTAGCTGGTTTCGGGGTGGACTTGCCTTTGTACATTGTGGGTGACAATTGTGTGCAGGGCAATAGGAGCTCTTGTAGGGTGGTGGGTTTCTTTGTTTGGGTTTTATTATGTATTTGTTCATCACAATTCCCCGGTAGCAGGGAGAAGTAGTGGTTCAGCGGGCAGCAGATGGGATTAGCAGATTGCCTGGTTACTGATCACAGTGGGATAGAGAGTAGGAACACTGTCATAGTCTGACTACTATATCATAGTCTTGTTTGGTGGGGAAGGGTGGATAAAAAGTTCAATAACAAGCTGTGTCTTTGGACATGGGATTTGACCCCCTTAATGACAAAAAATGGCTATATCCCTTATGGCTTTGAACTGTCACTGTGTGTAATCACTGTCTTTTGTCTAGGGGTTGATGAATGTTAAGCCACCACAATGCCTCACCAGATAATTAGAGATTCATAGGCAAACAGGGTTCAATCAGCTGTAGTGCAGTGTGGTCAGGTGTGCATCCCAAGATGTACTTTATCCGCAGTTTACAGTGTAGAGATTTGCTGTGATGATCAGTACAGTATCTCCTTTATCTTTGGGGGGTATGTTGAGGGTGTAAAATGGGGCCCACACAACTGCCCCTCCTCCCAAACTGTCCGGTGTTGTGAGGGCATACACTTAGGTACAGTCCCCTTTATGGCCTCACTATGTTGTTGTGATAATTCTTTAATTCTTCCTCTAGTCTGATGTGTAGTGTAACAGTGTCAGATTCTCAGCAGCAGCCACGTGTGAGGAGAGAGTGTTGGTTCCTGTCACTTTAATTAGCTGTAGTCTGGTGGCCAGTGACCCTGCTCCCAGAGTGTTGCCTCACTGACTGAGCCAGCTGAGGGTTAATTTCACTTGGAGACACACTTCTCTTTGCCTGTGTTGACAGTCCAGTGCACCCCAGTAGAGAATCCTCTTATCAGCAACAGTACAGAGTAGACCTAGACCTTTACAGCTCTGTCACGCTCTGGAACCCTCACTTGAGGTCAGACCTCAGCTGCACACACCACAGCAAGCAGACACGGCCACCGATCAGCAGCACAGGAGAGACTACACATCAGGGGGACTCACCACTGGTGCTGTGCGGCCATCTTGCCGGCCCACAGAGTGGCGGATCTTGTCTCCGGTAACCAGGTAGTGTGGCCTTTCAGGTACAGGGCTGGGTTTTGGAGAGGGGTGCTAGTCCTTGACTGCCTGGTCAGCTCCTGCAGCAGTCGATCAGATGAGGGAGAGCAGAGCTGTCAGGAGTGGATACCGTTTTTGGCTGTTGGTGCTGGCCCCCATAGGCCCTAGATGGGCCTCAGACACAGAAGGAAATTGCTGTATTACCCAGCTGGGGATGGTGTGGCTGAGTGCCGCCGTGGGGATCCTCTAATTTTCCTGATGTTAGTGGGTTTAGTTAGGATGCTTAGGGGAGCTCTACAGAGATGAGATGCCTTGGATATTCTCTGTGAGTCCAGGAGCTCTCTCACATGCATCTTGTGGTGTTGGCAGCAATTTTGGAATCCGGTTTTTGACAAAAGCTAAATCGCAGCAACGACTTCATTCACCAAGATGTTCAGTTTGCTATAATTTTTCAAGTCTTACTTTCTGCCTGTATCACTGAGTCATTCTTGTAGAGATGCTTCATATACTCTTTTCATTTTTCCTAGATTTGTTCTGGCTCAGTTAGTTTGTTCACATTGGTGTCTTTCAACATTTCTACTCTAAGTTGAAACTTTTGATCTTTTGGTATGTCTTCCTGGTCTTACCCTTCAGATGTTCATTTTCTATCTTAGTACACATGGCTCTCTTTAGTCTTTTACTGATCTTGTCTTTGTCCTCCTTGTTACTTTTTTCTTTTGCCATTCGTCTTTAATGATCTTTGGGGTTTCTTCTGTTAACCATGACATACTTTTTCATTTAGACGAAAAAACTTAATGTTGTTAATAAAACTGCATCTTCAATATAATAAAAGTATTTCATATGGATTATAAAATAGGAACATAAAGAACTTAGAAAAATTATTTGGTATTTATCTTGAAGCAGTCTCCACCTTAAGTGTGCAAAGGAATTGCATTCTGAAAAAGATGAGATTTGGTTTTAGGGCCTGCTCATCCCAGTATACTAGCACAAATATGATTCATAGTTAATACTCAGATTTTTCAAAGACATTTTTGTCAAAATTATTATTTTGCACAATTTTATGGGGTCATCCTCTTTTTTTATGTCATAAGAAAAAGTCTTTTTGGTGGAGGATACTTGGTGAAAATACTGTTTTAATAAAAGGTCTTTTCCTCATCAATAATATATTGTATATTAGAGGGTTAATTAATTAAGGGAATGATTCTCATACGTGCAAAAGACCCTTTAGTAATGTGTGTATATATAGAACCTTGTGTTGTTCTCTGTATGTCACACTTGAGAAAGGCGCTAGCTGAAATGCGTCATGGACATCTACTTTATTGTATGCAATGTAGAATGAAAAGAATAAACTAGAAGAAAACAGAAATCAATTGCGAGTGCTGGTCTTTCTGTGGAAATCTAGATCATATGGGTTATCTTGTTTAAAAAATTGTAAAAAAATATATAATAAAGAAATGAGATGAAGCAGTAGACATTTAGGGTAAATTATTTGTGTTTTTTTTTATCTTTTGGCATTCACTGACATTTGCTTCTCACTCCAAGTTCCTCAAAAAAGCACACACAAGTATAGTCATTTTTCTTCAATTTTCGAAGCGAAAAGTAGCATGTTGAAAATGTTGCAAAAATTGCTCCAAAATATCTGGTGAACATAAAATCACTCTATTGGAGGACTGGAGTACATGTGCATAAATGATGGATCAGGTAGAAACCGTGCCTAAATGGTGAAAAAAAAAATAGAATGAAAAAAAAACAATTGGACACATATAAAGTGGACTTGAAAAAATATGCAAATTTAAAGATGAGTTTATTGCAAATATATATATGTATATATGTATTACAACATAAACAAAAAAAGGCACAAATGCAAAAGTGAATCGGGCAAAAGTGGTACAAATGTTAAAATAAAGCAAAAGTGGTACAAAGGCAAAAGTGGTACAAATGTTAAAATAAAGCAAAAGTGGTACAAAGGCAAAAGTGGTACAAATGTTAAAATAAGGTTAAAGCAGCCAGTAAAAACGTATAGTACTTTCCAAATCTTTCAAGAACAGATTGTGTATCTGAAGCGGGTGCTCAGGGGCATAAGCTTTATGCATTAAAATTTTGAATACATTCTGTTCCCAATTGCTCTAGTTAACACATCTCCTGAGCCTTTAATCTGCATGTAGAATGGATATAACTCACTTGGGGCAAAGGTAAATGAATATGATCATGAGGACAGAAGCGATCCGTGTACAGGCATATTTTACTTTACTGATATACAGTATATGATTTAGGACAACCATGGTGCTCACTTACAACTAATAGAGCAATGAAATTTTCCTAATACATCTTATGTAAACATGGAACTCATGTGCATATTGACTCTTCATTGTGCTCACATGCGTATACATAAGACGAGTGCTATCTGATGTTTTATCAGATATCATACGGACCAATCTTATACTGTTGAGCAATGCCGATCAGTATTTTTTGTCTTATGCCAATTTGGCATATGTAGCCCAAATCATATGGCATCCACCCATTCAAGTCTATAGATGTGTGGAACCATCAGACTACACCGATTTCCATGGATTCTCAAAATGGAGAAGATGGAGAAATTTTCTTCTCCTTATACTCCTGATTTTCTCATGCAAGAGAATCGAATTACTGTAAATTAAGCAGATATTCTGATCAAACTCAGTCAGAATTTGATCAAAGTGTCATTACCATAATTGATCTGGTTCTCAATGGTTCTATTACCCCTGCCTATCTAATGATTCCTCCAGGATGGTGGCCATGAAATTTTAATTTCACGGGGTGGGTCTCTGAGCTTCTGACTCACCGCGGCCGGGACTCCGGTTTAGACAGGCGATGCTTCCTTCCTCCTTGTCACGGGTGGACCGCGCCTGCCGGTAGTGGGGCCCGGTGTAGTGCAGATCAAAAGGGTTGAAGACGTCTTGCGGGAATAGATTAAAGGGGTTTTCAATTTATTCGTGACGCCACCTATGAGTAGTTTCGGTAAGGACTACCGACGCTGCGGAACCTCCGGGGGATGGATAGCAGCAAGATGGAACGCTCCCCACAGGCTGAGCGGTGATCCCCGGAGGCTGGAGCTGCTTAAGATGTTGTGCGGCAGCTGCGGTTACCTTGTAGTGTAGACGGACAGTTCATAAGGAAGCACGGACACAGAAAGTCTCTGCAACGGGTCTTTACTGTAACCAGCAGGCAGTACATGGTATACAGCTTACGGGTAGTAGACCGGGTGGACTCAGCAGTGATGGTGTCCCTTAGAAATCCGCAGTGTTCCTCCATTCTAACTAAGTAGTTGCCAGTGTCGCCCAGGAATACCAGATCGGGTACGGGGAGGCTGCTTCAATGCCCTATCCATGATGTACGTTCTGGATGTTTTGGGGAGCCTTTGATCCCTCAGTGGGTACACCGCTGGTTAGACGACTGGAAGTTGGCTGGTGGTGGGGTGCTCCTGTGAAGCTGCTCCTCCACGTTTCTGGTTCGCGTAGCAGAGGTGAACTGCTGCCAGCTTCGGTACCAGTGAACTGGCTGTGAGTTGTGGGCACGGGAGTCTTTTGGGAACCCGTGGTTATGATGCCCAATCCCGGTTGTTAAGGCCTCAGGTGCTGACTCCCGACCGGTGACGGCCCGGGGGCTGCACGGGGTGCGGAGCCCCCGCTCCTACTCCAAGTTCAAGTTCTCGACTCTTCTTGTCTTTCTTCTAGACTACAGTCTGTGTTCTCCTACACACTTCCCTAGCACTCCGCCCACCAGGACCTAGGATTGGCCCTCTGTTCTAGGTGATGCATGCAGGGTTGGATTTCTAAGTTAACCAGGTCACTGCTGTGTCAGAGAATATTGCGGCTGCATTTATGGCTGCAATACCCTCTTGTGACGCACTCGTTGCGGGGCGCCACACACCCCCTTGGTTGAATACGCTTGTCCCCAAGCGTCACACTACCCACATTACAGAGATTTTTATATTTTATAACAGGTATAACACTTTTATTAATGACAGGTCATTATATGGCATAAAAGTGAAGTAGGTAAATAAACAGGTTAACACATTGCGCGGACCCGGCGGGCGGTCGGCTGTCCAAAGTTCAGGCTGTAGTCGCGGTGTTATTTGCCAACAGGAAGAAGTCTCTTAGCAGAAAAGTTCAAACAACAAGTCACTTATGGAGGGCAGTGTTCCGGACTCGTATAGCAAACCACCCGTCACAGCATACATGTCGCTCATAGGTTACAATGTCCCCTCTATACAAGTCTCAGTTTGGATGCCCTCGCGGTAGGTGCGATTCCACATCACGACGCCCCACAAATACTTCGGTACTCACACCCTCCTCCCTTACGAATCCCCACCCGGTGGATAAGTTGAAGGTGCTTACCCGCCCGGTTTTACGTAATTGTTCAGGCAATGGAGATTGGCGGCGGGCTTCAGCGCGGGCCTGCATATTGGCGTGCAGCCGAGTGTGCCACTCCTCCCTTCGGATACAACGTACCTCTTCGTCGGAGTGGTGCGGCGTGTGGATACAGTCACTACGGCGTGATGGTTGTTGAACCGCTTGAGTTTGGTGGGCAGTCTGTAGAAAAGCCCGGTTCAACGGAACCGGAGAAGATGTTGTTGCGGCGGCACCCGACCAGTGTACCCGAGCTGATCGCCCGGCAGAAGGATTCTTGGTGTCTCCCCAGGCGAACCCGGTGTAGAGGTCCTCAGCTGGGCTGTAGATCTCGTCGTCATCCTCCTCGACTTCTCCTTCGGTGACTACGTCGGGCTGCTCGGCTGACGGAGATGATGGAACGGAATCCTCTGGGTCGGTGGGTGACTGTGCTGCAAAGTTCTCCTTAGGGTCGTTGTGCAGGACTTCCAGGCTGCCTGCCTCTTCTTCTGTAGCAGCGGGAAGTGGTGTTTCGATCCCGGTCACCAGGTAGGCCTCGGTATTTGCAGAGGAGGCCTCCGGTTCAGGGGAGAAACAGGCGACAGTCTCAGTAGTGTGGAAACTAGTCGCAAGTTCCGCAGGTGGAACCAGGTATGTGTCGGCTTCTTCTGTGGAGCATATTGGAAGCTCCGGCTCAGGAACGGGGTCGGCTGCGGTTTCGACCACTGGAACGGGTCGAGCTGTGGCCTCCACAGGAATGATACAGTCTATGGGCTCCGGTGACGAAGCAGGACAGGTGGTGGGCGACGGTGAGGCGGTTGAGAAGCTGGCGATGTCGTCTGGGCCTGGAGAAGCTGTACCCGGTCGGCTCTGCTGCATCGCATGATGGAGTCTTCTGCCTAGGGTCGCACTCCAGCTGCGAATCGTCCACTCCACAGTCTCTAGTAACCGCACCCAGAGGTCTTGTAGAGCCTTTAGCCAAAAGTCGGGGCTGCCGTCTATGGTAAGGGCAGGACCCGGACCCGGTTGGCCTATGGCTGCTCTGGCCTCCGCCTCGACCTCCCGCATTAGGTCTTGGAGTCTCATGCTGGCCATTCTCTTCTTCGGAGGGGAAACCACACCCGTTCAACCGGTAAGCGTTCTGGTAGAGCTGGTGAAGAAGGTCTGTGACACTCCCATTTCCTCTGGGCTTTTGTAGTCCAATCGTGGGAAAAGTCTTTGGGGTCCGCCCCCATGGTTGATTCGAGCAATCAGGGCAGACAAAGAGTTTGGCGCCTTTTGTCTTTAGCCCTCCCACGATGAGGGGGGGGTTGACTCACTCCTGGGCTTGCACGTGGCGGATTCTTGTGGCGGGAACGCCATCTTGGGCGCCATCTTGGCCCACGGTGAAAAGGCGGGAAAGTTCTTTTAGGGACGAACAAAGTCCAAACTGTAGACAATAAAGTCATTTTTAAGCACATTATACCCGTTGGGTAACGGGCCTGCTCGTATCCTGTTCGTGACGCCATATTCTGACTCACCGCGGCCGGGACTCCGGTTTAGACAGGCGATGCTTCCTTCCTCCTTGTCACGGGTGGACCGCGCCTGCCGGTAGTGGGGCCCGGTTTAGTGCAGATCAAAAGGGTTGAAGACGTCTAGTGGGAACAGATTAAAGGGGTTTTTAATTTATTCGTGACGCCACCTATGAGTAGTTTCGGTAAGGACTACCGACGCTGCTCCTCCACGCTTCTGGTTTGCGTAGCAGAGGTGAACTGCTGCCAGCTTCGGTACCAGTGAACCGGCTGTGAGTTGTGGGCACGGGAGTCTTTTGGGAACCCGTAGTTACGATGCCCAATCCCGGTTGTTAAGGCCTCAGGTGCTGACACCCGACCGGTGACGGCCCGGGGGCTGCACGGGGTGCGGAGCCCCCGCTCCTACTCCAAGTTCAAGTTCTCGACTCTTCTTGTCTTTCTTCTAGACTACAGTCTGTGTTCTCCTACACACTTCCCTAGCACTCCGCCCACCAGGACCTAGGATTGGCCCTCTGTTCTAGGTGATGCATGCAGGGTTGGATTTCTAAGTTAACCAGGTCACTGCTGTGTCAGAGAATATTGCGGCTGCATTTATGGCTGCAATACCCTCTTGTGACGCACTCGTTGCGGGGCGCCACACTTCCTACTGCTGTTGCTCTTCTTGCATTCCTAACACATTCCCATTTCTATTAGTGCCACTCTGTGACCATGGTACATCCTCCTGGCAGGCACCGTTCTGACTAAGGAACTTGCCTCTGACTGTGGAGGAAGCTAGAGGAATGTAGTGGTCAGTGCCCTATTCCCCCCTTCCACCATTCCACAGGTAGAGCACTAATTGGGATGCCCAACTGACCAATGGGATAATAAGGGAAGGGGCATCCAGCCATACCTACAGGGGTTAAATTCAGGTACCCAGGACAGTTACTTTCTCTTTTCACCCGGTGACCCTTGGAAGCAAGCTTTTGTTCACCCGAGGCCCCTGGAACCCCCTGCAGCGTTGTCTGATCCCTGATGGAGGCCCTGCACCAGAGAGTGGAACAGGAAGGTGAACACTGGCTTCAAGCCCTTATAACTGTTCTCAGAGCTTGCCTCCCCATACCCTCTCCTGACAACCTGGCCCCAGTTGAGCCTCATGCTCAGCCGTCCACCCCTGGGACCTCATCTACCCCTGCCCCTCCTGATCTCTCCCTCCACCAGGCAGCCCAGTCCCCTCTAGCCCCGGCTCCAGCACCACCTACCCCAGGGTCCCTTCATCAATCTCCCTCCAGTGCGCAGATCCCCAGTCCACAGTCGGTAATCTTACCAATGCCCCACAGATCCAGGGGGGCAGAAGATCTACACGGTCCACTCGACCTCCAGAGAGGCTCCGAATGACCGGTGAAGTGCTCCATCGGCGCAAGGCAAAGGGCCATAGCATGGTCCCCACGTGGGGCAGCCCCCCCCACATCTCCCAGAGGCAGAAAAGGAGAGGCAGGGCCCGGGACAGAGTCTCCGCCTCTCACTCTCTGCCTCACATCTTGGCTCCGCCTCCATCACTGCATCACTTCCTGTGCCCTCCCAGTCCTCGGCATCACTTCCGTGATGTCACAGGCACAGCCTGCACCGCCCCTCCTGCAGGCTCCCATGTGATGCTGGCACAGGAGGAAGGGGAGACTGTGCTGATGGCCCTTATACCAGCTGTGGAGCACACTGATCGGTACAACCCCACCGATGAGCGTGCTCCACAGCCAAGTGCACAATGTGGCGCACCAGTTACTGTAGCTACACACACAGGACCCCCAATAACACACACCTCCCATTTACCCCTCTATAGCCGGTACATATTGGGAGCTATACAGGCCATAAACCGAGCAGCAACCATCTTAATTCAAGCATACATGCTTTGGAACTTGCTCTCAACCCACTCCAGTGCCACCAAGGACGCAGGCATAGGCACGGCAGGTCGTCCCAATCCTCCTCCGACAATTCACACCTCCATTCCCAATGTCCCTCCAACAGGCAAGCCTCTTGTCATCATAGCAGACGCAGCTCCCATAAAAGCCGCAATAGATCGCGGTTATCTAGATGGTGGTCCTCGTCTTCATCTGACTGCTCTAGCGAGTCGGAGAGCCCCGATAGACGCAGATGCCATCAGGCGTGTGATCCATCAGGGGCTGTCAGCCAGGGAGTTCTGCCTCCACCTCCCAGAGCTTCCAGCCAGGTGGACCAGTCTATCCCCCACGCAGGAGTGGGAGTTCCTCCATGAACAGGAGTCACTCCTCCGGCCATCACCCACGCGGGAGCTGGAGTTCCTCCACTATCTGGCGTCACTCCTCCTGCCATCACGCACGCAGGAGCTGGAGTTGCTCCATCAATGGGAGTCACTCCTTCGGCCATCACACACGCGGGAGCTGGAGTTCCTCCATTATCTGGTGTCACTCCTCCTGCTATCACCCACGTGGGAGCTGGAGTTCCTCCATTATCTGGCATCACTCCACCTGCCAATACCCAAGTGGGAGCCGGGGTTTCCCCATCAGCTCGGGTCACCCCTCCCACCATCACCCACGCAGGAGCTGGAGTTCCTCTATTATCCAGTGTCACTCCTTCTGCATCAGACAACGGTGAGTATGTCGAAACCAACGAAGACGATAACAGAGCCACAAACGACCTAGCCTCAGTGATCAAGACGCTAGTTCGACAGCTAACTCAGCCAACCAGCTCTAATGACAGTAAGACGACGGTTCAGCTAGCAAGCGTTCACAAAGACGTGTTTTTCTGTGGAATTAGTCCACTAGGTGCACACATAGATCAGGAGACAAGACACAAAATATGGAACAATGACTATATTGACATATGGTCGTTATTATCACCTGAGCAGTTAACAATAGATAAAGAAAGGAGGCCAAGCGAACGGACATACTATAGAAAACAGACCAAGAATAGCGCAAACGATGAACAACTGGCTACAGGCGTTTGCAGTGTTAGGCTGTATTATGGGCCAGAAGCACCTGGAACGCTGCTCTGAACTATTATATATATATATATATATATATATATATATATATATATATATTAGGGCTGGGCGATTAATCAAATTAATTTGATTAATTCGCCCCCTGCTGTGGCCACGATTGGGATTTGACGAAAGTCGTCAAATTCAATTTAAAATGGCGCCCCCCCATGGGTATACAGGGCCCCCCACCTGTAAGAGAAGATTATACTTATCCCTGCCGCTGTCCCGCCGCCGCCACCGCGCGCCTCCGCGCGCCTCCGGCTTCATCCAGCTTCTTCCGGCTTCCTCCTCCGTCGCACAGACAATGACGTCCGTCATTGTCTGTGCGTCGGAGGAGGAAGCCGGAAGAAGTCGGATGAAGCCGGAGGCGCGCGGTGGTGGGACAGCGGCGGGACAGCGGCCCTGTATACCCATGGGGGGGCCCTGTATACCACTGGGGGCTGCTGCTGTAAACACCACTGGGGGCTGCTGCTGTATACACCACTGGGGGCTGCTGCTGTATACACCACTGGGGCTGCTGCTGTATATACAACTGGGGGCTGTTGCTGTATACACCACTGGGGCTGCTGCTGTATACACCACTGGGGCTGCTGCTGTATACACCACTGGGGGCTGCTGCTGTATACACCACTGGGGCTGCTGCTGTATACACCACTGGGGGCTGCTGCTGTATACACCACTGGGGCTGCTGCTGTATACACCACTGGGGGCTGCTGCTTTATACACCACTGGGGGCTGCTGCTGTATACACCACTGGGGGCTGCTGCTGTATACACCACTGGGGGCTGCTGCTGTATACACCACTGGGGGCTGCTGCTGTATACACCACTGGGGGCTGCTGCTGTATACACCACTGGGGCTGCTGCTGTATACACCACTGTGGGCTGCTGCTGTAACACTGCTGGGGCCTGTATATACCACTGGGGAGGCTGCTGTATACCACACTGCTGGGGGCTGTATACCTGTGCTGGGGTCCACCCTCAGCTTATACACGAGTCAATAGGTTTTCCTAGGTTTTGGGGGAAAAAGTAGAGGGGTCGGCTTATACACGGGTCGGCTTATACACGAGTATATACGGTACCTCTTAGTTTTTTTCTCTTTATTCATCAAAGAAAAGCAAAAAACAAATAGAAAAAAAAAAATCGAGATTTAAATCGAAAATCGTCCATAAGTTTAAATAAAATCGAGATTTTGATTTTTTCCAAAATCGCCCAGCCCTAATATATATATATATCGAGATTTCATATATACCGTATATACTCGTGTATAAGTCGACCCGTGTATAAGCCGACCCCCTACTTTTGCCCCCAAAACCTGGGAAAACCTATTGACTCGTGCATAAGCCGAGGGTGGACCCCAGCACAAATATACAGCCCCCAGCAGTGTGGTATACAGCAGCAGCCCCAGTGGTAGTATACAGCAGCAGCCCCAGTGGTAGTATAAAGCAGCAGCCCCAGTGGTAGTACACAGCAGCAGCCCCAGTGGTATATACAGGCCCCCCCCATCAGTATACAGGGCCCCCCGCCTTGTGCAGCCAGCCTGTAAAGGAAGAGATTAGTATACTTATCCCTGCCGCTGTCCCGCCGCTGTCATCGTGCTCCTCCGTCTTCATCCAGCGTCTTCCGGCTTCCTCCTCTGGCGCAGACAATGACGTCATTGCCTGCGCCGACCAGAGGAAGCCGGAAGAAGACGGATGAAGCCGGAGGAGCGCGATGGCGGCGGCGGGACAGCGGCAGGGATAAGTATACTAATCTCTTCCTTTACAGGTTGGCTGCACAAGGCGGGGGGCCTGTATACTGATGGGGGGGCCTGTATACTGTATACACTGTATACAGTGTATACAGTATACAGTGACTCGCGTATAATTTTTGGGCTGAAAAACTCGGCTTATACGCGAGTATATACGGTAATTCATACAAAACCCACGGTGGTTCTGCTTGGCGGCTGTATGACGAGGAGTTCCGCAGGTGGCTGGCCCAGCAGCCTGACCTAGGCTGGGGAATCAAAGCGACAGACGTGTGGTTAAGACTGATGTTGTCACATAGAGATACCCCCTTTTCATCCACGACCACTAACTACTAGTGATGAGCGAGCATGCTCGGCACTACTCGTTATTCGCACGAGTATCCCAGTACTCGGCATGCTCGGTGAGCACTGAGTACCGCCGAGATGCTCGGACTCTACGCTAATAATTATTACTCCTACACAAATACACAGCTCCCTTCAGTGCACACAGTGAGCTGGCATCTCACAGAGAACAGATTTACTATTAGGGTCCCTCTAGGGGCCACAGCAAGGTGTTATATGCTGTGATGATTTGAAAAAGCCCCCCATCCCGCCCTTTGACAGAAATACTCGTTTTATAGCCAAAAGTCTGTGGGCGGAGCCTGTCACTAATTGACTTACATTGGGCTCGGTGCTCTGGCCGAGTACACGAGTATCTTGAGATGCTCGGCCAGAGCATCGAGCACCCGAGCATTTTAGTACTCGCTCATCTCTACTAACTACTCCACATCAGCAGATCCACAATCAGTGGTCGTATGGAAACCCGGGGCCTGCTTTAATGAAGGAAACTGCCATTTCCATGCATTGTGTAAATATAGACATGACTGCTCAGCTTGAGAGGGGGACACCCAGCAGCAAGGTGTACACATCCAGCAAACAGTGCGCCTGCAAGGCACAACCCCGGTGAGCGTGGTTGCAATGGACCCCTGGTTAAGCCTCTATCCAAATAAAGATGCGGCGCAGCAACTACGCTCCGGCTTTCTTTATCCCATTTAAATTCAATCCAATCCCAACCCTTAGTGATAACTTAAAATCTGCTCGAGAATTCCCTGAAAAAAATCCAAAAAGAGGTAGAACTAGGTAGAATGGCGGGCCACTTTCAAGCGTTGCCTTTCCAAAACATTAGGATATCTCCATTAGGCATTATACCAAAAAAAGAACCCAGAAAATATTGTTTAATCCATCACCTATCACAGCCAAAAGGCGAATCGGTTAACGACGGTATCCCTCCCCGCCTCATTTGACAAAACAGTAGAATTAGTCCGCAAAGCAGGGCCCGGTGCACTGCTAGCAAAATCAGACATCGAGGCGGCATTCCACCTTTTACCCGTACATCGCGACTGCTTCCATCTGTTGGGTTAAAATGATCATAGGAGAACACAGCATCATAGTCTTTTACATGTCAAAAACTCATTAATATTAGTAATTTTTTATAGAGGAAAGGAGTTTTTCAATTTTGATCATCAGAAGGTGTTCATCAAACCCAATATTGGACAAAAATTCACCCAAGCCAGTAGTAATATGCAATTAATATTACTTTATTTAACAAGACATACGAGGTACATAGGTGATTAAAAACCAATTGGGGTCACAAAACAACCTCAGTATGAGGCTGGAAGGATTAAAGAATTGTGGATGGAAAAAGAACAGACCCATTAAAGTGCAAGTCATATAATGGAGTGAAGCAACAATAGATCAGACCTTTAATCATGAAACTTCTCTCTGGGGGAGTTTTTTTGAGTCTAACAGCAGGGGTTAATAGGGAACACCACATACAACCACTCTGAATGCTGACCTAACCCACTTAGAGGGAGCAGAAAGTTCAACAAGGATCTGATTAAGAGCACTCACCCATTAATAGTATAAAGGAAGGGTCTGTACTGCTCCAGGTTTACCCCAACATGTTTCGTTCCAACTCCTGGCACTTCTTCAGGGAGTGTCTGGGTTGCAGAGTGGACCAGCACTATTACTTTGATATGTGCTAGCCAATGGGATGTTCCATCACGTGTCACTACTTTGAGCTATTCAGTATTTTCCTAGACTGGTTAGTCCGTTATGAGACAGGCTGTAATTCTCTCATTCACTATCTCGACGATTTTTTATTCGTCGGCCTCAGCGGTTCCAAACTCTGCTCTCTCCTTCTTGCTAAATTTAAGTTCATAGTGCAGCATTTCAGCATACCCCTATCACCTTTCCTCGGCATCGAAATAGACACCAAAGCAATGGTTTTTCGTGTACCAGCGGAAAAAATTCAGAAGACACTGGAGATGCTGGAGGGTTTCTACGAGGTAAAAAAGGTCACCCTCCAGCAGATGCAGTCACTTCTGGGTCTGCTGACATTCGCCAGCCGTGTAATGCCGGCCTTCTGTCGCCGATTATCGTTAGCAACAAAAGGCATTTCCCAGACGGGCAATAGAATCAGGATCACTTGCTAATTGAAGGCAGACTTACTAGTCTGGAAAACATTCCTGCAATCCTTCAATGGCCATACCTGCTACATGGAAAAAGAAATGCCAAGCAAGGACTTAGGGCTTGCGGTGGGAGGACATAACAAAAAAGGATTTGCAGAAATTTACAAGAACCAATGGTGCAAAGGCAGCTGGCCAGAGCTATGGATCACCACAAGCTGGGGGCGCGATCCAGCCCTGTTAGAAATATTCTCAGTGGAAACGGATCATAAAAATACCTCTGATAGTACAGGCTTAGATACTCTTTCCAATTTGAGACAGAAACTGAGAGACGTTCTCAATGTCAGATCAGCTAAATTGTATGCCTCCTGGAAAAATAGAATGTATGCGCATGGAGATAGGGCCTCCAAGTTCCTCCTGAAACACCTACGTAAGCGGCAAGCCCGCACTTTACTTCACTCTATTACTAACTCACAGGGGCTAACAGCTTGTAACCCTTCACACATTGAGGCGGCCTTTCTGGACTATTACTCTGGGCTATATAATCTCAGACCTACCGACACGCAGGCTCTTAAGGAACAGAGGCGCCTGGACACCTCCCACTTCTTGACAAGACTGAATCTCCCCACGTTAACGTTAGACCAACGACAATCACTGACCCGTCCATTCACCATGAATGACCTCCGGTCCACCCTGTCGAAGTGTCCCACAGGCAAATCTCCAGGCCCCGACGGATTCACGGCCCACTACTACAAAACGTTTGCACCCCTTCTGCTACCACGTCTATTGAAGGTTTGTAATGAGGCATTTGAAGGTAAGCCCCTCCCGCAACAAATGCTGGAAGCAAAAATATCCTTGATACATAAAGAAGGTAAAGACCCCAACTTATGCAGTAAATACAGGCCAATTTCACTGTTAAATGTTGATTTGAAACTTTTGGCCAGTATGATAGCTCATAGGATAAGGAATCTTTTGCCCTCACTGATCTCGTTAAATCAATCTGGCTTCGTGAGCGGAAGGGAAGGCAAAGATAACGCACATAAAATATTGCATATCCTTCAATACGTGAAATCCCGCCATCAACCCCTAGTGTTAGTGGGCACTGACGCTGAGAAGGCCTTCGACAGGGTGGATTGGACCTATCTGGAGGTGACGTTACTGCATTTCGGGTTCCCCCCATCGCTAGTTGGCACCATAATGGCCATGTATCATAACCCGACGGCCCGTATTCAGATCAATGACACGTTGACGGAGCCCTTTACAATACATAACGGCACTAGACAGGGCTGCCCACTATCTCCACTCCTGTTCGTCCTGGCTATGGAACCCTTACTGATTGCTATTCAGGAACATCGAGATATAGAGGGCGTTCAGATCAATAAATCTCATTTCAAATCTGCTGCGTTTGCAGACGACCTCCTCGTGTTTCTCACAAAACCTCTGATTGGGTTCCCTGCCTTGATAGCACTAGTGGAGCAATACGGCAGCATTTCTAACTTTAAAATCAATATGTCCAAGTCTGAAGCGTTAGACTTTCGCGTCCCCCATCACACACTCTTGACCTTGCAAAACTCATATCCCTTCCACTGGCCCAAGACACACATAACATACCTGGGGTGAAATTGGGGCGCACAGAATCTGATTTGTTCACGCTGAACTTCCCCCCTCTGCTCACTTCCACGTCAACGCTCATTAAGCAATGGAGAGATGCTTATCTTTCTTGGATGGGGAGGAAAAACATTATGAAGAGCTTGATATTACCAAAATTCACCTATCTATTCCAAATGCTCCCCATACACATCCCGGCGTCCTATCTCCATAAAGTGAACTCCCTTTTCTCCAAATATATATGGAAGACCAGGAGACCGCGCGTGGCATATCGTACACTTACCCTCCCAAAATCATCAGGGGGCATGGGTGTGCCAGACATCAGGCTCTACTATAAGGCAGCAGTCCTGACGAGAACGGTAGACATAATTCGAGGGAATACGGAAAAGCAGTGGATAGAGATTGAAGAGGCACTTGCTCCCCTACCCCTCAGAGCGCTATTCCTAATGCACTCCAATACCCGAACCGAGCGTATAGTGAATCCCCATACTAAAAACACCCTTAAACTCTGGCATGACTCACTAGACGCTCTAGCCCCCCCATTATCACCCCTTTTATCGCTATCTGACATTCTAGCACGCTCTACATCGACCCCGACCGGACATTCCAAGAGCCCTAAATATTCTGGTATTACCTTAGACCACCTTCTCCGAGACGGTGCCCTGCTCCCCCTCCAAGACTTGCAACAGCACCCGAACTTGACAACTTTAACCTTCGTCGCCTACAACTCAATTAAAACCCTCCTGCGTCGCCACCTTAAAAGCGGCGATCTGAACAGACCTATGACAGTCTATGAGACACTTTGTGCTAGAACCGCTAGACCCGCGAAAATTTTCTCACAACTCTATCAATTGCTTTTACTGTCCAACTGCTGTCACAAACGAGCGTATATTTCTCTATGGGAAAGAGATCTAGGATACACCTTCACGAAAGAACAGATATCATGCATATATGGAGCCTCTCATGGACCCACCCAATGTGTTCGAGCACAAGAAAACTCATACAAAATAATAACGAGATGGTATTATGATCCCCTTAAATGCCAGAGATGGGGGCTCCATCCACGGCGGAATGCTGGAGATGTGGTGCCGAAAATGGAAACTACTACCACATCTGGTGGCAATGTCCTGTCATATCTTCATTTTGGCAAACAACTGAAAAACTGATTACTCTGGTTCTAGGAGAAAGGGTGCAATTAACTCCAGAGACGACCTTGCTAAATTTCAGGCTATGGCCTACAAAGAAATATACATCAGTCCTGGCCCAGAATATTATTGCAGCGGCCAAACTCCTAATACCGGTATATTGGCGCTCGGCTGAGGTCCCTTCGCTCCAACAACTCCACACTAAAGTTCACCAGTTATACCTTGTTGCAGAAACAGTGTCCTATGTGAACCACACTCGAGCTTCTTTCTTAGCCACCTGGTCGCCCTGGATCAGATACAGTTCGACATCCTAACTTGATATCACCGAACATTACCATTCAATCTGATAGTTATCCCGTGTCCTAACCTACCCACCCCACACCCCTCTCTTTCCTGTTTCGTTCCTATCTCCTTACTTCTCTCTCGACTCTTCTGTCTAACTGCCCCCCCTCAAGCGAAGCGGCTTGACTTTATTTCTACTCTCTTTAATGTTTTTAGATCTGAATTTATTATTGATAGCCTACAATGTGCACTTCTTACAGTGCGGTTAATGTTTGCAGCTCTCAGTGAGACACCGGATTGGTTGATGGCCACTCCCATTTTTGGGACAGTGTTGCCGGGTGCGCTCCACCTCTGCCCTTCACTTCTAACGCCCTGGGGGCTGTGGAGCGTGGTCGCGCAGTGCAGGACCAACAACACCCTTGAACTGACTCGGAGTGTTGCTTATATGGCCGTCAACTGTACTGTTAGAATCCCAGTTATATAACTGGATTCTTTCTTCTCTGACTATGTACCCACACTATACTGTAGAAAAATGTTGATTTACTGTCTATTACAATGTACTGCAAAGCGTTAATAAAAAGAATTTTGAAAAGAAAAAGAAATATTCTCAGTAGTGTTGTCTGTGGAGTTATGGGAACATCAGCTAGAAAACTCAAACATACAATTTCAAACAAAAAAACCAAGAACTGCAAAGAGCCTAAACCACAGTCTTCCACATCCCTGCCCTTACTTGCGCTGCTGTATAGACTAGCACTATTGTGCCTAAAACACAACATCTGGTACCGAGCCACAGTAACGGCGGAGGTAGATGATGACGTTATTAAGCCACTGTTATGTTCCGATTGGCATGCCTTCACAGACCTTCTCCCCAAGGCGCAACCAGCGGGTCTCCAGTGTCCTCCATCACTATGGGACACAGTGGCCAATCACTGATGCCATTAATCCGTGCTTCCGTTACACCGGCTACCTGGCAGATCTATGGTAAGGCTTGGGAGAAGTGGTGCTCGCTAACTCAGAGTAAGCCGGTCCATAAGTGCGATCAAGCAAGAAGCGAAGTGACAACGGAATTTTTAATTCGGCTCAAAAAAAGAGGGGCGTCAGCACGTCGGCACAACGGCATCTGTCAGGAATAGCCTTTTTCTTCCAACTAATGGGGTGGGTGGACATAACTAAGTTATTTTTTATCAAACAAGCCATTAAGGGTTGGAAAAGGCTTCAACCTAGTCAGGAATGTGGTCGTCCTATCTCATTGAGTTTACTAAATTACATTATTACAATATCCCTGGTAATATGCAAGTCAGAATATGAGGCGATCCTCTTATCAGCAGCCTTTGACATCGCCTTTTTCGGTGCGCTGCGCATTAGTGAATTATTGCCGCGTTCAAAAACAGCGACGGAGGGCGGGTTAGCCAACGAAGACCTAGTCATATGCAGCGACGCTCTGCGCATATGTGTGCGTAAATCTAAATGCGACCCCACCAGTAGGGGCAGATGGGTCCTGGTTAACTCCTCAGACGGCCCAGTATGCCCACTAAATATAGTCAAACGTTACATGTCAATAAGACACAGAAGCAGATTTTTTCTCTCACATACGGACGGATCTGGAGATCTGGAGTGAGAAGGGAGCGCTTATTGGAGGACGTATTATGGGGCATGGAAGTATCCATGACAACTCTGGATGCAGCCCTCTGATTGGCTATCCATCACTGTGTATACAGAGACTGTATTTATTAATTTGCTGCTTAAAGATACCGGCGATGAGCGTGTTTTTGGTACTGGAGATCTGGATTTATAATGTATTTATCGGGAATATAGTCAGCTGATCTATGTATAGTTTGCATGGGGGATTTTAACTTTGTTTACTATATACTAGTGCACGATTGGTGTATTGTAAGTGGGGGAGGAGATTTATGGTATAAAAAGCACTGTGTAAGTAGGGGGAGTATGCACTTGAGAAAGGTCTGCGTACCGAAACGTTGTGCGGGGAGATGGACGGAATAAAAATGAAGCATTGAATATATACCAGCTTGAGAGGCGCTGTTCTTTCTTTTCTAAAGGTTCACCTTACAGACAATGGTCTAGACATTTTTTGTCTGGTTTGCAGGATGGAGTGGAGTAAGCCCTGATGATGGTGGGTGGGGGTCGTAGTCCTGTGTTGGGGGTACACATGATCTTTCATGGCGGAAAAGGTGGAGAAGTGCTAAGGTTCATAACCGCTCATTGGCCAGCTTGCCGGTCTGTCACAGACAGGGCATTCAGCGATGAGCCTGTTATGAAATGTAAGTGCCTTTCTCTGCTAGCGAAATTAATAAACTGTGACCGACCTTTTTAGCCCATCAAGGCCTGGGCGTGTTGTTCATTGTGGGACTGGTGGGAGGGGGGAAGGCACTGTTTAACGCAAGCGGGTCCCCACAGTCTGGCAGGCACGGTTCTGACTAAGGAACGTGCCTCTGACTGTGGGGCCCATCTGGAGGAAGCTAGAGGAATGTAATGGTCAGTGCCCTATTTCCCCCTTCCACCACTCCACAGGTAGAGGACTAATTGGGATGCCCAACTGACCAATGGGATAATAGGGAAAGGGGCATCCAGCCGCACCTACAGGGGTTAAACTCAGGTACCCAGGACAGTTACTTTCTCTTTTCACCCGGTGACCCTTGGAAGCTTTTAACCTGGGGCAATTGTTTATTTTTATTTACAATTTAGCAGGAGCAGGTCTGGTCCATGTCATTCAGATACAGATGGGAACCCAAGTGAGTGATATGTTTAATGCTTCTGACTTCTATTTCACTGGCTACATACTTTGACTTGAAAAAGTATTCATATGCTGTCAACTTTTCCAAATTTTTTCACATTACAACCACAAAATGAAATGTAGTTTATATGGGATTTTATATGATATACCAACACAAAGTTGGAAGTACTTGTGAACTGGAAAAGACATATATGGATTTCAAAATTTTCTAAAAACATGAATGTGAAAATGTATCATTTTCTTTAAACAACTAGTGTTGCTACAGGGTCATTCCATGTCAAGTGAACCAATGATTATTACCTCTATATTTTTAATTCTTTTGAGATTTCGTTATTTGATAATAGCATGTCAGACAATGCAAAATGTGAAGAGAAAAATTTTTTAAAAAATTTATTTTTTTTTTTAAATGATTTTCAAAGTTCGGAAAAAGTGTGAATTTCGCTGTTGCCTGCCTTTACGTTTCTCCTCATAACTAAGGCTAGAAATAAGATAGAGAAACAAAATAAACACCAATCTACTCAGAACTGTGCAGGCTTTCACCAGATATGTCACAAGAGGATCTTTGTTAATATTTTACCCATGTGATCGCAAGCGCAAAACTTTAAAACGCATTTCTGAAAAATCGGCGTGCTTTAAATATTTCAAAAACTGCCCATGTGTCTGCTATGCTCTTAGCCACATCTGTACCATATTTCAAGTTGGGATCGCGATGGGATCATATTTTAAAATATTTTAATATTAATAGCGTCAATGGGTCATTCTATATCAAGTGATCTAAATATGAATATTTTTTTTTACCTGACGTCTTTAGATTTTTTTTATTCTTTTTCTTTATGAAGTACAACTTTAGTTAATTACAAATTAAATGTTTACAATTTTTCTCTTCATCAGTTAATTTTTTACAGATTTTTAAAGTTTAAAAAAAGGGTGAATTTTGGCCTGGTATGACCTCACATTTTTTTTATCTCAGGCTAGAAATAACATAGAGAAACAAAATAAACACCATTCTACTCAGAACTTTCCAGGCTTTCACCAGATATGTCACAAGAGTATATTTGTTAATTTTAATTTTTTACCCATGCGAACGCAAACGCAACATTTTGAAACGCATTTCCAAAAAAATGTTTTAATAAAATTTTTCCAAAACTGCCCAAGTTCTTCTATGCTCTTAGCCACATATGTACCAAATTTCAAGTTGGGATCGTGATGGGATCATATTTTAAAATATTTAACTATTATAGTGTCAATTCAAAAATCTTGAATTCAGATCTGTTCAACCTGTGGTCTAAAAGCGTGGGGTCTATATTTATCAAATCCATTATTTTTAGACATTACTGTATTATTTTGATATGTTACAGCTTAGAAGCAGGAGAGGACATATAGGAAAAAGCTTTGTTGGGGCTCAACCTGAGAAAGCACAGGGATAGACAGTGAATGCAGAGCAGATGATAGGCCAGCAGCTCTGTCAATCATGTTAAGTGTCTACCCACTGCATTCAGGAAGTAAGACAGCTCGTTCAGACCTTTCATGTCCTGACATGTCTGGACATCATCACTCCTGAACAAACAATAGTCTGTACAAAGCCATCAAGGCTGTGTACTAAAATATGGGTGAGTAAATATATTAATAGTTTAATGCTTTTATTATTAAGGGCCAATACACACAGTGCTATTCTTAGGGATCATCATTCAGAAAAACAGCCCCATTGATTTCTATGGGGTTCACCACATGCAGTGTTTTTGGAAACACTCAAGAGTAAGTAAATCACTGCTTGAACTACTTTTTAATCGCTGCAATAAACGCAGCATTTATCACTTATATAAAAAAAGCTGCCATTTTTTTCACTAGCGATTAAAAAAACTAACGCATATGTGGTAAAAACTTGGTAGAAAAACAAGCTGCCAAAACTGCAGCGTGTATTTGCAGACTGTGCGCGCTAGCCCTAAAACTCACTTTATAGTAATACAGTTCTATCTCAAGTGTACTGTAAATCTTTATTTTTATTACCTATCTTACTTACTTAATATTAACTGTATTTTTCCCACACAGCAATGGCTGCTACTTCTCAAGAAACAGCATTTTATCATAGACACTGTTGCAATCCTTTTGAAAAAATATGAATATGATTGGCGCTGGTGGCTGGCTACTGTACTCTCCAAAGATTGTGAAAATGAAGAAGTAGAATTGACTTTATTGCATCCTTCTGGTCCAGCGCCATCCTTTGTGTATCCAAGAAAGCCAGACATTTTAAAAGTGCACAAAAATCAGATATTAACTCAGGCGGAGCCTAACACCGTGACAGGCCGGACATACTCTTTGACACACAAGGAAATGGCGATTGCTAGTAAGCGTTTATGGACAAGACTACATTTCACCCACTAGAAGGGACAAATTGATAAAATGCCACTTTAAAAACATACTATTAATTGTTTGATTAGTTCATAATTTATAGAACGATGATTTAACTACTGTACTATTCTTATTAAACACTTCATAAATCACATGTTTAGTGATAGAATAGAAAACAAATTTATATGTATAAATAGGGGTTAACATTTTTGGTTCTTTTAATCTTTTTTAATCAAACTTGAGGATATGATCACCTTTCTTCTTTTGGTTTGTTCAATACATTCAAGTTGAAAATGCTGAGCGTTGTGTTCTGATGATTAAGATGTATTTATCCTGGCACTTATGGGATTTGTTTTTTGTGTTTCTTTTTTGTTGCATATAAATGTTTTATTCAATAAGTTGTGATAACTCATACAACCATAAAATAAAAAATATATAAATTTGACAGGTCCCAAGTTGAATCTCTGCACAAATATAACCAAGAACACAATCAGTCATTTTTTCACAATTGTCCGTCAATAGTTTGAATTTGATATAAAGAAACATAGTCTTGTAACATATCAAATGAAAGCTGTTACCGTTCTGAGTAAAATGATGCCTCTCCCACTTCATTATCTTATTTCTAGCCTGAGATAAAAAAAATGTGAGGTCATACCAGGCCAAAATTCACCCTTTTTTTAAACTTTAAAAATCTGTAAAAAATTAACTGATGAAGAAAAAAATTGTAAACATTTAATTTGTAATTAACTAAAGTTGTACTTCATAAAGAAAAAGAATAAAAAAAATCTAAAGACGTCAGGTAAAAAAAAATATTCATATTTAGATCACTTGATATAGAATGACCCATTGACGCTATTAATATTAAAATATTTTAAAATATGATCCCATCGCGATCCCAACTTGAAATATGGTACAGATGTGGCTAAGAGCATAGCAGACACATGGGCAGTTTTTGAAATATTTAAAGCGCGCCGATTTTTCGGAAATGCATTTTAAAGTTTTGCGCTTGCGATCACATGGGTAAAATATTAACAAAGATCCTCTTGTGACATATCTGATGAAAGCCTGCACAGTTCTGAGTATATTGGGGTTTTATTTTGTTTCTCTATCTTATTTCTAGCCCGAGATATGATAGAAAATGTAAAGCCATACCAGGCCAAAATTCGCACTTTTTTAAAACTTTAAAAATCTGTAAAAAATTAACTGATAAAGAAAAAAATTCAAAATTTTTTTTTTGTAATTAACTAAAGTTGTTCTTCATATAGAAAAAAAATTTAAAAAATCTGAGGACGTCAGGGAAAAAAAATATTCATTTTTGGATCACTTGACATGGAATGACCCTACAGGTACATCTCAATGAATTAGAAGATCATCAAAAAGTTAATTTATTTCACTAATTCAATACATAAAGTGAAACACATATATTATATAGAGTAATTACAAACAGAGTAATCTATTTCAAGTGTTTATTTTTGTTAATGTTGATGTTTATGGCTTACAGCCAATGAAAACCAAAAGGTCATTTTCTAAGGAAATTAAAGTAGCGAGGATGAAGGGTCTGAGAGATGAAATATTACCTAAAAAGGTATCAGAAGCTTCACCTTGTGTGGTTGTGAGAGTCACAACCACTGTAAAAGCAGATCACGGCTGCTGCAGTCCCCAGCGTGGTGCATATAGAGTAGAGAGAATTAAGGGTTAAAAAGTACACTGCCATATTCTATGAAACATAAAAGGGTGAATATAATATTGATTTATTAGTCAACACGTTTCAGTGCTCCATGGCCCCTTCCTCAGGACAAATCAATGTGATATTGCCATGTTTCAGGGTGTTTGATGGAGACCTAATAAATCAATATTATATTCACCCTTTGATGTCTCATGGAATATGGCAGCATGGTTTTTAACCCTTCATTCTCCCTATTTTAATTTTCTGAGATAAGTATCTGCCTGTAGTTTTCATCATAGAGGACATCATTATTCTTGACTTCTCTTGACTAAATCCTCAACTCCTTTTTGAAATGCATTATATAATTTGCAAAGATCCTCCACCATGCTTCAGTGTTGCCTACAGACAGTCATTATTTTACTACCCTATGTCGATTAACCTGATCTCTATTACTGCAAAAAATTTCAAATGTTCAGTCATCAGTACAGAACACCTGTGGCCATTTTTATAACCCCCATTTCCCATGTTTTGATGCATAGTTGAGTAGCTTATTTTTCTTTTCCATTGTCCAAAGAATGGCTTTCCATGATAAAGAAGGCAAAATTGACAGTTGGTTGACCCTACTGAGTTGGAAGATGCAACTCAAACCATCGGAGGTGAATATAAAGAAAAGAAAATAGCTATGGATATAAGAGTGTAACTCAGAAGGACAACATAATATACAAACTATACAAAACACTGAGCATCGCAAAGGCCTATCTATATCACTATTCAAGTGGTAGGATGCAATCAAGATTCTATAAATTGCTTTTTTTCTGCTGAATACTAATGTAATGAGCATTTACAATTTGTATTATATATAACTTATTGCATAAAAAATTGTTTCTTCTCATGGGAAACTACCAATGTATCTTCCCTCCAAGATGTTTCCCTAAATAGATGCTGGTGATGTCAGAGAAAGTTTTAGAACAACAGCTCCGTAGAAAACAATTCCTTTTCACCACTTTCTAAGTTAGTGAAAACTTTTTCAGGCCACATTTAGATGTCATGTTTTATTCCTCAAACATTAACAAAGGACCAATTTTCATCAGTGTTGGTCAAGTTCTTACCATCAGTGTTGGTCAAGTTCTTACCATCAGTGTTGGCCTAGGTCTTACCATCAGTGTTGGCCAAGTTCCTCCCAGCAGTATTGGCCAAGTTCTTACCATCAGTGTTGGCCAAAGTCTTATCATCAGTGTTGGCCAAGTTCTTACCATCAGTATTGGCCAAGTTCTTACCATCAGTGTTGGCCAAGTTCTTACCATAAGTATTGGCCAAGTTCTTACCATCAGTAGATGGCCAAGTTCTTATCTTCAGTGTTGGCCAAGTTCTTACCGTCAGTGTTGGCCAAGTTCTCACCATCAGTGTTGGCCAAGTTCTTACCATCAGTGTTGGCCAGGTTCTTACCATCAGTATTGGCCAAGTTCTTACCATCAATGTTGGCCAAGTTCTTACCATCAGTGTTGGCCAAGTTCTTACCATCAGTATTAGCCAAGGTCTTACCATCAGTAAAGGGCCAAGTTCTTACCATCAGTGTTGGCCAAGTTCTTACCATCAGTGTTGGCCAAGTTCTTACCATCAGTGTTGGCTAAGTTCTTACCATCAGTGTTGGCCAAGTTCTTACAGTCAGTGTTGGACAAGTTCTTAGCATCAAAGTTTCATGAGTCATTTTCTGACCGCTCTTTCAGTGTATCTTTTGCTGGCTCCACTTCCTCCCCTCTTCCCCTCACTATTGGGGTCCCTCAGGGTTCAGTCCTTGGCCCTCTCCTCTTCTCTCTCTACACAGCCCCGATCGGACAAACCATCAGCAGATTTGGCTTTCAGTACCATCTTTATGCTGATGACACACAACTATACACTTCAGCCCCTGACCTTACCCCTGCGGTATTAAAGAACACCAATGACTGTCTAACCGCAGTCTCCAATATCATGTCCACTCTCTATCTGAAACTCAACCTTTCCAAAACTGAACTTCTTCTGCTCCCACCCTCTGCCAACCTCCCTAAATCTGACATCTCTCTCTCGGTGTGCGGCACCACGATAACGCCCAGTCAGCAGGCTCGCTGTCTCGGTGTTTTGATGGACACTGATCTCTCCTTCACCCCATACATACAATCTCTCCACCCGCTCCTGTCACTTGCACCTGAAAAATATCTCCAGAATTCGCCCTTTCCTCACCACGGAAACAACTAAAACCCTCACCGTGGCCTTGATTCATTCCCGCCTTGACTACTGTAATTCTTTATTAGCTGGCCTCCCCCACAGTAAGCTTTCCCCTCTCCAGTCTATCCTCAATGCAGCAGCCAGGATCACCTATCTAGCAAACCGTTACTCAGATGTTTCTGCTCTGTGCCAGTCACTACATTGGCTGCCCGTACACTATAGAATCCAATTCAAATTGCTCGTTGTCACCCACAAAGCTATTCATGATGCGGCACCTCCTTACCTCACCACCCTCATCTCTGTCTACCACCCCACCCGTCCCCTTCGCTCTGAACATGACCTCAGACTAACATCGGCATTAATCCGAACCTCCCATTCCCGACTTCAAGACTTCTCTCGAGCTGCACCAAAACTCTGGAATGCTCTACCCCAAGAAATTAGGACCATCCACAACTTGCATAGCTTCAGACGCTCCCTAAAAACACACCTCTTCAGGGCGGCCTATCCTTCTCCCTAACAGTAGTCACTTAGACGTAAGATATTCATTGTTATAAGCCCCTGTACTTTGTGTTCCCATCCCGTCTTAGATTGTAAGCTCCTTCGAGCAGGGTCACCTTCATTTTCTGCCTTTCTTATTGTATTTCCTAAGTTGATTCTATGTTTCTTGTATGTAACTACTGTTCTGCATTACGTTTCTGTACCGTATATTTTTCTTATATGTACCAAAGCGCTGCGGAATATGTTGGCGCTATACAAATAAAGTTTTATTATTATTATTATTATTATTATTATTATTTTCATATATATAAAAAAAGTTTCAAAGCCTCTCCAAAACATTGTAGTTTTAAAAACAGACATCAGAAACATTGTGTATAAATGACATCTGTGTGCTCTTCTTGATTTTCACAGAACCACAGAGTACTCAGATCAAAAACAGTCACATTTGCATGATTTGTGACCATCACCATAGACTATAATGGGTACATGCTCTATTCATTAAATACCTGTATGTGATATATGGAAGTCAGTTCACATATAGTGGTAGTTGTAAACCGCATCCAGAAATCATTGCAAAAATAAATGATTTTGCATTAGACAGCTCCCACCTGGACAGAGGCTTTAGCCAATTGATGGGTCCTATATAGGGATATTTAGTCACTCATTTAGTCTAGTCTACTTACCTTGGTAGGTGATAGGAAATACGTTTGACTTAAATGTAAAGATGTTTTTAAGATTAACTAAAAACGGTTTTTCATGCTTTAAGTCCACTCCATTAACCTAACAAGCAAAGTTCTCAATCAGTTTGTTATTTCAGAATTCTGACGTAGAACAGTTTTAAATTTCACAACATTTTTATAGTTGTGCAAAAAAAATTTAGATTCTTTTTTTTTTTTTAACCACTTTCAGCTAGCTTGGACAACTTTTGGATAAGCGTGCAGAGCTGTGTAGGAAGGGGTAGTGGGTAAACTTGGAGCAAATATATTTGCATGTCCCATTCCATCAACCACATCACTAAGGGTGCTTTCACACTGCGATTTTTGCATTTCCGATGCTGTCCGAAAAAAATCGGACAGCATCGGACCGATTTTTGGACCCCATGCATCCCTATGGGGATCGGACCGAATCGGATGTGCACTAAATGTCATCCGATTTAGTCCGATCCGATTCTGCCCGATTTTGGCCGATTTTTTTCAGGAGAAAAAAATCGTTGCCTGCAACGATTTTTTCATCCGATTACAAAATCTGACAGACTCGGATCGGACCAAATCGGATGGCATTTAGTGCACATCCGATCTGACCCGATCCCTAACATGGGGCCCTATGGAGAAGGGTCCGAGGAAACGTGATGTCTCCTCGGACCCCATTTTACTGTACTGAGCACGCTCAGTACAGTAAAACTGCTCCTGGGAGCACAAGGGTTAAAAAGAAAAAAAAAGAAGTTTATTCTCACCTTTCCCCGAGCCCCCGCCGTCAACCACCATCTTCCTCTAGGCTCCCGGTGGCTCCCGCAGGCTGCCGGTGTCAGCAGAGGTGTACCTCTGCTGTTCAGGACCTGCGGTGATGTCACAGTCATGTGACCGCGGGTTCTCCATGGTGAACCCGCGGTCACGTGACTGTGACATCACCGCAGGTCCTGTGTACAGCAGAGGTACACCTCTGCTGACACCGGCAGCCTGCGGGAGCCACCGGGAGCCTAGAGGAAGATGGCTGTTGACGGCGGGGGCTCGGGGAAAGGTGAGAATAAACTTTTTTTTTTTTTTTCTTTTTTTGCAGCCCGGCGCCGATTTTATGCCGGAATCGGGTGCCTATTTGGCATCCGATTCCAGGCATCAGAAGGGAGCCGATGCTGTCCGATTTATATCGGACAGCATCGGCTCCCTAAAAATCGTGGTGTGAAAGCACCCTAAGCTGCACAGGGGCGTACTGCCTCTTATCTTTTGGCATCAGCAGTTTTGTATCAGCTTGTTTGCATGACGTCACATGAGCATTGCATCATGCTGACTAAGCAAAAGAAGGGCTACAGATGTTGACAGATAAGAGGCGATACACTGGCTCCCATGCAGCAGCCACTTTCCACTGTCATGGTCAATGAAAGGGGATGTGCAAATAAATTTGCACTAACTTTAGTTATAATATAATGCAAAACACAAATTGACCATAATGTATGCCCCCACTTTTTTTTTCTAATATAGAAACTTTAAAGGGGTTGTCTAACTTTTTTTTTAAATGGAAACAAATCAGTAAATGCCAAATAAACTAAAATAACTTCTTATCTGGTAAATCCCCCACTGCTCTACCGGTATTGCTCATGAAGTCCAACAGGTATTGTGAACCATCCTGCAGTGGTGATGTGCACATGACTGTTTCAGCCAATCACTGAATTTAGCAAGTAACATGCCAACCATGCTGCTATCACTGGTAAAGTCAATGATTGGCTGCAGCGGTTCATCATGTTTTAGTGCCACTCAAATTGCATCTTTTACAATGATTGGTTGCAGTGGTCACATGCCTGCAATTAGCATATTATTTGTACAAAATTAGTTTTATATTATATGGAATTCACTGCTTTGTGTCTATTTAAAAAGAAAACAAAACTGTTGGCTAACCAATTTAAGGAGTGCTGCTGCAAAACAAGGGACCATATGGTGAAATGTTTTACTATGGAATCAATCTACAGCTTGTATTTATAGAATGGAAATTTCATCTGGCAAGGAGTAAGATAGTAATCTTTCTATATTACAATTTGTATTACTGACGTGGAACAAGGACATTGCTATTCCAAAGCTAATTGGCTGCATTATGACAAGAATATTGGCACTGGATACACAATCAGAGTTATCACTGGATGTGTGCAACATGCTGAAAGGAGATTGCAGTCTTCAAACGGAATGTATGATGTAGCGTCACTTAGTCCTTCAGTATCCTCAAGAAAGGCTCTGATAGATACAATTGTCAAGTCTTCCTTGACTAAACACAGGGACACAAATTACTGTATTGTACGGCAATATCATTGTCTGATTACAATGACCTATAAAGAGTTTTCAAACTATATACGGTAACTATAAGATCATAAGCTGTATAAAAACAAATGATAAAGTCTCATAAAAAACAATGCAGCTGTGGTTTTCTTTTACACTACTTTTATTTGAGCAAATTCAGATGGATATGTTGGGACATAATAAAATAATTGAACCCAAATTGTCTATTAAACCAAACAAGTGTGTTTTCCATAGGTCTCAAAGCTTAACATCTGAGCACTTATAGTCATGAACAAAAGTGTTGGCACTCTTGAAATTGATCCAGAAAATGAAATATTTCTCGAAGAAAATTATTGCAATTACACAAGTTTTGTCATACACGTTTATTTCAGAGAAAAAGACAAATTGGACATAATTTCGCACAAAACCCCCAAAATGGGTCAGACAAAAATGTTGGCACGTTTCCAAAATTGTGGGAAAACAACTTAGTTTTAAGCATGTGATGTTCATTCAGACTCACCTGTGGCAAGTAACAGATGTGGGTAATAGGAAAATCACACCTGAAACTCGACAAAATGGGTAGATGTTGACTCAGTCTTTGCATTGTGTGTCTCTGTGTACCACATTAAGGCCGGTTTCACACTAGCTTTTGGTCTGCATGCAGACGCAAACACAGTGCCGAACACAGACATCCGGATGGCAGTGCATTCTCATTGGTCTCCATGTATGACTTGTACGCTTGCAGAGGCTTGTGTATACATTATACATCCTTGGACGCACAGAAAATGCAACAAGTTGCGTTTCTATGGTCCAAGAAACAATGTTAAACGTTAAACATAGGGATGCACGATGGATGCGTTGCCGCCCGCATTCAGCCGCTGCCATATGCAGTGGAGCCGAACACTAGTGTGAAACTGGCCTTAGCATGGAGAACAGAAAGAGGAAAAGAGATTTGTCTGACAACTTGAGTACACAAATTGTTAAAAAATATCAAAAATCTCAAGGTTACAAGTCCATCTCCAGAGATCTTGATGTTTCTTTGTCCACAGTGTGCAACATAATCAAGACATTTACAACCCATGGTGTTACACCATCAGCGACATCCCTGCACTGCAAAACTTTTTCCTCCCTGAGAGGATGCCATTGCTCTTACCTTCACAGCTGTCCTGTGATGTCTGTGGTTCCTGTCCTAGCCACAGCTCCTGTCTCCACTGCTGCCTTCTGCTCCTAGGGTCTGCACACACCTTGCAGGTCCCTTAGGAGCTCACTTAAAGAGCGCATAATGTGCATACCTCCTGCCTCTTAAATGGGGCAGCACATTCTATTAGGTCATGCCTCCAGCCTATCACTGGTAGACATTAGGAATTTAGGACACTGTCCCCCTTTGGGAGGTGCCTTTGCAACAAGGTTCTAGAAACCCTATATCCTGCGGTCGTATGTTCTGTTTGCCAACCTGTGTTCTTACCTGCTCTCCTGACAGTATCTGCCATATTGCTAGTATATGTCATCCTGCCTGTTCCTGAGCTAAGCAGCCATCGGCAGTCTTCCAGCCATTACCAACTGTCCAGCTGCTTCCTGCAGTCCAGTCAGTACCTGCTTTCCGTTGTGCCATCAGTGACCCAGAGTCCATATTTCCTAGGTTGATCCCTTGGGTCGGCTGACACAGAGCCAAAGACTATCTTTGAATGGTACCTGGTGGCTACCTTCCAGCATAAGTCTAACCTCCCCATCCATCAAAGGCTCTATTGAAGATAGTCACTTACTTATGCCCTTCCACGTTAGGCCCGGCCTGTGGCACAGTGGGTACACACCCACCAATGTGACACATGGCACTGTTACTTATCTCCCCGGATGTGGACAGTAGAGAAAATTGCTGAAAGTTTACAATGCTGGATAGTCCAGATTATGGATAAGCAGCCACACTCAAGTTCCAAATTCAAGCTGTCCTGCAGGCTCAGAGTACATGTCGAGCCCACTGGGACGAGGGTACTCGGTACCGGACCGTGTCTGATACTGGGGGAAGTCACGGGTGGTCCTGGTCCGGTCCGTTTCCCGGGCCCTGGCAAATAAAAGGGGGTGTATTTACAGGGGATTGTCAGTCGTGACGCCACCCACCATATGCGGCCAGTGATGGGGCCTCCGCTGCTGCAGAACCTCCGGGGATGATGGGATGGAAGCTTAGGTGTAATAGTTCCAGTGGGTAGAACTGTATTCCCCGGGGCAGTGATGGTATAGTCTATAATGGATATGAATGGTGAAGACGGGGTTAAAGGACACACACTCACGTTTAGTAGTCAAAGGTGCAATTCTCCTCTTCTCCTGATGCTGCAGCTTCTTTTAATCCGTGTGCAGAGCTGACAGGCTGGTAGCTCTGCAGATGGGAGCTCTCTGTTACTGAATGTAGGGCAAAGGTTGCAAACAATACACAGACTCACAGTTCTGCTGTTTTCCGAAGCTTTACTGCAGATGTTGTTGCAGGTTATAGTCCACGGAGTCTGTAATGGGGCTAAGCTCTCTCCCCTCCCTGTCCGGGTCGTCAGCTTCCTCGTGTTACGCTGTGTGTGTGTCCTGGCTGCTGCGTCTAGCTAAGCTGCTGGGACTTCTCACTCTTTCTCTGTGTTCTGCTGGTACCACTTGGCTAGGCAACTTGAGTCCTCTGTGCTGTGCTGACCCCTCCGTGTTGCTTTGCACTGGTACTAGGGCATCTAGAGATCCCACTGTTCCTGGATTCACTGTGCTGTGGGTGCCAGACACAGTACCGGATCTGGTGTCCGTTCCGTGCCCTCTTCTGGGGCAAGTGAAAGTGTCACTCCAGCTCCCAGACATGTTCCTCTGTCTGTAGTTCTCCTGTTCCTCTGATCCTTGCTGGGCCTGCACTAAGTTCTGCACTAACTTGTGCTCTTCACAGCCCTGCTCCGAGCTGAACTGAGCTCTCCCTCATGAGCAGGAGTATTTAAGGGAGCAGGTGGTGCTCCCCCTCCTGGCCCAGAGGTGCTAGTGTTTGTCAGTGTGTAGTGGGGAGAGAACCTATGTGGTGTTATTGTGGCATATTAACCCCTGGGGTGCCACATACATCAGTGTCAGCGTGATCTATCCATCAACATTTGAAAGAAGTCAAATGCTATGGCAGGACACCCAGGAGTACTCCACTGCTGACACAAACAAAAAAGCTACACTGCAGTTAGCTATATTGTTTGTGAGTAAATTAAAATCCTTCTCGAAAAGCATCTTGTGGACAGATGAGACCAAGATAGTTTGGGAAAGCACATCATTCTACTGTTTACTGAAAATGAAATAAAGCTTACAAAGAAAAGAATACAATACCTACGTTCAAATATTTAAGAGGTACAAAATATTTTGCATCCTAGGTCATGGGTCTGCAGCAGGACAATTACCCCAAATATACCGTATTTTTTGCATTATAAGACACACTTTTGTTCCCCCAAATTTTGGGGGAAAAGTGGGGTGTGTGTCTTATAATGTGAAACAATACTGTTGTGCGGTGGGTGAAGGGGGGGCTGTGGAGCGGTGTCCGGGGGCTGTCAGGAGGCTGGAGGAGGCTGCAGCAGTGGCCCCGTGGTCACATGGGGCCGCTCATTATCTCCTGTACTATGCACTGCTTCACGTCTTTGCCGGCATCTGGGTCCTGTGAGTGTCGCTGCAGAGTGACGTCATCACCTGCGTGCTGCTCACAGGACCCGGATGCTGACACAGCACAGAGAGCGGGGATGGCGCGGATGGTGAGGGAGCGAGAAGAGGGGTGAGTATGATTGTTTATTATTTTAATTGTGCGGCAGCATAGGGAACAGTGTGCCAGCCTTATGGGGACAGTGTGCCAGCCTTATGGGGACAGTGTGCCAGCCTTATGGGCACAGTGTGCCAGCCTTATGAAGACAGTGTGCCAGCCTTATGGGGACAGTATGTCAGCCTTATGGGGACAGTGTGCCAGCCTTATGTGGACAGTGTGTCAGCCTTATGGGCACAGTGTGCCAGCCTTATGAAGACAGTGTGCCAGTCTTATGGGGACAGTGTGCAGCCTTATGGGGCAGTGTGCCAGCCTTATGGGGACAGTGTGCCAGCCTTATGAAGACAGTGTGCCAGCCTTATGGGGACAGTGTGCCAGCCTTGTGGGGACAGTGTGCCAGCCTTATGTAGACAGTGTTCCAGCCTTATGGTGACAGTGTGCCAGCCTTATGGGGACAGTGTGCCAGCATTGAGGGATGGGCAGTGCCAGCATGAAGGCTTTGTGTACCAGCATGGGGGATATATATACCAGGTTGAAGGACATATATACTGAATGTAAGATGGACACTGGCATTATAAGGTGAACCCCATTTAACATTAAAAATTATGTTTTCCTCTTTTCCTTCATCAAATGTGGGGGTGCATCTTATGATCCGGTGCTTCTTATAAAGTGAAAAATATGGTACTTAAAGAAGCACCCAGAAATGGATGGAAAAGAAGTGCTGGAGAGTTCTGAAGTCAGCAATGAGTCCGGATCTAAATCCCATTTAACAGCTGTAGAGAGATTACACAATTTCTGTGGGGAAAGGCACCTTTCATATGACCTGGAGCAGTTTGCAAAAGAAGAGATGTTCAGAATTCCAGTTGAGAGGTCTAAGAGGTCCATAGGAAGTGCCTGATTGCAGTTATATTCCAAAGGGTGTGCAATCAAATATTATGTTGAGGGTGCCACCAATTTTGCCCGACCCATTTTTGGAGTTTTGTGTGAACTTATGTCCAATTTGGCTTTTGTTCCTCTTGTTTGTTTTTTTGCATTGTTAGAACACACACAAAGGCAATAAACATGTATAACAATACATTTGTAATTGCGACAATTTTCTGAGTGAATTTCAAAGGTGACAACACATTTGGCCATAACCGTATTTGCTGTGCTAATTACCATAGGCTGCTGAACGCTGTGGTATAACAGTATGGGACTGATATATCAAAGGTGTAGCAGTTTGAATAGTCACAAATTTTTGCGTGCAACGCAAAGCCATGCCACATTTTTACTGCTTTTGGCATTTTCATGCCTGTTTAATGCAGCTCTGAAAAAATGGCAGAGCTGGAAAGGAGAATGGGGTGGGGCATGGTTACGCCCACTTGTGAAATTCAGCAAAATTGGCAGCATTTCTTAAGTCAAAAAATGTAGCACCAGTCCCTGATTGGAGTATCATGTATGGCAAGATGCAAGAATGCGCGCAAAACCGATAAGATGTAGTAAATTCATTGAATTCCCTTTAACACTGGCATGTATATCTCCATCATTAAGGAACCAAGGTCTGTACGTACAAATATATATATATATATATATATATATATATATATATATATATATATACAGTTAAGTCCAGAGATATTTGGACAGTGACAAAAGTTTTGGTATTTTACCAAAACATGTTTAAGATAAAGTTGTATAAATCAATATGGACTTAAAGTGCAGGCTGTCAGGGTTTGCTCACATCTGGGTATAAAAATTGGTCATTCTCATCCAGAAAAATGGGAAAGGTCTCATACGTATGTCATTCTCTATATCATGCGAGTGCTATGTGATTATGCGATTATTTTTTCGCCTAGCATCCATATGCAATGCATTTTTTTCTCAGCTATTATTCAACATCCATTTACAGGACCGTTTACAGTGTTCTATGCTACAGGATAGTAATAACTCTTTAAAAAGTATTTTTTTTTTGCACCCATTGACTTGCATTCCATTTTACTCGACCATAAGTAAGATGCTATGATTTTTTTTTTCACACGCTGAATACAGCTGAGGAGGAAAATGCATATCTCACCCTGTGTCACAATGGGTTATATACAGCTCCCAGCATGTGGCACAACACAAAGTGGGAAAAATGGGATGGCATTGGGAGAGGAAGGCCCTAACTGTAGGAAGCAGGGGATGGCACACTTCCTGACACTAACCTGTGTATGTCCTTGAGCTGACCTATGCAGGTCCTTCGTCCTGCTGTCATCACGCGTCTAGTACCTGGCTGTCACCCTGTGAGTAAACTAGACGTCACCTCAGATGTAATTAGACGTGTAAGCAGGTAAACAAATGATATAGACAGAAAGGATACACTGAACTTGGTATCTGCAGCCAAGCTCCCGAGTCAGAGGATAGAAAGGCACCAGGACAGCAGGTCTCCATCAGCAGATTCACCAGGACCACAGGAGACCTCCACACACCATGATGGACAGCATAGAAAGAGATCTCTATTACCGGCGTCAGGAGACAGATCATGTAACTACTAGAAGGGTGTGGTCCTCAACCAGGCTACAAACTGAGATGAACTGGCCTGGACCACCAGCAAGTAAAAATTGATATTAAGCCTTGCTAGTACAAAAGGTATTAATCCCATTTAAACCCAAAAAGCTTCAGGGCTGTCTCAAGTCTAATGACTCGTGACATCATCCCTCCTTACACAAATACTCACCTGATCTGCTTTATCCAATAAGCATTCATCTTCATACAGCTTGCAGTTGGAAAATATGCATTAGGGCTTCCTCTCAATTGAATTCTGATCCCATTCTGATCAATAAAATTTGGAGACGTGAAATCCATTTGGTATTCTACCTGTCATGTGAGTACTACCGTATGTAAGTGTGAGATTTTTTTTCTCAGCAACTATTATTCTGCAATCATTTACAGGTCCATATACAATGTTCTATAATACAGAATGATAAGGTAAATATGGTCCGAATGTCGTCCATTTTTTTTCTTGCGTCCATAGACTTGCGTTGGTGAGTGACTAATTCACACGTCCACTGGCAACATGCTGTGATTTTTTCCGTCAGGTCAATTACAGTTAAGGTAAAACTCGCATATCAGCACTGCCTCATTGAATATTTCTCTCACATTGCACATGTACAATTTATACATGCTGTATATATGTGGTAACCCTACTTAAAAGAAGGCTATGTGTGGCGCCCCGCAACGAGTGCGTCACAAGGGAGTATTGCAGCCGCAATATTCTCTTGACAAAGCAGTGCAATAGTTAACTCTGAGATCCAACCCAACATACAACACCAAGAACAGAGGGCCAATCCTAGGTCCTGGTGGGTGGAGTGTTAGGGTAGTGAAGAGAACACAGTAATCTAGAACTAAGAGGAGAATAGTCTAGAACTTGAAGAGAGCAGACTAGAACTTGGAGAGGAGCGGGGGCTCCGCACCCCGTGCGGGCCCCTGGGCCGTCACCGGTCGGGTGTCAGCACCTGAGGCCTTAACTACCGGGAATGGGCATTTCTACACGGGTTCCCAAAAGACTCCCGTGCCCACAACTCACAGCCGGTTCACTGGTACCGAAGCTGGCAGCAGTTCACCTCTGCCACGCGAACCAGCCCCGTGGAGGAGCAGCTTTATAGGAGCACCCCACCACCAGCCAGTTTCCAGTCGTCTAACCAGCGGTGTACCCACTGAGGGACCCAAGGCTCCCCAAAGAATCCAGAACGTACATCATGGATAGGGCATTGAAGCAGCCTCCCCGTACCCGACCTGGTATTCCTGGGCGACGCTGGCAACAAAAGAGAAGCTAAGGAGGTAGAAAGGAGGTACACTGCGGATCTCTGAGGAGCACTATCACTGCTGAGTCCACCCGGTCTTCTACTCAACCACTGTAAGCCATGTACTGCCTGCTGGTTACAGTAAAGAACCGTTGCAGAGACTATATGTGTCCGTGTCTCCTTATGAACTGTCCGTTATGAACTAAAGGTAACCGCAGCTGCCGCACAACATCTTGAGCAGCTCCAGCCCCCGGGGATCACCGCTCAGCCTGTGGGGAGCGTAACATCTTGCTGCTGTCCATCACCCCGGGAGGTTCCGCAGCGTCGGTAGCCCTTACCGAATCTACTCATAGGTGGCGTCACGAAGAAAACAAATTAAAAACCCCTTTAATCTGTTCCCGTAAGACGTCCTAAATTTTGATCTGCACTACACCGGGCCCCACTACCGGCAGGCGCGGTCCACCCGTGACAAGGAAGGAGAAGAATCGCCTGTAACAACCGGAGTCCGCCGGCCACGGTGAGTCATATGTATGGTAGAGCCTTCATATATTGTATGTCAGGTCAAACACTTTGTGATCAATATCATACATGTATTTGCATGTGGGGGTCAACTAGAAAAACAATTATATCTGCAATCACTATTACATGAAGCATTGTTGGACTTTTTTTTTATTAAGTAATGATGACTTGTGTAACTCCCATAACTGTACACTGTTTTGCTTTTTATGCTTCATTGTTTGATTTTGATTTGGTTTATGTCTCCAGGCTTGACGTGTTCCAGCATTTACTTGTTAATAAAATCACTTTTACAATATTATGGCAATGTGTTATATGTGAACTGCTTGTATGTTCATGAGATGCAATCACATTTTCCCCAAAAATTGCAAAAAAAATGCAGTGTTTCACCATGATTTAAAAAGACAAAAAAAATGCAATATGTGAACATACCTTTTGCAGTATCTACTGGACTAAATTTGGAAATTACTTTACAAATGAACCAATAGGTGGCACTGTGAAGACATCAAGCTTAAGCTGTGTATTTCACTGTTCCCAGACTGGCTATATTGGGTGTACTAAATGCACTTCACAGTATTTGTTCAGTTTTAATTTACCACTATCAGGGGCGTAACTGCAATAGGTGCAGGTTTGCAATCACTCCCTGGAGCATTTTACAATCATTAGTAGAAAAAAATTAGTTTGTATATTAGTGTAATTTTTTGTACAATACTCCTGTACTGACTCCATTATTGTATATTAGTTCTCTCTAAATTGGATAGTTTTCTTTTATAACACAGTTGTGTACAGTAAATTGCTAATTTATGATGTTAAAGCATTTAATATAACACTTCAATGAGGACAAGAAACTTTGCAACATATATTAATAGAGTAAATAAACCGTGTACCCCACTTATTAGCGACTTCCTACCTAGCACTGATTATTCTTAAAAGTGCTCAAATCTGACTTTAAATAGATAACAAATTACACATCCTGCCTATAAAAGTCTATGCAGAGTAGAAGGAGGAAGAAAGGGATAGAGCACAAAGGAAACTGCTGAGGCTTATAGTGACTATGGCAGAGGCTGCTAAAATGCAGAATATAAGTCAAATAAGCATAAAAATAGAAAAGTTACCTTGAAAATGTACATATTAACCCCTTAATAACCAAGGCTCGGTGCGAGGAAACAAATCTGACATGAGCATGGCCCCAGTGAATAACATTCATCCGAGTGGGATCCATTATATTGTCAGAGTGCTTAAAAATACAGCCATGGACACAAGTCCATAGACTGAGGCATAGAACCAGAGGCAGCAAAGATGTAGCAATTTACCTACTGTCACAGGAGAAGAGGGAAAGAACCTTTAAGCACAACTACATGGACAGAACACTAGCAGAACAGGGGCTGGTGAGACAAGTCTGTGGGTTTACAGAAGTAGCCATTCAAAGAATATGCACAACATGCAAAAGGACTGTAGCACAAAGCCAATGGTCCCACGTATAATATTAAGCAGGAGAGTAGACACAGAGTCTCCTTAGTAGACATCACATACTGGGTCATCATGCTGCACACAACAGGAACTAGGGTGTCAAGAATGAAGTACCTGGTCATCATGCTGCACACAACAGGAACTAGGGTGTCAGGAATGAAGAAACGGGTCATCATGCTGCACACAACAGGAACTAGGGTGTCAAGATTGAAGTACTGGGTCATCATGCTGCACACAACAGGAACTAGGGTGTCAAGAGTGAAGTATCGGGTCATCATGCTGCACACAACAGGAACTAGGGTGTCAGGAATGAAGAAACGGGTCATCATGCTGCACACAACAGGAACTAGGGTGTCAAGAATGAAGTACTGGGTCATCATGCTGCACACAACAGGAACTAGGTGTCAAGAGTGAAGTATCGGGTAATCATGCTGCACATAACAGGAACTAGGGTGTCAGGAATGAAGAACGGGTCATCATGCTGCACACAACAGGAACTAGGGTGTCAGGAATGAAGAAACGGGTCATCATGCTGCACACAACAGGAACTAGGGTGTCAAGAATGAAGTATCGGGTCATCATGCTGTACACAACAGGAACTAGGGTGTCAAGAATGAAAGAATGAAGTATCGGGTCATCATGCTGCACACAACAGGAACTAGGGTGTCAAGAATGAAGTACTGGGTTGTCAAGCTATAGACACAAAAAAGGTTTCAAATCATCAGGTATGAGGTCATCAAGGTACAGATACGAGCAACTAAGGTGTCAAAAAGATTGAAAGTGGGTTGAAAAGCTATAGACAAAAGAAAGTTGGATATAAAAATATAGGACAATACACAAGTTAGAGATTATGAATACCAAATTATTTGCCAAAAAAGAATACATAATAATCTAACAGTCATCAGAGAGTTGGCCATCCATCAATCAATCTTGGATTAGGCTGAAAAGCTATAAAAAGTCATGTAAAATTGTCATGTAAATTCATAGAAGCATGATAATCCGAACGATTGGGTCTACCAAAGAGATGAGTATTCTGGAAGGTCAGACTATTGGACAATACTTTTTGTACACCTGTCTGTCAAGTTCCCCATAACCCATACAGATGTGTTTTACTAATGGTTTCTACTCTACACTGATTCTGTTAGAAGGTTTTTCCCATCGCAGAAAATGATGTAATATAGCATGGATGGTGGGGATGATCTGCCAGGATTACAAACCTGGCACTGCAAAAGAATCCATTCAAGTGAAAGACTATAATATCCAATATAACATTTTCAAAAGCTTAAACTGCATATATCTAATATATAAAGCTGAACGTGTGTTTGTGTGTGTGTGTATGTCCGGGATTGGCGTCTACACCGTCGCAACTACAGCCAATTTTGCAGTCACACGTCTGGATCTCGAGAGCGTCATAGGCTATGTTGTGAGGCGAAATTTTAACCCCACACGTTCCAATTTACCAAACAATTTTGGCCCTATCTACATAATGGAGAGAAAGTGACAGTTACCAGTTGACAGTTGTGAATGAGAGGGGCTTAATGACAGCACCAAAGACTAACAGCATATACCAGCATATAGTCACTAAGGTGGGGCCCCAAGATGAGATATTCACCACGCACGGGGACATGTATACACACCACATGCACACAGAGTAACAGCTAAGGTGGAGCCCCAACATTAGATACTCACCACGCACCCAAACACACACACCGCAAAGAGATACACACAACACAGAGACACAAAACACACAGACACCCCCCCCCCACAGGGACACACACACATACACACCCTATAGGGACAAATGCACTCACCCCACAGGGACACACACACCACAGGGACATACACACATACATACCCCACAGGAACACACAGACCCCATAGGGTGGACACACACCACAGAGACACCCCTCCCCGCACAAGGACACACACCACAGGGACACCCCTCCCCCCCAAAAGGACACACACCACAGGGACCCCCACACAGGGACACATGCACACCACTGGAACACACCCCAGGGACACACACATCCCAGGGACACACACAACACAGACAGACACATGTGCACAAATCGCCTCACACATCTCGCTTCATACGTCTGGTATCTTTTATTTCCAAAACTAAACATCTGATTAAAAACAGCCAATGTGCAACACATGTGCCATATAGGGAATTAAGGCAGATGTCAGTCACATGAGCTGTCTTTTATGTGTATGTGTGAGGTAATATATACTGCCCGGCCGGGGGGGGTTTACTGTTGGCTGGAGATTTATTAGGCTGCCTATAGCAACCAATCACAGCTCAGCTTCTATTTTCCTACAGGTCATTAATATGACATATTCAAATTCTATTTTGTTATAGCTAACAGCAGTTATTTATTAACCCAGGCGTAGCCGGGTAGTACAGCTAGTTGTTATATAAATCTCTAAAGGTACCTTTACACGCCTCAACTGCGGTGTAGCAACTGAGAGGCAATCGGGATGTTTGTTACGGTTGCCTTGATGGGATGGAATCTGCGTCGCCTTGTGATTTCCCAGAGGTGTGCCACAGCGTGCTGGATACCGCGCCCCATCAGTGATGATTGGTGGGGGCTACTGTGTTAGCATTGGCTGTCCCTGCACAGGGCGCCATATTTGAAGAGCTGTACATTCACATTACAAAATTGCAATGGCGTCATGTATTAGCCAGCCTTCCTGCACAGGCTGGCCAATCATGATGCTATTGCGTTGTCCAATCAGCGTGTTTGGGGCGCGGAATACACAACTCTGTCACGTCTATGTTCTTGCGGCGCTGCACTGGTACGCCCACATTCCCTTAGTGGTTGCGGCGTGTGAATCGGCGTCGGGATTCAACCAGATGTTTCCCGCAGGATCAGTTTCAACTTCCGGGGAGCCTCGTTCCCTTGGGTTGAGGGCGCAATTGCGGCGTGTAAATGTGGCATCAGCGTTCAGAGGCAACCGTCAAAAATGTGCACGCGCAACGTTCGGTTGCTACATGTAAATATAGAAAAAACAGGGAGCGCAAATGGGCAAACCCTGGTAGTCCAGTGGGGACAGGGGGGGGTCGATGAGTCACTTATCTCAAAGGGTTGTGCACCCCTGCACAACCCCGGTCTGTCACGTTGAGGTGAGGACACTGGTGCTGCAGCTTTGTGCGGCTCTTGCGGGCCGATACCTCGTGACTGAATGTGACATCACTGGAACTTCAAATAATGAAAAAGGACAGCGCCTCACAAGTTGATGAATTACATCACATTCTTTTTATTTTGCCTCCAGTTGCGACGTTTCGATCAGAAGAGATATTTTTCAAGCACTGGAACTTTGTCACCGCAGGTCCTGCATTCAGCGTTAGGGAGAATCCAAAAGCCTGGAGCTGCTCCTGCTGCGTATCCTGAGAAGTAACGTGGTATGAGAAGAAGAAGAGAAAAGCAGTATATGGAACACTGGGGCGAGGCAAGACGAGACTACGGGTTGGTTAAAAAAATTAATAAACCCTTATGGGTAGCGGCTTGCTACCTTCATCAGGAGTAACCACCTGATGGTTTGTTAATTTTTTAACCACCCCATAGTCTCCTTTTCCTTCACCCCAGCACTCCATAGACTGCTTCTTTTCTTCTTTTCCTCATACCTGCAGGCTGCATGGCATAGACTAACCAAAAATGACAGGAAGGGGCTCTTTAGCCTGCTCGGTGAACCAAGCCCACCTAAATATAAAGCTGTGTACCAGGAGGAGTATGGGCCTGGAAGGGGGGGTCTCCCACAGAGAAGATGGGCACATAGGAGTACCTACTAACAATGAAGGTCAGAGTTATTTAAACAGTTGGATTTTCCAGATAATGCCACTCCAATGGGGTAGAGGAAGCAACCATATTGTGTCAGTTTGGACACCAAGGATGGACTCTGACTAGGGATGGGCGTGCATACTCGCTACTATTCGGCACTCGCCGAATAGTAGCGGTATTCGTGTACTCGCTACTCGCCGAGTAAATTAGGATTACTCGGGAGTAGCAAGTACCGAATACTTTTGCAGTGTATCAGTAGATACACTGCAAAAGTCCTGTAAAAGAGAGAAAAAGTGGTTAAAAAATAAAAAAATCGGATACTCACCTTAACCGACGGCTGTACCGGGACCGGCCAATGCACGTCTATTCATGGAAAAGGACCTTTCACTCTCTCAGCCAATCAGATGGCTGGGAGAGATCTGGCCAATCAGATGCCGCCACGTCAAAATCATGTGATCGCTAGCAGCCACCTGATTGGCCAGATGGAAAGGTCCTCTCAGGTACACCGAGGACCTTTCCATCCGGCCAATCAGGTGGCCGCTAGCGATTACGTCATTGTGATGTGGCGGCATCTGATTGGCTGAGAGAGTGAAAGGTCCTTGTCCATGAATAGACGTGCATCTGCCGGTCCCGGTACAGCCGTCGGTTAAGGTGAGTATCCGATTTTTTATTTTTTAACCTCTTTTTCTCTCTTTTACAGGACTTTTGCAGTGTCTACACTGCAAAAGTATTCGGAATCGCTATACTCGCAACGAGTAGCGAGTACCGCCACCTACTCGTTGCGGGTATAGCGATTCCGAATAGTAAGATATTCGCCCATCCCTAGCTCTGACTGTTCTTGCTGTCATCATGTCTCACCTGTGCGTTTTGTCTAAATCCATTGCTATATGCCTGTATGGGAGATGTATCCTCTCAGCATGTTGTACCATCTGTGGCTGTGTACATTCTGGCTGTGTTTTTTAAGTAAAAGACCATCGTTTAAAAAGCAAGTGTCTCACTGGCTCTCCTGTTTCCAATCACTGCATCAACACCATGGGGAATGCCACATAACAGCAGCATAGGAGGGAACAGTAAAATATCCGCGTTTACCCCCGCATGCCTGCAGCCACATACCTGTTACCACTGTTCCCGGGATAATAATCACTGGTGCTGCCAACACTACTAACACCTGAAAGGATCCAGCCCTCTGCCCAGTAACTGAGTATCCTAATCCTGATAATAACACTTATACAGCCATTAAGATGGTTATTGAAAGAAAGCTCACCAGCCTCATCAGGTTTAAGAGATCTATTTAATAATGAAGGCAGTTTGTGAAATCTGATGAAAGATCTTTTTTTTTCAATTTTTGTATATTCTTGGATTAGGAGTCTAGAGTGTGCTCCTAATTAGTGATTAACAGCCATTCTTGCCATGGCATATAGTGATTTTTATTAACCACACCTTAAAAGCATGTCATAGACTCAAAGGCAGAGATCTCGGTTAATAAGGTAAGTCTGATATTGAATATTATCTTCCCACCCAATAAAATTATATGTATGTGGATATATTCATATACAAATTTTGTCATTTTACCTGTTTACCAAAACATATTCAAGGTACAGTAATATAATCAGTATGGGCTTACAGTGTAGATTTTCATCATTAATTTGAGAATATTCACATCCTAATTGGAGTAAGGTTTAGGAATTACAGGTCTTCAATATGTAGTTGCGTCTTATGCAAGGGAACAAAATAATTGGACAATTATCTGAAGAGCTCTTAATTGAGCAGTATGAGTTATTCCCTCATTAGTCCCTCATTTTAACTGGTGAAAGGTCTGAATCTGATTCCAGGTTTGGTAGTTGCATTTGGAAGCTGTTACTGTAGATGCAGTCAAGGGAGATACAGTCAAGGGAGCTCTCAATGAAAGTGAAAAAGACCATCATTAGGCTTAAAAAAATAAATCCATCAGAGAGATAGAAAAATATTAGGAATGGTCAAATCAACAATTTGGTTCATTATGAAAAAAAATGCACTTGTGAGTGCTTTAGGAACTGAAAAAGGCCACAGAAGGTAAGATAACAGTGGTGGATAATCACAGAATCCTTCTAATGGTGAAGAAAACCCCCCTCACATCAAGTGAAGAACACTCTTCAGGAAGTGGGTGTTTTAGTATCTAAGTCTACCTGAAAGAGAAGACTTCAGAATCCATCCCTTCCTCAACCCTCAATCTACTGAACTACTAGTGCACGACCTCATCATCTCCCGTCTTTTCTACTGTAACCTCATCCTCTGTGGCCTCCCTTCTAACACTCTTGCACCTCTCCAATCTGTCCTTAACTCTGCAGCCTGACTAATCTACCTCTCTCCTCACTGCTCCTCCACTTCTCCCCTCAACAAATCCCTCAACTGGCTTCTAATTCCCCAGCGTATCCAATTCAAACTACTAAAATTGACTTACAAAGCCGTCTACAATCTGTCCCCCCTATATATCTCTGAACTAATCTCCCGATATCATCCAACTCGTAATCTTCGATCCTCCCAAGACCTCCTCCTTTCCTCCACACTTGTACGTTTCTCATCTAACCGTCTGCAAGACTTTGCCCAAGCATCCCCCATCCTTTGGAATTCTGCACCCCAAAACGTTTGACTATCCCCTACACTTGTAACTTTCAAGCGGTACCTGAAAACCCATCTCTTCAGAACAGCCTACAGCCTGCAATGACCATGGTGCCACCTCACCACCACTGGACCTGACGCTCCACCACCACTGGACCCAACACTCCACCACCACTGCACCCAGTACTCCACCACCACTGGACCTTGCAGTCTACCATCACTGGACCTGACGCTCCACCACCCCCCGAGCAGACCCAACTTACTGTTTCCCCTCTCATTGCCCTGTATAATGTAAGCCCACAAGGGCAGGGTCCTCTCTCCACTCTGTACCAGTCTGTCACTGTTAGTTTGTTCATAGTACTTGTAACTTGTTTGTATATATCCCTTTCTCATGTACAGCACCATGGAATCAATGGTGCTCTATAAATACATAAATAAATAATAATAATAAAAATAATTATAAGAGCAAATACAGAGTGTTCACTACGAAGTGCAAACCATTAATCAGTATTAAAAATACAAAGGCCAGATAAAACTTTACTAAAAAAAACCATCTGAAGGTGTTAGAGGTCTATCCTGGTGTCAGTGGGTCCTGCACAACGCTCAAGGAGAGACTAAGGTCATGCACGTCTGTTGGGTAATCTATAAGCAAGGAAAGTACCTGTTTCAGACATTGTTTTTTCTCCCCTCCTTACCTCCCTCCTCCTAGTTTTTGGTTTATTTGTCTATTGACTTGATATAGCCATGCTTCAAATGTACATTTTGCTATTCACTATGTTATAACAGCCTTATCATGTATATTTCAAGTAATTTTTGTACTAATGTAAGGCCCCTTTCACATCGGCGGTAAACAGTATGCTGCGGTTTTTTTCGCGGCCGCACCTGCCGCAAGTGCCGAAACCGCAACTACACCGCATTTGCGGCACCGGCCGCAAGCCTCATAGACATAGCATGGGTCTTGCCGCAGGTGAACCGCAAGTGCGGCCGTTATGTGGTAATCACGGCAGTTGCGGTTTTTTCACCGCAACTGCCACGATCAGCGTAAAACGCTGATGTGAAAACACCCTAAGAAAACTTTTATTTTTAATAAAAAACAAGGTTTCAAAAAAAAAAAGAAACTAACCAGAATTATGGAAAAAAGTATGGTGAAGGTTTGGAACAGCTCATGTTTCAAAGCACACCACATTCTCTGTATGTAGCATGGCTGACTGGGCACCCTTGCCCGACCCTGCCCCATAGCCACGCTATGTCCACCATTTTGTTATAGCCAGGTTCCTAATCACCTACACATGCAGATTTTAATTTCACACAGAGGCATTAGGTTGGGTACCCGATACAGGAGAACACCTTGACGTTGGTTATCTGGCTCTCATGAATTGGCCAAAACATCAGCTAAGTTTCCAATTTTTTCAAAAAGTTCTAATCAGGTTTTGCTATATCTCTTTTCCTCACTCAAATTTGCATTAGCTTTATGTATTTGCCTTCCCAAGCATTCTCATAGCCATGTTTCTAAATAATGTTCTCCCTTCTTCTGTGTTTCAGTGTGCAGCTGTATACTTTATTATAAATGTGTTTTTTCAGCTAGCACCTTTACACACAGGTGTTGCTGGTCAGTTTTTTTCTATATTTCTAGCATATATTATCTGGTTGTGGCTGACGCACGTATCACCTTGGCTTCTTCCCTGGCACTTCAATTTTGGAAAGGTGCCAACAATTTTCTCTGGCCCATTTGTGTGTCTTTGTGTGAAATTGTGTCCAATTTGCCTTCTTTTCTGTGTTTTTTTGGTGTTCCAATACACACAAAGGAAATAAATATTTGTATAATAAGATGGCAATCACAGGATCAATGGACATGTTAATGATATGCAAATGCTGAAAAATTCTAAGAAAATTTGCAAAAAATCTCTATTTTTTATGTATAGAGTATGAAGGCAACATGCAGAAATACACCCAATTAAATGCCTTGGCAAGCTATAAGTCAATGTATTAATGGTTGTCTGAGGAATGTTATGTCACTCTGAATTTACATAGGTATATAACTTATCAAGATCCACTGCTGGCAGCTCCATTTGAAATTGCTGACCATTGAGGCCTCAGATATGCTTTATGAGAGACTAGTCCAGAGATGCTGCCTGCCATGGTAGCACATGTAGGCTGCTCACAGTAGCATCAGCTACATATGGCCTGGCTTTTTTAAACTACTCTTTTGGTACACTTTGGAGAAATGGCCATACCATTGGTTCCTCGGCCAAATTAATGTAACTCCAAACTGTTAGTGTACCTACTGTACAATGACAATCAGAGGGGTCCCGCTAATGTACAGTATGCCACCCTCACCATAATTTTGGGAGTAAGACCAGTGTGTTGTTTCTTTATGAAGACCTCTTTATGGTATTTGCCTGCAAGGTCTCTAGATAGACAAAGGAGGTGGAAATGGAGCAGTTAAGGATGGAATGAGCAGTAATGAGTCCTGCTTTTGTCTTGGATGTGGTGATAGCTGAAGACTGCTCTGGGAGACCACATGGCAACACTATAAATGGCCTTTTCGCCATTCATTGTTTATAGGACTGCAGGAAAAAGCCAAGTACAGTGCTTGCCAGTTTGCAACAATTCTTTTTGACAATGAATCGAGCAGAGGCCAAGCATGAACTCTGCTGCTCCATTCAAGATGGGGCTCTGCTCCTTTTCTGTGTGTTCCATGGCATCATTCTTGTGCTCGCTCAGAATTTTGGAATAACTCATGTATTTTGCATGTTATAAGTTGTATAATGCACATACATTGCTTATTTTCACTACTTTTACTTGGATTTATTGTCGTTTGAAGATACTTGAATGTTTCTTTTAAATAAACTTTCAGTGTCAATCACCTGATCCACATTTTATACATATTGATTGCTGCAAACATTTTTAAGAACATTCCCGATGCCGTGCTGTTAGAGAAGAGAAGCATTGTTAGTTACATTATGCAACCTTTGCCTCTAGCAATCTTTTACTTTCATTTCTTCGGAAGCACTTATGGGATCTAAATAAAAGGGGCCATTGAAAGCACTTTTATATTAACATTGCTGCAAATGGGTGAAATAAGATTAAATGCTCAGCTGAATTCATATTCATAGCATAATAAAATTGTCCTTGTATCCAAGATTGTTGACCTAAAATTCATAACGAACCAGTCAATGTATTTCCCAAGGTTTCCATCTTCAAAAAAGACAGTGTTCCTCTGACCTTCTAACAGAACAGATTTGCTAGACACAGGCAATGACACAGCTTTCGGGACTACTCAGGTCTCTTCTTCAGCCTGAAGAAGAGACTTGAATTGTCTCGAAAGCTTTCTTTGCTTTTTCTTACCATCTTTTCGGTTAGCCATTAAAAGATATCAACCACTGAAGACTCTCAGATTCCAATATATATTTTTAGAGTTAGAGAGGAACTCAGTTATATATAGTGATTTACCCCCTTTCCTTTTACTTTCCCTTTTTATTTTTTATTCTCACCTTCCAAGAGCCATACTTTTAGTTTTTCCTTATACATACTGTAACTATATTAGATCATGTTTTTTGAGGCATAAGTTGTATAATGATTATTCAATAATGCAGGGTGGAAGTAGCAGGAATGTTTTCATTTTTGGGGGTTTTTGTTAGTGTCATTATGGTAAGGCAAAATGTATAATTTTTTTACTACTTTAAAAAAGAAACAAATAAAGATTATATTGCCATATTCTGAGAGCCAGAAGAGATTTGTATATGGGTTGAGGGGGAGCAAAAACACAACTTTTGGGAAGGCAAAGTAACAAAAAACAGTGAAACTGCCATTTTACCTCTCTCTATTTGCCCCAATTTATTAATATGAGACAACTATTAACCCCTTCATCCCAACCCTTGACATAATACAACGTCAAGGGTCGGGCCCCAGTGTTTTTGATGTGAGCTCCGGTGCGGCGCTCGCATCAAACACCCGACATCTCAGCTGATCTCATCAGCTGAGATGTTGGGATTCCAGCACCGATTGGATCTGGGATCTGATTGGTGCTGTTAACCCCTTGGATCCCACTGTCATTCACTGACGCGCTGTTCCCCGCCTGCACTGGAGATCCCACGATAATATCGCGAGATCTCCGGCGCTCATGTGATAGCTTATGGGGCACATCAGGACCCCGTGCTATCAGGGACAAGCACTTCCAACCACTCACAGTGCGCATTTGTGACAGTTCCAGATGTGCTGCAGCTCATTGGGACCTGTCACAAGTGATCGGACCCTGCAGCAGTGTGCCTCCCTACGGGGGGGGGGGGGGGTGTAAAATGAAGAATTAATTAATCAATAAAGTTTTTACCAACATGTAAAAAAAAAACTTAAAAGTTCAAATCATCCCCTTTTCCCCCATTCAAAATAAGTGTATTTAAAAAATGTAAAAAATACACATATTTGGTATTGCCGCATTCAGAAATGCCTGATCTATCAAGATATAAAATCAATTAATGAGAGCTGTAAACTGCATAACGGAAAAAAAGGTCCAAATGTCAAAATTACGTTTTTTTGGTCGCCGCAACATTGCTATAAAATGCAATAACGGGCGATCCAAACAGTGCATCCACCCAAAATTGATATAATTAGAAACGTCAGCTCAGGACACAAAAAATAAGTCATCACACAGTCCCAGATCCTGAAAAATAAGAACGCTACGTGTCACAGAACATGGCGCAAAAAGTGTGATTCTTTTTTTTAAAACTTCTGAATTTTTTTTCACCACTTAGATACCAGTAAAAGTATACATGTTTGGTATCTATGAACTTGTACCGACCTGAGGCATCACACCTATACATCCGTTTTACCATATAGTGAACATAGCGACTAAAAAAAGCCCCAAAAAAAGTGTAATTGCACTTTTTTTGTGATTTCACTGCACTTGGAATTTTTTCCCATTTTTCTGTACACTATATGGTAAAATAAGTGATTGCATCTGAAAGTACAACTCATCCTACAAAAAACAAGCCCTCATATGTCTATATTGATGGAAAAATAAAATAGTTATGGCTGTTGGAAAGCAGGGGAGCAAAAATGAAAAATGAAAAACGAAAAATCGCCGGGTCATGAAGATATTTTATTAGTTTTGTGCTACAAATGCAATTATTCTAAATTTGAATATTTCATTATTAATTTTTATATCTGTATTTTTTTCACATTTTTATCATCAAACCTGCAATCGCTTGTTTGCTAGTACTTTACCCTGCAATAGTTTTAAAATTTGCCATGTCGCATCATTTTACTGCTTTCCTGTGAAGCTCGACACAGAGGTGAAAGTTATTCCGGGGCGCTCCCTGTGTCCTAAGTGCTGACTGCTCACAATCCGTCCACATGGCTGGAAGAAAGAAACTGAAGAAAGAATTCTACATGATCTTCTGCCTGAAGCTGAACTTCCAGTTAGACTACCACACATGTTTAAAACAGTATTTACCTGCAGATTACCATTATGGCTGCAGGTTATACCTATTTTTATGACAGGTTCCCATTAACTTGTATTTATATTTCAAAATTGTCCCATTAAACGATGACTTAATTATAGTAGGCAAAGCATTTGGAGTTATACTTGAACCCCAATGATGCCTACAGCACAGCACTACCTAGGTTTTTAAGTAATCTGGACGAACATAAAAAAGTGCACCCGCTACCCACTTTTTATAATATTGACAACATATTAACTCCTTCACCACTGGACAATTTTCCTTCATTTTTTTTTTCATTTTAGTTTTTCCCTATGCTTCTTCCAAGAGCCATAACTTTTTTTTTTTCATTTTTCTGTCAATGTAGACGTACGAGGGCTTGTTTTTTGCGGGATGAGTTGTACTTTGAATTACATCATTCACTTTACCATAGAGTGTACAAGAAAACAGGAAAAATAATTCCAAGTTTGGTGAAATTGCAACAAAAGTGAAATTCCATAATGTTTTTCTTTATTCAACATGTTCACTATATTGTCAAACTGGCATGTCAGTATGATGCCTTAGGTCAGTATCAGTTCGTAGATACCAAACATGTATACTACTACTGTTGTCTAAGTGGTGAAAACATTTTTGAATTTTCTCAAAAAAAAAGAATTCAGCTTTTGGGGCATTTTCCGCAACTTACATTTTTCTGGGTCTGGGGCTGTGTGCTGGCTTATTTTTTGTGTGCTGAGCTGATGTTTTTAATTATACCATTTTTAGATAGATACGCTATTTTGATTGTCTGTTATTGCATTCTATTACAATGTGGCTATGACCATCAAAACGTAATTTTGGCGTTTTGACTTTTTTCTTTTACACAGTTTAGCGATTTTATTGATTTTATATTTTGATAGATTGGACATTTCTGATAGCGGAGATACAAAAGGGGAGTAATTTGACATTTTCATTTTTAGTTTTAATTTAGATTTTTTTAGTTTTTTTCATATTTTTGAAAATATTTATTTTTTACTTTTACTTTATTTTACATGACCCTTTAGAATGCTTCAGCACTGCAGTATGCGATCGCTCCTGCAGTACAGATCCGTGCTAATGAACAGCTCTGTTCTGCAGAAATCATCATCTCCTGTGAATTCCAGCACTCAACGGACATCCACAAGGTCCTCATGTGACTCCTTGCTGTCATGGGAACACATTGACACCTTGTTTGGCATCTGGATTTGGCGCGATCCCCGCTGTGGCGTTTTAGAACGCACTGTCATTGACAGTGTGAATCAAGGGTTTAACAGTGGTGGGCAGATCACTGATCCAACCCCATCTGTTAGCTGCACATGTCGGCTGATCAGATCACCTGGGATGTGTAAGGAATTATGCGATCTCAGAGCGTGAGCTTGCATCAAAGGGAGGGACACAACCAAGGATGTACCTATATGTCCTTGGTCATGAAGGGGATAACAGTGTTGCAGGGAGACTTAGTGAGGTATGCTTGAAAGCTGAATTGATTTGAGGGAACATGACCACATAGTGGATGAATAAAATCATCATACTTCTTATTACTGCAAAACACTGCACTGAAACCACTATTGAAGTGTTTGCAGTATAGGAAAACTCAGTGACTGGCCTTGTCCACACACCTGCGCTCTTAGTATTTAGCGCAGAAGCGCTAAATACTTAGGTTTTGACAGAGAAGCGCAGGTGCGTGTGTCGGTGCTTCCTTGAAACGCAGCCCCTGGTTACTCGATGTGTATCGTGGTAACCAGTTCATACTGCAGCCTTCCTAGTTACCGCTTATGCCGAGCGCACAGGAATAAGCGGACACTAGGCAGCCTGCAGTATGAACTGGTTACCACGATACACATCGGGTAGCCAGGGGCTGCGTCCTCAGAAAGCGCCGCACACACGCACCTGCGCTTCTCTGTCTAAACCTAAGTATTTAGCGCAGAAGCGCTAAATACTTAGAGCGCAGTTGTGTGGACAAGGCCACTCACAGGCTACTTGTCCAGTGATTGAATTCTTTCACTCTTCCTTTTCTTCTCTATTTGATCCATAACTTTATGATGATTTCTTCCATTCATGATTTTTTCGGTAGAATACAACACACAGACATATTGGCTGACCACATATGCCAAATCACATTGTGCTATAACTATCCAAATCTATCCATAGTGCTCTAAACATTAATAATGCAGAATTAGTGCATTATGCCCCTCCCTGCTGCACTGAAAAGCTTTTACACTAGAAAACTGGTGTGAAAAGGCAAAAGACATTTTTGAATAACTATACTCTACTTTGTATGAAAATATTGCATCCTCTCAAAAGCATTTTACACCAGTTTTTTGCATGAAAGTTTTGATTAATTGGTGTGTCTGGTCAGTGCCATTAATTGCCAAAACCACATTGCTCACAATAGTGCATGTTACATTACTTAAAGTACAATATGCTGGTTTGGCCGATTTTTCAGCTGGCAGCTATGTTAGCCATCTCACCCATACCCATGAGTGCTACTACTGCTGAATGCTCCTAGATATTCTATGAGATCCATTCCTAGACTCCTCTTGTAGAGGCTTAGATCAAGAAGAACAAAGGGATCGGCAATACGAAATTGGATATGCTAGGTTCTTAACTCTGATGACAATTCATATACATTAGGATGACAGCTAAACCAATCGATATCGGTGGGTTCGGACGACACATTGATGGATCCAATCAGACATTATGAGATCCACCGATATCTGTCTTGGGGTTATAATTGAATCCAAGTACTTACTTGCTAATGTCACCTGCTTTTGAAAATATCTCTAGAATCCAGCTTTTCATACTTTTCAAACTTTGCTAATTATTATTACTGCAAAAACTCTTACTGTCACTCTTAGGGTATGTGCACACAGGAAGGTTTAGTGAAGGTTTAGCAGCGAAAACCGCCGGCGTTTTAGCATAGGTTTTATTTAAATTTATGTAAATCCTTAGCAGCTTTAGGACTTACATGTAACCATATGCAATTTAGAAACCGCTGTGCACACATAGTCGGTTTATGTAGTCGGATCCGCCCGCGGTTGAGCGGTTTCCGAGCGGTTTAGCAGCATACAGCATGTCAATTCTTTTCAGCGGTTTTTGATCGGTTCCATGAAAAAAATCCTCCATAGAAAACCGCCGGAAAAAACCGCTGGAAAAACCGACTGAAAACCGCTGTGCACACGCTGACAAAAACCGCCGGGAAAACCGCCGGAAAACCGCCGGAACACAGCTGGAGACTTCAGAGCTCAGATCTGATAATTTCCAGCGGTTTACTGACGGTTCCAACGCCACTAAACCTTTCTGTGTGCACATACCCTTACTGTATTCATTCTCATCTGAACTACTGAAATTCTCTACTATTCTGTCTCCTAACTAAACGCTGACCTCTTCAATCTATCCCAAATGCAGCAGCAAGGATCAAATTTCTTTCCACCTGCTAACTGTTACTTCAGTGAGAACATAGACAAACTCTAGTGCCACCTATTGAAGGTAGCAGTCCTAAAAGTCATAACTGACTCCCTGTGCCAGCCTATGCAATGGGTACCCATCTGCTATAGAAAACAACCTATCACAATTACCAGGTTCTGCAATGCCTTACATATCCTTTCTCATCTCTGTCTACCACTCCATCCATAGTCTTTATTGTGCTAATGACCTAAGACTAACATCTTCCATAAGCAGAACCTCCCACTTTTGTCTCCAAGACATTTCTTTTATAATCTAGTTATTTGGACTGCACTATCCAAATCAATCTGATTAATTTGAATTCTACATCACAAATCTAATTCCCTTCCTATGTTTTCATCAGAATCTGATCCTTCCTATCTTTTTTTCCCAAACACTTCATTATTTTAGTAGCACCTTGTATCTAGACATATAAAGATAGTGGTTGATGACTAGTTTATCCCCTTAGTGACGGAGCCAATTTCCACCTTAATGACCAGACCGTTTTTTGTAATTCTGACCACTCTCCCTTTATGTGGTAATATCTCTGGAGCACTTCAACGGATCCTAGCGATTCTGAGATTGTTTTTTCATGACATATTGGTCTTCATGTTAGTGGTTAATTTAGGTCGATAATTTTTGTGTTTATTTGTGAAAATATAAAAAAATTGGCAAAAAGTTTGAAAATTTGACAATTTTCAAATTTGTCATTTTTATTCTGTTGAATCGGAGCGTTATGTGACACAAAATAGTTAATAAATAACATTTCCCACATGTCTACCTTACATCAGCACAATTTTGGAAAAAAAAAAATTTTTGGTTAGGAAGTTATAAGGGGTCAAAGTTCATCAGCAATTTTTCATTTTTCCAGCAAAATTTACAAAACCATTTTTTTAGTGACCACATCACATTTCAAGTCCCTTTGAGGGGTGTACATGACAGAAAACACCCAAAAGGGACACCATTCCAAAAATTGCACCCCTCAAGCTACTCAAAACTATATTCAAGAAAATTATTAACCCTTTAAGTGCTTCACAGCAACTAAAGCAAAGTGGAAACAAAAAAATGGACATTTTAATTTTTCCAACAAAAATGTTCTTTTAGCCTCAATTTTTCCATTTTCACATGGGCAACAGGATAAAATGCATCCTAAAATTTGGTGGGCAATTTCTCCTGAGTACACTGATACCTCATGTGTGGTCATAAACTACTGTTTGGGCGCACAGCAGGGCTCAGAAGGGAAGGAGCGCAATTTGACTTTTGGAGCTAAATTACCACTCAAAAAGTCAAATGGCGCTTCTTCTCTTTCGAACCCTGCGGTGCGCCCAAACAGTGGTTTATGACTACATATGAGGTATCGGTGTACTCAGGAGAAATTGGCCAAACAAATTTTAGGATGCATTTTATCTTGTTGCCCATGTGAAAATGAAAAAAGGACAAAAGAAAATTTCTGTGAAAAAAAAGTACTTTTTCATTTTTACGGATCAATTTGTAAAGCACCTGAGGGTTCAAAGTGCTCACTATGCATCTAGATAAGTTCCTTGGGGGGTCTAGTTTCCAAAATGGGGTCACTTGTGGGGAGCTCCAATATTTAGGCACACAGGGGCTCTCCATACGCGACATGGTGTCCGCTAACTATTGGAGCTAATTTTCCATTCAAATTGTTAGCGGACACCATGTCGCATATGGAGAGCCCCTGTGCGCCTAAAGATTGGAGTTCCCCCACAAGTGACCCCATTTTGGAAACTAGATCCCCCAAGGAACATATCCCGATGCATAGTGAGCACTTTCAACTCCCAGGTGCTTCACAAATTAGTCCGTATAAAAGAAAAAAAGTTTTTTGTGAAAAAAAAAGTACTTTTTCATTTTTACGGATCAATTTGTGAAGCTTCTGGGGTTTTAAAGTGCTCACTATGCATCTAAATAAGTTCCTTGGGGTGTCTAGTATCCAAAATGGGGTCACTTGTGGGGGAACTCCAATGTTTAGGCACACAGGGGCTCGCCATACACGACATGGTATCCACTTACAATTCCAATTGTTAGTGGACACCATGTCACCTATGGAGAGCCCCTATGTGCCTAAATATTGGAGCTCCCCCACAAGTGACCCCATTTTGGAAACTAGACACCCCAAGGAACGTATTTAGATGCATAGTGAGCATGTTGAACCCCAGGTGCTTCACAAACTGATCCGTAAAAATGAAAAAGTACTTTTTTTCACAAAAATCTTCTTTTTTCCTTTTTACAGACTAATTTGTGAAGCACTTGGGGGTTGAAAGTTCTTACTATGCATCTAGATATGTTCCTTGGGGAGGTCTAGTTTCCAAAATGGGATCACTTGTTGGGGAACTCCAATGTTTAGGCACACAGGGGCTCTCCATATGCGACATGGTGTCCGCTAACAATTTGAATGGAAAATTAGCTCCAATAGTTAGCGGACCCCTATGTGCCTAAGCATTGGAGCTCCCGCACAAGTCACCCCATTTTGGAAACTAGACACCTCAAGGATTATATCTAGGGGTATAGTGAGCATTTGGAACCGACAGCTACTTCACAGAATTTGATAATGTCATATTAAACATTTTCTTTTTTTCACACATGTGCACAAGATACGGAGACACCGTGTGCTGGTCGTCTCCTCCCCTGCATTTTTTTTAGTATTTCTTTATTAAATTTAAAAAAAAATGACGTGGGGCTTCGCCATATTTTTGGTCCAGCCAGGTACAGCAGGCAGCTACGGGCTGCCACCAACCCCTTCTGCCTAGTTTTACCTGGCTGGAAACCAAAAATATAAGGAAGACCCTTTTTTTTTTATTATTTCATGAAATAATTAACAAAAAAAATGGCGTGGGCTTCGCCATATGTTTGGGCCAGCCAGGTACAACTAGGCAGCTGGGGGCTGTAATCCTCAGCGTAGGGAGGCCCAAGCTTTCTGGGCCCCCGCCCCACTGCGAATTGCAGCCCGCAGCTGCCCCAGAAATTGGCGCATTCATAGAAGCGCCATTTTCTGGCGCTGTGTCCAGCTTTTCCAGCTGCCGTGTTGCGGTGGCAGACTGGGTAATAAAGGGTTAATGCCAGCTTTTTGGCAGCTGGCACTAAGCCCGAGATTCATAATGTCTGGCCAATATTAGACCGGACCATTAGGAATCTCTAGTAGATTGTAAAGAAAACACAACACAGAGAAAAATATTTTTATTGGAAAAAAAACACAAACACATATTTAGACCCCATCTTTATTACAGTGACGTCCGACGTACTCCAGTGGGATGGTCCGACGTAGTCCAGTGGGATGTCCGACGTAGTCCAGTGGGAAGGTCCGACGTAGTCCAGTGGGAGGTCCTGCGACGATTCTCATTCAGATGATGATCTGAAGTTAACCCCCTGTGTGGTCACAAGGGGTTAACTGCAGATCATCATCCCTGTGTGGTCACAAGGGGTTACTGGATCTGCAGTTAACCCCTTGTGACCACACAGGGATGATGACTTGCAGTTAACCCCTTGTGTGGTCACAAGGGGTTAACTGCAGGTCATCATCCCTGTGTGGTCACAAGGGGTTAACTGCAGATCCGGTAACCCCTTGTGACCACACAGGGATGATGACCTGCAGTTAACCCCTTCTGACCACACAAGGGGTTAACTGCAAGCCATCATCCCTGTGTGGTCACAAGGGGTTAACTGCAGGTCATCATCCCTGTGTGGTCACAAGGGGTTAACTGCAGATCCAGTAACCCCTTGTGACCACACAGGGATGATGACCTGCAGTTAACCCCTTCTGACCACATAAGGGGTTAACTGCAAGTCATCATCCCTGTGTGGTCACAAGGGGTTAACTGCAGATCCAGTAACCCTTTGTGACCACACAGGGATGATGACCTGCAGTTAACCCCCTGTGAGGTCACAAGGGGTTAACTGCAGGTCAACATCCCTGTGTGGTCACAAGGGGTTAACTGCAGATCCAGTAACCCTTTGTGACCACACAGGGATGATGACCCGCAGTTAACCCCTTGTGACCACACAAGGGGTTAACTGCAGGTCATCATCCCTGTGTGGTCACAAGGGGTTAACTGCAGATCCAGTAACCCCTTGTGACGACACAGGGATGATGATCTGCAGTTAACCCCTTGTGACCACACAGGCGGTTAATTGCAGAAGACCCCTGTGTGGTCATTCAGGGGTTAACTCTGCCTCTGGTACGGCGCACGCAGAGCAGTGGCAGAGAGAAGACAGCCGGCGACGCTGCAGGACAGGCAAGTATGAGAGGAGCAGGGACGGGGGCCCGGGGGAGCGGAGCAGAGCAGGGGGGGGCTGCTGATCGGAGGGGGGTCAAGGGGTAGACCTGGGGAAGGGGGGTGGGGGTTGAATACCGACGGGGGAGCTGGGGAGCCGCGCAGGGAGGAGGCTGAGCTGGGGAGCCGCGCAGGGAGGAGGGGGAGCTAGGGACCAGAGCAGGGAGGAGGGGGAGATCAGGGGTTAGGGGGTTGACATTGGGGGCCCACTGAGGGGACCAGTGGCCCCCCAGGAATGGCGGCATCTCTATGCGATCTGACAGATCGCATAGAGATGCAGCGGAGGCGGCGGGTTTGGCGCCGGCCGCCGCCATTTTTAGATGGTTAGGGGGTGGGGGAGATGATCTCCAGTACTGGGGGTCTTGGTGGGCAAGGGGGTTAATGCTTTCACTTTGTTCCGACATGTGTTTTCATGTCGGATCAAAGTGAAAGCATTTTAACCGGCACTTTCACTTTGTGTAATGTGATGATCGGTAAACGGTGCTTACTGTTCATCACATTACAGGTGCCGGTAAAACACCAGCTAATTATTAATCTCTATGGTCTCAGCTACCCCCGGTAGCTGAAACCCCGGAGATTTTAGCTCCAGGGGCGTCAAACCAGGGCCCTTTCTGTTGTGACTTGTTTTCACGTCCTAACAGAATAAGGACCCTGTTTTGATGACGTATATATGCAGTGGGCCGTCACTAAGGTGTTAAGCAGCATTACATGCACTGTGTGCAGAATTATTAGGCAAGTTGTATTTTAGAGTATTATTGTTATTATTGATCAACAACTATGTTCTCAATCAACCCAAAAGACTCAAATATCAAAGCTTAATATTTTTGGAAGTTGGAGTGGGGTTTTTGTAGATTTGGCTATTTTAGGAGGATATCTGTTTGTGCAGGTAACTATTACTGTGCAGAATTATTAGGCAACTTAATAAAACCAATATATATTCCCATCTCACTTGTCTATTTTCGCCAGGTAAACTAATATAACTGCACAAAAAATAGAAATAAACATTTCTGACATGCAAAAACACAACACAAAAAAATTAGTGACCAATATATCCACCTTTCTTTATGATGACACTCAACAGCCTTCCATCCATAGATTCTGTCAGTTGCTTGATCTGTTTACGATCAACATTGCATGCAGCAGCCACCACAGCCTCCCAGACACTGTTCTGAGAGGTGTACTGTTTTCCCTCCCAGTAGATCTCACATTTTAGGAGGGACCACAGGTTCTCTATGGGGTTCAGATCAGGTGAATAAGGGAGCCATGTCATTATTTTTTCTTCTTTTAGACCTTTACTGGCCAGCCACGTTGTGGAGTAGTTGGATGCATGTGATGGAGCATTGTCCTGCATGAAAATCATGTTTTTCTTGAACGATACCGACTTCTTCCTGTACCACTGCTTGAAGAAGTTGTCTTCCAGAAACTGGCAGTAGGTCCAGGAGTTGAGCTTCACTCCATCCTCAACTCGAAAAGGTCCCACAAGTTCATCTTTGATGATACCAGCCCATACCAGTACCCCCACCTCCACCTTCTTGGCATCTGAGTCGGAGTGGAGCTCTCTGCCCTTTACTGATCCAGCCTCTGGCCCATCCATCTGGCCCATCAAGAGTCACTCTCATTTCATCAGTCCATAAAACCTTTGAAAAATCAGTCTTAAGATATTTCTTGGCACAGTATTGACGTTTTATCTTGTTTCTTGTTCATAGGTGGTCGTTTCTCAGCCTTCCTTACCTTGGCCATGTCCCTGAGTATAGCACACCTTGTGATTTTTGATACTCCAGTAACATTACAGCTCTGAAATATGGCAAAACTGGTGGCAAATGGCATCTTGGCAGCTTCACGCTTGATTTTCCTCAATTCATGGGCAGTTATTTTGTGCCTTTTTTGCCCACCATGCTTCTTGCGACCCTGTTGGCTATTTGCCTTGAAACACTTGATTGTTCAGTGATCATGTTTCAAAAGTTTGGCAATTTTAAGACTGCTGCATCCCTCTACAAGACATCTCACAATTTTGGACTTTTCAGAGTCCGACAAATCTCTAGTGATGGGCGAATCCTAAATTACTCGGAATCGCTTGACTCTAGCGAGTCCGAGCCCAGGACTCGCTACTCGTTGCGAGTCTAGCGAGTCCAATGTTAATGAATGGAGAAGCGAGTAATAGCGAGTAGTGTGAGATTTACAAATCGCAGATGTGTCTCGGAAGCTTCAGCCTGAAGCAATCCTAGTTTTGTCATTTATTTGCATTGGACTCGTTTACTTTGTAAGTAATCGCTGGGAAACTCGCACAGATAAGAGAAGAGTCCTGTCTGCTCTGTGCAGCTCCAGGGTCCTAGAGCCCGCCTGCTGCCTGATGTAGCAGTGCTGAGATTGTTCTCAGTCTGCTCATTCCCTGTGTACAGACATGAATGTCTGTGCACAGAGATGATGTAGCAGTGCTGAGATTGTTCTCAGTCTGCTCATTCCCTGTGCATAGACATCTATATCTATACACAGGGGATGTAGCAGAGAGGACATCGCGTTTTGGACTGCGTCGGACGGAAGAGGATTTTTTTAATTAAAGATGGAGTCCCTAATGGCTTTTTTTTTTATTTCTAATAAAAAAATTTCTCTGTGTTGTGTTTTTTTTAAAACAATTTAATAGAAATTCATGGCGGTCATGTCTAATATTGGCGTGACCGCCATAAATTTCGGGCTTAGGGCCAGCTGATAATACAAAGCTGGCCCTAACCTCTTTATTACCCAGCGTGCCACCGCCACCAGGGCCGCTGGAAGAGCGGGGTTCAGCGCCAGAGGATGGCGCTTCAATGAACGCGCCATCTTCTGGGGCGGCTGCGGGCTGCAATTTGCAGCGGGGGGTGCCCAGAAAGCTTGGGCATCCCTGCTCTGCGGATTCCAGCCCCCAGCTGCTTAGCTGTACATGGCTAGACATAGAAATTGCGTGGAGCCCCACGCATTTTTTTGACTCCGACTCCGAGACGACTCCGACTCCGAGACGACTCAGACTCCGACTCGACTCCGAGACGACTCCGACTCCGAGACGACTCCGACTCCGAGACGACTCCGACTCCGACTCCGAGACGACTCCGAGACGACTCCGACTCGACTCCGAGACGACTCCGACTCCGAGACGACTCCGACTCCGAGACGACTCCGACTCTGAGACGACTCCAACTCCGAGACGACTCCGACTCCGACTCCGAGATGACTCCGACTCCGAGACGACTCCGACTCCGAGATGACTCCGACTCCGAGACGACTCCGAGACGACTCCGACTCCGAGACGACTCCGACTCCGACTCCGAGACGACTCCGACTCCGAGACGACTCCGACTCCGAGACGACTCCGACTCGACTCCGAGACGACTCCGAGACGACTCCGACTCCGACTCCGAGACGACTCCGACTCCGACTCCGAGATGACTCCGACTCCGAGACGACTCCGACTCCGAGACGACTCCGAGATGACTCCGACTCCGAGACGACTCCGACTCCGAGACGACTCCGACTGCGAGACGACTCCGACTCCGAGACGACTCCGAGACGACTCCGACTCCGAGACGACTCCGACTCCGAGACGACTCCGACTCCGACTCCGAGACGACTCCGACTCCGACTCCGAGACGACTCCGACTCCGACTCGACTCCGAGACGACTCCGACTCCGAGACGACTCCGACTCTGAGACGACTCCGACTCCGAGGCGACTCCGACTCTGAGGCGACTCCGACTCTGAGACGACTCCGACTCTGAGACTCCGACTCTGAGACTCCGACTCTGAGGAGACTCCGACTCCGAGACTCTGACTCTGAGCCTCTGACTCTGAAATTCATTAAATAATAAAAAAAAAAATGCGTGGGGCTCCGCGCAATTTCTATGTCTAGCCAGGTACAGCTAAGCAGCTGGGGGCTGGAATCCGCAGCGCAGGGATGCCCAAGCTTTCTGGGCACGCCCCACTGCAAATTGCAGCCCGCAGCCGCCCCAGAAGATGGCGCGTTCATTGAAGCGTCATCCTCTGGCGCTGAACCCCGCTCTTCCAGCGGCCCTGATGGCGGTGGCACGCTGGGTAATAAAGGGGTTAATACCAGCTTTGTTATACAAGCTGGTATTAAGCCCGAGATTCTTAATGTCAGGCCACGTTTGACCCAGCCACTAAGAATCTCCAATAAAGGGTTAAAAAAACACAACACAGAGAAATTTTTTTATTTGAAATAAAAAAAAAGCCATTAGGGACTCCATCTTTAATTAAAAAAATCCTCTTCCGTCCGACGCAGTCCAAAACGCGATGTCCTCTCTGCTACATGCACAGGGAATGAGCAGACTGAGAACAATCTCAGCACTGCTACATCAGGCAGCAGGCGGGCTCTAGGACCCTGGAGCTGCACAGAGAAGACAGCTGGACTCGGCTCGCAAAGAAACAGCAGTTACTTTGCGAGTTTCCCTGCTATCACTGGCACAGTAGCCAGTGATTACTCGCAGGAGTCTAATGCAAACAATGGCAATCCTAGTTTTGTCAGCGTTTCTGACAAAACTAGGATTGATATTGATTTGCATTGGACTCGTGCGAGTAATCACTGGGAAACTCGCAGAGTACCGAGTCCTGCGAGTCCCTTACTACTCGCCGAGTAACGAGTCCTAGCGAGTAGATTCGCCCATCGCTACAAATCTCTCTTCTGACCCATTTTGCCTAAGGAAAGGCATTTGCCTAATGGCGGGTTTACACGTCGCGATATCGCAGTACAATTTCAATCAAAAGTCACGTGGTTCAATCGTTGGACCCGATATCGTGCCTGCGTTGTATGGTGTGAACGTCCAATGCGATGCAGGAACGATGTCAATGCGATATCGGGGATCGAATGAGCGTGCTATTCAATGCCCCGATATTGCATAGCGATTGAAGCCAGATCGTGCTGTGTAAACACCCAATTACGATGCGATTTGATACGTCACCCATTCACTCCCATGTTAACTATGCGATCCTGGATTGGGAGGCGGAGACATCGCACGGACGTTGTATTACGATATCGCAGCGTCTAAACAGTCAATGCGATGCGGGTGAAACGTGCACTAATTGCGCGCTCCCGCGCCATTGAGTTGCGATATCGAAACGATATCGTGGCGTGTAAACCCACCATAATAATTAAGCACTCCTTATATAGGGTGTTGATGTAATTACACCACATCCCTCCTCATTACAGAGATGCACATCACCTGCTTTACTTAATTGGTAGTTGACTCTCAAGCCTATACAGCTTGGAGTAGGACAACATGTAACAATATAAAAAGTATCATGTGATCAAAATACTCATTTGCGGGCCATTCCATGTCAAGTGAACCAATGATTATTACCTCTATATTTTTAATTCTTTTGAGATTTTGTTATTTGATAATAGCATGTCAGACAATGCAAAATGTGAAGAGAAAATTTTTTTTTTTAAATTTATTTTTTTTTTAAATGATTTTCAAAGTTCGAAAAAAGTGTAAATTTCAGTGTTGCCTGTCTTTACATTTCTCCTCATAACTCTGGCTAGAAATAAGATAGTCAAGTGATCCAAAAATGAATATTTTTTTTCCCTGACGTCTTCAGATTTTTTAATTTTTTTTTCTATATGAAGTACAACTTTAGTTAATTACAAAAAAAAAAAGTTTTACATTTTTTTCTTCATCAGTTAATTTTTTACAGATTTTTAAAGTTTTAAAAAAGTGCGAATTTTGGCCTGGTATGACTTTACATTTTCTATCATATCTCGGGCTAGAAATAAGATAGAGAGACAAAATAAACACCGTTCTACTCAGAATTGTACAGGCTTTCATCAGATATGTCACAAGAGGATCATTGTTAATATTTTACCCATGCGATTGCAAATTAAATTTTTAAAATCCATTTACGAAAAATCGGCATAATTTAAATATTTCAAAAACTGCCCATATGTCTGCTGTGCTCTTAGCCACATCTGTACCAAATTTCAAGTTGGGATCGCGATGGGATCATATTTTAAAATATTTTACTATTAATAGCGTCAATGGGTCATTCCATATCAAGTGATCTAAATATGAATATTTTTTTTTACCTGACATCTTTAGATTTTTTTAATTTTTTTTTCTATTTGAAGTACTACTTTAGTTAATTACAAATTAAAAGTTTTGAATTTTTTTTTTTAAACAGTTAATTTTTTACAGATATTTAAAGTTTTAAAAAAGTGCGAATTGTGGCCTGGTATGGCTTTACATTTTTTTATCTTGGGCTACAAATAAGATAATGAAGTGGGAGAGGCATCATTTTACTCAGAGCGGTAACAGCTTTCATTTGATATGTCACAAGACTATATTTTTTTATATTTTGTTTGGGAAAAATCAAATTCAAAATATTGATGCGCAATTGTGAAATAAATGTTAGTTTCAAAATTGTGAAAAAATGCCTGTGTGTTACTTGTGTTCTTGGTTATATTTGTGTAGAGATTCAACTTGGGACCTGTTAAATTTATATATTTTTTATTTTATGGCTGTATGAGTTATTGCAACTTTTTGAATTTTATTCAATAAGTTGTAATAACTCATACAACCATAAAATAAAAAATATATAAATTTGACATGTCCCAAGTTGAATCTCTGCACAAATATACATTTACATGCAACAAAAAAGAAACACAAAAAACAAATCCCTTAAGTGCCAGGATAAATACATCTTAAGCGGCCGTCACACGCTAAGATATCTCTTGCGATATTGTAAGCGATCACGTGCACGCGCAATCGCTTACAATATCGCTCACATCGCTGGTGAGATGTCACACAGACAGACTCACCAGCGATGTGGATCCGCGATCTCGCTGGTAACTATGGTACACATCGGGTAACTAGGCGCGGCGCGTCGCTTAGTTTCCCGACGTGTACCATAGTTACCATCTCCCAGCATAGGCTCTGCCGCTGGGAGATCGTTCATCGTGGTGTCATACACCACGATGAAGCAGATCGCTAAATCGTAAATCGCTAGATCTGAGGACCGGGCCTCAGATCTCGATTTTGCGATTTGATCAGATCTCGCTCGTCGTATCTTGCCGTCACACGCACAGACATCGCTTACGCGATGTTTAATCTGCCGCGTTCAAGCGATATCTTGCGCGATATCTGTGCGTGTGACGGCCGCTTTAATCATCAGAACACAACGCTCAGCATTTTCAACCTGAACATTTTATAAGGTGGGTGCAACAGGGTAGCAGCAGCTCTCCCGGCGACACGCGTCGGGCCCCTCCTGTCGCTACACATGCCCAGGATGGGGGTCTGAATTCCACCTCTCCCCCATTCCAGGCTGGAATACGCAGGTATAATATCCTCAGACCTAAACTCCCAGTGTGGTTCAATCCTGGTGCCTCTGATTCCCCTAACTAGCTTGATCTGCACACAGATTGTTACATGTAACTTTAATGTGGGGTATTTCCACTCTGCAGTGCATTGGGCAGTACTGATTGATTGGTTTATGCATATTGGCAGAGCTTTTGACAGCACTGTGCTGCTGACTCATAGTCATATACTGAGGTTTATACTGCACTTATATGTTTTGACTGTGTATTCCTGTATCCCTGTTATCATAGCTGCTGGATTTCTGATTGTACGAGTTTACTGAGTTTGTACTATATAGTGCTCTACAGGGATACACTTGTCATTACATGGATTTTGTCCTTTTTTTTTTTTTTTTTCTTCATATTAATTTCTGACAATGTTTAACCTCTTGACTGGATCCTTGTGTTTTCTTATCTGCCAGTAGCCAGCCTGCTATTTAGCCTGGCTCTGCACTGCCTCAGGGTGTCCAGGTATTTGGACCCCTTAATTTGATAATACACTTTGATATATCTTTCCTCTGTTTCAATACCGTATCAAAGATCTGTTGATTATTGTACAAACTGTTGAGGAATAATTTACTTGAGTTCTAATCATCTATATGATATAATCTACACAGGGTATTTCCTCTGTTTTAATACTGTATCAAAGATCTGTTGATTATTGTACAAACTGTTGAGGAATAATATACCGTATATACTCGTGTATAAGCCGAGTTTTTCAGCCCAAAATTTGGGCTGAAAAGTCTCCCCCTCGGCTTATACACGAGTCAATACGGGGGGGGCTGTGTCCGGGGCTGTGGAGGCTTCAGGAGGCGGGGGGGGGGGAGGCTGCTGTATGAGCGGCCCCGTCACGTGGGGCCGCTCATTAAATATGCACTGCTTTCCCCTGTCAATCAGCGGCAGGGGGAAGCAGTGCATAACTAAATAAATCCCCCCCAAGTGCTGGCACCTGCCCCCCCTTGTAAGGGTCCCCCCCCCCGATGGTTATATTACCATTCCGGACTTCTGATCCGCGGCGCTCCTCGCTGCTCCCTCCGTCCGTCTTCTACATCCCGGATCTCCGGCCGTCGCAGGCATGTGACGTCATCGCGCGGCCGGGGATCCCGGATGTAGAAGACGGACGGACGGAGCAGCGAGGACAGCGAGGAGCGGCGCGGATCAGAAGTCCGGAATGGTAAGAGAAGCGGGGGGGGGGGGCCCTTGCAAGGGGGGGCGAGTGCCAGCATTTGGGGGCTGCTGGGGACCCCCAGGGGGCTGCTGGGGACCCCCTGGGGGCCGCTGTGTACCCCCAGGGGCTGCTGGGGACCCCCAGGGGGCTGCTGGGTACCCCCTGGGGGCTGCTGGGGTACCTGCTGGGGACCCCCTGGGGGCTGTTGGTACCCCCAGGGGGCTGCTGGTACCCCCTGGGGGCTGTTGGTACCCCCAGGGGGCTGCTGGTACCCCCTGGGGGCTGTTGGTACCCCAGGGGGCTGTTGGTACCCCCTGGGGGCTATTGGTACCCCCCAGAGGGCTGTTGGTACCCCCAGGGGGCTGTTGGTACCCCCGGGGGCTGCTGGTACCCCCAGGGGGCTGCTGGTACCCCCAGGGGGCTGTTGGTACCCTGCTGTATACCACTGGGGCTGCTGTATACTACCACTGGGGCTGCTGGGGCTCCTGTATACTACCACTGGGGCTGCTGGGGCTCCTGTATACTACCACTGGGGCTGCTGGGGCTCCTGTATACTACCACTGAGGCTGCTGGGGCTCCTGTATACTACCACTGGGGCTGCTGGGGCTCCTGTATACTACCACTGGGGCTGCTGGGGAATCTGTATACTACCACTGGGGCTGCTGGGGAATCTGTATACTACCACTGGGGCTCCTGTATACTACCACTGGGGCTGCTGGGGCTCCTGTATACTACCACTGGGGCTGCTGGGGCTCCTGTATACTACCACTGGGGCTGCTGGGGCTCCTGTATACTACCACTGGGGCTGCTGGGGAATCTGTATACTACCACTGGGGCTGCTGGGGAATCTGTATACTACCACTGGGGCTGCTGTATACTACCACTGGGGAGGCCTGTATACCACACTGCTGGGGTCTGTATACCTGTGCTGGGGTCCACCCTCGGCTTATACACGAGTCAATAGGTTTTTCCAGATTTTTGGGGCAAAAGTAGGGGGGTCGGCTTATACACGGGTCGGCTTATACACGAGTATATACGGTACTTGAGTTCTAATTATCCACTTTATCTATATGACATCATCCACACAGGGTATTTTGGGTCTGTAATTTTGGCAACCCCATTTCATGCTGACAGTGAATTTTATCCATGTATGAAAGTTTTTGACCATATCACCATATATTCAGGTAATTTGGCCGGTACTCCAGCCACCTGGTGGTTACCATTCATACCATCCCACTGTCTGAATGTATATTGATCATATATTATTAATTGGCACACCTATGTGCATACCTGCTTTAACCCTTCTTTCCTGAGCTACCTTCACTCAGGAATGTGATAGTGACATGCTACCGAGTCATCGTAACTCGTTTTAAATGTTTTTAGAATTGTCTGTTTGACCCCACCTTATCACTATGTCAAAGCAAAAGAGAAAAAATTGAATAAATAATAACCACTTTTCACATGATATTGTGTGCGCCTATCCTTGCAGTGTCTCTTTCTCTTCTCTCTTGATTAATTTTGACACTGTTGTGCAGCACCATTCTATCTTTCATGAGGACTGCGGTGCACCCTGCTTTTTGCCCCAGCATTTTCAAACTGAATGCATTGAACAAACCAAAAGAAAAAAGGTGATCATATCCTCAAGTTTGATTAAACAAGATTAAAAGAACCAAAAATGTTAACCCCTATTTATACATGTAAATTTGTTTTCTATTATATCACTAAACATGTCATTTATTAAGTGTTTAATAAGAATAGTACAGTAGTTAAATCATCATTCTATAAAACATGAACTAATCAAACAATTAATAGTACGTTTTTAAAGTGGCCTTTTATCATCAATTTGTCCCTTCTAGTGGGTGAAATGTAATCTTGTCCATAAGCGCTTACTAGCAATCGCCATTTCCTTTTGTGTCACAGTATGTACTGCCTGTCACTGTGTTCGGTTCCACCTGACTTATTATCTGACTTTTGTGCACTTTTAAAATGTCTGGCTTTCTTGGATACACAAATGATGACGCTGGACCAGAAGGATGCAATAAAGTCAATTCTACTTCTTCATTTTCACAGTCTTTGGAGAGTACAGTAGCCAGCCAACCATATTCACAGGTCACATAGCCAGTTATGTCATCCATTGCCAATCTTGTGCCGCCTTCTACCACTTCATGGACTTCACTGTCTTTACTGAATGAAAACATCCTTGTTTTTATTTCTGTTTCACTACATGGAATGAAAGTGTGGTATTGCTGAGTCCCTTTGATGGGTTCTGCTTCCTGTAAGCGATGTTTTAACAAACTCTCCTCCTCTTCGTAGTCCTGGTTTGTACAATATTCAATACAATATTGTTCATTCTCAGGTTGAGTCCTACAAAGCTTTCTCCTATATGTCCTCTCCTGCTTCTAAGCTGTAACATATCAAAATAATACAGTAATGTCTAATAATCATGGATTATTTGGTGAATATAGACCCCACACTTTTAGACCACAGGCTGAACAATCTGAATTCAAGATTTTCAAATTGACACTATAATAGTTAAATATTTTAAAATATGATCCCATCGCGATCCCAACTTGAAATTTGGTACAGATGTGGCTAAGAGCATAGCAGACACATGGGCAGTATTGGAAAATTTTAAATTATGCCAATTTTTCAGAAATGTGTTTTAAAATTTTGAGTTTATGATCGCATGGGTAAAAAATTAACAAAAATACTCTTGTTACATATCTGGTGAAAGCCTTGACAGTTCTGAGTAGAATGGTGTTTATTTTGTTTCTCTATCTTATTTCTAGCCCGCGATATGATAGAAAATGTAAAGCCATACCAGGCCAAAATTCACGCTTTTTTAAACCTTTAAAAATCTGTAAAAAATTAACTGATAAAGAAAAAAATTCCAAACTTTTTATTAGTAATTAACTAAAGTTGTACTTCATATAGAACACTTCATAAATGTCATGTTTAGTGATATAATAGAAAACAAATTTACATGTATAAATAGGGGTTAACATTTTTGGTTCTTTTAATCTTGTTTAATCAAACTTGAGGATATGATCACCTTTTTTCTTTTGGTTTGTTCCATGCATTCAGGTTGAAAATGCTGAGCGTTGTGTTCAGATTATTAAGATTTATTTATCCTGACACTTACGGGATTTGTGTTTTGTGTTTCTTTTTTGTTGCATGTAAATGTATATTTGTGCAGAGATTCAACTTGGGACATGTCAAATTTATATATTTTTTATTTTATGGTTGTATGAGTTATTACAACTTATTGAATAAAATTCAAAAAGTTGCAATAACTCATACAACCATAAAATAAAAAATATATAAATTTGACAGGTCCCAAGTTGAATCTCTACACAAATATAACCAAGAACACAAGTAACACACAGGCATTTTTTCACAATTTTGAAACTAACATTTATTTCACAATTGCGCATCAATATTTTGAATTTGATTTTCCCAAACAAAATATAAAAATATATAGTCTTGTGACATATCAAATGAAAGCTGTTACCATTCTGAGTAAAATGATGCCTCTCCCACTTCATTATCTTATTTGTAGCCCGAGATAAAAAAAATGAAAAAGCCATACCAGGCCAAAATTCGCACTTTTTTAATACTTTAAATATCTGTAAAAAAATAACTGATTAAGAAAAAAAGTCAAAACTTTTAATTTGTAAATAACTAAAGTGGTACTTCAAATAGAAAAAAAATATAAAAAATCTAAAGACGTCAGGTAAAAAAAATATTCATATTTATATCACTTGATATGGAATGACCCATTGACGCTATTAATAGTAAAATATTTTAAAATATGATCCCATCGCGATCCCAACTTGAAATTTGGTACAGATGTGTCTAAGAGCACAGCAGACATATGGGCAGTTTTTGAAATATTTAAATTATGTTAAATTATTAGTTTTCGTAAATGCGTTTTAAAATTTTGCATTTGCGATCGCATGGGTAAAATATTAACAAAGATACTCTTGTGACATATCTGGTGAAAGCCTGTACAATTCTGAGTACAACGGTGTTTATTTTGTCTCTCTATCTTATTTCTAGCCCGAGATATGATAGAAAATGTAAAGTCATACCAGGCCAAAATTCGCACTTTTTTAAAACTTTAAAAATTTGTAAAAAATTAACTGATGAAGAAAAAAATTCAAAACTTTTTTTTGTAATTAACTAAAGTTGTACTTCATATAGAAAAAAAATTAAAAAATCTGAAGACGTCAGGGAAAAAAAATATTCATTTTTGGATCACTTGACATGTAATGACCCTTGCCTAATAATTCTGCACACAGTGTAAATATCCCTATGTATTATAAAGATGGCTGGTCCATACAACTCAAACATATTTTACTGTAACTCCTGTATCAACCCTATTTTCTTATGGATTGTAACCTCCCATAGCAGGACTCTTACTCTTTACTCTTTAAATTGTTGAATTATGTGTTACTTTGTAATGTCTGATATTGTTTGTATTTGTACTCTGAAAATTGTAAATTGCTGCAGGAATAAAGAGGATGAAATTGAACACATCACTAATTTTCTAAGAAAATATATTTCTAAAGGTGCTACTGAGATAAATTTCTCAACAGATGTCTGTAACAACCCATACAATCCATACAGGCAAAGAAATCAAACCATAGAAGTCCATAAATTAAGATATGTGTAATAATGAGAAATGAAAGCAACTGTTATTCCCAAGACCTGAGTCTATGGTCATTCTCAGCTGCAAACGCTGTGTGGGGGTGGATAGCAGGGAATGAAAAGTGGCCATTACATTCACCCTCATTTCATCTTCATGATCCTGGTAGATGGTAGCAGATTTTTATACAGAATGTCTCAGTATATTTGTCTATTCATCCTTCTTTAAATTATATCACGTTTGCTATTACCATATGCTGAAAAACAGCAACACACCATGATGTTCACACTTCCAAACTTCATCGATGGTATGGTGTTTTTGGGGTGATATGCAGTGTCTATTAGCCTTCAAATATGGTGTGTATTATAACATACAAAAACTTACATTTTGTTGGCAGTGGATCCATTCAGTCAGGAAACTCTCAAGCGTGTTGACAACAGAACAGAGCGTTAATTAGCATTAAACAGGTACAGATATGATGGCTTTGTGGAATCAGGAATATACATATCTTAACTGTCTATGTGCAGCATCAGAAAGCTGCTTCTCCTCTCATGCACAGACACAGGAAACTGAGTATAGTCACATGGTCTTTCCTGTGTGTCAGCCTCTGGGAGTGTGTTTTTTTTAATCTAACTTTATAGACAATGCACAAATCTAGCAATAGAACACTTACATATACCGGAATGGAGTTCTTGCACTAAACAAATTCCAACACCCCCACTCAACAACTACTTATCCTGTTAGTCCCATTGCAGTTCTGAAGTCCTGAAATGTGGCTATTGGCAATAGTTTTGTCATACCATCAGCTAACATTTTGTCAGACTCGCAATAAACAAAGTCTAGTACACAACGTTCCACTAAGTTACATAAGTGGTGATGTTTAACATCAATGTTCTTAGTCCTTGCACTAATCTTCTCACTGCTGTCGAATTTAATACATCCTTGGTTGTCCTCATATACAGAAGTGCCCCCACTGCTTGTCTGTAATTCTCATTGCTGGAGTTTTGACGAACCTTTGGCTTCTGAGAGTTCTTTTTTCTTGCCATGACTGTGACTCTGGTTCAGGAAGTGTTCTGACAATATAAGTAAGGTGTCTGGCTGGGATACCCTTGTTAGGTCTTTCTGATCTCCTGACTGGAGGTTGACTTGGTTCTTCTGTTTCTTCCTTGCAGGTTTCAGGTTTGGTGATTGAGATCCTTCTTATTTCTTGGCTTAAATGAGTGGTGTAACTTCACGGAATTTGAGCAAACACAGTTCTCATCAGTCACCACATCTCTGCTGATTGTTACTGTGTTGGTCTCTGGGTGCAGGATTCTGTATCTCTTCTTAGTTTCGCCATAGCCCACCAGGACTCCTTGCTTTGCATGTGATTCCCACTTGGAACATTTTTCTTTGGGAACATACACAAAAGTTTTGCTTCCAAATATCCTGAGATGCTTCAGGTTAGGCTTCTCGCAGTTCCATAGCTCATATGGAGTTTTATTTGTGGCTTTACCTGGCAGTCTGTTTTGAAGATAGCAAGCTGTCATGATGGCTTCTCCCTAATATGTTGTATACTTCTTACACTTTAACAGAGAGTGCAGTTCTTTCACTCTGCAATGCGATTCTGTTCTGGGTTGTATGGAATGGTAGTCTGGAACACAATTCCATTTTTTTTTTAAATTGTTTGCACCTTACCACCTGTAAATTCAGTCCCATTATATGCAAGCAGGGCTTTTGGCATTCTTCCAAATTTGTTAAACACTACGGCAAGATATTCTTCAAGTTTCTGTGGAACTTCATCATTACTGTGAAGCAGGTATTCGACTGTATATCTGGAGCAGTCATTAATAAATGTGAGAAAATATATCTTCTTGCTTGGAGTTTGAACACTCATTGGACCCCAAACATCGGTGTGTATCAAATCCAGTGGCTGTATAGATCTAGTGGTGCTTAATTTAGGAAAGGATTTTCTGGACATTTTCCCTTTAAGACAGCTAGTGCACTTCATCATTTGACTACATTGCTTGATTTCAACACCATTTGCTAGTTAACCTAGCTTCCTTACTGCTTCTGGGTCTCTGTGCCCAAGATATCTGTGCCATACATGGATACAGTTCTTATGCAGATCTTTTTTAGCACTGTATACTCTTTCTTTGCATTTTAGGTGATAAAGTTCATTTTGGATTTTTACTTCTGTAAGAGTGTGACCCTGCTTTGATATAATTAAGCTGTTGTCTTTAAAAGTAACTACATTTCCTTTTTGAGTAAGCTTCTTTACTGACAGAAGATTGCTTTCAAGACTGGGAACATAGAGAGCATCCTTTACTGGGATCTTTCTGCTTTGTGCTGAGGAAACTGGACAATGGAGGTAGCTGTCTCCTACGCCTTCTGAAGTCATATATTGACCATTAGCTAAGATGACCTTTTCTGACTTGCTTTCATCAAGGTCAGTGAAGAAATCCTTGTTATTCGTCATATGGCTGCTAGCACCAGAGTCTATACACAATATATGCTTTGCAGATGAGCCTGTACTGGTATTAAATGCAGCTTCAACACATGCAGACTTTTCCTGTATGGCTGTTTTCACCTTTTGATCACTGTTCTGCTTTTTAAACTGACTCATTCATGCTTTCCAAATTCACAGTCTGCTTTTAGGTGGCTGGGCTTTTTACAGACAAAACATTCACATGTTTCCCTTAGATTGCTCTTATTTTTAGGAAAGTCCTATGTCTTTAATGCTGTTTTTGCTCTTGATTCTTTACTGCTGCTTACATTGTGCGTTTTTTGCTTGAATTCGTCTACAAGCTTGCCTTTGACATATTCTAGTGTCAGCTCATCATCTGGCCGTGCATCTAGTGCAGTGACAAGTGTGTCATAACTTTTTGGAAAACCACTTAATAGTAGTGCAGCAACATGGAAGTCTTTAATTTTTTATCCAATACCCCTGAGATGCTTCACAATTTCTAGGGTGTTTCTTATATAGTCCTGCATATTCTGGCCATTACTTAGCTTAGACTGGTACAGCTTTCTCATGACATGAAGCTTACTGCTGAGATTTGATCTTTCTTGCACTTTCTGTAATTCATCCCACATCTCTTTTGCAGTTGCACACTTGCATATATGTACAATCTGATCATCATCTACACTGAGGGAGATAGTGCTTTGTGCTTCTCTAGTCAATCATCTGGTAATGGATAAGGCATTTGTTCCTTTGTATATTTCCATATACCTTCTCTTAAGAGCAGCATCTTCACCTTGAATTTCCAGGATTGATCATTCTGATTGGTGGGACTTTGCACTGAGAACTTGCAGTGATCCCTGCTTGTGGACATCTTCTCTATGGCTCCTTGATGCTTCTGCTTTGGGCTTCTGTTGCTATATTACTCTTCTGTGTCACTCTGTGCTCTGTGTCACTCCTGGGGTTCTGTGTCACGCTGGGGTTCTGTGTCACGCTGTGTAACCTGTTGGCAGCGGATCATTCAGGATACTCAAGCCTGTTGACAACAGAACAGAGCTTTAATTAGCATTAAACAGGTACAGATACAATAGGCTTTGTGAAATCAGGTATATACATATCTTAAGTGTCTCTGTGCAGGATCAGCAAGCTGCTTCTCCTCTCATGCACAGACACTAGAAACTGAGTACAGTCACATGGTCTTTCCTGTTTGTGAGCCTCTGGGAGTGTGTTTTGTTTTTTTTATCTAACTTTATAGACAATGCGCAAACCTAGAAATAGAACACTTACATATACAGGAATGGAGTTGTTGCAATAAACATATTCCAGCACATTTAGGTCTCATCTAACTAGACTATATTCTCCTAATATTTCATAGGCTTGTCTAAATGTTTTGCATATATTTTGTGAATTTGTATTTTTACATAGCACATTGTATTAAATAAAAATGTTTAATAATCTTCATTTTTGGACTGTCGTGTCAGTGTTTCTTGTTCTTAACGGTAATATCTATCTAAATATTATTGAGTAAACACCCTTGAACATGCTTTTGGTTCAGCAATGGAGTCTTGCATGCATACAGGGCATGGAGGTTGAGTGCATTAATTATTGTTTTCTTTGAAACATTTGTACCTGCTGATTCCAGGTCTTTCTGTAGCTCCTCACTGGTGGTTCTTGGCTCTTGGATAACATTTCTGATAATTCATTTTACTCCTTTGTCTGAAATCTTGTTGGGAGACCCTGTTAATGGACAGTTTACGGTTAGATGATGCTCTTTCTTTTCCAGATTATGGCTCCAAAAGTGCTCACTGGAGTTTTTAGTAGTTTAGAAATTCATCTGTAACCAGTACCATCAGTATGTTTTACAACGGTAATGCTGCCAAGGTCGTGAGACAGCTCACTGGTTTTACCCATCATGTGATTTTTCATGTGAGGCACCTTGGTAATGAAACACATTTTTATAGCTAATCAGTTCAACCAGCTGATATTATTTTTCACTAATTACCAGGATTTCTTTCTAATTACTGATAGATTTTAGCTGGTATCATGACTTTCCATGGCTCTTTGCGCCTCTCTTTCTTTATGTGTTCAAAACATTTTCTTTGTGGCATTTTTTATTATTTCACATAATTTAACTTATGGTCATATGGTTTCATTTATTTCCATGTGTAGATTGGATGGACTGTTACCGACTGTTACCGACATCTAGTGGGAAATTTTTGTCAATAGCACCTTTAGAAATATATTTACTGTATTAGTGAAGTATTTAATACTTATTTCACCTGCTGTATATTGGTCCCATATAAACAATACAAAGATTATTTTACATTTATAAGTGGTTTTAAATGTTGACTTAAAGTGTCCAAACTTCTTTAAGTATCTTCTAATATATATTGGCCAGTATTAAGGGCGTCAATGGACAGTATAAGGGGTGGGTAATGCTGTTTACACCAAATGGTAGCTTCTGTTCAGTCCACCAAAACATCAGTATTTTTATGGTGACATTGTAGTTGTCAGTTACCAGATGACAGCAGTCTCATTACACATATATTTGGGTCAGACTGATATAACCACTAATTACTGTATTTCTCTGAAAATAAGATGCACTTTTTTATCCTCAGGGGAAAGTGGGGGGGATGTCTTATGGTCTGAATGTAACATGCTGTGGTGCTGTGCAGGCTGTGCTGGAAGTGGGGCGGCTCTGGAGTGACTGGAGGCTGGCAGGGGCTGCAGAAGCAGTCCATGGTCACGTGGGCCTGCTTTTTAGTCTACTGTAATATTCACTGCGCTGTCCATTTCTGTGATGAACCTAGCGCTGAGCGGTGGTTGGAGGCAGTGCATATTACAGTACATTAAGTTTACTGACCCCCCATCCTGGCATATTGCAACTCCCCATCAGCGGATATGGCAACCCTGCTGCAAAACACATTAAAATAATAGACGGTATACATACATACCTGTCCGCCGTCTCCTTCCTCTATTCCTCTGCAGCCACATCGATCTCTTCTTGTCTGTGTGAGCCAGCATCCAATCATGTGACCTAGCACTGCACAGTCATGTGTTCTCTGCACGTCTCGGTCACGTGATGGATGCCGGCTCACACAGACAGATAGAGATCGATGTGGCTGCAGAGGGATAGACGCAGTGGACGGTGGACAGGCATGTATGTATAGTGCTGCAATATCCCAGGATGAGGGCCATATCCTCTGATAAGGGGCTGCAATATGCTAGGATGGGGGCCATATGCACTGATGTGGGGCTGTAATACGCTAGGATGGGGGCAATATCCTTTATGGGGGGCTGCAATATCCCAGGATGGGGGCCATATCCACTGAAGGGAGATACAATATGCCAGGATGGGGGCAATATCCACTGATGGGGGGATGCAATATCCCAGGATGGGGGACATATCCAATGATAGGAGATGCAATATGCTAAGATGGGGGCTATATCCACTGATGGGGGGCTGCAATATGCCAGGATGGCGGCCATATCCACTGATGCTGGTCTGCAATATCCCAGAATGAGGGCCATACCCACTGATGGAGGATGCAATATGCCAGGATGGGGGCCATATCCAGTGATGGGGGCTGCAGTATCCCAGGATGGGGGCATACACAGTAATGGGGGGATGCAATATCCCAATATGGTGGGGTGCAATATCCAAGGCTGGGTACAATATTCCAGGATGGGGGTGCAATATTATATCCCAGGATGGAAGGCTATATATCAGGATGGGAGGCTATGTACCAGGATGGGGGGCTATATACCAGGATGGGGGCTATATATTCGGATGGAGCTATATACCAGGATGGAAGGCTAAATATCAGGATGGGATGCTATATACTAGGCTGGGAGGCTATATATCAGGATGGAAGGCTATATCCAGGATGGGGGACATATATTACCTGGACGGGGTCAGGGATGCAGACAACACCCTCATAACAGTGTCAACAGCAGATTACCCCCCATAACAGTTAATTAATAGCACATTTTTTATTAATTTTTTCCCTATTTTCCTCCTGTCGGTAACTATTACGGTGCAGAATTATTAGGCAACTTAATAAAAAACAAATATATTCCCATCTCACTTGTTTATTTTCACCAGGTAAACTGATATAACTGCACAAAATTTAGAAATAAACATTTCTGACATGCAAAAACTACAAAAAAATTAGTGACAAATATATCCACCTTTCTTTATGTTGACACTCACTAGTCTTCCATTCATAGATTCTGTCAGTTGCTTGATCTGTTTACGATCAACATTGCATGCAGCAGCCAACACAGCCTCCCAGACACTGTTCCCAGAGGTGTACTCTTTTCCCTCTCTGTAGATCTCACATTTTAGGAGGGACCACAGGTTCTCTATGGGGTTCAGATCAGGTGAATAAGGGGGCCATGTCATTATATTTTCTTCTTTTAGACCTTTACTGGCCAGCCACGCTGTGGAGTAGTTGGATGCATGTGATGGAGCATTGTCCTGCATGAAAATCATGTTTTTCTTGAACGACACCGACTTCCTCCTGTACCACTGCTTGAAGAAGTTGTCTTCCAGAAACTGGCAGTAGGTCTGGGAGTTGAGCTCCACTCCATTCTTAACCGGAAAAGGTCCCACAAGTTCATCTTTGATGATACCAGCCCATACCAGTACCCCACCTCCACCTTGCTGGTGTCTGAGTCGAAGTGGAGTTCTCTGCCCTTTACTGATCCAGCCTCTGGCCCATCCATCTGGCCCATCAAGAGTCACTCTCATTTAATCAGTCCATAAAACCTTTGAAAAATCAGTCTTAAGATATTTCTAGGCCCAGTCTTGACGTTTTATCTTATGTTTCTTGTTCAAAGGTGGACTTTTTCAGCCTTTCTTACCTTGGCCATGTCCTTTAGTATGGTACACCTTGTGCTTTTTGATACTCCAGTAACGTTGCAGCTCTGAAATATTGCAAAACTGGTGGCAGGTGGGATCTTGGCAGCTTCACGCTTGATTTTCCTCAATTCATGGGCAGTTATTTTGCGCCTTTTTTGCCCAACACGCTTACTGCGACCCTGTTGGCTATTTGCCATGAAACGCTTGATTGTTCAGTGATGACACTTCAAATGATTGGCAATTTCAAGACTGCTGCATCCCTCTACAAGACATCTCACAATTTTGGACTTTTTAGAGCACGCTAAATCTCTCTTCTGACCCATTTTGCCAAAGGAAAGGAAGTTGCCTAATAATTAAGTACACCTTATATAGGGTGTTGATGTCATTAGACCACACCCCTCCTCATTACAGAGATGCACATCACCTGCTTTACTTAATTGGTAGTTGGCTCTCAAGCCTATACAGCTTGGAGTAGGACAGCAAGTATAAAAAGTATCATGTGATCAAAATACTCATTTGCCTAATAATTAAGCACACCTTATATAGGGTGTTGATGTCATTACACCACACCCCTCCTCATTACAGAGTTGCACATCACCTGATTTACTTAATTGGTAGTTGGTTTTCAAGCCTATACAGCTTGGAGTAGGACAACATGTATAAAAAGTATCAAGTGATCAAAATACTCATTTGCCTAATAATTCTGTACACAGTGTAGTCCGGTGCGTCTTATAGTCTGAAAAATATGGTAGCTTGTGTATTTTGTGTGTATTTGTTTTTACTATTGCTCTTGTGTTACTTTTATACTCCAAAAATGTATTTAAAGTGAAAATAGGCATGTATATGTAGGTCTATTGCAATGTATATGTATGTCTGTGTTCTGAATATGTGTGTCTATATTATGCCTACATAAACAGCACATACAGCATCTACATTTAAGGAGAATACAACAAGCAGCCTTAGAAATATGTTTTTATTTGGTAATGCATAATTAAGGTTAGTTATTTATTCCTTAATAATATGTATCCCATACCTATTTTTATAAAAAAAAAAAACAAAGAAAGATGGTATAATAGTCTAATTGCTTTGTTATGTAAAGTATATTTTAATTGAAAGGAAGCAAATTAGAAGGATTAATTTGGCCATATACCTGCAAATATCCTGTACACCCAGACAGAGTTAGTAAAAATCTTTTCTTTGTTTCGGAAGTAATAAAAGCTGGCGATAAATGTGCCATTTCCATGGGGACGGCCCTCCCTGACTTTATGACCAGTGGTTTTATTGTGCCAGACAAGCAGACAATTATGTTAAGATTAGAAACAGAGATTCTAAAACTGTCATTATAGTTTGGATTAAGCATAAAACAGAGATATGATCAGGAAGTGGCCGACTGAACGGTCTTGGGAAAAACTAATCTGAAAAATATTTACCCAGTAATGAAATGAAATGTCTGATTAGACACGTAATAAAGTGCTAGAATACGTGTTCAGACTTGGACTGGCCCAGAGGAGAACAGGTGAATCCATTGGTGGGCCCCGCACCTTCCTATGGTATATTAGCACTGGTTGTCACAATTCACTTAATTCACTGTGTAAAGACAGAGGCAGCATCTCATCATTCATTTAACAAACTACCTTTTTTTTTCTATATAGAAGCATAGGTAAATTTGAGACAGATGGAGTATTATAATAGTGGACCCCCAGAATCAAAGTCACTGGTGGGCCCTTGACAATCCAGTCAACACTATACACGTTTACATTCTTAAAGGGTCTTCATATGTTACAGGGTTTTCTTCAACATTTAATTCCAAAAGAACATAAGACCATCTAAAAGTAGTCCGACAACTGGAACCCCCTACTGATTCTGTGTCAGAATGTAGGGTGTGACGGGACATCATTGTTGGAACCAGTGGTGGACCCTGATGTCACACCCCTAACTATCATGAGAGTGAGGACACATTGTATCATTATAACACCAATTTATGAGATGGGAAAACCCCATTAACATGCTTCAGTTATACACATGAATTGTTAATCTAACTTATTGTTTGACTATAAATCCTAATGGTGAAGGAAATCTACAACTTATGTTACATTTGTCAATTTTTCAATGTTCAATATATAATTGGAATAAAAAGGTACTGTAAGTCACAATCATATTTGTGCAAGCAACAATATGTTTTTACATTCTAATGCTCTTTACAAGTCCGCCAAGCTGCAATCACATTTGCACATGGTGATTTATTAATTTTATGATCTCATATGTTGGCATTTCTAAAACATTTTTACAGCAGTCATCCATGAATCTTTATACTATATGTGGAGAAGATTGGAATGAAATTTAGCTGAAAGCTGTGAAATTAGGGCTATTATCAAATTATGTAACATCAAGACAGATACCGTATATACTCATGTATAAGCCGACCCGTGTGTAAGCCGACCCCCCTACTTTTGCCCCCAAAACCTGGGAAAACCTATTGACTCGAGTATAAGCCGAGGGTGGACCCCAGCACAGGTATACAGCCCACAGCAGTGTGGTATACAGCAGCCTCCCTAGTGGTACATACAGCAGCCCTTAGGTAGTATACAGCAGCCCCAGAGGTATATACAGCCCCAGAGGTATATACAGTAGCCCCAGTGGTAGTATACAGCAGCCCCAGAGGTATATACAGCCCCAGAGGTATATACAGCCCCAGAGGTATATACAGCAGCCCCAGTGGTAGTATACAGCAGCCCTTAGGTAGTATACAGCAGCCCCAGAGGTATATACAGCCCAGAGGTATATACAGCCCCAGAGGTATATACAACCCCAGAGGTATACAGCAGCCCCAGAGGTATACAGCAGCCCAGAGGTATATACAGCAGCCCCTGTGGTAGTATACATCAGCCCTTAGGTAGTATACAGCAGCCCCAGAGATATATACAGCCCCAGAGGTATATACAGCCCCAGAGGTATATACAGCAGCCCCCCCATATCAGTATACAGGCCCCCCCTTGGGTAGTAATCCTGTAAAGGAAGAGATTAGTATACTTATCCCTCCGCTGTCCCGCTGCCGCTGTGCCGCCGCCGCCATCGCGCTCTTCCATCTTCATCCAGCGTCTTCCGTCTTCTTCCGGCTTCCTCCTCTGGCGCGCAGACAATGACGTCATTGCCTGCGCCCACCGGAGGAAGCCGGAAGAAGACGGAAGACGCTGGATGAAGACGGAAGAGCGCGATGGCGGCGGCGGGACAGCGGCAGCGGGACAGCGGAGGGATAAGTATACTAATCTCTTCCTTTACAGGATTACTACCCAAGGGGGGGGGGGCCTGTATACTGATATGGGGGGGGGGCACTGTATACTGTATACATTGTATACAGTATACAGTGACTCGCGTATAAGCCGAGGGGTGGACTTTTCAGCCCAATTTTTGGGCTGAAAAACTCGGCTTATACGCGAGTATATACGGTAGATACATTGATACAAGAGCATCTCAATTTATTAGAATATCATCACAGTTCATTTATTTCAGTAATTCAATACAAAACGTGAAACGCATATAATATGTATTTTACAAACAGAGTGATCTATTTCAAGTGTTTGTATCTGTTAATGTTGATGACTATGACTTACAGACAATAAAAGACCGAAGGTCATTATTTCAAAAATGTAAGTAGGGAGGATGAAGGGTTAAAAACCAAGCTGCTGTATTCAACAAGGTATAGATAGATAGATAGATAGATAGATAGATAGATAGATAGATAGATAATTTGAATAAAAATGTAAGCTTATTATCCAAGATAGTGGCTAACTAATGTATCAGCTCCACAAAGGAACATTTTGAAATCAGCCACCTCTTTGCCTAGGACCTCCTGCCTGGGATTACAATCAATCACTCAGTCAAGTAGGAGGTATTAATACCAGCTGAGATGTCAGTGTAGTAATGGAATGAGTGTGCCAAATTCCTGAGAATAATGCCTCACAGTGGGTGACCTGCATTTAAAGGCAAATCCTTCCACCCCCAAGAAAGATATTCTGAAAAACAAAACAGATCACAGATATATTTGTAGCATTTCATAAATATATATATATGTAGCGCTCAGGCTTTGGGGTACTCCGGAGTCAGGCGGCAAGGGTTAACTCTCTCGTTGTCAAGGGGGATGGCGGCCGCGCCTGACTCTGTGTCCTGGGGTATCTTTTGGAAAGGGATTTTATATACAGTTTGTTGTCGTGACGCCACCTGCACTTTCTGGTGAGTCGCACCAGCGCCGCCACAGTCCGCCGGAGGTAGATGGTATCGCGGCTGGGATGGTATAGTCCTCCACAGGTAGGACTGGGACCTCCGGGGCAGCGATCCTGTGAAGGAACAAGTTCATGCAAAATAAGATGCAGCAGAGTCGGATTCACTTCACTCCGGGTACTTTACTGGAGACTTTAGCAGCATTTGTTACAGTTCTCAGTTCAGCATTCAGATGTTAAAACAGATAGCTAACGGGTGGCTGCAAGCAGATCCCAGGTGGTATGATGGAACCCTTGGTGTGTGCCTTCTTTCCCGTCTATTTCTTTCCTGCTTCCCAGTGGTGGTGAAGTCTGATCCCATAAAGCGAACCTGACCTATTGCTGTCTCTCTCTCTTTTCGCTCCCGTCGGGTTACTCTCTGCTGGCTGGCCGCCGAACCATCAAGTGGTGCCTGGTACCCTCTTTTGGTTGCTTGAGAGCTTGGGAGCAATATATACTCCCCAGGGCTTCGGATTTTCTGTTGTCCTTGGAGGATCCCACAGGTGCGGGCTCCGGTGCCCGGTGAGCTGTCGGGGGATGAACTCCCTCAAGTACTTTTTCCCAACTCGGATCCTCGCCTGAAAAGCTCTTCCCTCTTAAAAACACTCTGCTCCTCAGCCATCACTCAGCTGAGTGACCTAGCAGCCAGCTTCGAAGCGGAAGCCTCCTGCCCCAAGACCCACAGGTCCAACGAAGCCCTCCTTTCTCCCCCTGGGAGTGGTTTTATTCCCTTCCGAGTACCTCCCACCATGTGATCTAGTGTGGGGTGCTGGTCTATGGGTTCCACCCACCATCCTAGAATCTGCTTGCAGCTGGAGTATCTGCACCTCTTTTACGGGTGCAGTACCCCTCTGTGACGCCTGCTTAGCGGGGCGCCACATATATATAAAGAAAGGAGGACTGTAGGCCAGATAATAGGTTTCAAAAAATCTAATGTTGTGTTTTTTTTGCACAACTATTCTGGTTCTGGCAGTTTTTTATTCAAAAAGTGAGTGTGTTTAACAAAAGGTGGTGTGGGCTATAACTGTGCCACAAACCTGCTATGAGGCATGCCATGTGGTACAGAGAGATCCCAAAAGATACATCAAATATATTAATTATGCACCTCATAAGGGGTTTTTCTTCAAGATAGACCATCAATATAAGACTGATGGGGGTCTGACTCTTAAGGTGGGGTCACACGCGGCGATCTCGCCCGCGACATCGCCGCAAAGTGACGTCACAGCGATGCCGCGGGCGATATTGCAAGTGCGTCGCGCTGTGTGACAGCGCGACGCAACTGCAAATTATCGCTGGTCGCAGGTTGACAGGTTTATGAACATGTTCATAAACCTGTCAACCTGTGACCAGCGATTAGGCTGGATCGCGCCGTTTGACACTGTTGGCGGCGCGATCCAGCCTATATCGCAGCGTAACTGAGCCATCGCTCGCTGGGCTTAGCCCAGCCCAGCGAGCGATGGCTCCGCCCACATCGCTGCCGCGTCACCGGCAACGTCGTGCCGTGTGACAGCTGGCCTGCGATGTCGGAAGCGAGCGGGCACCTGCGCATCGCTTCCGACATCGCAGGCCAGATCGCCGCGTGTGACCCCACCTTAAGCTTCCCAATAATAAGATGCTAAAATCTGCAGCAGGGGCCGGATGTAAATAGGGTGATGGAGTGGAACACTTCATAGTTGTCATCTTTGGGTACTGCAGAAAGAAGATTCAAGCAGCTAAATAGAAAAGGGTTCTTTATTGTTATAGCGGTTAAACTATGGAATGCCTTACCACAAGACGTAGTAATAGTAGACACTACAACAGCTTTTAAAAAAGACTGGTTAATTTCCCCAGTACACAGTACATTGTAGGTTATGGATAATTAGTGATAAAGAATATCTAAGGCTAAGTGCCCACAATCAGGACTCGCTGCAGAGATGCTATTGTTCTTTGTACGAGAACATGCTGTCAGTGTCCATGATCAGGATTCTGGGCACAGTTTTGCTGTGTTCTCCTGTTGAGAACCCTAGTATCTCCACAAGCATAAATTGACACTTGAAGGCACGCCGCATGCCAGTTTACGCTGTAGAAAAAAAGATGCACTGTGGGCATAGGATATCCAAAACACTGCTAATCCTGATCATGGGCACTCATACTAATGGTGGAGAAAGATTGAACTTGATGGATCTAAGTTTTTTTTCAACCTTTGTAACTATATAACTATATATTAGTGACAGGAAGTTCATAAGAATCCCCGTCCATCATTTTCTAGACTTTTTATCCATATCCTCAGTATGGAGAACCTCCAGTAACATTCACCCATATATCAGTAATAACATTAACAGACCTTGTTGTAAACTGCTGACATTCACTATCTGTATGTATGATTTGATGAATAACAATTGGTCAAACATCTGCTCTTCTGGAGAAAATATTAATAACACATGTAGTAGGACAGTATTAATAGGAATCAGTATTAATTGGAAACTGAAAAATGGAATACTTTGTCTGTTTCCCATCAGAGCCTCAAAAGATTAAATGAAACGTGACTCACTGCAGATTCGCTGAAAAGTGCTTACTGGAAGTTTCATACAAGACCCTCTTAGTATATTAGGAAATGACTATAATAATGGATCAGTTGCGCAACTCATATGTATGTGTTTTTTATCATTAAAGAGTTTTTTCCATCTTAGAACTAAGAACTGATGTCTTTCATATGCTGTACGTAGCTTCCACAGCCGACCAAAGTCATTAAGAACTATCTTCAGAGTAAAATAGAATGAGGAGGAGTGTTTGAAGTGATGATATGGACCCTGCAGATCTCAACATCATCTTGTCTGCCCCAAATTACATGAAGACAAATAAGGATGTTCACAAACCTACATCCACAGAAGATCTGTTGTTAGTTCTTCAAGATGTTTGGAAGAACCTCCCTGCTGAGATCCTTCAAAATCTATGAGCAAGTGTACTTTGATGCTGTTTTGTAGAAACACATCAGCAATGCCAAATATTGAGTTCCTGATGATGACTATTAACTTTTCTATTTTTTAAAGCATTCTTACTTGCAGTAGTTTTTCTTCTTCTGCCTTAAACTTTTGCATAGTACGGTGTGTGTCTGTATATGTATATTAAATATATATGTAGATTACATATAAACTCCTCAAATGATGAAAAAGGGGAAACTAAATTTTTAAAACATCTTGATTAATTTAGTATCAAGTATGAGCACCATGAGGAGAAATATAAATGCCTACGTGATTTCGCATGCTATCAGTGAGGTTATTAATGGTTGTCTGAAGAATGTTCTGCCACACGGGATGCACTTGGACTTGAGCACATATCACAATTCGCTGCTGTCAGCATCCTTTGCAGTTGCCTACTAATGACTGTCGAAGTCCCAATTTCACTACACTTTTTTTCAGTACATTGGATGGTAAACTGAGTGGTGTCATTCAAAACTACAGCTAGTCCTGACTAAAACAAGCCATCATGCAGCTATGTGGATGGACTGGAAGCAGAAAATGTGTTGTGTGCTTGTCTCACCTGGTGTGGATATCCCTTGTTGCTCTCAGGTATGACACTACCCCCGAGATCGGCAATGACATTGTGGCATCCGGACTCTGGGGTGCCACAGTTCCAAAGGGTAAAAGATAGTAGCTTAGCTACCAGAAGGGCAGAGGGAGCATTTGCGCCACGCCCCTGTATTGGAAAGGTTCACTAGGAGCTACCATCACTCACATTAACTGCACAGCACACTGATAAAGTTAAGCTCTGTGGTAGAGCAGGGAGACATGCCATCTCTGCCCTAGCGCTCCCCACTCTGTAGATGGCAGATTGCTTTAAGCCTGTGGTCAACAGAACAGCACGGTGATGCACTGGCTGAGGCACCAGTGTAAGCACAAGACATCAGAGGCCATGTGAAGTACAAAGACTCCACCACACTGGGCCTCTGATATCCTGTACATGTGGAGGCGCGATGACAGGTGTCCACCCACGCTTTGCCAATGGACTCCTCAGGATCCTGGATTCGGAGAGAATATGATGTTTATTATTTTATTAAAACTTTTGTTGTTACTGTGGTTGCATTATAAAGTATGGGGGACCCTAATACATTGTTAGGACTATTGTGGGGGGCCTCCACAAATTGTGGGGGCTATTACATAGCATGGAAGCTAATATGGAGGCTATTATACAGTTTTGGGGCCTATATTAAGGGGAATCTTTTTGTATGAAGGCTACTGTGGGAGCTATTATACAGTGTTGGAGGTAGGGTGGGAGCAATTATACAGTATGTGGATTAGTATGAGTGCCATAATACACTGTGGGAGCTATTTGGGGGGCTGTCATAAACTGTGGGGACTACTTTGGTGACCATTATACAATGTGGAAGCTAATGTGAAGGTCATTATACAGTTTGGGGGCTAGTGTGGGAATCATTATAGAGTATGAAGGCTACTGTGGAGACTTTTATACACTGGGGGGGGCCAAGGCTACTGTGGATACTTTTATACACTGGGGGGGCCAATGTAGGTATGTGGGCTATTTTACATTGTGCAAGCTACTATACAATCTGGAGGCCATCATAAAGTGTGTGAACTACTGTAGGAGTCATACTGTGCTTTGAGAAAACTGTAAGTCCATCTTACTATTGTGAGGTAGCGACGTTGGTTGGCACAACAGAAGGCAGGGACCCAGGCACAGTTCACACAGTACACTGTTTAATGGCACAGTTCAGGTTATTCACAGACCTCCCGGGTACACTTCATACAGTCCAAATATATCCAATATAGACACACCGTCCCTTCTCATGGGTTCTCCCTTGGCTAGGCCGTGTTCTCTCAGCACCCGGCCTCTGCTCTCTCTTTACCAGCCGCTCACCAGCTTTATGAGCGTTCACTCAGAAAGAGCCTCCACAGAAGAACCACACCCTGTACTCCAGCCTAGCTTTTAACCCCGTGCCTACCTCTGGGGAATCCTCCAAGAACCCGGAGTGAAGTGCTTCCTATACGTGGAGGGAGTACAACCTGGGAGACACATACCGGCCATCACAGATCACCCCGGTCACTGTCTCACATACTTCCCCCCTCAGTTCAAGCGTGCAGGTTTGAACTCCAGCCACCAAACACGGGGCTCGAGAAAAGGCATCAGCGTTGCCCTGCAACTTCCCGGCCCGGTGTTCTCCCGTAAACTGAAAGTTCTGCAGGGATAGGAACCACCGGGTGACCCGGACGTTCCATTCCTTGGCAGACCTCATCCAGACCAGCAGGGAGTGGTCCGTCTCGAGCCGAAACTGCCGTCCCAACAGGTAATAGCGCAGGGACTCCAAGGCCCACTTGATGGCCAGGCACTCCTTCTCCACAACGCTATAGTTCCGCTCGGGAGGGGTGAGCTTTCTACTCAAGTAGGTGATGGGGTGTTCCTCCCCCTGGACCACCTGGGACAGCACCGCCCCCAGCCCGACCTCCGAGGCATCCGTCTGCACAATAAACTCCTTCCGAAAATCGGGGTTGACGAGAACGGGCTGTTAACACAGGACCCCCTTCAGGGCCCGGAAGGAGTCCTCGGCCTGCGGAGTCCAGCATACCATGACGGACTTCGTACCCTTGAGAAGGTCTGTCAAAGGGGCTGACAGTCCAGCGAAATTGGGGACAAACTGTTTTTAGTATCCCACTATCCCTAGGAAAGCCCTGACCTGCTTCATGGTCAGGGGTCGAGGCCACTTCTGGATTGCCTCAACTTTGGCCTATCACATACCCCAAGTAGCGGGCCTCCATGAGCCCCAAAGCACACTTCTTGGGATTGGCCGTCAACCCGGCTGTACAAAGCGCATCTACTACGGTCTGTACCTAATCCAGGTGGGTCTGCCACTTGGTGCTATAGATAATGATGTCATCAAGGTACGCTGATGCATACGCCTGATGGGGTTCCAGCACCAGATCCATCAACCTCTGGAATGTGGCTGGGGTGCCATGTAAACCAAAAGGCAAGACGACTTAGTGAAAGAGACCCTCAGGTGTAACAAAAGCGTTTTTCTCCTTTGCTGACTCCGTCAGTGGCACCTGCCACTACCCCGTGGTCAGATCGAGCGTAGTGAAATACCGCGCCTGTCCCAGCCTGTCGATCAGCTCATCCACCCAGGGCATGGGGTAAAGATCAAATTTGGATACCTTATTGAGCTTCCTAAAGTCATTGCAGAATTGTAAGGAGCCATCCGGCTTGAGTATCAGTACAATGGGACTGGCCCATTCACTCTTAGACTTTTCAATCACCCCTAAGTGGAGCATCTTTTTCACCTCCTCCGAGATGGCTTGTCTCCGAGCCTCCGGCACCCGGTAAGTCTTCAGGCGTACCTTCATGTGAGGCTCGGTGACAATATCATGCTGTATAAGGTTTGTCCTCCCGGGCAGATCTGAGAAAACATCCGGGTTCTGCTGAACCAACCTTCTGGCCTCTCGCCTCTGTTGCTTGGTGAGGCCGTCTCCTATCCTTTCTTCTGGCTCGTTCTCCCCGGGGGTCGCTCGACCTGGGGATGAGCGCCCTGAAGAGGAGAGAGATGGAGGAAGGTCAGCCATCATACCTTCCCGTTCCTTCCATGGTTTTAACAGGTTGATATGGTATATCTGCTCTGGTTTCCTCCTTCCTGGCTGAAATACTTTATAGTTGACAACCCTGACCTTTTCCCGGATTTCATAGGGACCCTTCCACTTAGCTTGAAACTTGCTTTCTGCTGTGGGGACCAACACCAATACCCGATCCCCTGTGTTAAAGGACCGTACCTTAGCCTGTCTATTGTACCTGGCACTTTGAGCTGCCTGCGTGTCCTGCAAATGCTCCTTCACTATGGGCCTGACCACGGCTATTCGGTTCTGCATCCCCAAAATGTGTTCAATTACACTTTTATGGGGTTTGGTTCCTGCTCCCATGTTTCCTTGGCCAGGTCTAATATTCCCCGGGGATGTCGCCCATACAACAACTCGAATGGTGAAAACCCCGTGGATGATTGGGTACCTCCCGGACTGCAAACATGAGATATGGGAGCAACATATCCTAGTCCTTCCCATCTTTGGAGACTACCCTTTTTAACATGGATTTCAGGGTTTTACTGAACCGTTCCACCAACCCGTCCGTTTGGGGATGGTACACCAACGTACGCAACTGCTTAATCTGGAGTAGTCTGCACAGCTCTTTAGTGACTTTGGACATGAATGGGGTCCCCTAATCCGTAAGGATCTTCTTGGGCAACCCCATCTGACAGAACACGGCAAACAACTCCCGAGCAATAAGCTTAGCTGCAGTATGTCTTAGGGGTATCACCTCGGGGTAACGGGTGGCGCAATCGACTATCACTAGGATGTGTTGGTGTCCTCAGGCAGACTTTACGATGGGTCCCACCAGATCCATGGCTATCTGCTCAAAAGGGACTTATGTAATGGGCAAAGGGACCAAAGGACTGCAGAAGTGAGCCAGGGGTGCAGTGAGTTGACACTCCGGGCAGGTTTCGCAGTACTTTTTTACCTCCCAGGGGACCCCGAGCCAATAAAACCGTTGCAACAGCCGCTCCTGCGTTTTCTTAGCCCCTAGGTGGCCACTTATGAGGTGTTTATGAGCCAAGTCGTGGACCCGCCGGCGATACGGCTGGGGTATCAACAACTGCTCCACGACATCCTCCCATATATTATCCACTTGGTAGAGGAAATCCTGCTTGAGGGTGAAATGGGGGTATCTTACCTGGGCACCTGGCACCTGTGCCACCCCATCGATTTCGATCATCTGACTCCGGGCGTGTACTAACGTAAGTAGGATCCTGGAGTTGGGCCGTCCTGAAAGTACCTGGAGACGTCTCCAACTCCGGGATTGGCTCATATGTTCCGAGCTCGCGTGCCAATACCTCTAGGGACGACCTATCGGGGTCACACTCTGTCCCTTCCGTGGTGACCCCTACAGCAGGTGTCCCAGACTCGGGATCGTCGGGCTCAGGCACCAGACCGTCCTTGACCTGAGGGGTCTTGGGGGGTCCCTTGTACAGAGTCCAGAAAAAAGGCAGATTCCTCCTCAGTATCACGTCATAGGGAAGGCTGGTCATCAGTCCCACTTTATGCTGTACCTGTCCACACGGAGCCGTAATGGTGACCACCCCCGTAGGGTAGTCTCGGAGGTCCCCATATATGCATACCACCCTCACAGTACGCCCAGTGTCTTTCACCCCAGTGACCAGGGCTGACCGCACAACGGTCAGTAAGCTCCCCGAATCCAACAAGCCTGTCACCTGGCACCCGTTAACCTGTACTTGGCATAAATGCAGATCAGACCCCGGAGTAATAAGGCCGGCTGTACACACCGACTGAGCATACATTGACCTCTGCCGAGTATACCCGCAGTCCATGGGCTCTGTGGTAAGTGGACACTGGGCTCCCTTATGTCCCACCTGCTGGCACCGCCAACATCTAATGGGGAAAGTAACTCCCTTGACAGGTTGTCTTTTAGGGTACAGGGCTTTCCGGACTCCTGGAGCGGCGGGAGAGGGCTCCTGCGGGACAGGGGCGGAATTCTGCACAGGTTCTGGCCGGGGGTCCTAGGCTTGGGGTTTGGAGGAGGCCGACCAATGGGTGGCATGCAAAGTCCCAGTGTCCCGTATCAAGTCCTGCGTAGCCACATGTTACTCCAGCAGGCACACTAATTGATCCAGGGTACTTGGGTCACCTTGTCCCACCCACCTTTGTATAGGAACAGGAAGAGTGCGCACGAAGCGGTCGACGACCACCCTCTCCACCGTTTGCGCAGGACTCAGAGTCTCAGGCTCTAACCACTTTTTCACTAAATGCAATAAATCGTAAGCCTGGGAGCGTTCAGGTTTGGCTTCCTCAAAGAACCACTGGTTTACCCGCTGAGCTCGCACGTATGTATTCACCCCCAACCGAGCAAGGATTTCACCCTTCAGGGCCCCGTAATCCAGGGCATCCTCAGTACAGAGGTCCAGATATGCTTTTTGGGGCTCACCCGTCAGATAGGGCACCAATACTTCAGCCCACTGGCCGGTCGGCAGTTTCTCCCTCTCGGCTACCCGCTCAAACACAGTCAGGAAAGCTTCCACATCATCCCCCGGGGTCATCTTTTGCAACACTCGCCTTACCGCTGTCTTGACGCTGTACTCCTCACCTGGTCCCAGGGATGAAGCCGCTGGCCTGGCCGGGAGCTCCATGGTCAGGAGGTCCAGTTGTCGGATCATGAGCTGATTCGTCTCCTGTTGGGTCTGTTGCTGCTGCTGCTGAGCCTGCACCAGGTGCTTGAGCAGTTCTTCCATGCTGCTTGCGGGTTTGTACTGTAGCTTGGCTGCTCGAATCAGGGACATGTGCTACTGGGTATGCTGCACCTCACCGGGCTGCTATGCCCGCATTCTCCACCATATGTGAGGCAGCGACATTGGTTGGCACAACAGAAGGCAAGGGACCCAGGCACAAGTCACACAGTACAGGTTATTCACAGACCTCCCGGGTACACTTCATACAGTCCAAATATATCCAATATAGACACAAAGTCCCTTCTCATGGGTTCTCCCTTGGCTAGGCCATGTTCTCTCAGCACACGGCCTCTGCTCTCTTTACCAGCCGCTCACCAGCTTCATGAGCGTTCACTCAGAAAGAGCCTCCACAGAAGAACCACACCCTGTATTCCAGCCTAGCTTTTAACTCCGTGCCTACCTCTGGGGAATCCTCCAAGAACCCGTTGTGGAGTGCTTCCTATACGTGGAGGGAGCACAACCTGGGAGACACAAACCGGCCGACACAGATCACCCCTGGTCACTGTCTCACACTATGTATAGGAGAGCTGTGGGAAAATCATACTGTGCATAGGGGAGTGGTGGGTCCATCGTGCTGTGCATAGGAGACCTGTGGGGACATTATACTGTATATAGGAAGGCTGTGGGTCCATAATGCTGTGTATAGGGGAGCTGTGTGCCCATTATACTGTGTATGGAGTAGTTGTGGGTTTATTATATTTTGCACATGGCAGCTGTGGGGATATAGTACTGTGTATAAGAGAGCTGGGGAACCATAACACTGTGTATAGGATTCCCTTGAGTACATCATACAGGTGTATAGGTGAGCTATGGCCCCATCATTCTTGGTATGGAAGAGCTGTACATGAGGAATCAGGGGATAATATTAAATGTTAATTGGACGCACAAAAAACATTATTGTTACAGGGGCATTTAAGGCCATTTCACACACACAGATATCTGAGTCCAATATCTGAACAGATCTATGGTTGCAGTGAAATCATGGATACATTGCTCCATAATGTACACAGCCACAAAGTGGAGCAATGTATCCATGATTTCACTGCAACCAGAGATCTGTTCAGATATTGGACTCAGATATCTGTGTGTGTGAAGGGGCCTTTAGAGTATTGTGACAGTCAATGGTGCACATGGGGCATTATTACTCTCTAGGAGCAAATGTGGACACTGTTTTCTAGGGCATTACTATTTTCTAGAGGGGCAATTTTACCATCTAGGGAGCAGAAAGGAGGCATTATTACCATGTAAGGGGCACAGTGTTGGCATTACTATGTGAGGTAGTACCCCAGGTACAGTAGGTGCATTAATAGGGACAGATACAGGAGTAATGGCTCAGCATTGGAGTAACAGCAGGATGAGGAGTTTGTGCAGGATGGGAATAAATGGGGATGTGCTGGCAAGAAGTGAGAGAAGACAAATGTGTCTTTATTGTAATTGTAGAGGAATCGAGGCTGGAGAAGTTGTCATATCGGTATGGGCAAGATGGAATACACAGGAGAAGGGAATGACTCCATCAAAAGAATGTCAGCTGTAAATCTATATGTAACTGTACTGTAATCTCCTATGTGTTCTAAAGGACTTGGTATCTACCACTATATGGCAGTAGTATCAGTTGGTTTTCGTATAGAAATTTATTTCCAGTAACAATATGGTCATATGCTGAGATTTCACTATGCTCAAGATTAGGGTGCACCACTGTAGTTGTAATCAGGGTTACCTGGTTGAGGGTCCAATCAGACGTTTCACTTACCTCTCAATTGAGCCCTTTGCTACACCTCTGGTATTTAATCACCTATGTTAAAACAAAATATGAGCCAGTATAAGGTAATTCTAGTAATAATACCAATCATTTTTGTTTATATAGCACCAAACATATTCCGCAGGACTTTACAAGTCGGAGGGGACATGTATAGACAATATGTGACAATACAGAGTAACACAATTCCACAGATACAAGGAGGAGTGAGGTCCCTGCTCGCAATCTACAATCTATGAGGAAATAGAGGAGGCACAAAAGGTAAATGGTTAAGAGCGTCGTCATATATGGTCCAACCATCAGTATAATAGAGGATTCACATAATGCTGCATGAACCGGTCACCATCCAGGATCTGTACAAATACAGGTACAGAGTGCTATTAAATGCATGGAGGGAGTGCAGCCAGATGATACAAAGGCCAAAATTTGGAAGAAGATATTGTAAAGGACAGAATGGGATTAGTTAGATAAATCAAGTGAGGTGATATGCTAGCCTAAAGAAATTAATTGAATTGTTCTTGGTGGTACATTCCAGAGAATTTGCAGAGCTCCTGGAAAGTCTTGGAGACGGGAGTGGGAGGTTCGGATTATTGAAAATCTCAATCTAAGGCTGGCTTCACATTGGTGTTCCCCTCTGCAGCAATCTGCGGAGGGGAACCGCCATGTGAGCGCAGCCAGCGCAAGCCCCTATGTTTATAATGGGGACGCACGGTGCTGCGCTTGACTGTGCATGACCATGCGCTCCCATTCACTGCAATATGTGATTTGTACGCAGATTTATGCCTGCACACAAATCACACACTCTCATCCGCACCAGGGACGCGACATGTTGCATTCCTGGTGCGGACGAGACTGTGTGATTTGTGCGCAGGCATCTGCCTGAGCACAGATCACATATGGGAGTGAATGGGTGCGCACGGTCATGCACAGTCAAGCGCAGCACCGTGCGTCCCCATTATAAACATAGGGGCTTGTGGTGCCTGCACTCACATGGAGATTCCCCTCCGCAGAACGCTGCGGAGGGGAACGCCAGTGTGAAACCAGCCTTGGGTCATTAGTGGAATGGAGGGCACATGTAGAGATGAGGTAGGAGATGTATGGCGGTGCAGAACTGTGGGATTTGTGGGTGAGAGTGATAATTTTATATTGTACTCTGTAGCGGATGGGCAACCGTGCAATGACTGGCACAGGATAGAGGCATCGGTGAAGCGGTTAGAGAGGAATATATTCCTGGCTGCTGCATTCAGGATGGATTCAAGAAGGAAACTTTTAGTAAACCAAAGACCGATTAATAGATCGAATGGCTCAGTCCTGCTTTGTGGAAACCAGGTTGCAATAATGTCCAATAGAAGCAAGTGCAGTAATTATGCAATAAATACCAATCTTTTGACTTTTCCATAAATTGTTTCTATCTTGACCTGTCATTTTACAGCACCCTGACTTTATGAGCTTTTCTATTAAAAGGTAACAGAAGACTTCCTTGGTGAATCTTTGTATTGTTGATTTTGTAGATGACAGCCTTAGGGGGCCATTGAACTCCACTGTAACTTAAGTATTTACTTGTGATTATAGCCAATTAGAATGCTAATGACCAAGCCTACAGGGGGTTAGGATTTCTATGTAAATAATCCTCTGCATCTTGCCTGGGGCTCTTGCAGAGACATACATATGCATTTCTACTTATACCCACTCTCTTGCACACCATACTGGTTGGCTGTTTAGTTGAAAATAACTGGTCCCTGCATGAGTGAGCTATATGTCAAAATCCAAGCCGGAATGAAAGGCAATTTGCTGAAATGAGTGTTCTCTGTTTATGACTTTTAATTTATGATTTCTTCCAATAATCTAAGGCAGGGCAATATACTTATATTAGTGATATTTTAGATTACAAAACAAAAAGACCATACCAATTTTTTTTAATTTTATGCATGAAATAACAGAATAAAGGAGAGGCCTGAATGGTTAGAGAAAGCAATATAAAAAAATATACAGTCAAACCATTATCAAAAGATTGTAAAGGTTGTCCAATACTTGGACACCCCCTTCTCATTCCCCATATTTGGCCCTATTAAAATAAAAAGTTAATACTTGCCTCTCATGCTCACTCTTCCGGGGCTCACTTGAGGTTTTGATATCACATGAGCCCCACACCAAACTTCTCTCTTCCTGTCTTCGGATGCATAGATTAATAATGGGAAGTGAGCAGACAGGCACAGCTCTCACTTCCTGTTTATTACTCATACACATGTGAAGGCATGATTGGGTGTGGGGTTCACATGATGTCACAATCTCACATCATATGACATTACGTGACAATCTCACGTCATATGAAGAATTTAAGCCAAACCAGAAACTCAACAGACACGGTGTTTTGGGGTATTGCCCAAAGTTCACAAAGTGATATGCAATGGTGTTTATTATCTCACTCGACACGTTTTGGAGCTGTCCCTGCTCCTTCCTCAGGAATATGGTGTATATGGTTGCATATCACTTTGTGGACCTTTGTTTGCAGCAGCGCGGACCATGACACACCATCCTTTCTGATCACAGGAAGCAGAATATTGTCAGCCGGAGGTCATGTGACCAGAAGAACTGCCCAGATTACATAAGGTTTTGGGAAAGCAAGGTATTTAGTAAAGTTCTTATCTACAGCAATTACTTTCCATGAAAGGGACCTGTAAAGTAGGGGCCAAGTCCTTTAAGGGTTTTAGTAGATATCTACAATTCTCTGCACTAATTTTCATATATGATCTCAATCCACACCGTAGTCTATTTTTAAAGAGAGAAAAGTACAAAATCAAGTGTCCATATATCCCTACTCTCACATTTTTATAACGATTGATGTTTTAGCTTAAAACCAAACAAAACATTTACATCAAATAAAGAATCAAATGAAACATAACATTTAACATGGGGAATGTAATTACAGCTTTGCTTACTCAGGGCTAGGCTATAATTTTCACTTTTATATAGCTGCTTACTGAAGATTCATTTGGGTCACACACAAAAGTAGCAAATGAAGTGATGATGAGCTTTTAACTACTAAAATGATTGATGTTTTTGTAAGAATGGTTCTGCTCTATGGTTGTATCTGTTTCCTTTGAGTCCTGGCATAGGCCATGATATTAACTAAAACTTAGGTGATCAGATATTGTCATTTCACGAAAAGCCCAAATTTTCGAGTCAGCATGTAAACTATCTCAAGGGTGGCTTACAATTCAGTTACATCATATGAATTGAATTGTTTGATTGTCTAATAGAGTAGGGTCCAAATGATTTTAGGTATGAAAAACATTTTTTTACTACCTGTAATAAATTAGACAACCCAATCATGAATGAACAGTGATTTTACCAACAGTGTAAGCTTCATGTTGCTTAAAGGGAATCTGTCAGCAGGTTTTTGCTACCTCATCTGAGTAAAGCATGTGAGAAAGAGGCCCTGAATCCAACTATGTATCACCTAGATTACTGGGTGTCAAGGCTCTGAAACAATCAAAGGTTTTAGTTTTAGCCATGGAGCAGGGCTGAGAGAGCTACCCCCCTCCACAACAGGCTCTCAGTGTACATCTCTATAGGCACAATCTGCTAATCACAAAGGGGGAAGGAGTCCCACCTGAGCTCATTGCTACTGTTTTTGACTAATGATAAGCTACAGAAGCCTAAACTAACACAGCAAGTAAAGAAAAACACACTTTGTGATAAGAGACTGAAATCTCTGTGTTTAGGTTGGCTTCACACTACAGTTTTTACCATCCTGTTCTATTCGTTTTTAAAAGAACCAACTGGATTGTTTTTAGCCTCCCATGTCCTCTCTGGTGCCGGATTGGTCATAAATGGCCATCCGGTTTTGTGAATTCAGTCTCGGATTCGTTTCTGTCCTGTTTTTTCCCTTCTCCAAAATCAGAGACTGCTCCGATTTTGGGCTCTCGTGAAAAAAATGGACCAAACTGGATAGAAATTAATCTGAGGCGTTCCGGCACACATGGCATGGGAGTCTATCGGCATCGGTTCCGGGAACAAATTGGATCATTTCATGGATCAGTATGCTCAGTACACTAAAACTGCTCTGTTCATGTAATTTCACTTTAGCAAGTTAAATTAAATAAAGGAATGGTTAAAAATAAAAAAATTAATTCTCACCTGTCCGCCGAGTGTCCCATGATGCATCTACCTCCGATGGCTAAAGGACCTTAATTAGCTGACTGGGAAGGGGCAGGGCAATCTGATCAGCTGATGGGTAACATGACCACATCAGCACGCTTTAAAGATTTAAGCTCAGCTGATCGGGTTGCCCCGCCCTTTCCAGTCAGCTGATTATAGTCCTTTAACCATTGGAGGTGGATGCATCACGCGACACACGGCAGACAGGTGAGAAATTTAATTTTTTATTTTTAACCATTCGTTTATTTCATTTTACTTTAGCAGTGTATGTAGATAGTGTATGTAGATGCTCTGCTAAAGTGAAAGTGAACAGCACCGGCACCGCTTGCCTGCGCTTTGCAGGCTCAGCTCCCCCCAGCTCTTTCTGTGTCCGGATCCATCAAAATCCCGGATCCGGACACAGAAATGTCATCCAAATTTTACAATCTGGGCCTGTCCGTTCCTGTCCATGTTGTCCTGCAAAAAACAGGACCCCACGGACAGGAACAAAATCGTAGTGTGAAGCCAGCCTAACTCTTCCAGCTTGCTGTCTTCAGATTATATAGCAAAAATCAGCTGACAGATTCCCTTTAAAGGAGTGTTCAATGCTGTCTTCAAGAGTTTACTTTTTCCCTGCTTCAAAGCTCCCACTAGGCGGCGCCCTTTTTTGGATTGTCAGTTCAGACCATTTCTTTCCCTTCCTAGTTCTGCCTTGATTTTCCGTTTTCCCTCTTCCAAGAGCCATAACTTTTTTATTTTTCCGTCAATATATGACAGCTTGCTTTTTTTGCGTGACGAGTTGTACTTTCAGATGAAATCATTTACTTTATCATACAATGTACTGGAAAATGGGAAAAAAAAAAGTCCACATGCAGTGAAATTGCAAAAAACATTGCAATTACATGGTTTTTTGGGGGGGTTTATTCACAATGTTCACTATATGGTAAAACTAACAGGTCACTATGATGCCTCAGGTCAGTACGAGTTTGTAGATACCAAACATGTTACTTTTACTGTTATCTAAGTGGTGAAAAAAAATCTGAAGTTTTTAAAGAAAAGAATTGCACTTTTGCGCCATCTTCCATGACCAGTAGCGGTCTCATTTTTTGGGATCTGAGGCTGTGTAGTGGCTTATTTTTTGTGGCTTGAGCTGATGTTTCTAACGATACCAATTTTGTGTGGATCGCTGTTTTGATCGCCCGTTATTGCATTTTATTGCAATGTTGCGGCAACCAAAAAAACATAATCATGCCATTTGTACTTTTTTTCTGTTCCGCAGTTTACCAATTCGATTAATTGATTTTATATTTTGATAGATCGGACATTTCTGAAAACAGCAATACCAAATATGTGTATTTTTTAAATAGTTTTGTTTTCAATGCAGTAAAAGGGATTAATTTGAACTTGATTTTTTTTTATCTTTCTCAAATTTTTTAAAATGATTTTTGTAACTTTTTCTTTATTTTACACTGCCCCTTAGGGCACCTCAGCACTGCACAGACAGATTGCCTGTGTTATTTAGGGAGAGGCTTCATCATCCCCCGCACAGCACAAATGATCACTTTCTGCAGGCGAAGTCACTCGGGCATCACTGGCAGGAAGTGATTCATGACATTATCGGGGTCATCAGTTGACCCCGTCCTGTCATGATAACGCATCAAGGCCCTGTGATCGTGTTACGGGACTGCCAATGCTAGCGGCGAAAAGCGTGTTCCCCACTGCAATGCTTTGTCAATCAGTGATTGACAGTGCAATCTAAAGGGTTAACAGTGAGGATAGGATCATTGATCCGATCGGTGCTGTTAGCTGCACATGTTAACTGATCAGATCAGTGCTAACATGTGCAGGGAATGATGTGAGCTCAGTGCGTGAGCTCGCTTCAGGGGTAAGGACACGGCCAATGGTGTATATATATGTCTTTGGTTGTTAAGGGGTTTAAGCCCAACTCCAGTGTTTTTTTTATAGTTCCGCTGGAGTGGCGCTTTAAATTTAAGTCCCCTGGATTATACTCACCCTCCTGCTGCTTCATCCTCTATCACCACCACTCCAGTTGGTCTGTGGAGATTTGGAACTTGTCGGCAGCTCCAGTGTTTCATGGAAGCACCAGAGGTCACAAAGACATACATCTCTATGAGAGCCTGGTTCTGATCTCATCCTGTGTTTGTTCTGGCCTCCTCGTTCTGTCTCTCATAGAGATGCATTGGGCGCCTGTAACATAACTTCTGACTTCCGGCCAGTCGGAAGTTACAGTCTCAAGATGGCGCACTGCAAGACCGGAGCAGGGTTGGTAAAAGGTGAAACTGGTAGAAGGTGAGTGTATGACCGGGGGAGAGGGCTTATATTTAAAGCACCACTCCAGTGCTGGAGAAAAAAACTCAGGTGATGTTGGTTTATAAATAGTGATAAGCTGACATCAGAGAAGTGTCAGTATAACAGTGGTGCAGAAGGTCAGCGGTGCAGGAGATTAGCGCTGCCCTGCAGATGATTTCTCTGGTCTCTGCTGGGTACAAAGACACCTTATTACTGCTGGCTTATCACTGTTGATAAGCCGCTACAACAGAGACCAGTGACATCTTCTGTGGGGCCGCCATTATCTCCTGCACCGCTGAACTCCCGCACTGCCGGTATACTGACACTTCTCTGATGTCACTTATCACTATTTATAAGCCAACATAGGTCCAGGATATGAGCTAATTGCACAGGGGACGAGACACTGTATTGGAAGGGGGCTGAGACACCACATTGCGGGGAGGAGGAATGGGGGACTGGAGACCCTGATGTACACAACAGTGACAACCTCACCCCTGAAAGTAGTGTCCCTAACATGAGGGTTTGTTTCAGGTAGGGGCATAGGCTGAAGAAGTGACTGCTGCCTCTTCCCCTGCTGTGATGATGTTCGGCGTGAGTTTCCCAGCATGCACTAGTGCACTAAGAAGAATCATCATCATAGCAAAAAATAGAAAGAAAAAACCCAATATCTGTTAAATAGTGTAGAGAGGGAACAGTAGGGAATTATTAAAGGAGGTATATTAGAAAATAGCTTAGATTATAGGGATAAATTAGATTGGAGGTTAGGAGAAAAATGCTTGGACTCGGACTAACCCTTTAAACAGTATATGATGTCGGCAATCACTCCATTCAACAGAGCAGCCCGAAAAATGAAAAGCAGTAGAATCGCCTGCAGAAGGGAGACCACTCCATGCAGCACCAGGTAGAACAGGCAGGAGGCTGATAACCAACTACTATTGGGTCTTAGACCCATAGTAAAAAAATAAAAGAGTCACAGACAACCCCTTTAAGTTTTGAAAAAAACTAAGTCCTATTCTCACTACAGTATTATTTCCTCCAATATGTAAACTAATGACAGTCTGTACTGCGATAAGTCATAGGCTGTGATAAGCAGGTCCAGATATGACATGTCAATTGCATGACCGCTTTCTGTTATATTCAGTTTTACATACGGAATTAATTTATTGTTTAAATGTGATAGTTGTGTCCTAAACAAGTAATAAATGGTACAACATATATATTCACATAACTTTGTTGCAGTTTTGTGTGGGGGGGCAGACAAATTTCTTGCACAGGGGCCCCCTGCAGTCTGTGTCCGCCCCTGACACAACACTAGTGTTTCCTGCTCCAAATACCAACATTGTTTTGTCCCTTAAGTGGGACATCCCATACAAATATTTGACTTTAAAAAATAATTTTGGAAATTTTCAAAAAAATGCTTAGTTTGAAATAGTATAATTTCTTGCCAATTCTGCAGCTGTACTGATACATCTTTTTCGCAGATGTGTTTTTTGTATTTATGCTTAAATTGTTTTAGTTTGCCACTAGTGAATTTTCATCTCTTTAATTATCCAGCAGGTGGAGGAAGCAATAGATAAAAATATCCTGTCTCATGGTCTCTTATTTCCTTTGCTGGATAAAAAGAACATAGATGTCATTTAAAATAGCATTCCACAAAGGGAGGTTAAAAAATAGGAATAGATGGGAAAACATTACAAAACACTTTTACGGTTTTGCCATGGCTCAACGTGAAAGTTTACTTTCTGTAAACCCTGATAATCTTCAGGAGTGAGATTATACACAATATAGTAGATGCAGCCCATAATTCTGCTATAATGTCCATGAAGAGGTCAAGTGTAGGTTGGAACCATACCCATTTCACTATAATGTAAAACCTGCCTAACGCTTCTCCACTCTATAGATTTAGCATTTGTAATAAACAATTGAAATGAGAACTGGTTGCTCATTTCTTTTCTCATGCCTTTTCATGTGAGCAGAGATTTTTTTTTGGATGAAGGTCTCAGAAAATAACATATTGATTAAATTAGGTTTTTGTATTACAGTGAACCTGTGCCCAGCACCTTAAACATACTGTAATTGGGGATCTGGTAACCCCTTTATACCCCCAGACTGGCCCCTGATTACCTCAGAAATGAACCTTGAATGTGCCCCACACCATATGGTAATTAACTCTACGCGGTTGGGTGGGATGAGGCTCACTACAGTCTGAGCCACCCCTGTGCCTGTAAAACCAGCCCCACCACCTGTAATATGCCGCCCCTCCCATGTATGTATGGAATCAGTGACGGCATTCGTGCCTGTGCAGTGGTGCGGGACACTGTGCTCTTCACAATTGTCTATGGTGTGAAGATACAAGATGTGCAGCATCTGTATCAATGGATACTGGAAGCCTGTGCTAGCATTTCTTCTGCGGTGTTGCTATCAGTGTGCCAAGAGTGGGAGAAGAGGTTTGCATTGACAAGCCAACACAATGGTCAGCACTTTGAACACATTTTATAAGTGAGTGGTCATAAACGTGTAAATTACTCATAAAAGAATAACGTTATGTTAAAACCAAGCACACCATTGTTTTTCGTATGAAATTCTCAATATGTTTGATGTGTCACATGACCCTCTTTCCATTGAAAAAAAGAAAGTTGGATGCAAAATGGCTGACTTCAAAATGGTCGCCATGGTCACCACCCATCTGGAAAAGTTTTCCCCTCCCATATACTAAAGTGCCACAAACCGGAAGTTGATATCACCAACCATTCCCATTTTATTTAGGTGCATCCTGTATATTTCTTTTCTTCCAGATGCAATGACTGATTCATTTTCCCACATCAAGCTTCTTAAAGTGGATGTTCTGCAATTTAATATTAATTTACTCGTTACTTATTAGATCAAGCCGAGATTTTGCTGCTCCTGTCCATGCAACCAAAGTCGGCCAAACCCAGCCCCTATGTTTATAATGAGAACGCACGGTGCTGTGCAGGTCTGCGCATGACCGTGCTCTCCCATCCACTGCAATATGTGATTTGTACACAGGTGGATGCCCGCGCACAAATCACAGACAATCACACACTCTCGTCCGCACCAGGAATGCGACCATGTCCTGGTGCGGACGAGAGTGTGTGATTTGTGTGCGGGCATCCGCCTGTGTACAAATCACATATTGCAGTGCATGGGAGAGCACGGTCATGCGCAGACCTGCACTTGACTGTACGTTCCCATTATTAAGATGGGGGTTGGCGGTGGCTGCGGTCAGCTTGCGGATGCCCTCCGCAGGACGCTGCGGAGGGGTCCGCAAGTGTGAAGGCAGCCTTACTTTGCACTTTTTTTCCATACCTGCCTAAAACTTTGCACAGTCTTGTATGTTCTAAATATTTTAAAAGTAAAAATTAATCTTTAAATCCCAGTCCCTTCTCTTAGCATCTCAAATACTGATTTACAATGTACAGTATGATGTTTATCTTTCTCAAATAGATATGAAGCCTAATTGTAGAATATTACAAAGTAAGTATGGACTTTCAGAAAGAGGTCACCAAGATTAACAAATTCAAAGAGTAAACTTCATTCCCTTCAATTTGTAAGCTTCAATCAGTATTTGACATGAAAGGTCTGTCTCTTTCATCCAGTGCCTATCAGCTGTACCCTTAGCTGTGTACAGAGCAGGACAGCTGGTATTTCGTTCACATGTCAATGGTGTAGATGTTACTCCTGTAGGAGAAAAGGAACTTGTCCCGGCCTTCTGTTAAACATCTATTAACAATGGATAGTAGTAAGATTGCCAGGTCTTTGAGGTTCCAGCCAGATAAGGGATCACAAATCTCATAAATCAAAGGCTAGCAAGATGTGAATGAATAAGGGAATGTTCAAGTATTTTAAACATGAATTAATGATTCTACAGTGAAAACTTTACAACCCATTATATGTCAGGAATAAACAGCTGAAAAGAATAATGGGCGCACAATAGTGTATCTGTCCGCAACAAGTCTGTAAATAAATGGTGGATTTGCTCACCTGTATGGGCTGCGAGACGTCACAACCACCCTTTGCGCCTGTGACAACTTAAGATGTCATGCTTTCTTTGTGGTCTGCAGCAGTCCTCCCAACAGTAGTAGTCCAGGAAAGTAGATATAAGAATAGGGATTTGTGGCCGCGCTCCTGCTCCAACAAAATCCAAGAATCAAGGATTATTTGAATTCATATGATGGTATTTATTTCTACGCATTTCAGGGTAAACCCCTTCCTTAGGAATACCACAATAATGGGATGTACGCGTTTGCCCCGAAACTCGTAGAAATACATACCACCATATGAATTCAAATAATCCTTGACTCTTGGATTTTGTTTGAGCAGGAGCGCGGCCACAAATCCCTATTTTTATATCTACTTTCCGTGTGGAAGATTGCAACAAGATGATTATTTTGTCGTTAAGGTAGCAAATAATTGTTTTCTTTTGAACTGATTATAACTTCACCTTTCAGCATGTATGCAAATAATAACATTTAAAGAGAACCAACCAGCCAGATTTAAGGCTATAAAATGAAGCCAGTTCCTTAAAGGAACTGGGATACTGACTGCAATCATACCTTTACTTCAAAGTTTTTTTGTTTTTTATTGGATTTTTTAAACATAACATTGGGTAGGATAACACAGTACAGGATATACAGTGCCTACAAGTAGTCTTCAACCCCCTGCAGATTTAGCTGGTTGACACATGCGGAATTAACTTGGCATTGTGACATTTGGACTGTAGATCAGCCTGGAAGTAGGAAATGCACTGCAGCCAAAAATATATATATATTTTTTTAAAGCGTTAAAAGTTAATTCAGAGGGTCATTTATTATTCAACCCCTCAAACCACCAGCATTCTGTTTGGTCCCCCTAAAGTATTAAGAAGTAGTTTAGGCACAAAGAACAATGAGCTTCACATGTGTGGATTAATTATCTCTTTTGCCAGCCTTTTCTGACTATTTAAGACCCTCCCCAACAGCACTCATATATGGTCAACATGGGAAAGACAAAGGAGCATTCCAAGGTCATCAGAGACAAGATCATGGAGGGTCACAAGGCTGGCAAGGGGTACAAAACCCTTTCCAAGGAGTTGGCCCTACCTGTCTCCACTGTTGGGAGCATCATCCGGAAGTGGAAGGCTTATGGAACTACTGTTAGCCTTCCACAGCCTAGACAGCCTTTGAAAGTTTCCTCCCGAGCCGAGGCTAGGCTTGTCCGAAGAGTCAAGGCTAACCCAAGGACAACAAGGAAGGAGCTCCGGGAAGATCTCATGGCAGTGGGGACATTGGTTTCAGTCAATACCATAAGTAACGTACTCCACCACAATGGTCTCCGTTCCAGACGAGCCGGTAAGGTACCTTTACTTTCAAAGCGTCATGTCAAGGCTCGTCTACAGTTTGCTCATGATCACTTGGAGGACTCTGAGACAGACTGGTTCAAGGTACTATGGTCTGATGAGACCAAGATCGAGATCTTTGGTGCCAACCACACACGTGACGTTTGGAGACTGAATGGCACTGCATACGACCCCAAGAATAGCATCCCTACAGTCAAGCATGGTGGTGGCAGCATCATGCTGTGGGGATGTTTCTCGGCCAAGGGGCCTGGCCATCTGGTCCGCATCCATGGGAAGATGGATAGCACGGCCTACCTGGAGATTTTGGCCAAGAACCTCCGCTCCTCCATCAAGGATCTTAAGATGGGTCGTAATTTCATCTTCCAACAAGACAACGACCCAAAGCACACAGCCAAGAAAACCAAGGCCTGGTTCAAGAGGGAAAAAATCAAGGTGTTGGAGTGGCCTAGTCAGTCTTCTGACCTTAACCCAATTGAATACTTGTGGAAGGAGCTCAAGATTAAAGAACCTAGATAACTTGGAGAAGATCTGCATGGAGGAGTGGGCCAAGATAACTCCAGAGACCTGTGCCGGCCTGATCAGGTCTTATAAAAGACGATTATTAGCTGTAATTGCAAACAAGGGTTATTCCACAAAATATTAAACCTAGGGGTTGAATAATAATTGACCCACACTTTTATGTTTAAAATTTATTAAAATTCAACTGAGCAACATAACTTTTTGGTTTGTAAGATTTATGCTTCTGTTAATAAATCCTACTCTCGTTTGCAGTTTGAAGGCTCTAACTTATTTGCATCTTATCAAACCACCTAAATCAGCAGGGGGTTGAAGACTACTTGTAGGCCCTGTAAAATCCACAATGACATTGTAGATTACCAAAAGTACATATACAAATCCTTCTTGTTTGGCAACATATCCACGTAGTATTTAAAATAGTATATAGATACATAAGTAGATCTCAGTTAATGTCTTGTAACACAAAATTTGGGTAAATAATGTGAGAAAGAAAAGACAGGCTGAATGCCTAGAAGGATAATAGGGGAAGGAAGAGAATGTCTTTTACTGTATTTTGCATAGTCAAGTGTGTCTTTCTTTGGTAATATATGCTGAATCAAGTTAGAGGACTATGAACTTTTGACACTTCTTCCTCTTACCTTAGAATTTTGGTGTCACTTTCCCAGCTCCTCACCCCCCCCCCAGCCTTGCTCTGCTTTACGTCACCTGTCGTATTTACTGCACCATGTCATCCTGTTTAAGTATACTAATTATGTATGTGTCTTCAGAGTCTTTCTCATTATAGCCTGATGAAGGGGTCATAGTGTCCCGAAAACTTGGTACGCTTACCATCTTTTCAGTTAGCCATTAAAAGGTATCAACCACTGAGGACTCTCAGATTGCAATATATTTTTCTATCTACTGCCTACCACGGTATAAATATTCTTTTTCTATTTATTAGTCTCTCCGAGGTCAGCACATAGTCTATCCTTGACCAGGATTGGTGGGCATGGGAGAGGTGGGTAAACTCTCTATCCTCTGGATGTAACTAACGCCAAACATTCCTCAATCCAGTTTGTTCAAGGAAGGAGGGGAGAAGAGATTCTCTTTTTGGAGGAGTCAGGCTCTGGCTGTTTCTGTCCTCCTCCTCATTGTGAACCGTGTCCAAGTCTCCCCCAGTAATTATCAGAGATGAGTTGTCCAAGACAATCTTAATCTTCCTCTCCAGGTCATCAAAGAAGTCTCTGTTTGAACCATTAGGTGCATAAACATTGTAGATTGAATAGACTTCTACTCCATGCTCTATGGTGACTCAAACCCATCTCCCCTGATCATCACACTCCTTGGACAGCAGATTAAATACAAAATTATGATGGAACAGTATCACTACCCCTGCGTGTCTACCTTGAGCTGACGAGCCCTCTACTTTCCCCACCTGAGCCTAAAAAAATCCTCTTCCTTTAGATGAGTTTCTTGAAGCAATGCAATATTGGGCGACTACCTTTTCAAATGTCTCAGTATCTTTACTCTTTGATTCGGGTGTCTTAGGCCATTCACATTCCAAGAGATGACCTTCATAGTCCCTGTCACTACAGCCTATTACCTCTTGCTTTGTTTTCCTTATGAGGGTTTTAGTGATTAAAAGGAGATCCTCAGGTGGTTAGAGAAGGGTAGAAAAGAAAGAAAAAAGACTTAAAGATATGAAAAAGGATAGAGATTTAAACCTTAAAACAAATAAACAGTGAGCTCTAAATATACTGTAGTGTATTTCTAGCTTCTTACACCACTAATAGCGTTGTGGACTTCACTTTTTTCTGAGGAAGTAAGGGCTACCAAAAAGAAAAAAAAAAGAAAAACCTGTGTGGAAGAAGCATATCCCACACCACACATTATAAATAATTGTCAAAATGCCATCTGCATCTTCTCCTCTGCCCTGTTCCATACCTTTGCATAACTATTTGCCCTCCACCCCTCCAGAATCCGGGTCCTTTTCCCAAATAAGGGGCAGATGGGCACTTCCCACCAAAACCCATCTTTATTAAGGCACAACATATATCAATTGGCAGTACTCAAGACGTTACCAACAGCATCCAGTCACCTTGGGGAGACAGTCATATTTGTAGAAGTGTCTGGGGGGGCGAGACCCATCAAGAGCAAGATGTGTATGATGCAGTCCATTTCAATGGTGCTTCATCTGCACCAACCAGATGCCCTCTGGGGCTTTGGTGTTGAGGGGAAGCTGTATTAATCACGACCTCTTTGTTTGTTGCTTTTTGATGTAAATACTTAAGTCCCAAAAAAAAGGGGTTGAGAAAAGTATTATAGGAGTGATACCTTTATTGGCTAACAAGAAAAATTATATTTGTAAGCTTTTAATTATATTTGTTGTGCAGTATTTTTTCCATGTCTTTCTCTGCATTGCTTGCCGATTTGTAGATGATGTTATCATTGTATTTTGGAAAATCCTCAGTGTCGCCGGGTATTGCAGTGCAAAACTTTTCTTTGCTTGATAGAGTGCTGCACATATTTTACTAAAGGCTCTCCTGCATTTTGCCACCTCCGCAGAATAGTCTTCAAATAATAGGACTTTCAACCCCCTCAAAGTCACTGGCTGGGAACTGCTATTTACTCTCAATATGTCAAACTTATCATTCATGATTACTTGACGTTGTCTGGATGTCCGGTCACCAGATTCTTGATTATGAGATCGTAGATCTGGCCCAACTCTGTGAACCCTTTCGACCCTACAACCGTGATTAATTCCCAGGGCCATTAGTAGGTTTCTTTTGCAAAGTCTTTGTAGTTCAGCTGCAGTGACTGACTTGGAGAGCCCCACTAGCCTTAGGTTGTTGCACTTTGACCTGTTTTCCAGGTACTTGACCTTCTCAGACAGGCAGTGTTTTTCCGCAGTTGCCTCTTTTAGCTGCGAGGACAGCTGTATGTTATCACCCTTAAGTTTGCGAGACCCTCTGCTCCAGCTTCACTATCCATTCTTTATGTTTTTCACTTTGTCTTGGAGATGCTGGAGGGCCTTCTTGATAGCCTGTTCCAGGTTCTTTTGGATGTCTGGCATGATGTTACTTGCCATGTCAGCCGACAGTGTATTAAAGTCTATTGATATCAATCTTGAAGGGTCTTTCCTGCTACATTGATTTAGGTCTTCAATGTACTCCTCAACAGGGATATTCTGTAGTGAGTTTGTTGCAGGAGTCTCCTCTCCTGCAGGGCTTGGGTTTTCAGTGCCCTCTTCCACTCTGTGGTTCCCACTCCTAGTTTGCCAGGGGCCCTACTGCTTTTGTGAGCTGCGTAATAAGTAGCGATTCATTTGCTGAAGTAGTTACGTAGATGCAGTTAGCGTCAGGTCCCTCTGTGGTTGCCATTTGGCCTTTTTCCTGAGATTATCAGTTCTTATGCTTCTTGCTAGCTATGAAAATATGTCGGTCTGCAGTTCACGGTAGGCACTTGCAGTAATTTTTTTTTTTTTTGTGTACTTATTTTTTTGTCCACTAGGTGGCAGCAGAGCTTTTCCATGTCTCACTTCACTATGGGAACCACCAGATGTCACCAGTTTTCCTTTTCAGCTGGCACCAAGAGAAATGACCAGTCGCATGTTCTTAGCTTCCCTCCTGGATCCCTGTGCGTCGTTGCTGGAGAGACTATTTTCTCTTTGCTTAGCGTGATCACAGCCCCACTTTTAGGGGCCTCTTTACAGACCTCTTTACACGTGTTACCGGGAACCGGTGAGAAGTCCTGCAGAATCTGCCCTGACCTCTGATAAGTAGATCCCACCAGTGTTTCCGTGGGGGAAAGGGGGGTTCTATGTGCATCTTGTAGGATTATACCTTTAGTCGCAGTAGATTTTTGCTGTGTGAATAGCAGCCTGTGCAGGCGTTGGGTGCACACATGGGCAGCAGGCCACAGGACCCTCCAAGTCTCAGAAATGATACAGGATTGAAGTGACTGACCTTTATAGGTGATGTGGAGTGGGAGCTGGTGGTAGCCCGTCTTTCTCTTGTGTTGGGGCAGTGGGTGTCCGCAGATTTGTCACGTATCTGTATCTGTGATGTATCAGTGATCTTGCTAGCGATCTCGCTATGTGTGACGGGGGATATAGGGTTTTATCTGTGGTGAGACACTTGTGATAAATAAGAAAAATTCTCACCTAAGGAGGTTGTGAAAAGTCACAACCACTGAAGTTACATATAATATCTTGTGATTTCCAAGATTCATGGTGTGCAGCAGTAATAATCCAGAAATTCACCGAGTAGAAAAGGGGGCTTATATACTGTGCACCGTACAGACCAGTCAATAAATTCACTAATGTACATCTCTGTGATACTCCTAATGAAGGGGCATGAAGACCCTGAAAAGCATTGAGAATAAAACACACAAAAAGGTTTAAATCCTGTCAGTGAATTTCAGGTAATGTCTTAGGCACAGTACAACAGAAAATCAGAAGAGTCAAATATTTATGTACTAGTAAAAAGGCCCGATGCAATTGCATCGGGAGCGCGGTGAAATGAATTGTGTGTATACAGGCGGGTGAGTGGCTAGCAGAGTATATATGGGGCTCTGTGGGTAGCAGACTATACAGGCGGGTCTGTGGGTAGCAGACTATACAGGCGGCTCTGTGGGTAGCAGAGTATACAGGCGGGTTTGTGGTTAGCAGATTATACAGGCGGCTCTGTGTGTAGCAGAGTATAGAGAAGGCTCTGTGGGTAGCAGAATATAGAAACGGCTCTGTGGGTAGCAGAGAATACAGGCGGGTCTGTGGGTAGGAGAGTATACAGGCGGCTCTGTGGGTAGCAGAGTATAGAGGCGGCTCTGTGGGTAGCAGAGTATACAGGCGGGTTTGTGGTTAGCAGATTATACAGGCGGCTCTGTGTGTAGCAGAGTATAGAGAAGGCTCTGTGGGTAGCAGAATATAGAAACGGCTCTGTGGGTAGCAGAGTATACAGGCAGCTGTGTGGGTAGGAGAGTATACAGGCGGCTCTGTGGGTGTCAGAGTATAGAGGGGGCTCTGTGGATAGCAGAGTATGATGTGGCGGGAGGCTGGAGGAGTTAGGGGAGCAGAGGCTGGAGGGGTGAGGAGAGCAGAGGCTGGAGTGGTGAGGAGAGGTCCAGATGGAGGGTGAGGAGAGGTCTGGCTGGAGGGGTGAGGAGAGATGCGGCTGGAGGGGTGACATCACTGCTCGGCGGCAGGACGTGGCTGCGTGCTGGGGCTGATCGCAGCCCCAGTCACACAGCATTGTCCTCTGCGGCGGGTTGGGTGATGCAGAGAGGGATCAGTTCTTGCCCTCAGGTCACACATGTGACCTGAGCGGAAGGAGCGGATTGGGCGGTGTGTAGTAAAGACAGGACGGTCATCCGATTGGTCTAGGACACCAAGTCCTGGGCAATGGGATGGGCGTCCTGTGTGTACAACACAGCGCCCAATCCGCTTGCAGGGGCAGGCAATGGGAGTGAGCGGGGCGTGTCAGGCTTTGCAGGCTGACACGGTCCGCTCACTCCCATTGGCTGTTGGCGGCCACAGGACGACGTCCCTGGCTCCCGGCACCCGGCCACAGCCCGTAGACCGCTACTCCACCAGCATGGCGACATTGAGAGCCCAGCGGTGAGAGAGTGGCGAGGGGCGGAAGGCTCCGGCGGCATCCGGGCAGCATGGACCTCGCGGAGGGAGCGAGGGCGGTGGCGATGGTGCGGGGCCGACGGTTGGCAGGATGGCAGCGGTGTCAGGTAGTGCGGCTGAGGATGGAGGAGGGTGAGAGGCTGGAGGAGGCTGTGAGGCTGGAGGAGGCTGTGAGGATGGGGAGGCTGTGAGGCTGGAGGAGGGTGTGAGGCTGGAGGAGGATGTGAGGCTGGAGGAGGCTGTGAGGATGGGGAGGCTGTGAGGCTGGAGGAGGCTGTGAGGCTGGAGGAGGCTGTGAGGATGGGGAGGCTGTGAGGCTGGAGGAGGCTGTGAGGCTGGAGGAGGCTGTGAGGATGGGGAGGCTGTGAGGCTGGAGGAGGCTGTGAGGCTGGAGGAGGCTGTGAGGATGGGGAGGGTATGAGGCTGGAGGAGGATGTGAGGCTGGAGGAGACTGTGAGGCTGGAGGAGGCAGTGAGGATGGGGAGGCTGTGAGGCTGGAGGAGGGTGTGAGGCTAGAGGAGGCTGTGAGGATGGGGAGGCTGTGAGGCTGGAGGAGGCTGTGAGGCTGGAGGAGGCTGTGAGGATGGGGAGGCTGTGAGGCTGGAGGAGGCTGTGAGGCTAGAGGAGGCTGTGAGGATGGGAGGCTGTGAGGCTGGAGGAGGCTGTGAGGCTGGAGGAGGCTGTGAGGATGGGAGGCTATGAGGCTGGAGGAGGATGTGAGGCTGGAGGAGACTGTGAGGCTGGAGGAGGCAGTGAGGATGGGAGGCTGTGAGGCTGGAGGAGGCTGTGAGGCTGGAGGAGGCTGTGAGGATGGGGAGGCTGTGAGGCTGGAGGAGGCTGTGAGGCTGGAGGAGGCTGTGAGGCTGGAGGAGGATGTGAGGCTGGAGGAGGCTGTGAGGATGGGGAGGCTGTGAGGCTGGAGGAGGCTGTGAGGCTGGAGGAGGATGTGAGGCTGGAGGAGGCTGTGAGGCTGGAGGAGGCTGTGAGGATGGGGGCTGTGAGGATGGGGAGGCTGTGAGGCTGGAGGAGGCTGTGAGGCTGGAGGAGGCAGTGAGGCTGGAGGAGGATGTGAGGCTGGAGGAGGCTGTGAGGCTGGAGGAGGCTGTGAGGCTGGAGGAGGCTGTGAGGATGAGGAGGCTGTGAGGCTGGAGGAGGCTGTGAGGCTGGAGGAGGCTGTGAGGCTGGAGGAGGGTGTGAGGATGGGGAGGCTGTGAGGATGGGGAGGCTGTGAGGCTGGAGGAGGCTGTGAGGCTGTGAGGCTGGAGAAGGCTGTGAGGCTGGAGGAGGCTGTGAGGCTGGAGGAGGCTGTGAGGATGGGGAGGCTGTGAGGCTGGAGGAGGCTGTGAGGCTGGAGGAGGGTGTGAGGCTGGAGGAGGCTGTGAGGATGGGGAGGCTGTGAGGCTAGAGGAGGCTGTGAGGCTGATGGAGGCTGTGAGGATGGGGAGGCTGTGAGGCTGGAGGAGGATGTGAGGCTGGAGGAGACTGAGGCTGGAGGAGGCAGTGAGGATGGGGAGGCTGTGAGGCTGGAGGAGGCTGTGAGGATGGAGGAGGGTGTGAGGCTGGAGGAGGCTGTGAGGATGGGGAGGCTGTGAGGCTGGAGGAGGCTGTGAGGATGTGAGGCTGGAGGAGGCTGTGAGGATGGGGAGGCTGTGAGGCTGGAGGAGGCAGTGAGGATGGGGAGGCTGTGAGGCTGGAGGAGGCTGTGAGGCTGGAGGAGGATTTGAGGGTGGAGGAGGATGTGAGGGTGGAGAGGCTGTGAGGCTGTAGGAGGCTGTGAGGATGGGGAGGCTGTGAGGCTGGAGGAGGCTGTGAGGCTGGAGGAGGCTGTGAGGATGGGGAGGCTGTGAGGCTGGAGGAGGCTGTGAGGATGGGGAGACTGTGAGGCTGAGGAGGCTGTGAGGCTGGAGGAGGCTGTGAGGATGGGGAGGCTGTGAGGCTGGAGGAGGATGTGAGGCTGAAGGAGACTGAGCTGGAGGAGGCAGTGAGGATGGGGAGGCTGTGAGGCTGAGGAGGCTGTGAGGCTGGAGGAGGCTGTGAGGCTGTGAGGCTGGAGGAGGCTGTGAGGATGGGGAGGGTGTGAGGCTGGAGGAGGGTGTGAGGCTGTAGGAGGCTGTGAGGATGGGCAGGCTGTGAGGCTGGAGGAGGCTGTAGGAGGCTGTGAGGATGGGGAGGCTGTGAGGCTGGAGGAGACTGTGAGGCTGGAGGAGACTGAGGCTGGAGGAGGCAGTGAGGATGGGGAGGCTGTGAGGCTGGAGGAGACATTTACTGTACTGAGCATGCTCAGTACAGTAAAAGGTCTCCAAACAGGAAGGCAGGGGTTAAAAAAAAAAAAAAAGTTAATGCTCACCTCTCCCCGAGCCCCCGGCGTCTCCTGCCGTCTTCCTCCAAGCTTCCGGTGGCTGCCGCAGGCTCCAGTGTGTGCAGAGCTGTTCTAGTGCAGTTCAGGACCTGCGGTGATGTCACAGTCACGTGACACCAGGTTACAATGGAGTAACCTGGTGTCACGTGACTGTGACATCACCACAGGTCCTTGAACTGCATTAGAAAAGCTCTGCAGACACTCGGAGCCTGCGGCAGCCACCGGAAGCTTGGAGGAAGACGGCAGGAGACGGCGGGGGCTCGGGGAGAGGTGAGCATTAACTTTTATTTATTTTTTTTACAGTTGTGCGGGTCTGCGGCTCGTGATGACGCTGCGCGTCATCACTCGCAGTCCCGCAAAGCATGTTGGGATTCGGCTACAGTGCCCGAATTCCCAACTGCGGATTATATAAGTAGATAAGAAGACAGAGAGTAACAAGACAAGTGTTGTGAAGCAGAACTATGGTAAAGGGAGACACAGTTATGGCAGTAAATATTGGTATAGTTCATATGAAAGGTGTGTGAGAGTTTTATTGTCCTCTGATTAAGATCTTGTCCAGGGTTGTGGACCAAACCTCCAATGGACAATAAACTTTCATCTATGAGTTGCACGAATATTTACTGTCACAAATGTTTCTCCCTTTCCTGTATTGATAGTTCTGCTTCATGTCACTGTAATTACTTGCTGCACTATTTCCTGTTTCAGTTGTGTATAAATATGTGGCTCTTCAGATTTTGTGTTATACCCAGCCTGATGAAGAGACCTCAGTAGTCTATAATATAATATAATATTTGCTATGTGTTATCATGTTATCATCTTTACAGTTAGCCATTAAAAATTTTCCACCGCTGAGGACTCTCAACTTTGACTAGCTTTCTATTCATTGGCCAACACACTATAGCTGCTTTCACATTACAATTTAGCGCCTGTCAGTGGGATCCGACTTTGAAGGAGGATCCCACGGACAGGCACGGGTCCACACGGATCCCTGCAATCGGATGGCAAATAGCCATCCAATCCGATTCTATGCAGGATCCATGTGGATCCTGCGGTCCCCTGTCTTTCCCTGCTGCTGCCTCCTCCGTCTTCTTCCCTCTGCTATTCTATGCTGTTTCCCCGATATTCTATTTTGTCCCCCGCTATTCTATTCGGTCCCCCCGCTCCTCTATCCTCATCTAATCCCTATCCTGTCCCCTCTTCTCTTCCCTGTGTGTAAAAAAAAAAAAAACTCCTCCCGGAGGATACATCACCTGTCACCGGCTCCCACGATGCAACACCATCGGGGCTGAAGGACCTGTGATGATGTCACAGAGCAGGTCACATGACCCATCAGCTGACCGGCTCTCTGACATCATCACAGGCTCTTGAGCCTTCGATGATGTGGCATTGTGGGAGCCGATGACAGGTGATGTATCCTCCGGGAGGAGTTTTTTTTTTTCTTTACACACAGGGAAGACAAGAGGGGACAGGATAGGGATTAGATGATGATAGAGGAGCGGGGAGACAGCATAGAATAGCAGAGAGAAGAAGATGGAGGAGGAAGCAGCAGGGAGAGACAGGGAGAGGCAGGGAATACGGAGCCGACATCGAATCCGAGGTGAACTCAGATCCGATGTCCATAGGCTCCCATGTTATGGGCACTCGGATCAGCATTGATCTGATGCTGTCCGATTTGAGTCACGGACACAAAATCGTAGCAAGCTACGATTTTGTGCCCGTAATTAAATCGGATCGGATCGGATGGTGCCAAAATCGGATGCCAATAGTGGCACATCTGATCTGATCCGATTCCCATAGGGGAACATGGGATCCGATTTCGGATCCGATTGTGTCTGTTTTGAAACGGATACAATCGGATGACCGAAAATCGTAATGTGAAAGCAGCCAGTGAAAATATTTTTCCAGTAGGAACTCTCATTCACGATTATCGGCCAGTGTAAATCCAGTTTTACATTCCAACAAGGATTAAAGTGATCTTAGTTTACTGACCCTAAATAACTTGAAAATGGATGCAGGATTCATTCCAAAACAATCAAAACAGTCACTCATTAGAAACAAAGAATAGTATAAACAGAAATGTTAATTGTATGGCACCTGAAGGCACTTTTTTTGGGCTCTGGGAATCCACCCCTTAACTTCAAAGCATGTTGTGTTTTATCTTTTTCCTTTCATATTCACAGTAAAGCTAAATGAAAGACTGTGCTTTTGAAGTGGAGATATTTAGGAGTGCTGACAATTCAAGAGCTATGGAATGACCCATACATTAGAATTGCATAGGGAAGTGCTCTATTGCCATCATGACAACACAAATGTACTTTCTGTTAGTTACTTAGAACTGGTTTGACAGTCATAGACCATGTTCACACAAGTCATGTGCAGTTGTAAAAAGATATGAAGATAAGAAATGTACAACTTCCATTCCTACCTGTCTTCTTTTAAGCTTTAACTTCAACTCGGGCTGAAAAATCCTATGTGGCAGAATATAATATGTTTTGGTATTTGTCTTCTCTTCTATAATACTGAATGAGATATTTCCTGCCCAATCTGTTAAAAATTAATTAAAGACTGAATTGTGGTATATTGTTTTCACCTTCCTATACAGTGGGTACGGAAAGTATTCAGACACCTTTAAATTTTTCACTCTCTGTTTCATTGCAGCCATTTGGTAAATTCAAAAAAGTCAATTTATTTCTCATTAATGTACACTCTGCACCCCCATCTTGACTGAAAAAACAGAAATGTAGACATTTTTGCAAATTTATTAAAAAGAAAAACTGAAATATCACATGGTCATAAGTATTCAGACCCTTTGCTCAGCATTGAGTAGAAGCACCCTTTTGAGCTAGTACAGCCATGAGTCTTCTTGGGAATGATGAAACAAGTTTTTCACCCCTGGATTTGGGGATCCTCTGGCATTCTTCCTTGCAGATCCTCTCCAGTTCCGTCAGGTTGGATGGTGAACATTGGTGGATAGCCATTTTCAGTTCTCTCCAGAGATGCTCAATTGGGTTCAGGTCAGGGCTCTGGCTGGGCCAGTCAAGAATGGTCATAGAGTTGTTTTAAAGCCATTCCTTTGTTATATTAGCTGTGTGATTAGGATCATTGTCTTGTTGGAAGGTGAACTTGTGGCGTCCCTGCGGTCTGGTCGCCACAGAGCGGTACTGCACCCAATCCACTGGTGTAGTATTCCTGTTCTCAGTAAACGGGATAGTATGTCTGAACACCCACAAAAGCACCCAACACACTCGGTCCTGGGGATGGCGAGTGGACCCAATGGAGGGAGGACCCAGGTAGTCAGAACCAGGGGGCCGGCCTTGAAGGTGTCGAGACTCTACACTCCAACCACGGAACTGGAGACCACTAGATCTAGAGGAGCTGTGGCCAACTCCCGACACATCCGCAGAGAAGGAAGTTGTACTAGGGTCAGGGGACTTGGTACCGGTCGCCCGACAGGACCCGTGGCTGCTGGATTGGGGCACTGTGTGCAGAGGCGCAAGCAAGGAAGAGGTGGATAGGCAGCGCTGAGAGAGAGGACAACCCGAGAAGGAAGGAACATAAAGGGGGAGTCTTGGACAAGCTATCCTGGTTGCTGAGGACTATCCATACCGCAACTGAATCAGAACTGTACCCTGTGGTGCTAGCAGAGTGAAATCTAAGTAAACTGGGTTTAGAACTCAGAACTGTGTGTGATACTGTTCATTTCCCACCTGAAGAGCAGTAGACTGATACGCCGCGCAGGCTGCAGGGGGACCCGCCTGCGAGACGCTACAATCCCTCCCACCAGCCAGATCAGCTTCGATGGCTCTTCCCCACCAGAGGTCCCGGACTGCAGCATCGGCTATTAATAGCTGAACACCAGGGGTGACGTCACAACAACCACCCCTAATCCCCCATAAATCCACTATTCTATGAACACTCGCAACACTTCCCCTTCCCTTTTATTGACTTCCAGGGCCACGGACCAGTCACGCCACCGTGACCTCCCATTCCTGGACGGCATCACCAGACCCGTCTCCAAGTACCCCATGGCCCACACGGGGCGCGTCAACTTGGTGTCATGAACAGGATGTACCAACCCACTGTCCACCTTCTGAACTGTAATGAAAAGACTGCACTTTTGCGACCAAAGTAATGGCGGCCACAATAGACTGAGACCATGTGCTGGCAGGGGGGCGTGCTGCAATCCCACATCGTGGGCCAAGCCTACACAGAACGGTAAAAATAGCCTACACCCCCTGTGCCCTCCGAGAGTTGGGATGATGAGCCCAGAGACTGTGTAACTCCACCCAGAGGTGTGGCCGATGGCAAAGGAGCAGAGACACGCCCATGAAAGGAGGAGAAACTATAGAATTCTGGCAGGAACTGGACAGCAGGGAGTGGTGGAAACAGCGGCGTTTGGAGCCTGGTTGGCAAGATGGCGGAGAGAGGCCAAGAGAACCCGGAGTGTGGCATGGCAGTAGAGGACTCCCCTAGCCAACCAGGGAAGGACCTGAGCCAGCCACCTGGATTGTATCCAATTTAGCTAGGCACACCGATTTTGTAAAAAAAATTTTTGAAACAATCTCTTCATGAATTATTTTATTTGGTTACTAAATCAACAGTATTTGATTCCATCAACATCATAATACGTTAACATTTCGGCAGTTTTTTTGTCTTCTTCAGTTATCTTAATGTAGTAAAAAACAAAAATATACAAGGTATCAGTAATACAGAATATGGAATCTCCACATCACACAAATGAATCAAAAACATGATACAATCACTTTTGTTGAATAGTGTCAAAATAACATCACAAACGAAGGAGAAAAGAAAAAAAAAATACACAAAAGTTCATCTCCAAAATGCATGAGAGAAACATGATTGAGGCATACTGATACATATTTCAATATACGGATGGGTTAAGTTAAAGAAGAAAAGAGAAAAAAAAGGAAAAAGGAAGGAAGACAAAGAAGGGAGAAAAAAGAGGAAAAAAAGGGAGTGTAAGATAGTAAACTATGAACTATATTACCTAAATAGTAACCACTAAATGTCCACCATATGCCAAGTACAATTGGAACGAAGGATAATTATCCTATAGCAAAAAAGAAGTATAAACCAACATATGGTAAATAATTTGCGGTAAATATCACCATTAAACTTATAAGAATTACCGCATCATGAGATGAATATCATACTACATGTCAGCCAGAATAGAACTATGTCATCATTGGACCAAAACGTACAAACCAAAATAACAAGTCACATGTAGCAAAGGAGCTAAAGCGATATTTACCTTTGTACTATATCTCAAAGCGAACAATGAGTGTTGGCCCCCTGGTGGTTGGTAATGAATCAATGTCTATATACAAGGAAATAATTAATTACTACTATAAATCCATAACCCATCAGTTATATTTCATAAATGAAATAACAACGAAAGAAATGCCAATACAAATAAAACCAATAGAAACCAAGTTTAGCAGAAGCCAATGCTTGCTACATATTATTACTACATATTATTACATACCAATTTTATAGGGAAATGCCCAGCGAACCTATAATATAAAATGCGAGCTCGCAGACGTTTCCTTAGATAGGAACGATAATTCACGCATGCGCGAGCTTGCGTGTCAAACTCGCTTGCGTGCCAACTCGCAGACGTTTCACTAGCTAGGAACGATTGTACACGCATGCGCGAGCTTGCGTGTCAAACTCGCTTGCGTTTCATCAGGTGGATATGACAGTTTGGCGATGTCCCGCCTTCTCTCTATTTAGACTCGCACCTAATACTATAGCGCGCACACCGATCCGGACTTCAGACTGAACACACAGGTAGACACTTAGAGGTTTTTTGATAATATGGCGATTTTGATCTCTTCTGATAGTAATAGAAGAACCTTTTATATTATAGGTTCGCTGGGCATTTCCCTATAAAATTGGTATGTAATAATATGTAGTAATAATATGTAGCAAGCATTGGCTTCTGCTAAACTTGGTTTCTATTGGTTTTATTTGTATTGGCATTTCTTTCGTTGTTATTTCATTTATGAAATATAACTGATGGGTTATGGATTTATAGTAGTAATTAATTATTTCCTTGTATATAGACATTGATTCATTACCAACCACCAGGGGGCCAACACTCATTGTTCACTTTGAGATATAGTACAAAGGTAAATATCGCTTTAGCTCCTTTGCTACATGTGACTTGTTGTTTTGGTTTGTACGTTTTGGTCCAATGATGACATAGTTCTATTCTGGCTGACATGTAGTATGATATTCATCTCATGATGCGGTAATTCTTATAAGTTTAATGGTGATATTTACCGCAAATTATTTACCATATGTTGGTTTATACTTCTTTTTTGCTATAGGATAATTATCCTTCATTCCAATTGTACTTGGCATATGGTGGACATTTAGTGGTTACTATTTAGGTAATATAGTTCATAGTTTACTATCTTACACTCCCTTTTTTCCTCTTTTTTCTCCCTTCTTTGTCTTCCTTCCTTTTTCCTTTTTTTCTCTTTTCTTCTTTAACTTAACCCATCCGTATATTGAAATATGTATCAGTATGCCTCAATCATGTTTCTCTCATGCATTTTGGAGATGAACTTTTGTGTATTTTTCTTTTTCTTTTCTCCTTCGTTTGTGATGTTATTTTGACACTATTCAACAAAAGTGATTGTATCATGTTTTTGATTCATTTGTGTGATGTGGAGATTCCATATTCTGTATTATTAATACCTTGTATATTTTTGTTTTTTACTACATTAAGATAACTGAAGAAGGCAAAAAAACTGCCGAAACGTTAACGTATTATGATGTTGATGGAATCAAATACTGTTGATTTAGTAACCAAATAAAATAATTCATGAAGAGATTGTTTCAAAAAATTTTTTACAAAATCGGTGTGCCTAGCTAAATTGGATATAGTTAGTTGTTTTTTTCTAGAGCAGCCTCATACAAAGGTGAGCCTATCACTATTCTATTGATAGCCACCTGGATTGGACTCCGACTTCCTGTGGGAGGAGGTATGTGAGCTGAGCCGCCAGCTCGTGCGCACCTAGATCACCACCGTGGAGCGATGGAGGAAGGCCCTGATGGAGAAGGCGACAGCGCAGTGGGCAGCTTCGCACCCTGACTCCCCGACCTGCGATACAGAGGAGGTTGGAAAAGAACCCAGTGCCAGGAAAGATAAGCCAGGTACAGACACTACCCTGATGGCTGAGAAGACCCTCCTAGGGCTGGTTGAGCCCCCTTGTACCCTAAACCCTTGTCAGGTACTGCCAAATCTGTCCTGGGAAGATATCCCCGTCACCGGAAAGGGGCTTACCATCCCGTTGACTCCAGAACCCCATCCCAAGAGGTCCACAGGGAGCCCATAGCATTCCGGTGGGAAAATGGGCAGTGAGACCATTTAGACTGTCGTGGACGAGGGAGTAAGGAGAACAGGCAGAATGTTGTAAATAGTTAAAGTTGTGTATGGTGTGAGTGTGCTTGTTTGTTGGACAAATTATCATGGACAGTGAATGATCTGAACTAGTTGTGCATAGTTGGCACATTACAGTGTGCATCCTGTTGGTTTTAGACTGTTTTGCTTTTAATCGTGTCCAAATTAACCTGTTGACCACAAAGAAAAACCTACTCGATGTGCCTGAAAAATGTTGGTTCATCATCCTGTCGCCCACCCAGGACCTACGTTGGGAGTGTACTGGTGGTGAGTTCACCATGAAGACAGAACAAAAACTGAACAGAAAATCATAAAGGCACCCGGTGAGGGGCGCTCGCCGGATTAACCCTTTTTGTACTTTCCCTTTTTCTATTTTTTATACTTAGTCCCTTTTTATATACTCATAGTGTAGTTTTTGTTATGTAATGTGTAAGCATAGAACCTCCCATAAGCGAAGAAGCACTCTTGTACTTGTTTTATTGTTGTTATACATGTATGTTATAAAAATGTGAGTTCTAATTGAAACAACTATTTAACCCATGTTGTCGCACAACGTGCTAAACTTTGCTAAGGGGAAATGTGGCGCCCCTGCGGTCTGGTCGCCATAAAGGGGTACTGCACCCAATCCACAGGTGTAGTATTCCTGTTCTTAGTAAACGGGATGGAAAGTTCGTACACCCACAAAAGCACCCAACACACCCGGTCCCGGGGACGGCGGGAGGACCCAATAGAGGGAGGGCCCAGGTAGTCAGTGGGACAGCAGGGAGAAAGGTGGAGAGTGGGAATTTTTTGGGGAAGCAGTCAGGAAGTAGAAAAGGAAAAAGAACATGAAGTAGTTAGACAGTTGGTGGAGTCAGGAGAAGGGCCCAGACGACTTGAGCGGAGATGAGGCTCGTCCTAAGTCCCGGACAGGAGACTGTAGAGAGGCAGAGGGAGCCCTAGGGACATGGACAGTGAGCAATCCACCCGTGTGCCCAAATGTGAAGTGAAACGGAAGGGCAGGTTGAGAACCAGGGGATCGGCCCTGACGTTGGCGAGGAAACTCTACATTCGAACCACTGAACCAGAGGCCACTAGGTCTAGAGGAGCTGTGGGCAACCCCTGACACATCCGCTGAGAAGGTAGCCGTACTAGGGTCAGGGAACTTGGTACCGGTCACCCGACAGAACCCTTGGCTGCTGGATTGGGGCACTGTGTGCGGAGGCGTGAGCAAGGAGGAGGCAGACAGGCAGTGCTGAGAGAGAGAACAACCCAAGAAGGAAGGAACATAAAGAGGGAGTCCTGGACAAGCTATCCCGGTTGCTGAGGACTATCTGGACTGCGACTGAATAGAACTGTACCCTGTGGTGCTCGCAGAGTGAAAGCTAAGTTAAACCATGTTTGGAACTCAGAACTGTGTGTGAGACTGTTCATTTCCCACCTGAGGAGTGGTAGACTTATACGCTGCACAGGTCGCAGGGGGGCCCGACAGCGAGACCCTACAATCCCTCCCGCCAGATCAGCCCCACAGGCTCTCCCCCACCAAGGCCCCTACTCCAGCTGCCGTGGGGACCCGCTCCACCTCTGGGGAGCAAAACCATCACAATTGCCATTCCATCAACCCAGAAGTCCCGGACTGCTGCGTCATCCATCAAAAGCTGAACACCAGGGTGGCGTCACGACAAACACCCCTAATCCCCTATAAATCTGCAATTCCATGAACACTCACAACACTTCCCCTTCCCTTTAATTGACCGCTCCGGGGCCATGGACCGGGTCATGCCACCCAACGTGACCTCCCATTTCTGGACGACTTTGTCAGGCCCAGCACCGAGTACCCCATGGCCCCCACGGGGAGTGTCAAACCTTTGGCCTAGTCTGAGGTCCAAAGCACTCTGGAAAAGGTTTTCATCCAGGATATCTCTATACTATGCCGCATTCATGTTTCCTTCAATTGCAACCAGTCATCCAGTCCCTGCAGCTGAAAAACACCCCCATAGCATAATGTTACCACAACCATTTTTCAATATTGGGATTGTATTGGGCAGGCGATGAGCAGAGCCTGTTTTTTTTTCACACATACCGCTTAGAATTATCACCAAAAAGTTCTATCCTCATCTGATCATGCCAGAAAATCTTATTTCTCATAGTCTGGAAGTCCTTCATGTGTTTTTTTACAAACTCTATGCAAGCCTTCATATGTCTTTGACAGAGGAGAGGCTTTCGTCGGGCCACTCTGCCATAATGGCCTGACTGGCCTACAGTGATAGTTGACTTTGTGCAACTTTCTGCCATCTCACTACTCCATCTCTGGAGCTCAGCCACAATGATCTTGGGGTTCTTCTTTACATCTCTCACCAAGGCTGTTCTTCCATGATTGCTCAGTTTGGCTGGATGGCCAGGTCTAGGAAGACTTCTGGTTGTCCCAAACTTCTTCCACTTAAGTGTTATGGAGGCCACTGTGCTGTTAGAAACCTTGAGTATTGTGGAAATTCTCTTGTAGCCTTGGCTAGATCTGTGCCTTGCCACAATTCTGTCTCTGAGCTCCTTAGGCAGTTCCTTTGACCACATGATTCTCATTTAGTTTAACACTGTAAGCTGTGAGGTCATATATAGACAAGTTTATGCCTTTCCAAATCAAGTCTTATCAGTTTAATTAAACACAAATGGACTCCAATGAAGGAGTTGAACCATCTCAAGGAGGATCACAAGGAAATGGACAGCATGTGACTTAAATATGAGTGTCTGAACAAAGGGTCTGAATACTTATTACCATGTGATATTTCAGATTTTCTTTTTTAATAATTGCGCAAACATTTTTACATTTCAGATTTTTCAGTCAAGATGGGGTGCACAGTGTACATTAATGAGAAAAAAATGAACTTTTTTGAATTTACCAAATGGCTGCAATGAAACAGAGTGAAAAATGTAAAGTGGTCTGAATACTTTCCGTACCCACTGTATTTTTCATTCACACAATGCACATTGTACTTTTTTTTCACTTATTTTACGGTTCTACTTTTGTTTTCATGTTTTGTGTAAATGGGATAATCAATCACGAGGAACTATTTTATTCACAGTTTTTCCAGGATAGCACTTGTACTGTTGGGACTGTTCACATGTTCATGATTTTTTATGAACTGGGAGGTCCACGCAGGGGCGTATCTAGGGGGGTGCAGCCGGATCCTTTGCCCCGGGCGCAACTCAGAGGGGGGCGCCAGTGAGGGGGCACAGGAGGAGCTATACAGAGGACTGAGGAAGCCGCACTATAACGGGAGGAGGAGGAGGAGGGATCGGCAGCTTCAGCCTCAGCAACAGGTCCGTGGCGAGGAGCCGCCTCCTGCACCGTGCCCTCCTGCCAGCCTCACTCACCACCGCCGGTCACTGCCCGGGAGACATGAGTGCCCCAGTGGATGACCCGGAGCTCGACTTCAACTATCTGTTTGAGTACGAGTACAGGACGGAGCCCAGAGGTGGGTGCGGGGCGCTCCAGATGGGGCACACTACAACTCCCAGCATGCAGTCACATCAGGACTTCACCACGTGCTGGGAGTTGTAGTTTTACTGACAGGTGTATGCAGTGTGATCTCAGTATCGGGCAGTGCCTGCGGGACCGGGCATCTTACAGGGCACAGTTCTATCGTATCTCCGGCCACAGTAACCCGAGGGTGCCGTCAAACTGTGCCACACACACTCTCTGGGGATGGACGGTGCACAGTTATTTTCGGATAAGGCACATGGCACGTTATATCCTGGTCAGAGATAGAGATGAAGGGTATGGGGAGAGATAAACGTAGACAGTTTCTGAGCCCATGTGGAGGGCTGACAGCCGACAGCACCCCCCCTACCCCCCCGCTCCTCACCTACTGTGGGGGTGGGCGCCAAAATGGATCTTTGCCCTGGGCGCCATGAAACCTAGTTACACCGCTGGGTCCACGCAGAATTGTCAAGAACTGTCTGCTATTGATCCGAGTATTGGATAAAAGTTGCAATCTATGTCTATGGATCCTTGGAAGTTGGACAGCATCTGGATGCCATCCAAGTGGAGTCCAATTTTAACAAATGGTTAGACAGGAGAAGGTGTATATTTCACGTACAAGAAGAACTAATGAAAACCACACCAAATGATAATGGAAAGCAGAGAAAAGTGAAGAAATTCGATGATAAAACATATTTAAATTTTTACACATGCAAGAAAAAGACACCTAATTGATCTAATTGATTTAAAGATGTCCATACACATTACATTAAACTTAGCTGAACCTGGACTAGCTAACTATGTAATGTGTTTGAGCTCTCTAGATAGCTTCCTATAGCATATGTCACATAAGAGAAGGCTTGTGCACGTTGGACTTCCATATGTTAATTCCTTGTTAGAACATTCTACTTGTTCTGGAAACTGACCATTGCTGACACAGGTGGCCTGTGACCTGGCCAACAATCAGTAAACTAATAGATTTAAAAATCTCTCTATTCTTCAGCATACAGCGAATTTTTAATACATTTGTATAAGCACGGTGCAATTTTACTAAATAAACAAGATAAGTCAACTACTTTCTGTGTATGGGGATCTTTTCTAGAAGTAAAGCAGGACTTTAGAAATGAGATGTTTGTCTACAAATTATTTGTAAAACTAAGTAATATGTGTACCGCATGTGAGCAATAAATATTAATGACTTTCCCAAAAGTTATTACCTTGACTGCTGCTTTCACTCAACCATAATTTTGGTCTGTGTACTGTCAATTAAAAAAAAAAAACAGCCCATAGACCAAAGTAAATTTCTGAGCTAGTTCAGGTGAGCATTTTCTCACACAAGCTAAAAAAATGCAGTATCCCGTACTCTCTTCTGTTACACAGAAGTGGTGTGTCCACTAAACCCAAAGGATGTGTAGAAAAAAAGTTTCTTTGCAGACTCAATTACTATGCCAACCATTTTTAAAGCAACAATTGCACTAATTACATATATGCAGGTGCATCTCAATAAATTAGAATATCATCAAAAAGTTAATTCATTTCAGTAATTGAATACGTAAAGTGAAACGCATATCTGCTACATGCACATACAGATGCACACAGACTTGCTACATGCACAATACATGCACATACAGACACACAGCTCTGCAACATGAACTCTACATGCACATATAGACGCACGGCTCTGCTAAATGGACACCACATGCACATACAGCTTGGCTGGCCGCAACACATCAATGGGTCTTATATAAGACCTGGTGACACGATGTTCAGCACACTCTCCTCTGGAACTAGTTCAGGGACAGTTGATGTAGGCGGTAGAGCTGAATTTAGGACAGGCATACAGACAGTGTTTAATTACTATTGCAGTAATACTATACCGCTGCTGCACCAATAAAAAACAAAAGTCCTTTTCAGGGCTACATACAAGTGCATCTCAATGAATTGGAATATCATCAAAAAGTTAATTTATTTCAGTAATTCAATGCATAAAGTGTAACACATATTATATAGAGTCATTACAGAGTGATCTATTTCACGTGTTTATTTCTCTGTTAATGTTGATGATCATGGCTTACAGCCAATGAAAACTCAAAGGTCATTGTCTTGGAAAATTATGCATTTCACTTTTCGTATTAAATTACTGAAAATTGTTTTGATGATATTCTAATTCATTGAGATGCACCTGTACTTTCCTTTTTATCGTAAAACCACTGTTAACTGCATTCCTGCATATTGGAAAGTTACAGTTATATGTAGTACCTACTTTGTTTAAAATGTGTAAGGCCGTGAACCAGGTGAAACTGCCTGCTGCGAGAGTACGAACAACATGCTCATCCACGAGACCTAGCTATCTGTCCCACTTTGCAGTTGAGCGCAGGACACCACTATTGAAGCAAAAACTGATAATGGCACATAATATTTCCAGTATGCTTACAATCACCACCCTGTCTTCCACACAGACCATACAAAGAAAAAAGGGGAGACAAAGAGACGAAAATGGGTCTTATCATTTTATGGATAAAGTAGTACCGTCATAGGTGTATGTGCTCACTTGATCCAGTTATGTTTCCCCACAACTGGTAAATTAGCTCAGACAGCTGCTGCTGTATCTGCACTGCCACGTAACTGTGTTGATGTATCCAAGAAAAAGACCAGAGAGATCGTGCTTTAGTGATCCGCGCTGCCGTCCCACCATACCCGAATAAATACCAGGGAAGCCAAGAGTATGCAAGCTGCTTCTTTATTTCATCAGTATTTCCATCCAACGCGTTTCGGTAGAGACCGTGTACCTTCCTCAGGCATAAGCATCCCTCACTAAAGCATGATCTCTCTCTGGTCTTTTTCCACACAGACCAGTCTCACTAGCCAAGAGCATGAACCACATAATCCTGACTCCGATCCTCCTTCCCACCATAGGACACTCCGAGGAGCTCTTTCCATTTTTACATTCTCCATCTTCTGCAAGCCAAACTCTTTTTTCATGCCTTTTTTGTTTTGCTCGACATTGCCTTATAATGATTGACACTTTTTATTTTTGTTTCATGATTTCATAATTTTATGATACATATATAATGAATTGCTGTACTTTTTGTTATAAAAACAGTCAAAACTTAGTTATTTTTCTATTGATCAAGCTGTGTGATGGCTGATATTTTCAAGAAGACTTTATGATTTTAGGCTTTTTATTGTGTTTGCCTTGGAGATGAAATAATATGATAATTTTATAGTTCAGTTGAATATCAGCCATTTAATGCCAATATATTTAATATGTTTAATTTTCTCTTTCTATTTTTTTCTATTTTTAAAATTTTTTTTTATTTATTTTTTTACTTTTTATTTGTCCCTGTAGTGGACTTGAACCTGTTTGAGTTTGATAATTCCCATAATACAGTTAAAATCAAATATAGATGCAAATTAGGTTTATTAGAAAAATGTATAAACTTTTGCCGTTTACAATAAATCGGTGTAAGAAGAACAATTAAATATCTGGACACAACTAATATAAGAAGTAGTTTCTCCAAAATCATCATAGAATTTCACTTTAAATAACTAATGTAGGACCAGAATTATTCAATCACTGACAGAACTTTTTTTTGGGACCAAACCTTGGTGGACTTTGAGGGCCACTTAGGATTATAGGTCTATTAAGGTGGGTTTACACGTTGCGATATCGGCGTCCAATTTCAATGAAAAGTCACATGGTTCGATCGTTGGAGCCGATATCGTTCCTGCGTTGTATGGTGTGAACGTCCAATACGATGCAGAAACGATGTCAATGCGATATCGGGGATTGAATGAGTGTGCTCTCCAATGCTCCGATATTAAATAGAGATTGGAGCCGGATCGTGCTGTGTGACAGCCCAACTACGATGTGAAGTTCAATGTCACCCATTCACTCCCATGTTAAATGGTCGTTCCTGGGTTGGGGGGCGTAGACATCGTACGGACGTTGGATCCAGAAATCGCAACGTGTAAACCTCCGATGCGATGCGGGAGAAACGTGCACTAAATGCGCGCTCCCGCGCCATTGAATTACGATATCGGAACGATATTGCAACGTGTAACCCCACCTTCAGAAGGACCAATCACTCCCAATCTCCAACCTCCTCAAAGAAGGCTTGTGGGTTGAATAATTTTAATTGCAATTGTACAAAGCATTATATTTTCACTACAGTGTATTACGACGGTGTGACCCAGATAGGCATCCAATTAGAGCGTAATAAGTGAAGTAAATTGACTGTTATGGACACCTTCAGCTGCCATCACAACGCAATGGCGATGCGATCCTGGAGAGGCCAATAAAGGCTTCTGCATCTGTCTAACCACTTAGATATTGTGGTCACTAGCCACCCTAGTGGCTAGGGCCACGTGCACTCATTGAATACTTCGTGACTTTTTCACTTCAGTATTTGTAAGCCAAAACCAGCAGCTAGTGATAAATACAGAAGTGTTGATGTGTTTCTATTATACTTTTCCTCTGATTGCTCCACTCCTGGTTTTGGACTATAAATACGGAGGTAAAAAAACGCATCAAATGCTCAACTTGTGCACTTGACCTAAGTGGCTTAGCAGCCAGGATTTGACATGTTTTTTTCCACCCAATGAAGCTGGGAATGTAGTGCTGGCATCCACTGGTAGAGTTGACATCCACTGTAAATGGGTGGGCTTTACTCCTGATAGATTGCTATCCAAAAGATGTCTTGTGTGTATGATTGGGATAAATCAGTTGCAAAACTAAGAGACCCAGTAACCTCTTTATCTATTACAAATGGGAAAAAAGCACTGTGAGCTTTTCCCCAACATACACTGTATCTAGTCACATTGAAAAATGTATTTTAATGTCTATCTATCTATCTATCTATCTATCTATCTATCTATCTATCTATCTATCTATCGGCCACGTTACACACACAGATATCTGTTCAGATATTGGTCACAGACAGATCACTGGTTACAGTGAAATCATGGTCACATTGTTACATTTGCACACAGCCACAAAATGGAATAATGTGTCCATTATTTCACTGCAACCAGTGATCTGTGACCAATATCTGAACAGATATCTGTGTGTCTAACGTGGCCTTATCTCACATATTATCTAACGTTCTTTGAGAAAATGAATGAAAATGGCTAGAAGGGTTAAGCAAGGAGAGATTTCCCAAGAGCGTTAAGTATGTTAATACTCTGAACTCAATCCCTCTGTAAAATGCAGACAGACAGAGTAACTTTTACTAAACTAATCCATACAGTAGTCTGACTGCCATTCTCTGTGCCATCTGTAACCTTCAAACGTGTTGTAATCCTTCTAATACAGCAGAATCCTGCATTACGCTGCATACCGTAATTCCCAGCACATCTACATTGAATCGTGTTAGAGTTTATTAATGTGAAATAGTAGTGATGATGAAATAACAGGACCACAGTGATGTGAAATATTATATCTCAGTTATAGTCTTTACCTCTATATGATGATATTATTATATAAGAAACATCACAAGACTTTGTGTGATTGCAGCTGTCGCACATAGCCTTTGTCACAGCTAAAAGCTTGATGGGTGGTAGTCATTAAAGGTCATTAGGATTAAGTGTGAGTAATCTGGAAGTTGGATAGTGACTTAATACTAACTGCACTGATAATATAACCTAGAACTAAAAACAAAAACATCAGCCTATATCTCCATTTTTATGTTTCAGTATATCGTATATGGCATAGGCGCAACAATAGATCACAGCACACATTTTGAATGTATCCGTAGGCAATATGTCCCAAGCATAATGCCAAAGGAGAGTTCATTTGGCATATGTCAGGTTAGTATTTTGACGCAAAAAAACTTGATTAATGAAGGATTTTAGAATGGTGCAATAATAGAGTTGGAAATTTAGTTAGGAATAGTGCTAAGAAATACAGGCAGATACTTATTCAACATACAATCAGGGTCAGACTGGCCCAGGTGGCAGGGGAACAAGTGCCCCCCAGGCTGGTGATATTGGCCTACCGACCTCTTCCAGGGCCGCCCCCATACAGAAATGGGCCGGTCCATCTCAGTGTTGCGGCTGCCGCCGGAAATCTCATAGCAGCAGGCGGGCACTGTGGTAATTGGGCTAGTAATCGCAATCGCACCCCCCCCCCGCTCCTTACCTTGGGTTCACTGCTAGCACCCCCCCCACCCCGCTCTTCACCTCGGGCTCGCTGCTAGCGCCCCTTGAAATCCCCCCCCCCTCAGCTCCTCAACTCAGGCTGGCAGGACCACTCTGCCTCCCAGAGTTAGAAACGGTAGCCCGCCCCTGCGTACAATACCATCAGGGAGTCATTTAAATGACTCCAGATGTATGCTGCAGTGAAAAAATGACCCCAAACATACTGCTAATATTATTGAGAACTATTTTAATTGTAAAGAAGTGATGACATAGCCTCCACAGAGTCCTGATCTCAATATCAATGAGTCTGCCTAGGATTACATGAAGAGACAGAAGAACTTGAACAAGCCTACATCCACAGAAGATCTGGGGTTAGTTTTCCAAGATGTTTGGAACAACCTCACTGCAAGATCTATTTCTAAAAGTATTCATATTTGCAGTATTCTTTTTGACATTTGTCTAATAATATCAGCTCACTGCGGTCTGCTTTATCTGCGCTGGTTATCAAAAATGTATCATGACATCATGCCGTTTTTTCTAGTTTTATTTAAGATGTGGGATCCTCTTGACATTGATAACCAGCGCAGATAAAGCAGACAGCATCAAGCTGATATAATCATGGTAGAAAGAGCCATTGGTCTGCTCATCTCTACATTATAGCCTTCGTGAGGTGTACACCAGGCGAATTTTCGTATGTGTAAGTTTGACATAAGATACCAACACTTGGAACTATTAAGGAATTTCTGCTTCCGGGGTCTTTTGTAGGACTTCTATTCTTCTCTTTTGGGTGTAGTGGTTGCAAATGATATGTGTTGGTCACTGCTGTGGTCAATGAGTATCTGCAGTGGTCACAGGTTGATTACTCCAGTACCAAGGAGTAATGGAAGATAGGTAAGACCCCTTCCACATCAGCGTTTTTACTGATTTGTGGCAGATCCAGCAGATTTACTGCATCTGCCGCGTAACGGCTGTACTTGTGGCACACTTGCATCAAACCCCATTTATTCTCTATGGGACTTGCGGCAGGTGCAGCAAATGCATTTTTTGCCGCGATCCGGCACTTGTGGCGCGTGAAAACAAATGCTGCTAGCTGTGGTTTTTTGACCTGCTGCAACTGCCACAAGTGCGGTTTCGGCAAACCTCACTTGCCGCACCTGACTGCAAGCCCCATAGAAAATGAATGGGGCTTGCCGTAAGTGTGCCGCAAGTGCAGCCATTTCACGACAGATGCATCAGTTGCGGTAAATCTGCCGGATCTGCCGCAGTTTTAAAAAAACGCTCATGTGAAAGGGGCCTAAGCGAGTAAGTCCTTTTTATTATTTTTAGAGCACACTTTTCCCTATACTTGAAGCTCTCTCTCAGTCTTTTCATAGTTCTCAACAGAAGGATTGAAAGGTAATGATGTAATAAGTGTAAGTGATGGATGATGGTGAAACCATAACTGGTTTTCTATATTCTTTTTGTCACTGTTATATGAGGTCTTTGATCTGTCATGGCCAGTTACTTCTGCCATCAGCAGTGATCTTCGCGGACCGTGACTTCACATTTATAATCATTAGGCTGCAGTTTCCTGCGTGGCCTGAAATGCCAGTATGATAGTGAAAGAGGTGCTTCCTGAACCCTGAGTCTGCAGCTGTGAATCAGGGAGGAGGTGAACTGTTTCATTTTTTCTATTGTGATGATGATTGAGGATTTGGGAGTTTTTCAAGACCCTGCTAGAGCAAATAAATCCGAAACAATAAGGAGCTAAACAAACACACCCTACTCTTGTCACTTCCAACAATGCTTCCTCTCCAGAAGCATGGGCTATACTTATTGAAATGAAGGAAATTCTCAACTATATCTGCTCTTGGATACATTGTAGAGCCTCCAGCTGTCCCTACCTACTCTTTAGGGACTTTTCTTGCCTTAAAGATTTCCTCTGAAATTTTGGACTGTGAAAAAAAGTTTCTGTTTTTTGCTCTGTTTAACAAATCGATCAAAATATCCGGCTTAATAATGAATGGCAGCGACAAATTGAATATAGCCTAAATGAGGCCATGTATTGAATATACAAGTACAGGAAAAATTACTCTTAAAACATTATTTATTAATTACGGTATATGTTGGGTAAAAACACTCATTCAGTGATAGACACAATAACAAAATACTCAAACCCACCTGTATAAAACCACCCAAACCCACACAAATTAATAACCCCAGGAAAAGAATGTTTATGTGACAAGTCTAGAAGACCACCAAGTAACCGTGTATGATGTCACTCATTCGAAATAAGGCTAGGGTCACACATGCAGATTTTCCTAGCGTTTTTGGAGACCTGCGTTTTAAAATAAAAGCATGCAAAAACGCACCCATAGGCCCCCATGCAAAAAATGCATGCCCCAATAGCAAAAACGCATGCCCTAATAGCAAAAACGCATGACTAAAGTGCCATGCATTTTTGGTATGCGTTTTTGCACTTAAGTGAGGAGCTGCCTTCAAAAACGCATGCAAAAATGCATGGTACCATTTAGTACCATGCAAAAACGCATGCGTTTACCATAGGGCCCAATGTTAAAAAAAGCATGCGTTTTTGAAAACGCACCAAAAACGCAGCTTGCGGTATTTTTTGGTTCTGATTCAAAAACGCATGGAAAAACGCAGCGTGTCACAAAACACCTTAAAAAACGCATGCAGAAATGTAATAAAGCATGGAAAAACCTATGGGTGCCAAAAAGCACCTAAAAAACACATGCCATGTGTGACCCTAGCCTAAGATTGTTTATCTGTATGTGTGAGTTTTGCATCAATCATGTATGCAGTCAAATAAGACTAGTCTAAGACCACTTTCACATCAGCGTTTATCGCTGATCGCGGCAGATGCAGCATCTTCTGTTTAACCGTCACACTTGCGGTTCACCTGCAGCAAGCCCCATGCAATGTCTATGGGGATTGCGGCAGGTGCAACAAGAGCGGTATAGTTGCGGTTTTGGCAGTTGCGGCAGCGATAAAAACGCGATAAGCAGTGGGGTTTTTTGCGGCTGCAGCTGCCGCACGTGCCGAAACCGCAACTATACCGCACTTGCCGCAAGCCGCATAGACATTGCATGGGGCTTGCCGCAGGTGAACCGCAAGTGTGATGGTTAGGTGGCAGATGCGGTAAATCTGCCGCATCTGCCGCGATCAGCGATAAACGCTGATGTGAAAGGGGCCTAAGGTAAAGGCCCTGTCACACATAACGAGATCGCTAACAAGATCGTTGTAACGTCAGAGATTTTGTCACGCCACAATGATCCTGCTAACGATGTCGTTATGTGTGACACGTACCAATGATCTGGCCCCTGCTGTGAGATCGTTGATCGTTATACAATGCTCTGGGTCATTCCTGCGTCATTGCGCTCCCGCTGGGAACGCTACATCGTTGTGTTTGAAAGGGACAATGACCAATGATCTCAATGCTACGCTATGGAGTGGCAATTCCCAATGACCTCGATATAATTCTGGATCATTGCTGAAGTCGTTGGAGACATTGCTGGTGAGATACCTGTTTGACATCTTACCAGCGATGTTAAAAACGACGCACCAGCGATCTCGGCATACCGTTATCGGTATCGCTGGTGTGTCGTTATGTGTGACGGGGCCTTAAGTCAAAGTTTTATCATCTGGTACAATGGTCATACCTCACATTCATACCATGCATTGTGCACAGAAATGAGTATTATTTATAAATTAACGAGCAGAAAGTGTACACAGAAGTCGTTATTTCAGCCCAATGCATTTCCCCTCAACAAAACAGCAGAGGTTTCTCAGGGGCAACAGACACATGAACCCCATCACCCCCGGGTGATTTTCTGTATTTCATTTTTCCCTCTCCTTCTTCCAGGAGCCATAGCTTTTTATTTTCCTGTCAATATACACATATAAGGGTCTTTTTTTGCGGGACAAGTTGTTCTTTCAGAAGAAATCATTTATTTTACCGTATAGTGTACAGGAAAATGTAAAAAAAAATTCCAAGTGTGGTGAAATTGCAAAAAAAAGTGCAATTACACATTTTTTTTCCATTTTTTATTCACCCTGTTTACTATATGGTAAAACTGATGTATAGGGTGGATGCCTCAGGTCAGTCTGAGTTCATAGATACAAAACATGTATGCTTTTACTGTTATCTAAGCGGTGAAAAAAAATTTACAGTAGGGATGGGCGAATCTACTCGCTAGGACTCGTTACTCGGCGAGTAGTAAGGGACTCGCAGGACTCGGTACTCTGCGAGTTTCCCAGTGATTACTCGCACGAGTCCAATGCAAATCAATATCAACCCTAGTTTTGTCAGAAACGCTGACAAAACTAGGATTGCCATTGTTTGCATTAGACTCGTGCGAGTAATCACTGGCTACTGTGCCAGTGATAGCAGGGAAACTCGCAAAGTAACTGCTGTTTCTTTGCGAGCCGAGTCCAGCTGTCTTCTCTGTGCAGCTCCAGGGTCCTAGAGCCCACCTGCTGCCTGATGTAGCAGTGCTGAGATTGTTCTCAGTCTGCTCATTCCCTGTGCATAGACATCTATATTTATGCACAGGGGATGTAGCAGAGAGGACATCGCGTTTTGGACTGCGTCGGACGGAAGAGGATTTTTTTAATTAAAGATGGAGTCCCTAATGGCTTTTTTTTTTATTTCAAATAAAAAATTTTCTCTGTGTTGTGTTTTTTTAACCCTTTATTGGAGATTCTTAGTGGCTGGGTCAAACGTGGCCTGACATTAAGAATCTCGGGCTTAATACCAGCTTGTATAACAAAGCTGGTATTAACCCCTTTATTACCCAGCGTGCCACCGCCACCAGGGCCGCTGGAAGAGCGGGGTTCAGCGCCAGAGGATGGCGCTTCAATGAACGCGCCATCTTCTGGGGCGGCTGCGGGCTGCAATTTGCAGCGGGGGGTGCCCAGAAAGCTTGGGCATCCCTGCGCTGCGGATTCCAGCCCCCAGCTGCTTAGCTGTACCTGGCTAGACATAGAAATTGCGCGGAGCCCCACGCATTTTTTTTTTATTATTTAATGAATTTCAGAGTCAGAGGCTCAGAGTCAGAGTCTCGGAGTCGGAGTCTCCTCAGAGTCGGAGTCTCAGAGTCGGAGTCTCAGAGTCGGAGTCGCTTCAGAGTCGGAGTCGCCTCGGAGTCGGAGTCGCCTCGGAGTCGGAGTCGTCTCGGAGTCGGAGTCGTCTCGGAGTCGAGTCGGAGTCGTCTCGGAGTCGAGTCGGAGTCGTCTCGGAGTCGGAGTCGTCTCGGAGTCGGAGTCGTCTCGGAGTCGGAGTCGGAGTCGTCTCGGAGTCGGAGTCGGAGTCGTCTCGGAGTCGGAGTCGTCTCGGAGTCGTCTCGGAGTCGGAGTCGTCTCGGAGTCGAGTCGGAGTCGGAGTCGTCTCAGAGTCGGAGTCGTCTCGGAGTCGGAGTCGTCTCGGAGTCGGAGTCGGAGTCGTCTCGGAGTCGGAGTCGTCTCGGAGTCGGAGTCGTCTTGGAGTCGGAGTCATCTCGGAGTCGGAGTCGTCTCGGAGTCGGAGTCGTCTCGGAGTCAGAGTCGTCTCGGAGTCGTCTCGGAGTCGAGTCGGAGTCGGAGTCGTCTCGGAGTCGGAGTCGTCTCGGAGTCGGAGTCAAAAAAATGCGTGGGGCTCCGCGCAATTTCTATGTCTAGCCAGGTACAGCTAAGCAGCTGGGGGCTGGAATCCGCAGCGCAGGGATGCCCAAGCTTTCTGGGCACCCCCCGCTGCAAATTGCAGCCCACAGCCGCCCCAGAAGATGGCGCGTTCATTGAAGCGCCATCCTCTGGCGCTGAACCCCGCTCTTCCAGCGGCCCTGGTGGCGGTGGCACGCTGGGTAATAGAGGTTAGGGCCAGCTTTGTATTATCAGCTGGCCCTAAGCCCGAAATTTATGGCGGTCACGCCAATATTAGACATGACCGCCATGAATTTCTATTAAATTGTTTTAAAAAAACACAACACAGAGAAATTTTTTTATTAGAAATAAAAAAAAAAAGCCATTAGGGACTCCATCTTTAATTAAAAAAATCCTCTTCCGTCCGACGCAGTCCAAAACGCGATGTCCTCTCTGCTACATCCCCTGTGTATAGATATAGATGTCTATGCACAGGGAATGAGCAGACTGAGAACAATCTCAGCACTGCTACATCATCTCTGTGCACAGACATTCATGTCTGTACACAGGGAAGGGGCAGACTGAGAACAATCTCAGCACTGCTACATCAGGCAGCAGGCGGGCTCTAGGACCCTGGAGCTGCACAGAGCAGACAGGACTCTTATCTGTGCGAGTTTCCCAGCGATTACTTACAAAGTAAATGAGTCCAATGCAAATAAATGACAAAACTCGGACTGCTTCAGGCTGAAGCTTCCGAGACACATCTGTGATTTGTAAATCTCACACTACTCGCTATTACTCGCTTCCCCATTCATTAACATTGGACTCGCTAGACTCGCAACGAGTAGCGAGTCCTGGGCTCGGACTCGCTAGAGTCAAGCGATTCCGAGTAATTTAGGATTCGCCCATCACTAATTTACAGGTTTTTTTTTTTAAAAGAATTGTGCTTTTGTTCCCATTTTACATGACCCCTGTTGTTCTCATTTTTCAGGATCTGGGGCTGGGTGATGGCTTATTTTTTGCATCTTGAGCTAACGTTTCTAATGAAACAGTTTTTGGGTATATTCGTTGTTTTGATCACCTGGTATCACATTTTATTGCAATGTTGCTGTGACCAAAAAACATAATTTTGGCGTTTGGACTTTTTTTTTCCTTTACACAGTTTACCTTTATATTTTGATATATCGGGCATTTCTGAAAGCAGCGATACCAATAAGTGTATTATTTTTTTCATTCTTATTATAATTTTATTTACAATGAGGCAAGAGGGGATAATTTGAACTTTTGTGGGTTTTTTTCATATTTTTAAAAACATCTAGGGGCTAGTGTAAAATAAAGAAAAAATAAATGTTTTTAAAAATAGGAAAAAAAAACAGTCCGCAGGCTGCACAGTTCAATCACTTGTCTGATATAGAGATGAGTTACTGCACATCTCTACTTAGCACAAATGACCACTTTCTGTGGATGCTGGTCATCATAGGACCTCGGGCTCTCTAGGTTATAGATCAAGATCCCACGATCGCGTTGCAAGATCTCTACTCATGGCGCGGGACAGCATGATCCCCACCGACTGACAGTGCAATTCAAAGGTTAACACCGCCGATCGGAGCGCTGATCCAATTGATGGTGTTAGCTAAACATCACAGCTAATGATATTAGCTGAGATGGGGGGGGGGAAGCTGTGAGCTCATCGCCGGAGCTCACACCAAAAAGAGGGAGCTAGCACATTACGTACCCTGTACATCATGTGTCGTAAAGAGGTTGAATGGTCATGTAACAGAGAATTTCTGTATTCCTATGAATATCAGATGTCGCCTGTGATAGAACTCAGTGTGTCCACAACAGATCACTACTGTACTATTGATGGTTCAAGAATTGGTGAGTAAGGACACTGGTGACTTATGTGTGAGAAAAAAATTGCTTCTCAGGCTCCAAAGATTCTTTAAAGAGGACCTCTCACCCCCCCCTGCTGCATTGCAAACTAAATGCAGCACTGAATGCAGCATGTCTGCTGCATTCAGGGAGGGGCTCTCTCATGTCTCTAGCCCCCCTGTAAGGTTTAAAAAAGATATTAGAAAACTTACAGTTTAGTAGTCTAATGGGTGGGATCTTATTAAGAGGTCTTCACTGCTGGCACAGTCCTCCAGCCTTCTCCATGTGTATTCGTCCCTCCTCTTCTGCTCCTGCCTCCTTGTGACACCAGGAGCAGAAGAGGAGGGCATACCCAGAAGAAGAGGAGGCGGCACAGACATAGAAGGGGGCAGAATACACAAGAAGGAGTCTGGAGGCCTATGCCAGACGTGAAGACCTCTTAATAAGGTCCCACCCTTTAAACTCAGGACCATACTGCTAGGCGTCCTATTCCAGAACCCGTCTCAGTCGATAACTCAAATTTCTCTTTTTACTCAGTATCAAGCTATCCACTGTCCTCGTCTCCTTTCAAATCAGGGACACCCAAGCCATTAGGCACTGCTTACTGATCAGACCTTAGGCTTGATTCCATGGATTCCAAGCAGGACTCTATTTCCCCTCCTTAAAGGAAACTGCCATTGTCCCTACACTTTGGCTCATCCCACTCTGGGCTAGTCCCATAGATTATCTCTCTAAGACTACATTCACACACACTGGTTTTGATTCGTTTTTTGAGGATCCATTTTTGCAGTGGCGGTGCAGTGAAACCGATCAATTTCTGAGATTCCCAGCAAAGTCAATGAGTTTTTCAGGTTTGTCATTCAGACACAACCTTTTGCAGCAGTGTGTTTTTAGAGTCAAAAATGGATCCTCAAAAAGAATGAATATGTTAATTTGTGCAGCGTTTTTCTAATCCGCTTTTTCCATTGAAACTATTGTCTATGAGCTTAAAAAAAACTCAACAGTCTAAAGTGCAGCAAAAATGGATCATCTCTTTTTTAATGCATCTTTTAAAAAGCTGATCCAGTTTTGCAGCTGAAAAACGGATCCTCAAAAAACGCATCAAAAACGCTGTGTGTAAATGTAGCCTAACCCTTGTGTCTATTGTTGAGCAGAATACAATCTATCACTACTAATGCATGTCACAATATACACCATAACAATACTTGTGTCTTCAAGGGGGAACGTGGGCAGTATGTCCATTTCCTTACATAACCTCATATACATCTTACCGGAATCTTTGTACTTTGCTGATGTTGCTGAACATAACAGATGTTTTTTCTCTCCTATTCCCTTCCTGAATTAATCAGGATACTGAATTAAATAGTTTCAAACTGAGATGATTTATTCGGCATGCTATTAGTATCCCTACATTCTTCTTCCCAGTGGGGTGCTCTCCTTCACCCACTGCCACCTGTGCTTCTTTCATCTGTATTACTAATGCCGTCCAGAGTCTCATGTGTTCTTGTCATTTCAGACTATCACAGCATGGGGGCATGGGAGGCCTATGGCCATCAGAGTAAAGTCACCTAAACATATTAGCTCCCTCACATTGTGCCTCCCTGATTATTCCCAGACATTTCTTCCGGCCATAAATTTATCACTGAAAATATACATGACCTTGTATAATACACTATAATGAAATTAATTAATCCAAAATTTGGCAGTCTGGAAAAAAAGTTTGCTTTAACTATATTACCGTAGCTTCAGTTAGAATTAAATTCTCAAATACTTATCATGGCTACATACGAGTATACACATTTAAAGGTCAATTATTTAGTGCGAAATATATACTCATGGCCAGCTTGCTGGCCATACACATTAAATGGATGTTGGCTGAAGCCTGCCTCAGCTGATCATTTGTCCGATAGCTATCACAGGTGACTCCCCCATATACAGGATCATTTATTTTGCCAAGCAGTCCAGTGTTCTGAATGAAAAAGCTTCCGGCTGATAAATAAACAATGCGATTAGAAGTTGAACATACCAATTTTCCACAATGATCAGCTGGGCCAAGCCAACTTAAACACTTTCTGGATGCACCTGTTGATTGTAGAGTTTGGTCAACTACAGTTTGCTATAAGGGCATCAGATTGTAATCCGCTCGGAAAGAGGCACTTAGTAGAGGTGGATTATGACCACCCTAAAGATTTTTTAGATGTTGTGTAGCACAGGTATGAGAATACTGGATGGTGGCCCGATTCTAACGTATCTGGTATTCTAGAATATGTATGTAGTTGACATACTGTGACTGACAGAACTTGTTCAGTGAACTTGAATGAACTACACCGCTTCTCCTGTCACCACTCCTCCATCTCTCCTCCTGTCCCCACTCCTTCTGTCACCGCTCCTCCTGTATCCGCTCCTCCATCTGTCCTCCTGTCACCGCTCTTCCTGTCACCGCTCCTCTGTCTCTCCTCCTGTCACTGCTCCTCCTGTCCCCGTTCCTCCATCTTTCCTCCTGTCCCCGGTCCTTCAGCTCTCCTCCTGTCACTGCTCCTCCTGTCACCGCTCCTCCTGTCACTGCTCCTCTGTTTCTCCTCCTGTCACCGCTCCTCATGTCCCCGCTCCTCCATCTTTCCTCCTGTCACCACTCCTCCTGTCACCGCTCCTCCTGCCGTTTCTCCTCCTGTCACTGCTTCTCCTTTTCCCGCTCCTCCATCTCTCTTCCTGTCACCGCTCCTCCTGTCACCGCTCGTCCTGCTACCGCTCCTGCTGTCACAGCTCCTCCTGCCACCGCTCCTCCTGCCGCCGCTCCTCCATCTCTCCTCCTGTCACCGCTCTTCCTGTTACTGCTCCTCCTGTCGTCTCTCCTCCTGCCGTCTCTCCTCTTACCGTCTCTCCTCCTGTCACTGCTTCTCCTGTTCCCGCTCCTCCATCTCTCTTACTGTCACCGCTCCTCCTGTCACCGCTCGTCCTGCCACCGCTCCTGCTGTCACAGCTCCTCCTGCCACCGCTCCTCCTGTCCCCGCTCCTCCATCTCTCCTCCTGTCACCGCTCCTCATGTCCGTGCTCCTCCATCTCTCCTCCTGTCACTGCTCCTCCTGTCCCCGTTCCTCCATCTCTCCTCCTGTCCCTGCGTCTCCTGTTCCAGCTCCTCTGTCTCTCTTCCTGTCACCGCTCCTCCTGCCACCACTCCTCCTGTCACTGCTCCTCCTGCCGTCTCTCCTGTCCCTGCTTCTTCTGTTCCCGCTCCTCCGTCTCGCTTCTTGTCACCGCTCTCCTGCCACCGCTCCTCCGTCTCTCCTCCTGTCACCGCTCTTCCTGTCCCCGCTCCTCCTGTAGTCTCTCCTCCTGCCGTATCTCCTCTTGCTGTCTCTCCTCCTGTCACCGCTCCTCCCTGTCCCTTTTCCTCCATCTCTCCTCCTTTCACCGCTTCTCCATGTCTCCTCCTGTCACTGCTCCTCCGTGTCTCCTCCTGTCATTGCTTTTCCTGTCATCGCTTTTTCCTGTCACTGCTCGTCCTGCCACCGCTCCTGCTGTCACAGCTCCTCCTGCCACCGCTCCTCCTGCCGCCGCTCCTCCATCTCTCCTCCTGTCACCGCTCTTCCTGTTACTGCTCCTCCTGTCGTCTCTCCTCCTGCCGTCTCTCCTCTTCCCGTCTCTCCTCCTGTCACCGCTCCTCCGTTCTCTCCTCTTGTCACCGCTCCTCCTGTCACCGCTCCTCTGTCTCTCCTCCTGGCACCGCTCCTCATGTCCGTGCTCCTCCATCTCTCTCTTCTCCTCCTGTCACCGCTCCTCATGTCCCCTCCTCCTCCCATCTTCCTCCTGTCACCCACTCCTCCTGTCACTGCTCCTCCTCCTTTCTCCTCCGCACCCTGCCCTTCTCCTTTTCCCGCTCCTCCATCTCTCTCCTGTCACCGCTCCTCCTTCACCGCTCGTCCCCCGCTACCCTCCTGCTGTCACACTCCTCCGCCACCGCTCCCCCTGCCCCCTCCTCCATCTCTCCTCCTGTCACCGCTCTTCCTGTTACTGCTCCTCCTGTCGTCTCTCCTCCTGCCGTCTCTCCTCTTACCGTCACTCCTCCGTCACTGCTTCTCCTGTTCCCGCTCCTCCATCTCTCTTACTGTCAACCCCGCTCCTCCTGTCACCGCTCGTCCTGCCACCGCTCCTGCTGTCCACAGCTCCTCCTGCACCCTCCTCCTGTCCCCGCTCCTCCATCTCTCCTCCTGTCAAACCGCTCCTCATGTCCCGTCTCCTCCATCCTCCTCCTGTCACGCTCTCCGCCCCTTCCTCCATCTCTCCTCCTGTCCCTGCTCTCCTGTTCCAGCTCCTCTGTCCTCTTCCTGTCCCCCCGCTCCTCCTGCCACCACTCCTCCTCCTCCTGTCACTGCTCCTCCTGCCGTCTCTCCTGTCCCTGCTTCTTCTGTTTCCCGCTCCTCCGTCCGCTTCTTGTCACCCGCTCCTCCTGCCACCGCTCCTCCGTCTCTCCTCCTGTCACCGCTCTTCCTGTCCCCGCTCCTCCTGTAGTCTCTCCTCCTGCCGTATCTCCTCTTGCTGTCTCTCCTCCTGTCACCGCGCCTCCTGTCCCTGTTCCTCCATCTCTCCTCCTTTCACCGCTTCTCCATGTCTCCTCCTGTCACTGCTCCTCCGTGTCTCCTCCTGTCATGCTTTTCCTGTCATCGCTTTTCCTGTCACTGCTCGTCCTGCCACCGCTCCTGCTGTCACAGCTCCTCCTGCACCGCTCTCCTCTGCCGCCGCTCCTCCATCTCTCCTCCTGTCACCGCTCTTCCTGTTACTGCTCCTCCTGTCGTCTCTCCTCCTGCCGTCTCTCCTCTTCCCGTCTCTCCTCCTGTCACCGCTCCTCCGTCTCTCCTCTTGTCACCGCTCCCTGTCACCGCTCCTCTGTCTCTCCTCCTGGCACCGCTCCTCATGTCCGTGCTCCTCCATCTCTCCTCCTGTCACTGCCCTCCTGTCCCCGTTCCCCTCCATCTCTCCTCCTGTCCCTGCTTCTCCTGTTCCCCGCTCCTCCGTCTCTCCTTTCTGTCACCGCTCCTCCTGCCAACACTCCTCCTGTCACCCGCCCCCTCCTGCCGTCTCTCCTCCTGTCCCTGCTTCTCCTGTTCCCGCTCCTCCGTCTCTCTTCTTGTCACCGCTCGTCTTGTCACCGCTCGTCCTGTCACCGCTCGTCCTGTCACTGCTCCTTCTGCCACCGCTCCTCCGTCTCTCCTCCTGTCACCGCTCTTTCTGTCCCCGCTCCTCCTGTAGTCTCTCCTCCTGCCGTCTCTCCTCTTGCCGTCTCTCCTGTCACCGCTCCTCCTGTCCCTGCTCCTCCATCTCTCCTCCTTTCACCGCTTCTCCATATCTCCTCCTGTCACTGCTCCTCCGTGTCTCCTCCTGTCATCGCTTTTCCTGTCATCGCTTTTCCTGTCACCGCTCCTCGTGTCCCCGCTCCTCCGCCTTTCCTCCTGTCACCGCTATTGCTGTTCCCGCTCCTATGCCTCTCCTCTTGTCCTCCCTCCTTTTTCCTCTGTGCCTGTCCCCCTGCCTCTCTGCCTGTCTCCCTGCTTCTATATCTGTCCCCCTGTGCCCCTCTGCCTATGTTCTTGCGCCTCTGTGCCGGTCTCCCTGCACCCCTGCTTCTGTGCCTGTCCCCCTGCCTCTGTGCCTGTCCCCTACGTCTCATGCCTCTGTGCCTGTCCCCCTGCCTCTTTGCCTGTCCCCCTACACCTTTGCCTGTCCCCCTGCCTCTGTGCCTGTCCCCCTGCCTCTCTCCCTGCACCCCCCCTTCCTCTGTGCCTGTCCTTGTTTGCCCCCCTGCCTCTGTGCTTGTGCCCCCTGCCTATTCCCCTGCCACTCAGCCTGTCCCTTTGTGCCCCCCTGCCTCTGTGGCTGTCCCCCTGCACCCCCACCTCTGTGCTTGTCTCCCTGCACATCCCTGTCTCTGTGCCTGTCTCGCTGTGCCTCCCTGACTCTCTGCCTGTCCCCCTGCGCCTGTCTGCCTGTCCCCCTGCACCTTTGCCTGTCCCCCTGTGCCCCCCTGATTCTGTGCCTGTCCACCTGCCTCTGTGCCGGTCCCCCTGCACATCCCTGTCTCTGTGCCTGTCCTCCTCCTCTCTGCCTGTCCCCAGCGCCTCTCTGCCTGTCCCCTTGCGCTCCCATGCCTGTCCCCCTGCCTCAGTGCCTGTCTCCCTACGCCCCCTGCCTCTCAGACTGTCCCCTTGCGCCCCCTGTCTCTGTGCCTGGCCCCCTGCCTCTCTCACTGCTCCCCCCTGCCTCTGTGGCTGTTCCCCTGTGCCCCCCCTTCCTCTGTGCCTGACCCCCTGTGCCCCCCTGCCTCTGTGCCAGTGCCCCCCTGCCACTGAGCCTGTCCCCTTGTGCCCCCCTGCCTCTGTGGCTGTCCCTGCACCCCCACTGCCTCTGTGGCTGTCTCTGCACCCCCCTGCCTCTGCGCCTGTCTACCTGCCTCTGTGCCTGTCACCCTGCACATCCCTGTCTCTGTGCCTGTCTCCTGAGCCCCCCTGCCTCTCTGCCTGTCCCCCTGCGCCTCTCTGCCTGTCCCCCTGCACCTCTGCCTGTCCCCCTGGGCCCTCTGCACCTCTGCCTGTCTCCTTGCACCCCCATGACTTTCCCCCTGCCTCTGTAACTGTCCCCTTGCTCCCCCTGTCTCAGTGCCTGTGCCCCTGTCTCTGTGCCTGTGCCCCTGTCTCTGTGCCTGTCCTCCTGCACTTCTCTACATCTCCCCCCTGTGATGCGTCCTCCCCCCTCGCCCACCCTTCGGTGTCACCCCCGCCTGGCATTACCGATGGCAGCTGCTGTAGGCTCCTGGAAGACTCTCTCACTCTGTGGAGCTGGTCATGTGATACGACCTGTGTGAAGTCACATCAGCCCGCCCTGTCACATGACCGGCTCCACACAGTCTCTTCCTGAAGCCTTCAGCAATGCATCCTGGTAATGCCAGGCGGGGGTGACACCGGAGGGGGGCCGAGGGGGAAGGACAGAAGTAGTAGGGGTGCCGCCGGGAGTGGGGGGCCACAGGGAGTGCAGGCAGGAGGAGCGGGGGGGCTTTGAGGAGAGCCGCGCTGCGCGGCCCTTTTGCATACTGGCCACTTCCGTCTGCGGCGTGCGTTTTCGGCCTCAGATGGAAGTGGCGATTAGACAATTACGGTATATAGTAGACTAGCTGTGAGCCCGATTCTAAAGAATCGGGAGTCTAGAATCTGTATATATATATTTTTTAAGAGTTTTAAATAATAGACTTAAACACCAGATATATGACTAAGTAGGCGATGTAGGCAGAACTGTGAGGGTAGCAATATAGTGGAGGTGTAGAAAGAGTTAATGTCCGACTAACAGGACTATAACAGAGTAGGAACTTATAATGATATCAAAAATGTTATTGAAGGAGTTAATGTCCCACAGGCACTCCCACAACAGACTCAGCGCTGTAAATTATATCCAAAATGGTGTTCAAGGGGTTAATGTAGCAGTGGCAGTAGTTATAAACACTACTAAATATGCAGTTAATGCTGAACTGGTATATAATGGGTTAATTTCGCAGTGTCATTACAACTATACACTGTGTAATAGAAATAACAACAATAATGGAATATAAGGGGTTAATGTTCCTACTGGGAGTAGTAATAGAGACTACAACGTATGGAGTTAAGGCAGAAATGGTATATAAGGGGTTAACTTTGTAGTGACAGTACCACTACACACTGTGTTTTAGAAATTACAGATAAAACGGAATGTAAGGGGTTAATGTTGCTACTGTCATGAGTACAATGAGAGAAGCGCCTCACTTCCCATTGAGATACATGGAGGACTTTGAGTTTGAAATTTAGTGCTGTAAGTGAGGCGCGAAGGTCATTGGTCGGTGTGTGCTGGCGCCGACCAATGAGCTTCGCGCATCACTTACAGCGTTAAATTTGAAACTCAAAGTCCTCTATGTATTTGAATAGGAAGGGAGGCGCGAAGCTCATTGGTGTGTGTGTGCTGTCGCGGAGCAATGAGCTTGGCGCCTCACTTACAGGAGAGAGAGAGAGAGAGATTTACTAATAGGGGAGTACGGTGAAATGAATTGTGTGTATAGAGGTGGCTCAGTGGTTAACACTGCGCGGTGGCTCAGTGGTTAGCACTGCGCGGTGGCTCAGTGGTTAGCACTGCACGGTGGCTCAGTGGTTAGCACAGCGCGGTGGGTCAGTGGTTAGCAGTGAGTGCGGTGGCTGAGTGGTTAGCAGTGAGTGCGGTGGCTCAGTGGTTAGCAGTGAGTGCGGTGGCTCAGTGGTTAGCAGTGAGTGCGGTGGTTCAGTGGTTAGCAGTGAGTGCGGTAGGTCAGTGGTTAGCAGTGAGTGTGGTGGCTCAGTGGTTAGCAGTGAGTGCGGTGAGATTGGTCAGCACAGCGTCGTGGGCAGAGTGGTCAGTGCAGCGCCGTGGGCAGAGTGGTCAGCACAGCGCCGTGGGCAGACTGGTCAGCGCAGCGCCGTGGGCAGAGTGGTTAGTGCAGCGCCGTGGGCAGAGTGGTCAGCGCACCGCCGTGGGCAGAGTGGTCAGCACACACATACACACACACATACACACACTTCGGTATACTTAGCACCGGCCCTGCGTCTTCCTCGCCACGTGGATCCTGAGTCGACATGTCGGCGCCTCCGGACGACTGGATCCAATATTGGGTCTGGGAAGTCTGGCGAGACTTCCCGGACGCCATCTTGGACAAAGTATGTTGGCGGCCCCGGACAACTGGATCCAATATGTCCGGGAAGTTTGGCGAGACTTCTTGGACGCTATATTGGATCCAGTAGTTCGGGGGCGGCGAGATGTCGACTGAGGATCGAGGCGGCGGACGCAGGGCCAGTGGTAAGTATAGCAGAGTGTGTGTGTGTTTGTGTGTGTGTGTGTATGTGTGTGTACAAAGTGACGGAGGTGCGGACAAAGTGACGGAAGTGCGGACAAAGTGAGGGAAGTGGCTACATACACACACATATATACACATACTGTACATTGCATATGGAGGAGTGAGGAGAGCGGAGGCTGGAGGGCACAGGACAGGGGAGGCTGGAGGGCAGAGGACAGGGGAGGCTGGAAAGCAGAGGACAGGGGAAGCTGGAGGGCAGAGGACAGGGGAGGCTGGAGGGGCGACATCACGCCACCTCTCCTCCTCCTACAGGCTGCATACCTCTCTCCCTGGGTGTAGGCTGCACAGCAGCGGTGTCCGTATCCCCGGGGCCACTTGGCCTCCTGCCGTCCGGCAGAGGACTGAGCCCCGGAGACTGGTGGCAGTGCAGGAGCGGAGGGTGATCCGTGCGGCCACCATTGCGCAGCCCCGGGCGCCGGAAGATAGGGGGAGGAGCCAGGACTTGTGAAAGCAGCCGCAGGTAATGGCGGTCGTCTCCCGAAGTGGTGTGTAGCGGACAGGAGACAACCGGCTAACGCCGGTCGTCCCTCGGGCGTGATGTGTGGGTGTTTTGGCCAGTGTTGGGGCGGCCGTAAGCATGGCGGGGCTGGGTGAGTCCCGCTCTGCTTACGGCCGACATCTTGGTCCACCCTGAGCGGGTGTAGTGGCCAAGGCACTTGCGTCCGGTGACGTAATTGTTGTCACTTGAAGACGGAAGTGGCTTTGGCTTTTATATCTGGCGGGCCGATTGTAAAGAATGGGGTAGTGTAGAATATGTATGTAGTTGACTACGCGGTCCCCCACTCCTCCTGGCCCCCAGTCGTCCACAGTAAAATTAAAAAAATCCTCAGTGAGGATACTCACCTGTCCGGCGGGTCGCTCCACCTCCGCCTTGTAGGTCCTACAGGCCTTTAGGACCTGTAGTTGCCTGGGCAAGCGATCAGCTGAGGAGGGGAGGGGGGGCAGGATTGGTTGTTGGGGGGGCAGAATGGAGCGAGTGGGGCAGGATGGAGCGAGCGGGGCAGGATGGAGCGGGAAGGGGGGGCAGGATGGAGCGGGAGGGGGCAGGATGGAGGCGGGGGAAACAAGATGAAGCCGGGGGAAACAGGATGAAGCTGGGGAAACAGGATGAAGCCGGGGGAAATAGGATGGAGCCGGGGTGAACAGGATGGAGCCAGGGGGAAAAGGATGGAGGCGGGGGCAACAGGATGGAGCCGGGGGAGGGGGGGGGCAGGATGGAGCGAGCGGGGCAGGATGGAGGCGGGGGAGCAAGAACAGCGGGGGGCAGGATGGATTGAGCAGGGCAGGATGGATCGAGCGGGGCAGGATGGAGCTGGAGGAGCAGGATGAAGCCGAAGGGGCAGGATTGAGCAGGATGGAGGCAGATGAGCAGAATGGAGCAAGCGGGGCAGGATGGAGTAAGCGTGAGGGCAGGATGGAGGCGGGGGAGCAAGAACAGCGGGGGGTCAGGATGGAGCGAGCAGGGCAGGATGGAGCGAGCAGGGCAGGATGGAGCGAGCGGGGCAGGATGGAGTGAGCGGGGCAGGAAGGAGGAAGGGGGGCAGGATGGTGGGTGGCGGAGCAGGATGGGGTGGCGCAGCAGGATGGAGGGGGCGGAGCAGGATGGAGGGGTCGGGGCAGGATGGAGGCAGAGGGGAGGATGGAGGAAGGGGGCAGGATGGAGCCGGAGGGGCAGGATGGAGACGGAGGGGCAGGATGGAGACGGAGGGGCAGGATGGAGGTGAGTGGCGCAGGATGGACGGAGCGAGGCAGGATGGAGAAGGCGAGGCAGGATGGAGAAGGCGGGGCAGGATGGAGGCGGCGGGGCAGGATGTTGGCGGGGGGTGAGGATGGTGGTGGGGGTGCGGGATGGAGTCGGGGGGGCAGGATGGTGTTGGGGGGGGCAGGATGGATAGGGGGGCAGGATGGAGGTGGTCCTCCTGACTCCCTCCAATCCCCGCGGCCCCCGGTCCTCTGGGCCTCCACTCTCTGTGGCCCCCCTCCCTCTGGGGCTGCACACCCCCCTCCCCCGCTCCTTCATGGTGATAATAAAAAAAAAACCTCAGTGAGGATACTTACCCTCCGGCGGCTCGCTCCACCTGTCTTGTAGCTGGCAGGACAGGACCTGTCATTGGCTGGGAAACCGATCAACTGGGGGTCAGTGGGCAAAGCAGGGGTCAGTGGGCAGAGTGGGGGATCAGTGGGCAGAGCAGGGGTTAGTGGGCAGAGTCATTGGGCAGAGCAGGGGTCAGTGGGCATAATCAGTAGTCAGAGCAGGGTCAGTAGGCAGAGCTGGGGTCTGTGGGCAGAGCTGGGGTCATTGGGCATGGTCAGTAGCCAGAGGGGGGGGTGAGTGGGCAGAGCAGGGTCAGTGGGCAGAGCGGGGGTGAGTGGGCAGAGTGGGGGGTCAATGGGCAGAGCAGGGTCATTGAGCAGGATTGGGGGGTCAGTGGGCAGAGCAGGGTCATAGCGGGGGTCAGTGGTCAGAGCAGGGGTTAGTGGGCAGAGTGATTGGGCAGAGCAGGGGTCAGTGGGCACAGTCAGTAGGCACAGCAGGGGTTAGTGGGAAAAATCAGTGGGCAGAGCAGGGGTGAGTGGGCAGAGCAGGGGTGAGTGAGCACAGTCAGTGAGCAGAGCAGGGGTCAGCGGGCAGAGCGGGGGTGAGTGGGCAGAGCAGGGTTTAGTGGGCATAGCAAGGGTTATTGGGCACAGTGAGTGGGCAGAGCAGGGGTTAGTGTGCAGAGCGGCGGTCAGTGGGCACAGTGAGTGGGCAGAGAAGGGTCAGTGGGTAGAGCATGGGTGAGTGGGCACGGTCATTTGGCAGAGCAGGGGTCAGTGGGCATGGTGAAAGGGCAGAGCGGGGGGTCAGTGGTCAAAGCAGGGGCGAGTGGGCAGAGCGGGGGTCAGTGGGCAGAGCGGGAGTAAATGAGCAGAGCAGGGTCAGTAGGCAGTGTGAGGGGTGAGTGGGCAGAGCATGGTCAGTGGGGAGTGTGAGGGGTAAGAGTGGGCATAGCATGTTCAGTGGGCAGTGTGAGGCGTGAGTGGGCAGTGTGAGGGGTCAGTGGACAGTGTGAGGGGTGAGTGGTCAGAGCAGGGTCAGTGGGCAGAGCAGGGTCAGTGTGAGGGGTGAGTGGACAGAGCAGGGTCAGTGGGGCGTGTGTGAGGGGTCAGTGGGCAGAGCAGGGTCAGTGGGCAGTGTGAGTGGTCAGTGAGCAGAGCAGGGTCAGAGGGCAGAGCAGGGTGAGTGGGCATTGAGGGGTCAGTGGGCAGAGCATGGTCAGTGGGCAGAGCAGGTTCAGTGGGCAGTGTGAGGAGTCAGTGGGCCGAGCAGGGTGAGTGGGCAGAGCAGGGTCAGTGAGGGGTCAGTGGGCAGAGGATGGTCAGTGGGCAGAGCAGGGTCAGTGTGAGGGGTCAGTGGGCAGTGAGGGGTGAGTGGGCAGAGCATGGTGAGTGGGCGGAGCAGGGTGAGTGGGCAGTGTGAGGGGTCAGTGGGCTGAGCAGGGTGAGTGGGCAGAGCATGGTCAGTGGGCAGAGTGGGGGTGAGTGGGCAGACAGGGGGGTGAGTGAGCAGAGAGGGGGTGAGTGAGCAGAGAGGGGGTGAGTGGGCAGAGAGTGGGGGTGAGTGGGCAGAGCAGGATGAGTGGGCAGAGGAGGGTGAATGGGCAGAGTGTGGGTGAGGGGGCAGAGAGGGGGTCAGGGGGAAGAGTTGGGGGGTGAGTGGGCAGAGTTTGGGGGTGAGTGGGCAGAGTTTGGGGGTGAGTGGGCAGAGTGGGGGTCAGTGGTCAGAGTGGGGGTGAGTGGGCAAGCAGGGTCAGGGGCAGAGTGGGGGTCAGTGTGCAGAGTGGGGGTGAGGGGGCAGAGAGGGGGTGAGGGGGAAGAGTTGGGGGGTGAGTGGTCAGAGTGGGGATCAGTGGGCAGAGCAGGGTCAGGGGCAGAGTGGGGGTCAGTGTGCAGAGTGGGGGTCAGTGTGCAGAGTGGGGGTGAGGGGGCAGAGAGGGGGTGAGGGGGCAGAGTTGGGGGGTGAGTGGTCAGAGTGGAGGTCAGTGGTCAGAGTGGAGGTCAGTGGTCAGAGTGGGGGTCAGTGGGCAGAGCAGGGTCAGGGGCAGAGTGGGGGTCAGTGTGCAGAGTGGGGGTGAGGGGGCAGAGAGGGGGTGAGGGGGAAGAGTTGGGTGAGTGGGCAGAGTTGGGGGGTGAGTGGGCAGAGTGGGGGACAGTCGTCAGAGGAGGGTCAGTGTGCAGAGTGGGGGTCAGTGTGCAGAGTGGAGGTGAGGGGGCAGAGAGGGGGTGAGGGGGCAGAGTTGGGGGGTGAGTGGGCAGAGTGGGGGGCAGTGGGCAGAGTGGGGGTCAGTGGGCAGAGCAGGGTCAGAGTGGGGGTCAGTGGGCAGAGCAGGGTCAGGGGCAGAGTGGGGGTCAGTGTGCAGAGTGGGGGTCAGTGTGCAGAGTGGGGTGAGGGGGCAGAGAGGGGGTGAGGGGGAAGAGTTGGGGGGTGAGTGGGCAGAGTTGGGGGGTGAGTGGGCAGAGTTGGGGGGTGAATGGGCAGAGTGGGGGTCAGTGGGCAGAGCAGGGTCAGGGGCAGAGTGGGGGTCAGTGTGCAGAGTGGGGGTGAGGGGGCAGAGAGGGGGTGAGGGGGCAGAGAGGGGGTGAGGGGGCAGAGTTGGGGGGTGAGTGGGCAGAGTGGAGGTCAGTGGTCAGAGTGGGGGTCAGTGGGCAGAGCAGGGTCAGGGGCAGAGTGGGGGTGAGGGGGTGAGGGGGAAGAGTTGGGGGGTGAGTGGGCAGAGTTGGGGGGTGAGTGAGCAGAGTGGGGGACAGTGGTCAGAGGAGGGTCAGGTGCAGAGTGGGGGTCAGTGTGCAGAGTGGGGGTGAGGGGGCAGAGAGGGGGTGATGGGGAAGAGTTGGGGGGTGAGTGGGCAGAGTTGGGGGGCAGTGTGCAGAGTGGGGGTCAGGGGGCAGAGAGGGGGTGAGGGGGAAGAGTTGGGGGGTGAGGGGGCAGAGTGGGGGTCAGTGGTCAGAGTGGGGGTCAGTGTGCAGAGTGAGGGTGAGGGGACAGAGAGGGGGTGAGGGGGAAGAGTTGGGGGGTGAGTGGGCAGAGTTGGGGGTGAGTGGGCAGAGTGGGGGTCAGTGGTCAGAGTGGGGGTGAGTGGGCAGAGCAGGGTCAGGGGCAGAGTGGGGGTCAGTGGGCAGAGCGGGGGGGTGTAGGGAGCAGAGCGTGGGTCAGTGGGCTGCGCATGGGGATGAGTAGGCAGAGGAGGTTAGATTGGGACAGGACCTTTGATGACATCATGGTCATGTGATGTGTGAGTCCACCCATCATCGTGACGTCATCAGAGGTCCTGAAGCAGGATGAAAACAGATCGCGGCTGGCTGGAGGGAGCTGTGGTAAGAGGCGGGGGGGGGGTGACCGGACAGTGGAGGGGGTCTGTGCTGACAGGCGGGGGGTGAGCGGAGAGTGGAGGGGGGGGTGAGCGGGCAGGGAGCGCGGGCAGGAGGAGCTTCACTATATATGAAATGTAATCTAATATGACCCTAACGCACTTCCGTAAGTTTGGCAGCCACGGACACGACGACGGAAACAGTGCCGAAACTTACGAAAGTGCGTTAGGGTGATTATATATTAGATTATTATATGTATAGAGCTATCATTTGGTAACTTTACATTGGTATTATGTAAACATCATATGGTGAGATACATGTTGTTCTAGCCTTATAAGCCACTGCTACTTAGGCGCCATACAGTGGATTATTATTACAATGTGTAGTGGTGAAGGACTTGTTTAGTATAGGTATTGACACAAATGCAAATTACTGCAATTTAGTCAATCACTTGTACTGTATTTTGACACTATACCATATTGGAGACAGCAGCGAAATATACTGTATAGTATAGGTACCTACAAAGAAAAGTTTGTACATGTATCTAACAGTACTACAAAAAGGTCTCATATCTCAGTTTATATTGCATAAAAGCGGGTGGTCATAAAATGCTAGAAAGTTCAGTGCGCTGTCCACTAGTTTTGTCAGCAAACAAATTACATCTATATCACAAAGGCTCTTCTTCCATCTATATCACAAAGGCTCTTCTTCCTACTAATCTGCAGAATAAAGTCACTGGGTCCTTTTTACTGCACAGTGAACACTGTAAAACCCTGAGCTACAGTGACAGATTTGCAGGGTTTCTTTGTTCACCATTGCATTCTGTAAATAACCTTTTCCCACTTTGTAATACAATGTACCGTAGTATAAATTAAATAGTGGCATTCAAATTTCAACACGTTCACAAAAACAAGCCCTAACAAGGCTATGTCAATGAAGAAAAAAAAATGTTATAGCTGTTGGAAGAAAAGTATAAAAAATTGGATAAAATAAAGGATTCTGTGTAAATATGATCTTTCTCCCCCTGAACTTTTGTATTGAGAAATAATATGTGATTATCCTCTATTTCCAACCAGTCAATATATCATCCATAGGGATAAAACTTCACATTATTGTACAATCATGTAAGAAACCAATCATTAAGGGTATGTACACACAATCCGGAGGCACTGCATGTTGGATGCAGTGCCTCTGAACTTGCAGACTTGTGGGAAATTAGGGTTAAACGCAAGGAGAATGCAGTTACCCTGTACCTATGATATGCATTGGGTGTAGGGCACCTTTTCACTCCATTCACTCAATCAATGGTGATCGCTTCCAACTCTGCAGCATGAAATTAACATTCTGTTGAGATGCATAAGCGCGGTAACCGACAGCGCAGCTGAAATAACGCTGCGGTCGGGAGACGCATAGTGAGCATAGGATATCTTGAAACCCCATCCACTATACTGGTAGTGTACAAAGCACTTTTATTTAAATTATATGATAATTGTCACTCCTATTTAAAGCATATTACTACTCAAAGTGCACTTTTAAAATGTAACCTTTAATAAATATTTGTTAAAATAACAAAATAGTGTAATCCCACACCTTGTGTCATATAAAGACACACACTTCAAACAGGGATGGGGTAATGTCCCTACTAAGTCCCTGTTTCTAGTACTGCCTAACAACGGAGTTTTAAACATCTAAATTATACGGTGTCCCCGTTCCACGACGGCTCTCCCTAAATTCTTGTTACCTATATTTCAGGGCGCAGTCAGATCAATCATCCGCAATGTAAAAAGGTACTATCTGAAACATGGGTCAAATCCCAATGTCCCTTCAATAATAACCCTTACTGGCATATGGAGTGTGTCTTCGTGGAGTTAAAGGTTAAACGATTATACTAAGTAGTTCTGATATTTATATGGCATAGTACCCTTATGTAGTATATCAGTAATCCCACATGTTATGGGCGCCCAAAAAAACGCCTTGAAGTCAAAACATGCCTGAGACGCAAAGTATATCCAACATGAACGAAGAAAAGTGGAAATAGCAGCTCCAATCAACTGATACTTTTGTGGTGTATTAAGGTAATAAGGATAAACACACCTTTGATAAGTATTACCCTAGGCAATATATAGGGGAAGTGTGACAATAGTGGAGTTGAAGGGCTTTTTTTTGAGGTAGGAAGGTGGAGGTTTGCTCTAATTGGAGCTGCTATTTCCACTTTTCTTCGTTCATGTTAAATATACTTTGCATCTCAGGCATGTTTTGACTACAAGGCTTTTTTTGGGCGCCCATAACATGTGGGATTACTGATATACTACATAAGGGTACTATGCCATATAAATATCAGAACTACTTAGCATAATCGTTTAACCTTTAACTCCACGAAGACACACTCCATATGCCAGTAAGGGTTATTATTGAAGGGACATTGGGATTTGACCCATGTTTCAGATAGTACCTTTTTACATTGCGGATGATTGATCTGACTGCGCCCTGAAATATAGGTAACAAGAATTTAGGGAGAGCCGTCGTGGAACGGGGACACCGTATAATTTAGGTGTTTAAAACTCCGTTGTTAGGCAGTACTAGAAACAGGGACTTAGTAGGGACATTACCCCATCCCTGTTTGAAGTGTGTGTTTTTATATGACACAAGGTGTGGGATTACACTATTTTGTTATTTTAACAAATATTTATTAAAGGTTACATTTTAAAAGTGCACTTTGAGTAGTAATATACTGTACAAAGCAGCGTTTTGGACACAGCAGCAATACACTGTGTCCAAAACAATGCAATTCCAGATCATAAATATGAAACCTAAAAGTGTTGACCCCTACTTTATAAAATAAAGCTCATGGACCCTGGTTAGTTTAAGAAAATAAAAAGCTTTACTCACCTACCAAACCGGCATTGCTCCACAAGTTTTATGATAGTATTCCTAATGTTCTTCTATCATCAGCTGACGGCAGGGTCACATCACATGATCAGCAATCACTAATCTGCTGGAGAGGTCATATGATGCACATTTTCTAACAGCTGGATGTTATTGGCAGCAAACGAGTGGACCACAGTACGTGTGTGGAGCACCAGAGGTGAGTATATTTTTTTTCTTAAACCAGCCTCAACCCATTAAAGGGAGCTTGCATCCAGATTTTACTTATATAGGTTACTTAGGTATTGCATCATAAGAGCCCAGCTGCCCCACATACTGAAAATAATTACTTTAATAATATTCTAACACTATGATAATTGAAACCGTCCATATTAGACAATAGCTGGCTCATCTTTTGCCCCAGCAATTTCCATCTTCCTTCATTGATTGATGTAGTTGACATCATAGCCACAGTCTGTTACACCTTAACAGTTCCTGTACCCCACTGTGCAGGCGCAAGATTTGAACAGACTGTAAAGACACTGGAGACGTCAACTGCGCCAGTCAAGTAGGAGGATGACATTTGCAGCATCATAAAGCATGGAGCATATTTCAGGAGACACCCATCAGACCATCAGAATGGGTGGTTCCAATAAGCATATGGTGAGAGGCAATTATAAAAGTTAGTTTCTTAGGCATGCGGGACAGCTGGGTTCTTAATAAGATATTGCAGAAGTGCTGATACATATGACTGAAGGGGGGTAGTTATAGCTTATACAAGGAAAATGAGGTGACAGGCTCCCTTTAGAAAGGTTGTGCCATGAACAATTATACATTTTAATTAATAACTCTTGGAATAAAAATTAATTCCAACAATTGGATGTGTTAAAAAAAATGTTCCTGTCCCAAAATAATCTTATATATGGATTCAAATGAAGAAAAAAAGACTTGCGGCACTCACCGTAGTAGATCTTTTCCGTTTATTTACAGTCCCATACAATCACAGTGGAACATTTTAGCAGGGGAGGGGGTGCGTGGTCGGCGGACTTTTGGTCATTGATAAAGTTGGACCAGCCTGTTTACACCTGATAGTGCCCAATTCACTTTACTTCGTTAATCTTATATGTGTGTCACTGTGTAATGTATGTGTCTGAACATGCAGGAAAACGCTGGATAAAAAGACAGCTCCTGGGCATGGGAGGAAGTAAAAGAGTATGCAGACATTATAGCCGGGGATCGTAGCTGAAGTTTTACATCACAGAAAGTGTCAGCCATGATCCCTGGCTGTAATATCTGTATACTTCTATATTCTGTGATCCCCAGCTGTAATATCTGTATACTCCCTATTACTTCCTCCTCTGCCCAGGAGCTGTGGTATATCCGACCTGTCCCTGCACAGTCAGACACATCCATTACACAGAGGCACGCACATTTATAAGAATATCTCAGGACAGGAACATTTTTTTTCACATTCAATTGAGGAATTTATTTTTATTCTAAGTTCTATCAATTAAAATGTACAACTATATGTGTCACAACCCTTTTAACTATAATAACGTGTAAAATAATGAACACATTTAAGGCCCTGATGTTAGAAACTTGAAGTGAGGCAAATACTTTCTTACTGTATCCTCTCAGGCTATTCACAGATTTAAGAATAGACATAATTTCATTGTATTATTTACAGGAAATTCATCAACGCTTCAAATCTCTCTAGAGCAATCCATCAGACTGAGTGCTGCAGCTTCCTACAGCTGCTTTTTGAAGGCAGTAGCCACTAAGCTCCAGTAATTTTCCTCTATTATCAGTCTTCGAGCTGGAAAAGTTTCAAATGTTTTGAGAAAGCGAAGCAGCAAAACAAGTCATGAAGGATCTTGAAATGTTCTATTTGGCAACTGTTCCAAACAAATATCCCTTTTGGCCCATCAGCTGTTTGATTGCTCTGGAAGCTTCTAAAAATATGGCTTGCCTCTATCATTAGGATCACTGTGAATGAGACTTCTGCTCTCCCTTCTATTCTGGTGGGCCAGATTACAATAATGTTATCACAGATGCAAAGATAATGTTTAGTTGTTTTCAAGACCGATGTGAATGGAATGTGAAATTCACTGTGAAGCCTGGCTCTTCTTCTGAGGACTAACAGCTAGAGATGATTGAATTTTTTGACATTTTGAATTAACCAGGTTTCATTACTTTTCCTCCAAAATTTGAGTTTCAGTAAGTCACATAGCTTCCAGCTTCCTAGGACCGTATCCAACTCCTCTCAAACGCTTTAACATTATGTAAAATAAAAAATATAGTGTGATACTAAATTAGCCAGAAAAGAAATATTCCCCCCCCAAAAAAAATATTTGACTAATTACGTTGTTGGCTATCCAGAAAAATTATATTTTATAAAGGCTAGTATGCCCGATGATGGTACCTTTGTGCAAAAACCTTGGAAATATAATTTTTTTGATTAGCCAATAACATATAACTCTTAGGGTACCGTCACACGAGATGACGTCGCCGGAGATATCGGCGGCGACAGGCGGGAGCGTGCACATTTTTGGCACCCCGCCAGCATCGCTGTTGCGTGTTTACATGCAGCGATACCTCCGGCGACACACCGGCAATCTTCAGGCGCCATCGCCGCTGGGGTGTCCAAAAACCCCAGCGGCGATTCTGTAACATGGGAGCCTATGGCTCCCATCGCCTGTAAGATCGCTGTCCCCCTGTTACATGGTGCGATGTGTACACATCGCCCCAGAGTGCTCGCCTGGTTTCAGAGCACTGCTGAGAAACCAGGCGACCACTCAAAGGCGTCGCCATCACCTATTTACATTAGGCAACGCACAGGCCATGTCGGTGGCGATAGGCCACGCCCCTGCATCGCCTATAAAATCACCGCCGATATGGCCTCGTGTGACGGTACACTTAGGAAACCTATATTTTTTTGAATAAAAGTATTTACCATGCTCTTTAATACCAGTACAGTGTTAGTAATGTCAAAGTGATCTTAACATAGAAACAAATGGTAACCTGCTAGTAACTAACAGCCCATTTAATAATACAGAGTACCGGAAGATTTATCCCAAATCTTCACCAAAGTTTTGGACCAATTAAAAAATGGTCCAAAACATATCCCCGTCTGGTCCTTTTGTTACCAAGCATGCCATTGTGTGCGACTCACCGGCTAAAAACCGACGGAGTCGCTCTCAGAGGTAACATCCTACTGCTGTAATGCCAGGTCCACATCACGTTTTTGCATTGCGTTTAAAGCATCCCTTAAATGGATCTTTATTAACATATTTCTTTTTTTCTTTGCGTTTTTGTGTTTTCGTTAACAGAAGTGTTAACACATTAGTATATGGCTTTTATTATCAAATCCATTTTAGGAATCCATTTGCTAGCGTTTAGCATTGGCCAATAAAGTGTGGTGGTTGCATATAAAAAATGTTCTGTTTCCTGTTGTTTGTGGTTGCCATTTTGCCATTACTGTGTGTCGTGTCAGTAACATGAGTGTGACTTTGCTTGTGAGCCATCGGTTTATGGTCTTACGACGTCGCCAGAATAGACATGAAAGAGTAAGGAGATATTGGTACATGCGGTCAATGATGTCCGTGAACAATATGGTGCTTTTCACAGACTGTTTGGCAACTTCAGGATTATCCTATCAAATTTCAAAGATACCCACGCATGTCTGTTTCAACCTGGGATGTTCTCCCTTCACTGATTCACAATGATATTAGACGTCAGGACACACCATTTCGAAAATGTATATCTCCAGAGGAAAGAGGTATGCATAACCTTAATGTATTTTTATTAATGAACGTGTTTCATTTGCCTACTCAAGAGTAACTACCTTCTTGCCTTCTGCACATTTCTACGTAGCATTTTTTTTTTTTATGTATATCACACACTTGTTTGTGTATTTCTGCATACGGTATTGACACTGTTTCATCTTCAGTTGTTTTCTAATTTACAATCATTTCTTTCATATTATAGATTTCTTGTGACTGGCGAATCTTTTGCGTCACTAAATTACCAGTCCTGTATGGGAAAATCTACTATATTTGCAATAGTACAGACCTGTCAAGTTATTTGTAATATGTTACAGCCCCTTGTTTTAACTAAACCAACAAGAGCTCAATGTCTGTCGACTGCACACAAGTTTCACCAAATTACGTATTTCCTGAATTGCATAGGTGCCTTGGATGGTAAACATATACGCATTCAGAAACCTGCATATAGTGGTTCCTTGTATTTAAATTGTGAAAAATATTTCTTCATTGTTCTCATGGCAATAGCTGATGCAATATACCGCTTTGTAGCTGTTGATATTGGGGCCTATGGTCATATTAATGATTTGCAGGCCTTTAAAAAACAGCAACATATGGAGACATCTGACAACCAACCAATTTGACATACCCCCATCACCACCTCTACCAGGCATTGAAGCGCCAAGTTTGCCATTTGTTTTAGTGGCTGATGAGGCCTTTCAACTTAGCACCAATGTGCTGAAGCCATATGCCAGGAGGAGCCTGAACTCACAAAGCATATTTAATTATCATTTGTGCTGGGCAAGGCGTTATGTGGAATATAAGTTTGGACTAATGACTGCAAATACTGTTGACCTGCATCCAACTCCAACCTCAAAATATGGCTGTTATGTTGTTGTTGTTGTTATGGCTTGTGTCTGTTTCCACAATATAGTGTCTCGTCATGGTACACTCCTCATCGACCAAAATGACTGTGAATCTGACCTGAGTAGTGTGGAGTATCCGGCAGTCCGATCAAGTAATGCTGTAATGCAAATCAGAGATCATTTTGCAGAATATTTCATGACTGATGCCGGCTAAATTCTGTGGCAGCACGAACATTTGTGATAATCTGGATATGAGCTTAAGATGTAATTTGGTCAATTGACATTCCATACTTGTTAAAAGTTGGAACTAAAGTTATGTTTTTTTAGTAAAGGAGTGGCCATACTCACAACCTTATTTGCAAAAAATCTTTTGGTGTGTCTAACAATTGTCCAAATTATTATTAATGTGTTAATGTTTAATAGAAGATGTGACTGAAGTTTGAATTATTAACCACAACACACACATAAGAAGTATATGAATAATGTGAAACCTTAAATATATGTCTCCTTATTACATGTTTATCATTTATGGTTTTGTCCGCTGTGACATCTTTAGTTGGCCAACCACATTGTAGACACCGTAGCACTTCCTTTGAGGTGAAACAATTGCTGAGAAGGCTTTTCTCAGAGAAATACAAAGTGATACCTTATTTTCTGGAACTACACCGACAAAAACCTATGACATCTTATGTGTACAACTGTAAGCCAATGGTTTGGTTTGATTTAATCACTGCAAAACAAGCAATTGCAATAGGGTCTTATCGTTATATATAAGAGGAGGCTGAAGCTGCTGAATGTAACTGCTCACTTTCTCCGGTTGTGTGACAGACAACCAGTATGAAAAAGCATGTAATGGTAGATGCTGTGAGACACACACTTCCACGTGCAGCGTGATGGGAAATCCCAAGATTCAAAGGGACAGTCTGTAGTTGGTCCATCCTGCTACAGACGACACAAAGCCCAACTCTTCAGTTACTTATGATTTATTGGATCCATCCAACGTGTTTCAGAGCCTGCTATGCTCCTTCATCAGGGAGTGCATGGAGTTACAGTGACATTACAGCATATATATATATACTTTACTAAGAGGTGACTCCTCAATCACATGATCATGACGTCAGTGGGAGTGTGTTGTAACGTCAGAATGAAATTTGATCCACTGCATCTCAGACTCTATCAGCCGTATTAGAACACATTGAATACCAATGATACACAAAAGATGATGGGAAAAAAAGGTGTGTCACGGTCCGCGCTGCTCAAGTCCAAGAAAACTCACATGAGAGTCAGCGTTTCATAGAACAAATCCTTATTCTTTATTCTTCCACTCCAACACGTTTCGGTGCCCCACCTGGCACCTTCCTCAGGAACCCTGAGGAAGGTGCCAGGTGGGGCACTGAAATGCTTTGGAGTGGAAGAATAAAGAATAAGGATTTGTTCTATGAAACTCTGACTCTCATGTGAGTTTTCTTGGACTTGAGCAGCGCGGACCGTGACACACCTTTTTTTCCCATCATCTTTTGGATATCACCACATGTGAGTGGTCGGTGGAGGTCCTGCAGCAGCTGGAGTACTGATGCTCTTTCAACCAGTTGTGGGGATCACAACTGTATCAGGTGAGTGGTTCCACAGCACCACCCCTACATCCTGTAGTGTCTCTAGTGATAGGGCACTATTGCGCCTCTTGTCCCCCACCCCTCTTGTATTTATACAATGATACACAAAAACATTCTATACATTATTCCATGCAAAAAACATTTATGATTAGTTGATGTAAATGGTTTGGTTTGGATTGCTAGTAAAAATACATCACCATAATCGTTTCATGTGGTCTATTTTTTTCGTAAGCATAACAGACAAACTTGTTTTTAAATTCAAAATCTTTAATCCTATTTGCAATTTCAAGAATTTTAAATGAAGTAAACATCATAATTTTTGATTCTTCAGTAACATATGGCACTTCCAAATTTGTGTAGCAATTTACAAGAAACACATAACTAAACACAAAACCAAAGTAAAAATGCCATTAAAAAAAAACAAAAAAAAAGTGTTAAGGAAAGTTTTTCGTGTCTAACATCAAGTTTTCAAATGTAGAAAAACTAAATAATGTGGTTTTCCAAAGACTAATAACTTGGGAATATGAACATTTTCCATTAGAAATGTCATGGACCTAGCCTTTGGTCCAGCCTACTTAATGTTGAGTTAATGGCAACTTAACTCTGACAGCCACAGACAACTACAAGGTAATGTATTGTTGGGCAATGAATGGGAGTTATTGATTGTCCCAATGGTCACATTAATCTACATCAATTGGTCTTCTACGAATTCCACTACAAGGCTATTTAAGCGACCACGGAATTCAAGGCTCCAGTTTGCAGGAATTTTTTTGAAGCATGGGGGGACATAAAACAACATAAACAGTTGCCATTCATTGCCGGCATTCAATGTTTCTTTTTGTTGCAACTCAAGCACTTTTTTTGGCCCTTCTGAACCTGAATCCATTGAGATATTTATATATAGGATCAGGTTTTAAATAAGGTAGGTTAGGGATCGTTCTGATATGGATCACCTTGACTGCGGTTAGAACGGCTTTATATACATTTTTTGCAAAAAACGTATTAACTAAATACCATGTTATTAACACTGCTCTCACATGCTTTTTACTTTTATTTTTTATAGCAGAGTAATTTTAGACATTGTTATACTGTATATCTGTGATTTAGTGTGTTGGTGGTGTGAACATGGTCTTACAGACCTGTTCACTTTGTGCCTTGGCTCAGCTGTATATATTTAAGCACTTTTCAGTGGCTTTCGCAAAGTTCATTATTGAAACGTTCTTCGAGGCATTATATGCCTTCAATGACAAAGGAATCTCGTCCTTTTTGGTGACACGTTTTTGGGTTCAGTGTTGGTGCTGGCGTGCGGCCACACCAGCAGCCAATTATGGCACTTCAGATGGAGGATTTATCAAACCCGGAATGATGTGACTCCTTGCCAGATCTTAATTGTTCATGTTTGGCTGGATATTTGTAGGTCCCTTATCTTCATCAGCACTTTCACCATGGTCTGGCAGGGGTGATGCTGTGCTGCATATTGTACTAAAAAAGAAAAATAATTTTTTATTGCTTTCAAATTTCCCAAAAAATGTTTCTTGTTACAAAAACAATGCAGACATTTTTTGGTAGATTAATGTTACCTTATTGGTCATACTGTTTTGGACAGGAACAATAATTGGTAATAATATGCATACTCTTTTGGCCGTGTTGCCTTCAAACCACTTTCAAATTCAAGATTTTTGCGATAATCGTGGACAAATCTGTCGCCAACAGACATGTACCCCTTCCGCTAAAAATACTTTAAACCAAAAATAAAAATTGTGATCTTGCACTATCGCAGATTACAGTTGGTAACATAAATGAGTGGAAAATTAAAAAAACATTACACATTTGAACATGAGAAGAGTACGTAATATACATTACCAATGTCTTTCTGGACATTGGCTGAAAAACATTGGTATCAAGGCACCATTTTATGGATTATATCATCCCAGAGTTGCTTGGACTTAACAAAATCATGGTAGCTACGATGACTCTTGTCCCATAAAGAGATATGTTGTTGTACCAGTTGTATGAGGTTGTCATTGTTTAGTGATAGGGGTTCTTCATCAGCATAGATTTTTTTTTGGAACTATGAGTCACCTATAAAATAAACAAACATAAACAACATTACAAACACATACAAATTTAGTTAAAAAAAAACAGCAACGTTACATGTGGGTGGGGAATAAAATTAAACACATATTTGCATGCAATGGTAAGAAAACCCAAATTGTTAGATCATCAGCATGGTCGACAACAAAAGCCCTGCGCATGTATGTCATATACATAAGAGTGTCAGGGGTTGCTACCGGTTGGGACGGCTGAGATGTTGCACTTGTTAATGTACAAGCCTTATTATGTTTCCGTGTGGGTTCCTTCACCTGCAAACACATAAATATATTGGCCTAATTACTGTAACCTTTCTTTAAATATCCTGCCTCCCCAAAAAAAAACAATTGAACCTGTAGATTGGCATGGTTTGCATACATAAGTACTGTGATCTGAATGTGTGGGTTCAGGGCTTTTGCTTTTTGTTGCTTGGTGTCTTCTTCTGTTTTTTTAAATTTTTTGGCAACAGGCTGGAAATTAAGTAAATAAATAAAAACATTTTTAATTTAAAAGATGGATGATAAAAGGAAGAGGATTAAGCACATGTCGTAATTCTGACATTACAAACATCAATATGAAAAAAAAAATTGAAGGGCATTGGCCCATTTTGGAAAAAAATATAAACATACATTATTAGTGTGTATTATGATGAAGAAGAGCTACTCACACTTTCTTGAGTATGGTGACTGTCTGACTCAGATGTGTCCTGCAAAACATGTGGACAATTGAACACATAATAGCAACATTAAAATTTAAATGCATACAGTGGCTTGGCTAATGATTGGAAGACACATTACAGATTAAATAACACCAGGAACCCAGAAAAAAAAGTATGTGTACGGAGAAGACAAATATCATGAAAAAAGCAAAGTGCAACATTACAATGGCAGGAGAAGGAGAACTCTGGTCCTCTGTCTCACTTGAGGCATTGTATTCCGCGGAATCACTTATCTGTGCATGATAAAACAATAAGAACAAACAATATTATATGACAAAAACATACATGCATTTTTGAATAAAATAAAACATTTCACAGACCTATAATGACACTTACATTCATTGAAGGTTCCACAACAACTCCTCTGGAAGAGTGCAGCAATCACTTCCTAATTTAATGCTGACTTCCTGTACCTGTGCAACATACAAAATTAAGAAAAATGCAATCAAACGCAGGTCCAATTATAGGGACAAAATGCAACATTCCGTTACATTGCGTTTGTCATAGGGTACAATGTACAATCATATGTTTGTGTTAGTAATGCGTTTCCTAAACGGATCAAAAAATGCTGCAACCCGCCTTATTCTTTGCATTTGGAAAAATGCATACTTTCAAACGTAACCCTTTTTTGGTTTGCTCCCGCGTCTTGTGATGCGCTTGGAAAAAGCGCAAGGTTTGAAACGCCGGCAGTGGGAAGCCATCATTTGCCCTGCATCCGGGTTCCGTCAGCCATAGGAATGAATTGACAGCGTTAATGCAGACTTACCTTTCCAATAACACTGCGCTAATGCTGAAAAATTCAAAGTTTTAGATGGAACGCCCTGAACGCAAGGGTAAACGCTAGTTTGACTCTTGCATGAGGCAGGTAAACGGATCCGTTAAATGCAATGTAAAAAAGTTGTGTGGAGCAGGCCAACTGAGATGAGTGATGTGCCCAGATGGTGTGTGGAACCTTTGCTAGTGGCTCCTACATTCTAAGCCAGGGGTCTCAAACTCGGCTGGGTTGGTGGGCCGCACATAGAAATTTTTTTTTATCGGGGGCCGCATTGCTTGTAGGACTAAGGGTACCTTCACACCAGGTGACATCGCCGGAGATATCGCAGGCGACACACGGGAGCGCGCACATTTTTGGCACCCCGTCAGCGTCGTGTGTTTAGACGCGGCGATACCTTCGGTGATGCTTTGGTGATGTTTCAGGCAACGTCGCTGTTGGGGTGTCTAGAAACCCCAGCAGGGATCCTGTAACATGGGAGCCTATGGCTCCCATCGCCTGTAACATCGCTATTAGCGATGTTACACAGGGCGATGCTTACACATCGCCTGAGAGTGGTTGCCTGGTTTCACAGCAGTGCTGTGAAACCAGGCGACCACTCTGAGCCGATTTTTCGGTGCAAAATCGCCACTTTACACGGGGCGATGTCACCTGGTGTGACGGAACCCTGACATTTTTAGTAATACCAGATTTTTTGGTCAATGTAGTAACGTCCAAATCCTGATCCCCTTCTTGTAGTAATGTCCGCATCTTGGTCCCTTTCTTGTTGTAATGTCCCCATACTGGTCCCCATCCTGGTTGCCCTCTTGTACTAATATCCCCAACCTGATCCCCTTCTGTAGTAATGTCCCCCGTGCTGGTCCCTTTTTGTAATGATGACCCCCATACTGATCCCCTTTTGTAGTGATGTCACCATCCTGTCCCCCGTGCTGGTCCCCTTTTGTAGTGATGTCCCCATCCTGGCCCCATAGTGTAGTAATGTCCCCCATGCTGGACCCCTTTTTTAGTGATATCCCCAACCTGGTCTGCCTTCTTTTTACACACTGACACATATTCACTCACAATCACACCCACTCACACATTAACTCACCCACACTCACATTAACTCACACTCTCACACTCATGTGGAACAAAAGGGGGGGAAAGCACAACCCATGAGCGGTACCTGGTGGTCTAGTGAGGGCGTCAGTAACAGATATGGGGGGTTCGCATCTCACCTTTGGAGGTTCTGCAACCCTGCACAACCTCGGCGTATCACAGTGGATGGCTCCGGACTCCAGCGGTCGGGGTTTCCTCCACGAGCAGCTCCTTCTTCCAGTCAGTTGACTCGAGCAAGCCGATCACCTGCCCCTGTGACGTTCTCAGCTACGTCACCGCAGGCTCTTTGGATTCTGTTAGCGGTGACTTTGGCTCACAGCTGCTCCTGCTGCAACCCTAGGATGGGGATATGATATTTGTACAGAAGTGTGTGATTATAACAGAAGCGCTAGAGCACATGAGGCACATGTTTAATTACCTTTAATAAACCATAACGTGTTTCTATGGCGGTCCGCCGTCTTCATCAGGTAAATCCACCTGATGAAGACGGCGGACCGCCAAGGACTTTTGTTATAATCACACACTTCTGTACAAAATTGCGCACTCTGATACCCTCGCGCACTCTGACACCCTCACGCATTCACACTCACAGGCACCCCACAGGCTCTCTGACACCCACAGGCACTCTGACACCCACAGGCACTCTGACACCCACAGGTACTCAAGAGGCACTCTCAAGACAGGCACTCACACACACAGGCACTCACGAACACAGGCACTCACGAACACAGGCACTCACGAACACAAGCACTCACGAACACAGGCACTCACGCTCACAGGCACTCACGCTCACAGGCACTCACGCTCACAGGCACTCACACTCACAGGCACAGGCACTCACAGGCACAGGCACTCACACTCACAGGCACAGGCGCTCACAGGCACAGGCGCTCACAGGCACTCACGCTCAAAGGCACTCACGCTCACAGGCACTCACAGGCACTCACACTCACAGGCACTCACACTCACAGGCACTCGCACTCACAAGCACTCGCACTCACAGGCATAGGCGCTCACAGGCACAGGCGCTCACAGGCACAGGCGCTCACAGGCACTCACGCTCAAAGGCACTCACGCTCACAGGCACTCACAGGCACTCACACTCACAGGCACTCACACTCACAGGCACAGGCACTCACAGGCACTAGCACTCACAGGCATAGGCGCTCACAGGCACAGGCGCTCACAGGCACTCACGCTCACAGGCACTCACGCTCACAGGCACTCACAGGCACACACGCTCACAGGCACTCACAGGCACTCACACTCACAGGCACTCACAGGCACAGGCACTCACAGGCACTCACACTCACAGGCACTCACAGGCACTCACAGGCACTCAGACTCACAGGCACTCACGCTCACAGGCACTCACAGGCACAGGCACTCACAGGCACAGGCACTCACACTCACAGGCACTCACACTCACAGGCACTCACACGCACAGGCACTCACACGCACACTCACAGGCACTCACACTAGCACACACTTTTATTACCCTAACCATGCTGGTCCAGTGCATGGGGACCCTGGGGCTTCCCTGTGTGGCCCCCAGCACTTTGGACAAAGAACCATGCTGGCGGCGGTCCAGTGCATGGGGCCGCCGCGGTCTCCGCGTTATAATATTACTTCCGGACACTTCACTCTGCCGCTCGCTCTGCAAGTTCAATGCGAGTCACCGTCAGCCAATGAGAGGCCCGCAGGTGACGTCAGCGGCCTCTCATTGGCTGAGGGCTTGTATTGAGCTTACAGAGCGGCAGAGCGAGCGGCAGAGACAGTGAAGCGGCCGCAAGTAATGTTATAGCGGAGACAGCGGCGGCACCATGCACTGGACCGCCGCCAGCATGGTTCTTTGTCCAAAGTGCTGGGGGCCGCACAGGGAAGCCCCAGGGGCCGCTTGCGGGCCGCGAGTTTGAGACCCCTGTTCTAAGCCATGTTATGTATTTTATATTTTTATTTTACTCTCCCATCCACTGCCATTAACATAATTTTCGTTTTGTACAAAATGTATCTTTTGACAATCTTTTCAACCCCAATCATTCAACCCTTGCCAAAAAGGGGAAAACAAGATTTGCTAAATAGGTAGGAGCATGTACAGAAAGTAAGAACATGGCAGCAGACCACATGTACAGTTGTCAAATTGGACTAGTAAAGCAGGTGTTTACACTTAAAAAAATATCCTTTTTTCAACAAAATGTAACTCCTTTTCCAAAAATGATATGATAAAGGTACATGTACAAAAAGATGTGGAAAAAAAGGGGGCGGATAACCACATACTTTGTGAGGTAGACGGTTGCAGTTAAATGTCTAATTTTTTAATGATTTTTCTTTTTTTTTTTTAAATGTTACCCCTTCACAAAAAATGCAAATACCCAGCATAGTTGCTTGTGACTAGCAAGCAGCAATCTCTGACTGACACTGATTTCAGATTTGTTTGTATAAAATATTGCACTGTCTTGCTGTTGCATTTTAGTGCTTTCTAGTGCATTATGCAGGCTATTACAATCCCTCCTTTGGGGCTGTGCAGTACCATGGTGGCATGGCTTTATGGAGAAGCCCCTGAGGTGCCCTTGTGGAAAAAAGGGGCATGCATTTTTTTGTGATTCATGTGAATTGAATCCCAAATTGTTCAAACTCAAGCTGTAATTTCATAGAATTCGATCTGCATTGAATTTATTCACTCATCACTTATAACCACACATATGCGAAGCAATATAATAATTGAGTGGGTATCCCAAAAATCACAATGATGTGTGAGACCCCATAAACATGGTCGCTTAGGAATGAGCCTTACTATGAACACTGATCACTAGCTCATATATTTAAGGTAATAAATACAATTGTCGACCTGATATTCTCTATCAATGCCCACCACATAAAAATGTTGTGTGGCAAAATACTGTCAAGATAAGAAAATGTGGTAAAATCATTTAGTCTAGGAGCTTTGACAACTTTGGGTAAGAGAAGAGCGCCATGATTTATATTTTTATCTAATTTAAATGGGGGCAACAACCATCCCGTAGTCTTAAAGTGTAACCGCCGTTTATATTTTTATTTAATAATAATGTAGAGCAGTTGATTTTAATAAACTATTCAAATATACTTTGTAAGAGAATTCAGGAGGAAAACCATTTATAAACCTTCCACAATGTGTCCCCACTAGACTGTGTGTGAAGCAAACATACAGTATGTTCATTCTCAGTCAGATTTGTCTTCACACTTGTGATACCAATGTGATAAGAATGGTGTGTGGATGTGGATAGAATAGATATAGAACAGGTATTCATAATTAGAATAGTGACCACAGGTATTATATCATTTCATATACTGTAATATATCAGTACAAGGTTGATATATATAAAAAGGGGTTAACTCTCTGACATTATGTTACTACCGTATGATGAGAATATGAGCTGGCTGCCTCATGACATATATCTTATAATGGGCAAGAATCGTTCAATGAATGTTGCATTGTTATATCCTATGACAGGCAGGGGTCTTCTCAATGAATGTTGCATTGATAATATCTTATGACCGGCAGGAGTCTTTGAATGACTATTGCATTGTTATATACGGGCTACATGTCTTGGGATATACATCCCATGACAAGCAAGTTATAGGAAGACCTATTCAGCATTCATTCAATGTCCTATGGACGGTCATGAGGGAATTTGAATGATACAGTCTGCGCATGCTTGTAGATATTCTAAAGAGTATAAAAATATGGGAAATCACGGTCGCTGAGGGGTGAGCTCTTCCAGAGCAAGATGGACGTACACCTCCTGCGATGCAAGCCTCAATATTGCTCCCTTCTCACTGATCCGTGTTCCCCCAAATGGAGAAGGTGAAGCAGCTACAATATCAGGTAATATATATATTGATGCTTATTCGCTATAATTAAGTCTAGGTATAATTAGTATACGTTATGTTAAGCCTGTATTCAATTGATGACAATTCATGTGCTACTTTGTAAACAAATAAATTTAATCTTGCTATAAAGAATATTATTATTCATGCCTGATTTGTAAGTCAGTGAGCGCTACGTAAGTACGGGCACTGCCCCGATCCAGGTAAATTTAGCAAGACATTAATTGGCGTAGTCGGCAGGATACCCCACAGTGGGACAATTAAAGAACACCTTAATTTTTAGTCAGAAAAAGTAAGGAAAAAGCTATGGAAATTGTTATGGAGGTTCCTGGTTCGACAGAGGCTCCATATAATATTATAGCACATGAATTGGTCAATTGTGGACTGGCGAAAAAATGGCAGGATAAGTTAAAAAATTCTGAACCCTATAATGTTGTTGATTTACTTATAGGGATCCCTGCTGCAAAGGCAGGTGATGTAGTAACCCCTCGATGTTGTGAAGTTACTCAAGGGATCCCTGCAAAGGCAGGTGATGTAGTAACACCTCGATGTTGTGAAGTTACTCGAGGGATCCCTGCAAAGGCAGGTGATGTGATAACCCCTCGATGTTGTGAAGTTACTCGAGGGATCCCTGCAAAGGCAGGTGATGTAGTAACCCCTCGATGTTGTGAAGTTACTCGAGGGATCCCTGCAAAGGCAGGTGATGTAGTAACCCCTCGATGTTGTGAATTTACTCGAGGGATCCCTGCAAAGGCAGGTGATGTGATAACCCCTCGATGTTGTGAAGTTACTCGAGGGTTCCCTGCAAAGGCAGGTGATGTAGTAACCCCTCGATGTTGTGAATTTACTCGAGGGATCCCTGCAAAGGCAGGTGATGTAGCAACCCCTCGATGTTGTGAATTTACTCGAGGGATCCCTGCAAAGGCAGGTGATGTGATAACCCCTCGATGTTGTGAAGTTACTCGAGGGTTCCCTGCAAAGGCAGGTGATGTAGTAACCCCTCGATGTTGTGAATTTACTCGAGGGATCCCTGCAAAGGCAGGTGATGTAGCAACCCCTCGATGTTGTAAAGTTACTCGAGGGATCCCTGCTGCAAAGGCAGGCGATGTGGTAACCCCTCGATGTTGTGAAGTTACTCGAGGGATCCCTGCAAAGGCAGGTGATGTGTTAACCCCTCGATGTTGTGAAGTTACTCGAGGGATCCCTGCAAAGGCAGGTGATGTGGTAACCCCTCGATGTTGTGAAGTTACTCGAGGGTTCCCTGCAAAAGCAGGTGATGTGTTAACCCCTCGATGTTGTGAGGTTACTCGAGGGATCCCTGCAAAGGCAGGTGATGTGGTAACCCCTCGATGTTGTGAAGTTACTCGAGAGGGGAACCCTGCAAAGGCAGGTGATGTGGTAGTCTCTCGATGATGTTAAAATTACTCGAGAGAGGGTCCCTGCAAAGGCAGGTGATGTTGCAACCCCTCGATGTTGTTAAAATTACTCGAGAGGGTCCCTGCAAAGGCAGGTGATGTAGTAGTCTCTCAATGTTGTTAAAATTACTCGAGAGGGTCCCTGCAAAGGCAGGTGATGAAGTAATATTGGGGAAGCGAATCTGGAGGCTAGTCTCAGCCTATAGGACAGTTCATAGTAAAAATTATCAGCTAGTTAAGGAAGTGAAGCACACGTTGGTGTGCAGTTTGAATCAGTTAGCAGTTTGAAGTTTTCAAAGCTGCATAATTTTTAAATTAAAATAGATAATTTGTTTAAGGGATAGTGCAAACACCCTGCTTTTGTGTATCAACATTTGTTTGTTGAATAATTGTGTGTGAAAGAACGTGACTGGTATGAGACTCCTTGATTGAACTCAATGACCGTATGCATGTAATAAGGATTTAAAAATAAAAATCCTGATTGTATAAAGGAGTCCACTTAGTCCAATTAGTTGTGATCCCTTGTCAACTGGCATCCGGGATACAACGAGGAACATTTAGAAAGTAAAAAAAAAACACATAGTCACACGTGTGAGAATGAGATGAGCTGAAACCAAGTATTTTGTTAACATTGCGAAACTAAGCAGGAAGACTGGGAATACACGTAGTTGGGCTTGTCCTGTCCGTGTTTTGCCGGTGGCCTGTGGTTTTGCAGTAAACTAACTAATATTTGGGGAGGCTGCAAGTGAAGTGATTGTGTTGAATGTTCTGCAGATTTTTGTGTAGGTTCTGCAGGTTTCAGAAAAGTTGGATGTCCGAGGCTGGTCCGAGGCTCCCTACAATATCATAGCGCAGAAATTGTTACATAAATTAGATGATGCTTGAAATAATAAGATCAAGGGTTTATAACGTATCGATGTTGTTAATGTACTTGAGGGAATCCCTGCCAAGGCAGGTAATGCTATACAGTTAGAAGGTGAAATTGGGTATTAGCTATTTCCTTAGGCCAAAAAATATAAATATGAACAAGGAATAAAATGTTATTCGTTCACTGGTCATGATTTGTAGTTAGTGGTTCAGCTACTTGGATCATAGAATGAAAAATAAAATGATTGACAAATTCATAGGAAAGAATTGTGGGGGAAAGAAGTTTGACAAACTATTGAAGAATACGTCCAAACAACCAAAAATACTCATTTCATGTTGATGCACATGTTCCTGTTGACTCATTGAAATGTTTGTTTAATTCCCAAGCAGATGCGGCAGCCTCAATGTCTGTCGCAGATACTGAACCTGATAAAGAGAAAGAAATATGGTTACAAGGTATAGCTGTCTGGACGCATCAGAAAAGTGGACACTTGGGAGAAAATGCCACTTACAGGTGGGCACAAGACAGAGGAGTGCCCTTAACTTTAGATGTTATAAAACAAGTCATTGCACAATGTCCCATATGTCAACATTCAAAGAAAAGGGCAGTACCACATACTGTAATGGGACACATAGGTGAATTGTCAGCTTAGATTTGGCAGATGGATTTCATCGGTCCTCTGCCAGAGAGTAGAAGTTGTAAATCTATCTGTACAGCTGCAGACACATAGTCAGGATTGATGGTGAGGTTTCTTTTTAAATCTGCCACCCGGTGGAGTACTTGGAGAACACTAGAACTGATCACATAGTATTATGGTACTCCATTACAGGTTTAAATGGACAATGGAGAGAGAGTTTGAGTGAGGCTCTCCAAATAATTAAGAACAGACCTATCACTGACTACACATAATCTGAGCATACATAAAGTACATATAGATACACTGATCTATTGGAAATTGAATGAGGAAGCAATTCCAGCGGCTGCAGGACTGGACCTCTACTCAGTAGAGGCAGTGCTCATAGCACCAGGTAAGGTAAGTACCATTTGTACTGGTTTTCCATGTAAGAAAAGGTGCAATAGTAGTAGGAGGTGTTATTGATCCTGATTATTAAGGAGAAATGAAGGTTCTCATGTTGAATCTAGAGACAGAACCCTTAGTGTTGTCTACGGGCCAAAGGATTGCCCAAATGTTACTTATACCTGTAAACTTGTCCCAAGTTAAGGAAGGAACAGCCCCTACAGAATTGACAGTCAGGGGAGATAAAGGTTTTGGGTCCTCCAATATCACTAATGTGGGGGCCAAAATATGGGTACAGAATACCCAAGGACCGCCATCTGAGGCTGAGATCATTGCAGTGGGAAAAAATAGAACACTCTTGATACTGAGACCAGGAGTAGAGAAGTGGGAATATGCCCCACAGGAGAAATGTTATTTACGGGAATGATGCCATCTTTTATTGTACCCTAGGTATGACTGTTAAGTGGAATCCTTGGAAGTGTATTTTTAGGCGTAGCTGATCGATGAAGCAACCTACACCGAGGGGCCGATAGCCAACAAGTTCCTGATGCACCATCAAGTTATGACGGAGGCGTTGAATAACACTCAACCCACAGATTGTTGGATTTGTACTCATTTTCCTGTGACAGCTACCAGTATTCCTTTCCTGGCTATGCTGGTAACAATGGAAGAAATCCTGATGTGCGACAATTGCTCAGACAGTTTGACCAGTACTGATACCCGAAATGTTCGACTATGGAACACTTCAGTACCTATCCCTATTGTAGGGTGGGTTGATCTACCATGGTGGCAAGGAAATCTGAGCGGGACAATTAAGAACTTGCAGTACATGGCCTCTAAAGGAGGAGTTTGGGTGCCGAGAAATAAAATTGTGTTGACTGATTTGGGACTGCTCCCTATGGACAATATATGTATATGTTTTGGGACAATTTATGGGACTATTCATGTGACAAATACAGCAGATGCTCTCAAACCTAGTTTGCTGGAAAGGAAAATTTATGATGTATTCTGGCCTTATGCCACTATGTTTATTAATATAACTAGTGATACTTGTAGTAATATATCAGGTAATTTAATGTATAATGAATCTTAAGCTAATGAACCAACGTGTAGTAACCCTGATGCAGGATATTGAAGTCCTATTGGGCAAAAACCGGGGTGGTGTATACTAACCAATGTGAGTATCTTTGTTGATTTAGTATACTGGCTAGTTTTACAACACTCAGCTTTATGAGATATCCCCAGAGGGATGTATTAGGTATGTGAGCAAAATGCTTATAAATGGCTCCCTGTAGGGGTTAAGGGGGGTTGCACCCTAGCTCGGTTAACTTCAGAATATACAGTGTTTGAGGGAAAAATATCAGAAAGATAATAATGACCACAAAGATAGCTGGTGGGCCAATACTTTTTCTTTCCTGAATCCAACAAGTTGGTTTAAAGGACTTGGGGGATAGTTAATGGGGATTCTGCAAGGGGCCTTCCAGGTCATATTGCTTTTAGTTTTATATATATCTGTTGGTTAAGGTGATAGTATTTTTATTTCAATGTTGTTAGAAAAAAATCAAAAAAGTTGAAATCAGATGTAAAAGTTATTTCTTATTGATGTATTGATCAAATATAGCTGCAGATGCAATTTCTCATCATTAGCATAATGTTCTCATGGAATGTTCACCCTCTGCTGGAAGAATTTTGAATTTCTTGATTCACCTTGTCTTGGTGATTGCTATTATAGTAGTTCCACTTTTAAACTGGAATTGTTATATAGCATACAAAATGTTCTGTAGAAAACCAAACGTACTGATTGTTTATTATGGAAATGGACGATAATTCCTGTGGTCAAGGACCGATTGTGATACCAATGTGATAAGAATGGTGTGTGGATGTGGATAGAATAGATATAGAACAGGTATTCATAATTAGAATAGTGACCACAGGTATTATATCATTTCATATACTGTAATATATCAGTACAAGGTTGATATATATAAAAAGGGGTTAACTCTCTGACATTATGTTACTACCGTATGATGAGAATATGAGCTGGCTGCCTCATGACATATATCTTATAATGGGCAAGAATCGTTCAATGAATGTTGCATTGTTATATCCTATGACAGGCAGGGGTCTTCTCAATGAATGTTGCATTGATAATATCTTATGACCGGCAGGAGTCTTTGAATGACTATTGCATTGTTATATACGGGCTACATGTCTTGGGATATACATCCCATGACAAGCAAGTTATAGGAAGACCTATTCAGCATTCATTCAATGTCCTATGGACGGTCATGAGGGAATTTGAATGATACAGTCTGCGCATGCTTGTAGATATTCTAAAGAGTATAAAAATATGGGAAATCACGGTCGCTGAGGGGTGAGCTCTTCCAGAGCAAGATGGACGTACACCTCCTGCGATGCAAGCCTCAATATTGCTCCCTTCTCACTGATCCGTGTTCCCCCAAATGGAGAAGGTGAAGCAGCTACAATATCAGGTAATATATATATTGATGCTTATTCGCTATAATTAAGTCTAGGTATAATTAGTATACGTTATGTTAAGCCTGTATTCAATTGATGACAATTCATGTGCTACTTTGTAAACAAATAAATTTAATCTTGCTATAAAGAATATTATTATTCATGCCTGATTTGTAAGTCAGTGAGCGCTACGTAAGTACGGGCACTGCCCCGATCCAGGTAAATTTAGCAAGACAACACTGAATATGGGCATGTAACCATATAAGGGATGAGTCGTCGCCTACACTGTGTGCAAGCTCCTGACTGAGGCTATGTATCAGATTAGTTTAGGCTACAGCACAGTTGCTAAGCAACATCAGAATGTCAGGATCACTGCAAACTCTTCTTTCCTTGGCACAAGCTTCTGATCTGTCATTTGGCTCCACACAGCTCAGTCAGGATCTCTGTTAACCCCTTCGATGCTGGCTCCACACAAAGCTTAGTCACAATCACTGTTAACCCCTTCTCTGCTGGCATATCACACTGCTTCCTATCAACCTGCTCTCGGAAGCTGTGGAAATACACACACAGGGCTGGCAGACACTGAGAGATGTTGGCCACACCCACACAGCCATAAAATGCAGTTTATAAAAGAACACAGAATGTGAAATAATGTGAGAAAATAAGCCATACGGCACATAGAAAGCATTATCTTAGCCGCTAGGTGAAACATCATTAAAAACTAGTGCAGTATTGTGTTTTTTGTTAGTTTTTTTTTAATGAAATTACATTTAAGGCCGCTTTACACGGCACGATATCGTAGCCCAACTACGATAAAAAGTCACGTGGTTCGGGTGTTGCCACCGATATTGTTCGTGTGTTATGTGGTGTAAATGAGCAATTCGACACAAGAACGATACAAAAACGATATCGTTTGGGAATTGTGCAGGCTCTCCAACTGGCCAATATTGGATGGACGATCTGGCAGGATCGTGCTGTGTGACAGCGCTACTACGATTTGGAGTACAACTTCCCCTATTCACTCCAATGTTAATTGGTCATTCCCTGAGTTGCTCAGACGCAGTGTGCAAGAGGGGCGTACCATATCGTACTTGCGTTGCCTGGCGATATCGCACTGTGTAACATCTCCTATGCGATCTTGGACAAACGCCAAAAACGTGCGCGCTCCCGTGCCGTTGTATACAATATCGTAACGATATTGCGACGTGTAAAGCGGCCTTTACACTTTAAAGATGTGACCAACCTTATCACCCATGGCTTCTGAATAACAAATAATGTGGTTATAGAACAGTAGAAAGAATCAAGTCCATCTTATATAGGTCTGGCTATACTTGATAACAAAGGAAACAGAAATAAACATTCAACAGTTGTAAAAGTCAAGAGGATTAATGTTTATGTGGTAGTTTATACAATGGGAACAGCAGAGTATGGCGGCAGACAAGATGAAAGACACAGAAGTTCTTAGAAGTTTTAGCTGCTTGAGGTTTATAAAATGAGTGAAGCTTTTTCGAAGTTTATGATAAAGGCCCAGTTACACACACAGATAATTGTGCAGATATTGTTCGCAGATCTCTGGTTGCAGTGAAATCATGGACACATTGTTCTATTTTGTGGCTGCGTACAAATGTAACAATGTGTCCATGATTTCACTGCAACCAGAGATCTGTGACCAATATATCTGCACAATTATCTGTGTGTGTAATGTGGCCTTTAGAGCAGGTGCACTGGAGAGTTTTCACACTCAAACTGAGTAATCTGCAAGGGAGCAGTAATTTTAAATGCAAATATATTTCATGGCTGATTGCAGTGATTCAGATTGATATCTGCAAATGAGTAGTAATGTAATATGTGTATGACGTGCACGCGCGATCACTAACAATATCGTTCACATCGCTGGTGAGCTGACAAGACAGACTCACCAGCGATGTGGGCCAGCGAGGTCACTGGTAACTATGGTAGGCTATGTTCACACACAATTTGGTTTTTTGTTTTTTTTTCTGTAAATATATTTATTAAAGTTTCAAACAAGCATAACAATAGAAATAACCAATACAGAATCCAGATCCTAGTACAGTGGCATATTACAGCTGTAAGAAATCAGGTACAAAGGGACACCAGTAAAACCTCCAACAAGAGAATGCATGTTTCATTACCTGAAAATCACGTCTGGATCAAAACTTAGAAAACACACACAGCCAATGAGAAATGTATACACTGAGACATAAGAAGGGAGAAGAAAAAAAGAGAAAAAATTAGAAAGGGGTAGGAGGGGTAAGGGGGGGGGGGGTGGAGAATGGGAAAGACCCAGCAGTCTAGACGCCCATACGGTGCAACCTATCCATTTCAGATATCCATTCCACTGTAGAGGGGACCTCAGTGGACCTCCAGTGTCGGGGAATAACTGCCCTGGCAGCTATTAGGCAGAACCTCAGAATCCCCTTTTTGATGGAGGTTATCGAGCCGGGTATCAGAGATAACAGAGCTAATTGTGGAGAGGGTTCATGGCGGACCCCAGTCATTAGATGGAAGGCATCGAAAACCGAGGCCCAGAAGGGTTGCAGGAGATCGCAGGACCACCAGACATGAAGCATAGAGCCCACAGCAGAACCGCATCTCCAGCAAGTGTCTGAGACTTCCGGATTAATCCTGTGGAGCAGGGTAGGGCATCTGTACCAACGCGTCAGCAATTTATAATTTCTCTCTTGCGCTTGACTAGACATTGTCATCTTGTGCACAAGAGTAAAAATTTTTAAGCTGTCTGCCTCAGAAAAGGTGATCCCCAGATCTCTCTCCCAAGCCTCCATAAATCCAAGCGTGCCAGTGTGGAGCGAGTTCAGGATCAGGCTATAGAGCACCTAAACCACATGGGAGGGACCCTCGGTGGGGAGCATCAGGGATTCAAACGGAGTTAGCGCCCCTATTGAAATATTGGAGAGAAAACTTCGCAACTGCATAAACTCCAACCAGGACAAAGGAGCCGCATCGTCAGGACCTTGCAACCCCCCACGCCGGAGAGCCCCGCAAGCCTATCCCTCACTTGTCCCTCACTTGTCCCAGCCCCACTCCATCTAGTTGTGACCAGCACAGATACCTAGATCTATTCATTGCAGGGGGGAAGGCTGGATTGTCAAAAAGGGGACTCAGTCTGCTCAATCGGGAAGTCAAACGTAATTTCGTGTATGATCTATCCCAGAACCTCAAAACAGTTTGTGTGAGGGGAGGGAAGCCCGTCACAGGTGGGCGTCCAGTCCCCCCCAGCCAAGGCAGCCAGTACAAGGAGGAGGGTGATAGAAGTTCCTCCAGGAGCACCCACTGTTTATGGGCATCACTGAACCTCCAGTCGACAATCCTAGAGAGCAAGACTGCCTGATAATAACGTTTAAAATCAGGAAGGCCTACCCCCCCTTTAACTTTAGGTCTCACTAGGACTGAAAACCGCGTCCGTGGTTTCCTTGCTCCCCAAATAAAGCTGTTAATGGCCGATTGCAGACGCCTGAAAAAACAATCCGGAACCTGCACAGGAGCTGTCTGAAAGAGATAGAGGAATCGGGGTAAAATATCCATTTTGATCACTCCCACCCGCCCGAACCAAGATAGCTGAGGTCTGTTATACCGTTTAAGATCTGATATGGTTTTCTGCAGGAGAGGGACATAGTTCAGAGCATATGTTGCGTTAAGGTCAGCCGGTATCAAGATTCCTAAATATTTTAATGCAGTGGTCTGCCACCTAAAGGAGAAGGACGATTTGAGTTGAGAGATCAGGTCATCAGGCAGGGAGATGTTGAGCGCCTCCGTTTTGGACAAATTGACCTTAAAATTGGAGACCTCACCAAACTTACGGAACTCTCTGAGGAGTACAGGGAAAGCCACAGCCGGGTTGGAAATATATAACAATAAATCATCAGCGTATAGGGACAACTTAAACTCATGCTGACCAATCCGCAGACCCCTGACATCTGGTACCTTCCGCAAAGCCACTGCTAGATGTTCCATAGCAAGGATATATAGCAAGGGGGAGAGGGGGCAGCCCTGACGAGTCCCATTTCTTATGTCAATGGGCGAGGATAAAGTGCCATTGACCCTAAGACGGGCCGTGGGTCTATGATATAGAGCAAAGATTCTCTCCAACATGGTAGGTCCCACCCCCAACTGCTTCAAAGATGCACGTAGGAAGGTCCAGCCTAGGCGGTCAAATGCCTTTTCAGCGTCAATAGATAATAAACAGGCTGGTATCTTTCCCGTGCGCATGTACGAAGTCAGAAGCAGAGTCTTTACTGTATTATCCTTGGCCTTCCTATGTTGCACAAAACCCACCTGATCGTTGTGGATGGACCCAGGAAGAATAGGGCTCAGTCTATTGGCCAACACCTTTGCGAACACCTTCACATCCACATTGATGAGGGAAATAGGTCTATAGCTTGCGCATAACAGGGGGTCCTTGCCCGGTTTAGGGATCACAGTAATTGTAGCCATCAGTGTTTGGGGGGCAAAGGGGCAGGTGGCCGAAATGGAGTTAAATAGTTTGGTCATAAAGGGGGCCAGGGAAGTCGCATATAATTTGTAGAAGGCGGCAGAGAATCCATCTGGACCCGGACTTTTACCATTGGCCAAGGATCTTATCGTATCCAATATCTCCTGTTCCGAGAGGGAGTCCTCCAAGGCCTCAGATTCTATCTCTGTCATAGGGGGAGCTCCGTGTCACGAATGTAATCATCCACTCGAGACTGAAACTCGGTAGGGGACATATCAGACAACGGACCCCTCAGGTTGTAGAGAGAGTCATAATATGCTCTGAATGAATCCACAATCTCTGCAGGAAGATGGACTAAATCACCCGTAACAGACCTCATGGTAGGGATGTAAGTGGTGGGAGCGCGAGGGTGCAAGAACCTCGCCAGAGCTTTACCGGGTTTATCAGAGTACTTATATAGGTACTTATGGAAGCGGTCCCGCTGCCTTGCTAAAGTCGTATCCAACAGTGCGCTCAACTCACTACGTGTCCGTAAGAGGTCAGCAAGTACTTTGATATTTCTTGTTTGTTTATGTTCCGACTCTAGGGTTTGGACACGGGTCAACAATCCCATAATATTAGTCATTCTTTCTTTTTTCAGTCGGGCCCCCTGTTGGATAAATACTCCTCGTATAACCCCCTTCAAGGCCTCCCATTGGTACGGGAGAGCTGTGAGATCATTCTTGTGAAAATCTAGGAAGTCCGTGATTGCTGTCCGAACGGCCGCCTGACAGGTCATATCTTCGAGAAGTCCAGGGTTTAAGGACCAAGTCCATTTTCTAGGAGAGAGGCTCGGCAGCCGAAGGGAAAGCAAGACCGGAGCATGGTCTGACCATAGCATCGTATCAATATCAGACTTTGGGTTAAGGGACAAAAGCCCATGGCTAATCAGGAAATAGTCTAATCTGCTATAAGAATCATGTACCGTGGAGTAAAAGGTATAATTGCGAGCAGTGGGGTGCAGTAGTCTCCAGACATCAATTAACCTCGAGTCCCTCAAGGCCTGACGCAGGCTCTCCAGCTGTGAGGGGGACACCGCCGACCTGCCCGAGGAAGAGTCAACAGTGCGGTCCAACACCATGTTGAAGTCCCCTCCCATAATCACATAGCCTTCCGCAAAGGCTGAGAGGTCCCGTAGGTATTTTCTGCATGCTCTGACCTGATCCTGGTTGGGCAGATAAATGTTAGCTATGGTAAATGTATCATGAACAATTTTCAGTTTTAAGAACACATATCGACCATTCGGATCCGATTTAGAGGCGACCACCTGTGCCTGCAAAGACTTGTGCAGTGCAATGCTGACTCCTTTAGATTTAGAGTCAGAATTGCTACCATGAAACCACTGTGTGTAGTATCTATGGTTAAGCTTAGGGATTCTGTCTGATCGAAAATGTGTCTCTTGCAACATGAGGATATCGACCCGTTTTTTATGCATGCTATATAGTACTTTCGAGCGTTTCTCAGGGACATTAAATCCTCTGACATTAAGTGAGCAAAGTTGTAGGGTTGCCATGAGAGTCTTAGGATCTGGCGTACAGTACTACCGGGTCACCAAGGAACAGGGAAAAGTGGGAAGTGCGGGGAGGTATAAACAAGGGAGGAAAAGGGAGAAAGGAGGGAAAAAAAAAAGAAAAGGGGAAAAGAAAAAAACCAGAGGTAAAGAGGAATGTAGCTCCAAGAAAAGGAGAAAAAGAAAAAGAGTCAGTTCAGCCGGAAGACAGGGTTCCGGCTAAACACCCCAAGAGGCCACTAGGCCTCTAGGTGCAGTGAAATATCAGAGAAAACTCTGAAAAGTAGTGTCAAAGACACACCCTAGTGGGGAAGGTGATTGAACAAAGAGCAACCAGCCAAGCCCCTACAGCAGGCAATATTGCTCCACTCAGTAGGCCCTCAACCCCGGCAAGGCTAACACATTTGTGGAACACAACCAACCAGCTCATGGGCTAAGCATATACCTGTAAATGGGCACAGTATGTAAAACCCAAGAAAGGGTACTGACATATGTCAGAATTAGATGCAGGAGCAGTGTTAGTTATTATAAAGTATCACTAATCTAGTAGCATAGCACAATGTACAAAAAGCTTATGAAAATATATGAAAATATATGAACAGTCAAAAAAAAACAGTGCAAAACAGGCCCCCCAAGCGGACTCCACACAGGAGCCCTGGATGGCGTCAAAAATAGGCATCGTCACCTCCGAACACATGGGTCCAATTTACTCGTAATAGTCAAACTCAAGCAAAATCACAACCTGACCACACATGGGAACTCGGTGACCAGAAGGGGTATTATAAATGACAGAAACAAAAAGAAGTGGTCAAAAAAGCTACACGCGACCCTCAAGTGTCATCAGCTAAGTTAACAGAGCCATGTCTACGTCGGGAGCCCCTTCTCCTCTTTCCCAAAGATCCAGCAGGGGGTCCTCCACTCCGACGCAGACCCCATAAATCAGACGCAGTAAGGCGAGGCCAATCACCAGTGTGACCAGGGGCAAGCCCAGTGCGGTGGTAAAGTTCTGTAAATCCGATGGGGATCTCAAAACTGTCATTCCTTTATCAGTTCGGACCTGTAGTTGGAAAGGATAGCCCCAATTGTAGGGGATCTTATTTTGCCGCAGCACTTCCAAGAGGGGGCGTAGAGCCCTCCGTTTAGCCAGGGTGAAGCGTGAGAGATCAGACAGGAGAAGAATGTCAGATCCATTAAAATCAATAGCATCATGGTCTCTCGCCTTACGCATGATGTCATCTTTGACTTGGAAATAGTGAATTCTACAGATGACGTCCCTCGGCTTATCCGTATCATGGTTTCTTGGTCCTAACGATCGGTGGGCTCTATCAATTTCGATGTGTTGGGTGGGTGACTTCCCTAAAAGGGAGTTGAAGATGCCATGGAGGGCAGAGGAGAGGTCACGTGGGGCCACGGACTCAGGGATCCCACGGAACCTGATATTATTCCTCCTGTTTCTGTTCTCAGAGTCCTCCAGCAGATCAAGGACCACATTGAAAGTCTCTGAGTGTAGGTCCAGAAGCTGCTGCTGGGTGTTTAATTGTGAGGAGAGCTTCTCTACCTTGGCCTCTAGTGCAGTGACTGTAGTGTTAAGCTGAGACACCTCTTCCTTGAGAGCCCCCACCTCACCCCTGCACACTGCCTCCAATCTTTGTATGTAACACTCCATGTCAGCCTTGGTAGGGAAGGCACTTAGGTGGGCATTCAGATCAATGGCAGTTATAGGCATGAGCATAGGGTCAATAGTGTGACCAGTGTGAGCCTGTAAGCAAAGTCCGGCAGCCACACTGATGGGGGGTGTAGTGCCCTGGGACTGAGTGTTAGCTGAAGCTCTCCCCTCACAAGCCCCTGCTGCTGATGATGTGCACAGATCAGGGTCATATGTCTGATAGGGGTGAAGTGTAGGAGGAGAAGGGCCCCCCAGTGTTCCAGCCTGTGATGAAATGCTTCCAGGTGTGAGGGGGTTAAGGCCACTCAGCATGTCTGCCCACAGTGAAGGGCTCCCAGGCGTGGGGGGATGGGCTTTGTCACAAACCTCTCCTGTTCCTCCTGCACTGCTTCCTCGTGTCTGCCTCCTGGAAGATCCTCCAGCTCCTGGGGCTGTCTGCCGACCTCCTGCTGCTGTCACTGAGGCAGTGCTGCTTCTCTGAGGGCCCAGGGTGTTCAGTGATGATCTCTTACCCTGAGGCTGTGATGTGGAGGAGGCGCCATCTTTGCCTGCTGTGCTCTCTTTCCCGCATTTTCAGAGGCTGTCAGGAACCTTGTGATTCCTGAGCCAGCAGAGCCCGCAGCCAGCTCCCTGGATGTCTGGGAGCGCAGGGCAGACTTTCCTTTCATCATCCGGAGGGTGAGTAGAGCGGATGGTGGCAAATTATGTGCTGTAGGGGCTTCAGAGACCAGAGCTCACAGGGCACACGTCCTTACAGCTCCATGTCCAAGCCACTCCCCTCTTGCTTTTTTTTTTTTAGCACTCTTAAAAGCACTTGCGTTTTTTTAAGAGTGCTAAAAAATGTCCCTTGTGTGTCTGAAAGGATTTGCCACGTTTTTGGACTTAGTCATTTTTTCTCCAAAAACGCAGGCAAAAACGCAAGCGTTAACGCAGGGTGCATAAATGTGCCTTTTAAAAACGCATGTGTTTCCCATAGGGCCCCCATGTTAAAAAAACGCATGTGCGTGAACATGGCCGTACACATCGGGTTACTAGGCGCCGCGCGGCGCTTAGTAACCCGACGTTTACCATAGATACCATCTCCCAGCATAGGCTCTGCCGCTGGGAGATCGTTCATCGTGGTGTCATACACCACGATGAAGCAAATTGAACAAGCGATTATCGCTTGATATGAGCTCCGGCTCACAAATCTGCGATCTAACGATCAAGCAATTTTACATTGTAAAATCGCTTGATCGCACGTAGCGATGCACAAACGATATCGCTTAAGCGATCAAAAAGCAGATCGCTTAAACGATATCGTTCAAGATATTGCACCGTGTGACGGCCGCCTATTCTGCATATAATATAAATTAGTAATGCTAATTTAATAGTGACAAAAGCAGTGGTACAAAATAAGAGAGGATAAGGCATTTAAAAAAAATCATAAAAAATAAATATAAATATATTTTAGCAGACGAGGGGAACCTTTTTCTACCAAGAGCCATTTGGATATTTATACCATAATTCGTGGTTCATATAAAATTATTCAGGTAAAAATTACCTTGCTATATTTGGTCAAACATTAAATTGATTTACCACTAATAAGACGTCTGGGACTGTTTTCTTTTGTGGGGTATGTGATGTTAGATGCTATGGATGCTACCCTCAACTGCTTTTCCAAATTTTTGTTGGTCATTCTGGCTGTCTTTGGCTGTGGTCACACATGGCAGACAGTTTTTTGTAATGGATCCAAAAACAGATCCGTTATTTTCAGGCTGTTTCTTGGCCATTTTTGTGAATAAATACGGATCCATCAATGGATAAAGGTCATTTTTTGGTGTTTTTTTAATTTGCCACTAAATATGCATGGCTAGTCACACCCCTCAGCCAATAAGAAGGACAGTTCATTTTGGGGTGTGGCCATCTTCCTTTTGGAGAAATTGTGTCCCTTTGCACTCTGTGCATATCATGGATGTAGAGCAGGAGTTGTTGTTTCTGGAGCTGCGCTACGTGGCGGTCCGGCGTAGCCAGTTGTGACATGCCAGGCATAGCTGCCTCTGCATCCATGAGGTGAACCTGCTACGCCCACAACATAGTACATTTCATGTGCTGTATCCCCAATTGCGTATGTTCCCTCGCAAGTGCCAGCTTTTGATGCCCTTCTAGCCCTGGTGGGCAATGACATCTCTGGGCAGGACACACGGTGGCGGCCGGCCATTTCACCAGCTGAAAGACTGGTAGTGACACTAAGGTAAGTGTTGTTGGCCTGCTGGCTGCTAGCCTGCACACACAGAGCACATGTGATTTCTCCATGTCTGATGATTAAAGAGAAGAGAACCTTGTGCCCAGTTTTGGCCATGCTATCTGTCAGCAGCATAATGTTGCCTTAGGCTAGCATCACACATATGCCCTGAATCCGATAAAATAATAATTTTTTTTAAATAAAATTTTTGAAAAACGGATCAGTTAACGGATCCATAGGGCTCAATAGAAAAAATGGATTCTGCAAAGTGGCCCAAAAAAAATTTTGTAATGGCTGCTAAAAAAGTTGAAGGCAACGTTTTTGTCAGCCATTTAAATATGGATGCCATTTTTTTAACATGGGGCCGTATGGGAAATGGATCCGTTAACAAATGGCACATATAGGTAGCATCTGTTAACGGATCCGTTTTTGCTAGCATCTTTTGGCAAAAACTTGCAAAGTCAAAAAAGCGCATAGCTGCTCAGGGGAGGTCCAAAAACAGCCTTAAAATAATGGATCTGTTATTGAAACCAGTGGAAAAAACTTATTGGCATGTGTGACCCTAGCCTTACTGACCCTTTGTACACCAGTGTGTCATTCACTGTGCTGCGTGCTGCCATTTAGAGTGTCAGAAATCAGTTGGTGTGCAAAAATTCGGTCTCTGTAAATATGGCACTCTACTTGGCACTGTGGTAACTCGACTACTAATGTGATTATCATGCGGATTACACATGTTTTGGCTGCTAAATTCATTGAGCAGCCAAGTGAGTGTCACTTCGTTACATTCTGGTTCAGTGATCCAATGTTATACATGTTGCATAGGAGGTTGGTCGAACCTGTTGTGTCGTTACCATCAACTCATGTAATGTGTGTGTACATTCCTAATTTGTGTGTTTATTCCATTTACAGGTATTTGGCCACAGGGAAGACTTAAGTCTCCCTTCACTACCAGTTCCAGATTGGCCGGTCGACCATCTGCGCCCTTGTCCCAGAAACTTGTGAGGTCTTGTGGTCCAAGCTCCACTCATGGTGATGCCAGCACCCTATGGCCAAACATAACGCGAAAATGCCGTCAGATTCCATCAGCTTGCATAGTTTCCCAACTGCATCGGCGCCCTGAACAGGAAGTATATTCGAATCCGTAAACCACCAGATAGTGGATCAAATTTTTACAACTATAAATGCTTCTATTCTATTGTCCTAATGGCCATAGCTGATTCCAAGGGACGGTTCATCGCGGAGGGTATAGGGCATATGGCCGTACCAACGCCTCTAGAGTCTTTAAGGACAGTGCCATGGGTCTAGCACTGTATAATGGCCACTTTCATATCCCCCACTGTGCCTTTTGCCTGGCACCACTGCTCCCATGTTACCTTATGTTTTGGTGGATGATGAGGCATTTCAGCTTCATGTCAACCTCATGAAGTCATATGCAAGCCTCACACTCACGCCTGCTCAGTGTAACTTTAACATGCAGTTAAGCCGGGCACGGCAATATGTCAAGTGTGCGTTTGGCATATTGACTGCAAAGTGGTGGGTGCTGCAGTCCACCATACAGTTACACCCTCACAATGTGGACAGCGTGGTCAAGGCCTGTGTCTGTCTTCATAATTATGTATGTAGACAAGAGCCCATAAACCTGGACCCATATGACTGAGACTCCCCTTTATTAGACCTACAACAGTCAAATGTCCGGGCCCCCTTAGCAGCAATGGAGGTGTGCAACCAATATGCGCACCACTTAATGACTGAGGTGGGGAGCCTTAATGCTTGCCATTTTTGTTTCAGCTGTGGCTCTGTGTTGCCTAACTACCTCCTTTGGTTTAGAATTCAGTGTTTAATTTGATACCACATGTTACACGGCGGATTGCTGTTTTCTAATTTTGAAATGAAACCATTTGAATGTAATTGTAGTTGCATTTCTCCTGTGATTTGCAAACCTGTAACACATACACGTTTGATTGTTTTTCCCCACAAGGATGCAGGTTGGCACATCTACAGTATACATACGCAGTCATCAACCAATTACATGTTCAACATAAATCTGATTGCTGTCACAGCTTGATGAAATGTTGGTGTTTCGGTTTGTCAGTCTCATGTGGTCATCAGTGTCTGCACCATGTCCCATCCACCCACAAAATCACACAAACTACTTTCACATGTCCTTTGCTTGGCCACCCAGAAATGCCCCATGTGCACAACACACAATGTGGTTTTGATCACTAAGGGCCCTTTCACATCAGCGGTATTTTCAAATCGCGGCAGATGCGGTGAAAAAAACGCATCTGCCGCGATTACCGCATAACCGCGACACTTGCGGCACACTTGCGGCAAGCCCCATGCTATGCTGCAAGCAGCGTTTTTTTTCGCGGCCGCACCTGCCGCAAGTGCCGAAACCGCACTTGCCGCACCTGCCGCACCCTTACCGCAAGCCCCATAGACATTGCATGGGGCTTGCCGCAAGTGTGCCGCAAGTGTCGCGGTTATGCGGTAATCGCGGCAGATGCGGTTTTTTCACCGCATCTGCCGCGATTTTAAAATACCGCTGATGTGAAAGGGCCCTAACTGAAACACAACAGCATTAATTCTGTAGTTTTGGTATGTTGCGTGTAAACAATGTTCACACTAACGTTTGAGAATGTAGGCATAACAATGTGACTAGGAACCAGATACGCCATAATTGTGATGGTGAGTTTGGAATGTGTGAGTCACCCTGTTCCCAAAATAATGCACACACATACTGTTTTTGTTTTGGAGAAAAACAAAATTTAATATCCAAGTTGGATAGAAACCAACACACCACTCGCTCAACTTGAGCATCAACTAAAACACAAAAGAAGACATCCTGTTTGGATAATAATGTGTGACAACACATGTGAAAATGGCTATCAAATGGTTTTAGGCAACGGTGCCATAATGTGTCTCAAAACAGGCACCTATTGTACCCGGGGAAGGAAAAGGCCAACTGGCATCTAATCGGGGTCCGCAGACTCCTTATCACAGACCACAGTTACGTTTAGGGGTATTTTAATGCAATATTTTGCCACCAACGTATTCATCTTGCCGCGGAACGAGTACTGGTCATGTGCGTCGAAGGTCATAAGGTCCGGAATATAGGCCCCCATAAATTGTTGCCACCCACTAAGCTGGCTAACTGTGTCCCTGTCCTTCATGTCATCAGTTTTCTTCTCAAGCTCATTTTTATTGTTCCACACAATGTCCTGGAGGCGATGAAGCCCATCGATTATGATCGTGTCGGCTTCGTCACACAAGACATTCCGTCTTCTTGGGCGTGTCATTCGGGCTGGTGGGGGCTGGTTTCTTGATGTGCTTGCGTGAAGTCGATGTGTATGGCCTCACATGGCCTATTATCAACCCCGTCATCAAGGTTTGCTTGGTCATCTCCCCTGCTGACCGCTATCTCTGCAGCTTCCATTGGTGTATTGCTGAAAGTCCTGTACCTTACCAAAAAAACTAACATAAGTAACATTGACTTGCCAAGTTGCGGTGTAACACATTGACGCCTGAGCAATTAATTTGACAACGTACGGTCGCCCTTCAATGGTCTTTTGTAGGAAGCCAAGCTGGTCGTGATGCTTGTAGAGGGTAGGCAGATGAGCAGCAGCACCACTCCGGTACTTGTCCATGTCCCGGACATCACGAACATAACGGTTTCTATTCGACCTCCACTGAGTGTGCACTTTGTTGTCTAGATGGTGTGAAAAGTGTTCAAGCAAAATTCAGACGCCATATTTGAGCAAATATAATCCAACACATGTTAGTGTGTACATAGAGATTTAGGTACTGCAGCATGAGGATTTACCAATGTGTTGTTGTTCCGCCAGGGACAGGTTCTTAAAATCGGGGAACAGCGCAGTGAAAATGGATGTCCATATTTAACGAGTTTTGACCGCATTTTTGTGGCCTGGATGGCCCTGGTCCCAGGTGCGCTCATGAGGTGCAAGGAGATGTATTAGGGCCTCATTGTCAATATACACTTTGCCAAACCCCTTGGCGTCTTTACGGCGCCCATGTTTGCCAGTGGCCTAGGGTAGTGAAAAGGAAAAATAATCAGAACATCACTGTAAGCAGACACATGTGATTGCACACAGAGGTTAAAATGTAGCTGCCGTGGACGCATCTTGACTTTTTTGACCATGGCCTTTGGGTCGGCTATGTGCCGCATCTTTGTCCTGTGTGGGATCAAAAATAAACATATGTTGTAGCAATCAACAAATAAACACATGTACACACTCTCCCCAAACATGGCTACACATATTTTGAAGATTCATATACCTCTTATGGTGTAGGCCTGAAGTTTCCGCCTTCACTGGTTCCTTTCTTTTGTGGGTCTGCTTAGCCCTTTTGTGGCTTTTTTTGCGCTGAAGGGGGAAGTTTAGGAGAGGGAAATAAAACAGGGATCAAAGGTTAGACCTCACAGAACATGGTCACATGATGACAAATACGCAAACATATGTCCACACACGTGAGGGCACACAAACATGTATGTATGCCAAGATAACATAAAAACACATTCCATGACAACCCTTACAATGCATCATTTCATGCATCTCTGTGTCCTCCGAACGTGGGGGTCGAGCATGAGTGTGGTGGCATGTGTGACTCAAGTCATGAATATTTTGCCTGATGCTTAAACATAACATTTGGCCAGACATTACACAAACAAGACACTTACTCGTTTGGGTGCAGAGTCAGGCGACACACTGGTTGAGGATGAATTCTGGGAATAAAAAGGTCAACATGAGTGAGGGTCCATACATGTAGACATATTTGACGAACATTTAACCCCATCAAGGGACAGTGTGAAGAGTATTTTGAAATACAATTATGTTGACAATGTGGGCCCATTAACAAACAACATGCCCACATGCCACATGATTGTGTGGTACACTTGGGCGATGGGATACAAACATGCACATGCGTGAGTTTGTGTGGGCATGTTAAAGGGCCTTGTGGAGCACGTAAGGTGAAACACACACCATAACGAGTGTGGTCAGGGATGTCTGTGGGCGTAGCCTATCACTCTTTGACTTACATTAGGCTCGGTGCTCAGGTTGAGGACCTGAGCATCGACCCGCTGTCACATCGCCATCGGACTCGGTGGCCGGTGTTCCTGCCTCGGCCGCTGGGAGGAGCCGGATTCCTTCGTCTGGTGGTGCTGGTGATAGGAAGGCCTTGTCCTCATATGGACCTGCTCCAGCGACGTCTGCCTCTGTCGCTGAGCGCCGCTGTGTTTCCCCTCTGGGTGGTGTTGGTCGCAGAAGAGCGGGCCCTGCAGAGGTGTCCGTTAGGCGCAGCCTGCGTTCTTCTGTCAGAGGTGGGCTGGGTGGAGCCAGTCGTGCATCTCCATCTGGCCTGGCTCTAGGGGCGGTTCGGATGAGGTCATCAGGCTGTGAGCTCCAGCCTATGGGAGGTAACCGCGCCCTTCAAATACATTGGAGCCTGTCTTGCAGGCCGCCAGATATAGTTTTGGTTCCCCAGTGATATAGTGTATGTTTAGTTTTGTCTCTGACCTTGCCTGGATTTCTGACTCTGCCTCTGCCTATTGATTTTGTACCTCAGCTGCCCTCTTGGTTTTGCCCTTGACCTTTGCCTGGATTTTTGACTCTGCTACTGCCTGACGATTTTGTACCTTCGCTGCCCTCTCGGTTTTGACTCGGACTCCTGACTACGTTCTTCGCTTCCTGATTTTTTCCCTTCCTAGACGACCTCCCTGCTCTGCTGCTCCCATAGGCAGCTACCCCCTGGGCTCCGCTATAATTCCAGATCCCTGTATAGGGGTTAAGGGTCTCGGGGTTTCTCGGGGTGCTGCCTTACCAGCAGCTCAGCCTTACAGCGGACGGTCGTCACACCCGCGCATCGAGCACCCAAGCATTTTACTGCTCGCTCATCACTAATGATTAGACATGGAAAATTTGTACATTGAATTTGAACATTGTTCTACTGTTCAGACACCTGCACAAATATGGTCTTCATGGAAGAGTCATCAGAAGAAAACCTTTCTTGCATCCTCATCATAAAATCTGAAGTTGGCAAAAGAACATCTAATCAAGCCTGATGTAGTTTGGAAATAAGTTCATTCGGACTGATGAGGTTAAAATAGAATAGTTTGGCCACATTATTGAAAGGAATGTGTGGAGAAAAAAGGGCACAGAATTTAAGTAAAAGAACATCTTGCCAACCATTAAGCATGGAGGCAGATAAATCATGCTTTAGGGTTATGTTGCAGCCAAATGACACATGGTACATTTCACGGATAGAGGGAAGAATGAATTCAATGAAATTTCAACAAATTCTTGATATAAGCATAACACCATCACCATCTGTAAAAAAAAGTTGAAGTTGAAAAGAGGATGGCTTCTACAAATGGAGAGTGATCATAAACAGACGTCAAAATCGACAATAGATTCCGTTAAAAGGAAGCAGCTGAAGGTTTTACAGTGGCTCTCACAGCCCCCTAATCTGAACATCAGTGAAAATCTGTGGCTAGACCTCAAAAGAGTAGTGCATGCAAGATGACCCAGGAATCTCACAGAACTGGAAGACTTTTCCAAGGAAGAATGGATGAAAATCCCTCAAACGAGAATTGAAAGACTCGATTGGCTGCAAAAAACATTTACAAGTTGTGATACTTGCAAAAATGGGTGCTCCTAGATATCGGCCCATGTTCCTTTTTGTGATTTTTAAATGTAAAAGATGAAAATATATTTTTTTTGCCTAAAATACAAAGGAAATATGTCAATTTTAACTTTATGCCTTTTAGAGATCATTTAATCTTCAACCTGATTAACAGTAATTTTGACATGGGGTGTCTATACGTTGGCAGGCCACTGTACATCCCATAGGAGACACTGAGACAGCTGTAAACATCAGATAGTAGACACAGAGACTACTGTACTCATAACATAGGATACACCGCGACTGTTATATATGCATCACATAAGGGATTAGAGTGCTGCATGTACATCAGATAAGCGACTCTGCTGCATATATTACATAGTCAATACTCTTGCATATGATATTTAGGCAATACTGCAACTCTGTTGCATATATCAGTGACTGTTGCATTAATCCTTAGAGCAGGATGGAATTGACGTAAGTCTACACACAAAAAACATGCTGAAGTTGTCATTGGCCATCGTCAGAACTTTATGTAAAGGTGCATGCACTGCAGCATTCAGTAGTGAACGCTGCATGTACAGTTTAAGGAAGAATTAAAAAGCTGAAGGCTTCAAATTAGGGCTGGAGACCCAAGCATTGCAGCATGTGGGGAGTTGCCAAAGGGCTGGAGGAAATGACATTGTGGGCCATAATCGCCCTCACACCGGAGGTAACCCAGTCCAGTATTATAAAGATATAAGCACTGTAGGGAAGTATTATTTGGGTACTATATGAATGTCTTATGTAAGGCTAGGGTCTTGCGTCTGCCCCTGAGCCTGGCCAATCCATCACAAACTTAGTTTCTGCATGGAGCAGCGTTTTCCTGTGCGCTCTGTAAAAGTGCATATCCTGGAGATCTCTGTGGAGCCGGCTGCTATGATAAGTGTCCGGTTGCCATAAAGATACGTAGCCTGGTGGCGCATACCTCCTGATAATGCTATGCGCTGCTCTGTTCAGAAGTCTGACCTTGCCTAAGGTAGTCTTTCAGCACCAAATGACTGTTCAAACTAAGCACAGGTGCTTGGTGCAACCTTGGAGTGGCTAAAACAGTTCAGTGCTCCTTCCCACCTTCCTTTTTTCCATCTATCTTCAACCCCTTCTTCTTGGTTGATAGTTTAGGATTTACCGTAACCAGATGAGCATGGAGATAGATGGGAAAAAAGGTGGTGGGATAGTACAAGGGGGTATCAAGTGTCTGTACTTAGTTTGAACAGTCATTTTGTGCTCACGGACTGCCAGTAATATTATTTCTAAACATTGTATTCAAAAACTCTATGGCATTATTGCTTGAGCTCTATATGACCATTTGGGCTTTATATAGACTACTAGATGGGTGCCCGATGCACAATGCATCGGGATTCTAGCAGAGCGAGTCTCTGACTCGCAATGGCCGCTTCGCGGCCAATGCTTCGCGCTGCTAAGGCGACTCGCCATGCCCGCTGCGCGGGCATAGCGAGTCGCCTTAGAGCTGCTCGCAATGGCCGCTGCGCGGCCAATGCTTCGTTCATATCCACATGACCACGCTGACTCGCAGCGAGAGCGGTCTCAAAAGGGGCAAAAAACCCATTCGTGATTATATAATAGATGAGCCCTTGTGGGCAAGGACCTCTCTACCATTGTTCCTGTCTGTGCCTTATATTGCTCATGATTACTGTACTTGGCCTATGCATGCCCTTTTCACATGTAAAGCACCATGGGATAAATGGTGCTATAATAATAAATAATAATGCCCCACCCTTAGAAATATATTGTTTCTGAAAATGCATGTATATAGATCAGACATCATAGTTGTTTTTCCATAATATCGTTTCTAAAATACCCATTGTTTTCTTGACCATCCAACTTATGAATGTTATCACAAAATGTGTCAAACATGATGACAATGAGTGTCTAAGATAGATAGAGGACTCTCCTATATAAATATGACCATATTCTATTGATGTGGCTTCAGACTGGAGGGAGTTGCCTTTGTTTTACAAGCTTCCTGATTTCCCAAAGTCGGCTTAGTAAGATTTGTTTTAAGTGCTTGTCAATAGTTTGACAAGTTTTCTACGCCTATAGTACTCTTGGGAAGAGACACCCAGTTAGAAGGTCAGATAGTGACATCAGTAGTTGGTCAGAATTTTGCTTAGGAAGCATACATGATAGCCAAGGGTCTCTGTTCCACACCCACACTCATTTATATTTCAAGGCTTATAAAATAAGAATGTACTTTGAAAGCCAAACAAATTAAAAATTCAGATATAAAATGCATCTAGCTTCAGTAATAGCATGCAAAGACATGCTCACAACATTGCATACAAAAATGTATCATTTTCTTTTCTAAATACTACTTAATTCTGCATTCTTCATAGGTCAGTTTTAAATGTAGCTTCATGAAAAGTAACATCAACACTAGAATACAATGTATTTGTAATATGGATGAACATGTTAAAATAATTGACTATTTTGACTTGATTATTTCTTCTTGCTGGTTTAATATTTCCCAGTTTGAAGCTTTGTTGAACAATTGGATTCAGTTAAATGGACTAAAAAAATATTTAAAATATTTTGATTGGGGATAAGCGAACCACACTTTAAACTTCATAATTCCTACCGAACACAGACGTTAACATTTTTTTCACTGTTTGGGTTCGGCATTTGGGTGCTTTACGTATGCAAACCAATGAAGTAAGCATCGCTGTGCTCAGGCACACTTGGTACTCAGCCCAGTACGAACCTCTTGCAGTGTTTGAACAGCTCGCAGTGAGTATCATATAGAAGGACTATTTCTACACAGTTATTATTATTATTATTATTTATATACAGGGCCCTACCGTCCATTGGACAGTGTGTGCTCTGAGTACCAAGCGACAGCAGCCAAGGGGAGCGGCATTGGAGAAGGGAGCGGCGCCAGCAGCAGCGGCCGGCTTCCTGAGAGATGGTGGCCGCCGCAGTGTCACCCGGTAAGATGGGCGGCGGCGCTCTACTTGTGCAGGCTACAGGGGCGGCGGGGCTGAAATCTGCTACCCCCCTCCCCATCCCGCTCCTCTATACAGCTCAGGCAGCAGGGAGGCTTGATGCACCCCTGTTTATATACAGTTGTGGCCAAAAGTATTGACACCCCTGCAATTCTGTCAGATAATACTCAGTTTCTTCCTGAAATGATTGCAATCACAAATTCTTTGGTATTATTGTCTTCATTTAATTTGCCTTCAATGAAAACACACAAAAAGAATTGTCCTAAAGAAAAATTGGATCTAATTCCACACCAAACATAAAAAAGAGGGTGGACAAAAGTATTGGCACTCTTAGAAAAATCATGTGATGCTTCTCTAATTTGTGTAATTAACAGCACCTGTAACTTACCTGTGGCACCTAACAGGTGTTGGGAATAACTAAATCACACTTGCAGCCGGTTGACATGGATTAAAGTTGACTCAACCTCTGTCCTGTGTCCTTGTGTGTACCACATTGAGCATGGAGAAAAGAAAGAAGACCAAAGAACTGTCTGAGGACTTGAGAAAGCAAATTGTGAGGAAGCATGAGCAATCTCAAGGCTACAAGTCCATCTCCAAAGACCTGAATGTTCCTGTGTCTACCGTGCGCAGTGTCATCAAGAGGTTTAAAGCCCATGGCACTGCGGCTAAACTCCCTAGATGTGGATGGAAAAGAAAAATTGACAAGAGATTTCAACGCAAGATTGTGCGGATGGTGGATAAAGAACCTTGACTAACATCCAATCAAGTTCAAGCTGCCCTGCAGTCCAAGGGTATAACAGTGTCAACCCGTACTATCCGTCGGCGTCTGAATGAAAAGGGACTGTATGGTACGAGACCCAGGAAGACCCCACTTCTTACCCCGAGACATAAAAAAGCCAGGCTGGAGTTTGCCAAAACTTACCTGAGAAAGCCTAAAACGTTTTGGAAGAATGTTCTCTGGTCAGATGAGACAAAAGTAGAGCTTTTGGGCAAAGGCATCAACATACAGTTTACAGGAGAAAAAAAGAGGCATTCAAAGAAAAGAACACGGTCCCTACAGTCAAACATGGCGGAGGTTCCCTGATGTTTTGGTGTTGCTTTTCTGCCTCTGGCAATGGACTGCTTGACCATGTGCATGGCATTATGAAGTCTGAAGACTACCAACAAATTTTGCAGCATAATGTAGGGCCCAGTGTGAGAAAGCTGGGTCTCCTTCAGAGGTCACGGGTCTTCCAGCAGGACAATGACCCAAAACACACTTCAAAAAGCACCAGAAAATGGTTTGAGAGAAAGCACTGGAGACTTCTAAGGTGGCCAGCAATGAGTCCAGACCTGAATCTCATAGAACACCTGTGGAGAGATCTAAAAATGGCAGTTTGGAGAAGGCACCCTTCAAATATCAGGGACATGGAGCAGTTTGCCAAAGACAAATGGTCTAAAATTCCAGCAGAGCATTGTAAGAAACTCATTGATGGTTACCGGAAGCGGTTGATCGCAGTTATTTTGGCTAAAGGTTGTGCAACCAAGTATTAGGCTGAGGGTGCCAATACTTTTGTCTGGCCCATTTTTGGAGTTTTGTGTGAAATGATCAATGTTTTGCTTTTTGCTTCATTCTCTTTTGTGTTTTTTCATTTAAGACAAATTAAATGAAAATAATAATACCAAAGAATTTGTGATTGCAATCATTTTCAGGAAGAGTATTGAGCATTCAGCAAGAGTATTGAGTATTATCTGACAGAATTGCAGGGGTGTCAATACTTTTGGCCACAACTGTAGCGCCATTAGATTCCATGCTTTACATATGGAAAGGACAGACGAGGACAAGTACAATATGTATGGACAATCAAGACATACAGGTACAGGAGGGGAGAGGAACCTGTTCGCGAGGGCTCACAGTTTACGGGTGTGGATACAGTAGAAGGGGGTAGTGCTGAAAGTGAGATGGTGTGTGGACCAGGTCTCATTGTAGGTTGTAGGCTTGTGGTGGGTTTTCAGGTTTCTTTTGAAGGTTCCCAGGGTAAGAGAGTGTCTGATGTGTTCGGGGAGAGAGTTCCAGAGTATAGCGGATGCACGGGAGAAATCTTGTATGAGGTTGTGAGAGGAGGAAATAAGAGGGGAGTAGAGAAGGAGCTCTTGGGAGGATCGGAGGTTGCATGAGGGTAGGTATTGGGAGACCATGTCAGAGATGTATGGAGGGAACTGGTTGTGGATGGCTTTGTATGTCATGGTTAGGGCTTTGAACTGGGATCTCTGAGAAGTGGGGAGCCAGCGAAGGGCTTAGCAGAGGAATGACACAGGGGAGTAGCGGGGAGACAGGTGGATTAGTTGGGCAGCGGAGTTTAGGATAGATTGGAGAGGTGCAAGGGAGGTAGCAGGGAGGTCGGTGAGCAGGAGGTTGCAGTAGTCAAGGCAGTAGATGATGAGAGGATGAACAAGTGTTGTAGCAGTGTCATGGTCAAGGAAAGTGCGGATCCAGGAAATGTTTTTGAGCTGGAGTAGGCAGGAGGTGGTGAGGGCTTGGATGTGAGGTTTGAAGGAGAGGGAAGAGTCGAGGATTACCCCAAGACACTTGGCGTGGGGGACTGGGGAGAGAGAGCAGTCGTTGACATTGATGGATAGGTGTGGAGAGGGGGAGAGTGACTTGGGGGGAAGACTATGAACTCAGTTTTGTCCATGTTCAGTTTTAGAAAGCGAGCAGAGAAGGATGAGATGGCGGACAGGCATTATAGAATTTTGGATAGTAGGGAGGTGATGTCAAGCCCAGACAGGTAGATCTGGGTGTCGTCGGCGTAGAGATGATACTGAAGGCCGTGGGACTCAATGAGTTGTCATAGGCCGAGGGTGTAGGTGGAGAAGAGTAGGGGTCCCAGAACTGAGCCTTGGGGGACACCGACAGATAGGGGGTAGGGTGAAGAGGAGGTGTGGGAGTGGGTGACGCTGAAGGTCTGGTCCGTTAGATATGAGGAGATCCAGGAGAGGGCTAGGTCAGTGATGCCAAGAGATTCCAGAATCTGTAGTAGGAGGGAATGGTCTATGGTGTCGAAGGTGGCAGATAGGTCAAGGAGGATGGAGTAGTGTCGCTTGCGCTTGGCAGTCAGTAGGTCAGTGGTGACTTTGGTAAGGGTTGTTTTGGTGGAGTGATGGGATCGGAAGCTGGATTGTAGGCGGCAAAGAGGGAGAAGTAGGAGAGGTGGGAGGACAGTTGGGAATGGACTTGTTGTTCAAGTAGTTTTGAGGCGAAGGGTAGAAGAGATAGGGGGCGATAGTTAGAAGCAGATACTGGGCCGAGGGATTTTTTTTGAGAATGGGTGTGATCAAGGCGTGTTTGAAGGATGAGGGGAAGATGTCGGTAGTAAGTGATAAGTTGAAGAGATGGCTTAGGGCAGGGATGAGGACTGTGGTGAGGCTCGGACTGAGGTGGGAGGGGAGTGGGTCGAGGGCACAGGCAGTGAGGTGTGATTGTGACAGAGGGGAGGAAAGTTGATCTTCTGTCATGGTGGAAAAGGATGAGGAGAGCTGAAGTTAGTGAGGGACTGTTTGTATATGGTGAAGTGCACCATGGACTGGGATTTCTTGCATCTCCGCTTGGCGGCCCTGGACGTGAGGGTGGTGAGCCAGGGTTGCCTGTGTGGGTTTTGTTGTATGTGAGGGGGGCCGCCTGATCGAGGGCTGTAATTACTGTCGTGTTATAGAGGGTGGCAACAGCGTCACTGTCATGTGAGGAAGCTAAGTCAGTGAGAGGGAGAAGGGACTCCGAGAATGAGTGAAAGTCAATAAGTTTAAGGTTTCTTCGAGGATGAGTGAGTTTCCGGAGGGGAAGGGGCGTGGAGAGAGGGGAGAGGGAGGAGAAAGTCTGTAGGTTGTAGTCAGATTGGGGGAGGGGTGAGTTTGAGAGGTGTCAGACATGGTGAGCCATGTTTTAGTGATGCCAAGAAATTAAGAGTTTGTTGGAGGTGAAGAGGTCATGGATGAATGAGACTTTGCTGCATACCATACCGAGCGGGCGTTCCAAAATGCTCCAGGTAGGAGGACTGGGGGAGGGAGGGCTGGATGAATGGGTATAAGGTTGAGGGGGTTGCAAGCGTTTGTGTTGGGGAGTGGGTATGGGTCAGAGGTAACTGAGGAGATGTGGTGGGGGGATCAGGATTCGTGGATATGTCACCTGGAAGTAGGAGAAGTAACAAGAGGGTTAGAAGGTGGGATCAAGAGAGTTTACTTGGTGGGTGTGCGTGTCTATAGACGAGAGACTGTGGGTCAAGGAACAGTTCAGAGGAGGGGGTGAGGTGAGTGGGTAGGATGGAGGGAGAGATCACTGCTTCCTTAGTAGGTGGGTGGATAAGGGAAGTAGAATGGGTGTGAAGGTGAAGAGAAGAGTAAACATTATAGGTATTAGCTATGGATGCAGCTCATCGATGTGAGATACATCAGGGGGTGAGCTGCAGCCGAGGATGGTGTGCAGCAGGGGTGAGATACAGTCAGGGCAGCCAGGGATGAAATTCAGTCAGGGATGAAGTGTAGCCAGGGATGAGATGCAGCCAGGGATGAGGTCCAGGCAGGGTGAGATATAGCCAGGGTGAGATATAGCCATGAGATGCTGCGGGGGATGAGATGTAGCCAAGGGTCTGGAGGAGTGCGAAGATGATATATAGTATATATGGTATATAGAGGCTGGGGGCACATTTTTCGAGGTCAGGTCCCTTTAAAAGGGTTGTCTACTAGTTTTTATTTTTAAAATGAACCCATAATTGTCTGAAAATAAATTGAAAAATTGTAAACTCATCGGACCCCTTGTGCTCTCTGTCTCTCCTCCTGGTCTCAATGCGTTCTTTGGCACTTGGGGACATCACATGACTGCTGCATTCTATTAATGACCAATTAGTGGTACATGCCATCTAACTACATTCGCTCTCCTCTGATACCACTTGATAGGGAAGGAGGGATTTTTTCATGGCTTAATTCTTTTAGGAAGATTATGTAATTTTCAGCAGGTAGGTGAAAAAAAAACTCAGCTTTTTTTTAAAATTAGTAATCCTAAATATCCTTTTACCTCGGTCATTTGTACATTTGTGTCTGGACTGAAATGACTCATCAACCCTTTACTAAGTGCTATTTACATTACTTGTGGGATGTGAAAAGTAGTTTGAGTGATTCACCATTCACCAGGTGGGTCTTTTCCTTTCTAATGTAGAACACAGAGTTATCTAATAAAATAGACACCAGAATAAACGCCATCACTCTAACTATAAGTGCTATCATCGAAACTGCAATATATTTACCAAAAACAATAGCTTTCAGCAAATCAAGGTTGTAACAAGTCATTATCAGTCCACATGATAGGTGTGATATGAGTGATTGATTATGATTTGACTCTGAGACCCCACCAATCACCAGAACAGAGGTCCTATGTTCCCATTCAAACAACAGTATTCAAGTCTATGGACATTCAGGAGGATAGTCAAACAAAACACTAGGCTATGGAATCCTATTTGTTACTTAGATCACATGGGGGACATGGGACCCCAAATTGTGGTCCCTGTGTATAAATAAAGTAACTCTTTATCATAAGAAACCCCATTCGCATATGTTGCAGCATTTTTTAAAACTATGTTGTTAATTGAAACACTATAGTAAAATAATCAAATGATTACTTTCAAAGAATGTTGTGCACTTATTTACATTTCATGGCATTTTTGATTAGCATATTGCATTTTTCTGATGTCTTTTTTCATAGACCTGTTTAGAGAAAAATACCAGAGAAAATATGAATGCTGCAAAATAAGAAAAAACATTTGATAAATTCATAGCACATGCCTCTTAAGGAATCTGAAGTGTTCTTCATCTTGATGAATAAGGGCCTATTGATTCTGTTATGACATACAAACCTGCCAGTTTTTGGCACTGCCAAGTGACCACTACAGCCAATCAATGGACATTGAATGCATAAAAAGACCCTTGGGGGACCACCAGAACATCACTGTTACATTAGGGTATTTTTAAGGAGTCTGTCAGCAGGTATCTGCTACCTCATCTGACAGCACCATAATATTGGCAAAGAAACCCTGAATCCAACGATGTATCGCATAGATTACTGTCTGTAGCCGTTCTGACACAATCAAGGTATTTAGTTTTAGTAACACAGGGAGGGCTGCCCCGGCTCACACCAAGATATCAATATAGATTATATATTGACAGTGGGGTGTCTGTCACAGTAGGAGGCATGTCAGACTGCTTTGCTCGGGACAAAGTAGTCCTGTAATAGCAATCACCAGGTGATAAAGCCTTTAGTTTAAGTAAACAATAGCACAAAGCCTGATAAGAGAGGCACAGTTGATTTTTGCTTTTTATAACCCTAATTAGGCTGTGTATTTGGTGCAGAAAATTCAGCATTTGTTTTACAGAAAAAATCGCTTAAAAAACGTATTGCGTTTTTGGTGTGTATTTGGTGCATTTACTTCAGTTTTTTCTGCTGACACTTTTTATGTACATTGTGACATCCCTTTTATAAAAAGCATGATGATATAGAAACAATTCAGGATAACCAATTACAGGATACATATTCCATATTTAAAATGAAGTGTGTTTTGCCTTCTACTCATTCTGATTTGCAGGTGATATTCTATCATTGGGAGAAAGGACTGGAAGCTCAGCCTCTTATCTATAGATAAAGATTGTCAATCATGTACTTCATTACTGTTTATTGAAAGTCTCCCCTTGATACACAGTGAGTAGATCAACCAGACTGTTAACAGGCAATCAGAGAAATCAAGCAGACGTCTGTATTCCGAGCACCCTCTGAGTAATTATAGGGGCTTTGATCCACATTTAGATTTCACAGTATGTCTGACTGAAGTGCATTCCACCTGTTTCAAGGACTGTGATCAAAGCAAGTGAATGAAAGCATACCTCGCGAATAATCATTCATGTATTGAAGCTGTTTAACAAGCATTATTAACTCCTTCTAGGCGGTCAAGTGCATGTACAGTACAGTTTACTTACATAACTGTTAGAAAAATCTTTATGATTCACATAAATTGCTAGAAAGTTTTTACTGACTTAAATATGTATTTATTCATTGGCTTTTTACATTAATTACTGCACAGTTGGTACAAATAATAATAATAATTAAGCATTTTATTCATAAAGTTCCAACATATTCTGCAGCACTTTATACTTAAAGAGAACCTGTCATCATAATTTTGTAATGTAAAGTAAATACGTGTCGGGGTGTACGGGCACCTGGCATGCAGTGCAACACAAAGGAGACAACAGGGATGGAATACGGTAGAAGGAAGGCCCTGGCGATAGGGAGTGGGGAAGGGTGACACGACCCAGCACTCACCTGAGTTGGTGCCCTGCACTGCCTAATGTCCCTATACAGGTCTTTCTCACAGGTCATGTGTATAAGCAAATATAACAAAGAACCGTTTCATAAAGAAAAAACTTAGGGTGCTTTCACATCTGTGGTAGGTGTACTTCCCAGCAGATCCGGCAGATGTCGCTGCATCTGCCGGATCTACCGCGTAACGGCCGACTTGCGGCACCAATCCAGCAAACCCCATTTATTCTCTATGGGGCTTGCCCTCAGGTGCAGCAAGTGTGGTATTGCCAAATCCGTCGCTTGCGGCACTTGCAGCACTGTAAAAAAACGCTGCTAACTGCGTTTTTTTTTGCACAGCCGCTAGTGCTGGATCTGCCGGATTCGGCAATACTGCACTTGCTGCACCTTACCGCAAGCCCCATAGGAATAAATAAGGTTTGCCGAATCGGTGCCGAAAGCGACATCTGCCGGATCTGCTGGGAATTACACCTACCGAAGATGTTAAAGCAGCCTTCGAGGGATTTAATTTGTCTTTCTGCAATGATAAAAATTATGCATGCTTTTTCTCATTTCCTTTTTTTAAAAAATATAAATTTTTTTATAGAAGATTAATTTTTTGAAGATTTATTTTAATAGTTGATGAACATTTTATTTAACTATTTTAATAGTTACTATAGAACTTTTACTTTGTGAATATTACATGCAATAAAATATAATACACTGAAATGCTTCTGCAAATTTCATATGATTTAAAAAGACCCTGATAGCTGACACATGTTGCCCGTCCATGGGCAGAATGTATTAGGCACTTGTGGCGTCCCTGCGGGTCAAGTAGCCACAGAGGTACTGCATCCCTGTTAGGGTGTAGTATCCACTCACTGGTAAGGGTAGTACAGACCGGTGCTGGGACACCCAGACCACACTAGGAACAATTGTACTGCGGTTGGGTGGTGAAGGTAGTTAGTTAGAGGGAGCATTTTGGGAGTTAGAGGGAGCATTTTGGGAGGACTGAGGTCAGAAAGAACACATGTAGATGATGTGGGACACATGACAGAGGGTATAAAAAGAGTGAGAAACATATAGAATGTAGGAGATAACAGTGAGAAGAAAGACAGAGTAACCAGCTGAGAATACGTGGTAGAACAGCTGAGGAGAGGCCATTGAACACCAAGCCTGAGTTGGAGGGCAGCTAGAGAATATTCGCTTGAGAAGTGTCCAGAGGACTGGAGCAAATGGGAGCTCGTCCTAAGGTCGAACCCTAGAGTAGAACATCACCCAAATGGTTTCGAGAGAAAGAGGGGTCCTAGAGGCACGGGAAGTGAGCAATCCACCCGTGGGATCCATTGTCATGCGCAGGCAAGTGGAGGGACTGGGCCGCAAGGGACTCAGGAAACCCAAAAGACTAGTGGAGAAGACCAGGCTCAGCTAGCAACCCGGAGGCTATGCCACTTTCAAGGTGACACAGTCAACAACCATGCACATCTGCTGAAAAGGTGGCAACCATAGGGCTAAGGGGAGACACTGCAGGTGAGCCCCTAGGAAAAGTCAACAGAGCCTCAGAGCTCTGTATGGTGAGGTGCAAGGCAGGAAGGGCGAAGCAAGCGCTGTGTGAGACGACTTGGAAATGACAGAGAAGGGGTGCCGGTTGTGTACCATCCTATTACCAGTGATTAGCTGGATCCCTGCCTCCGAGAACCCAGTGCTCAGCGGGCTGCTGCACAAAGACTGTGAGTAAAAGAACTAAAGACTGCAGCCCACTGTGTCTGTGAGCTTTCCTACTGATCTAAAGCACCAAAAACACAACTACCAACTCACTCAGGTATCTTTGGCCATCTTAGGGGTCAGCCCTACCCGTAGAGGGCTTAAGAACATTGCTGCCTCCCAACAATCAGCTCCTAGGAATACTGTCTAGCAGAGGCGGCCATCTATAGCCACAACCTGCGGTTTGCATCACGTATAAATTAAGAAGTATCCCCAAGTCCAGTCATCCCTGTTCAGAATGAACCCTCGACGCCAGGTCTCCATCCCTAAAAGAGTGAGCCACCCACACCGAACTTTTAATGACACTGGCAGGATCATGGAGCTGGGTCTTGGTCCCTGTGATCCCCATGATGAAGCCTCAAGAAAGCCCAGTTCCGAGTATCCTGAGCTGCAGCTCATCTATATGAGTCAGGCCAGCAGGGAAGGGGTTACTCGAATACCGGGACGGTGGCTTCGGTAGGGATCATGGTTGGTTGGGTCCCGGTTCCGTGCCCTGGTCACTCAATGGCTGATGGGGATGATGATTGGAGATTATACTTGACGCCACCTGTGGTGTCTGGTAAGCGGTTACCAGCGCTGCAGCCGGGCGCTGAGGCGATAGTGTGGTGCAGCAGAGGTAGTATAGCTTCCCACAGGTGGAGCTTTTCCTTAGCGCGGCGGCGTGGATGGGGGGAGTTGTAGTTGCGGTCCTGCTGTAATCGCTGCAGGCGGTGGCTGGGAATCAGGCCTACACACAAGTCACTGTTTCAGTAACTTTTACTGGTGTCACTGTGCAAGTACGGTCCAAGAGGCTAACCAGGTGGCCAGTGCAGTTTGGGATGTCCACCTTGGAGAGTTGTGAGGCCTCCTCTGTCTGTGTATGTGATGATTTGGGTAGATGTGCCTGAATCTAGATCTGCCACTCTCTTCTCTTCAGGATGCGCCTTCCACAACTGTCGGTGAGGACCTTCTCTTGGGATCCCTATTCTTTCCTTGGGGTCCCTGGTCCTAAGCTTTTCGCATTTGGACACTGTGCTTCCTGAGCTTCAGTGGGAACTAGATCCTCCTGGTTCCTCCGGAGTTTCTCTGCCACAAGTGGTTAATGGCAGGCACGAACTCCGGCAACCGGGTGAACTATAAGGGTAACCACTATGTTCTCTTCTTCTTCTTCCTGTACTCTCACTAGCCTTCGGCTCTCTCTCTAGGGCACTGCAGAGTTGGGTCGGTCCTGTCTGGTTCTGGGCTAATTCCCAGCAACCAGCTCTTTTAGGCTCTTCAGTCCTAGCTCACTCACTGACTTCACTGATTTCCCAGACTGACTGAAGTGTCTCCTCCCTCAGACCTGGACCTTTATAGGAGATCTGGCTCAAGGGCAGCCAGTGGAGCTCCCTCTCTACGCCTGGGGTGGGAAGTGTTGGGTGCTGTGTGTGCCAAGGTGTAGCTCCCTCTCTGCACCGGTGGGTCCTGTGGCAATCCCAGCAGGGGTGCTACATTCTCCCCTAGTTAACTTCAGTCCTCCAGGACTAAAACATTTTTTAACAAACATAACATGACATTAATATTTACATTAATTTGAACACAGTCTCAAAATAAAATTTACAAAAAACAGGGGAAAAAGGGAAAAACAGGTAACCAGTCCATACAGCGCTAGTCAATCCGTGCAGGCTGCTTAAGGTATTTTTGCCACCATCAGTCCTGTGGCTATGGTCCATTATGAAAACTTCAAAAAGTCCAAACAGGTAAAGTCTCTGTAGGCTTAAAAGTTCAAAATACACAACAAACACTTACTGCGGGTGCCTCGGCGTAGGAGTCCTAGGTACTGCAGGGGCCTCTACCGGTCATAAGACCTGTAGGCCTCCTGGCCCTGGGGTCACCTATTGGTCAAGATTTTGCTCTCCATAGACAGCTCCTTATGCAAACTCCACTCACCGTTCCTTCTGATGTGTACCTGGTGTGATCGGTTTTAGCCTACTCTTCACCCTTCTGTATACTAACATTAATTACATATTTACATTTTAAACATTTATTTACTAGTGATGAGCAAGTACTAAAATGCTCGGGTGCTCGAAGCTCGGGCCGAGCATCCCGAGATACTCGTGTACTCGGCCCGAGTATCGAGCCCAATGTTATCCTATGGGAGACACGAGTATTTTTATGAAATGTCATAAAAGTCCCAGAAGAGTGCTCAAATGACATGGCAACACCATGTGTAAGACCCCTGGAAGCATTTCTCACTCAAAAGTCACAGCTGTGAACAATGTTGTCCGAGTTTCACGTCAATTTTACGGAGTCTCCAGAAAACCTTCCAAAATGACACCAAAATGAATATTTAGGGTGGAAATGTTAAGGGCACATACCCAATAGTGAGATACAGCTGGTGTATGTTACTTTTTGTGATTACATGCAAGATTTTACGTGAAAACATTGTGCGGCACTCCGATGACCCTGAGAAGAGACGAACATGAAGCCCTGTCTTGAAATAATGTGCCCATTTTGAGGAACTGGGTCTATTGTAGTATCTTCCTTTGCCAGGGCAGTCCAAAATTGGGAGGTTCACCAATGCCCCTGGATACAGACATGCAGGAGGGCCTGTAAACAAGAACTGGTTGTATTGTAGTATAGCCCTTTGGCCAGGGCAGCCAAAAATTGGGAGGTTCAACAATGACCCATGCATACAGACATGTAGTAGAGCCTGTAACCCTCAAGTGGGTGTATTGTAGTATAGCCCTTTGGCCAGGGCAGCCAAAAATTGGGAGGTTCAACAATGACCCATGCATTCAGACATGTAGTAGGGAATGTAACTTTCAAGTGGGTGTATTGTAGTATAGCCCTTTGGTCAGGGCAGCCAAAAATTGGGAGGTTCAACAATGACCCATGCATACAGACATGTAGTAGGGCCTGTAAACAAGAACTGGATGTATTGTAGTATAGCCCTTTGGCCAGGGCAGCCAAAAATTGGGAGGCTCCTCATTGTCCCTGGATAGAGACGTGCAGGAGGGCCTGTAAACAAGAACTGGGTGTATTGTAGTATAGTCCTTTGGCCAGGGCAGCCAAAAATTGGAAGGTTCAACAATGACCCATGCATACAGACATGTAGTAGGGCCTGTAACCCTCAAGTGGGTGTATTGTAGTATAGGCCTTTGGCCAGGGCAGCCAAAAATTGGGAGGCTCCTCATTGTCCCTGGATAGAGATGTGCAGGAGGGCCTGTAAACAAGAACTGGGTGTATTGCAGTATAGCCCTTTGGCCAGGGCAGCCAAAAATTGGGAGGTTTCTCATTGTCCCTGGATAGAGACTTGCAGGAGGGCCTGTAAACAAGAACTGGGTGTATTGTAGTATAGTCCTTTGGCCAGGGCAGCCAAAAATTGGGAGGTCGAACAATGACCCATGCATTCAGATATGTAGTAGGGCCTGTAACCCTCAAGTGGGTGTATTGTAGTATAGCCCTTTGGTCAGGGCAGCCAAAAATTGGGAGGTTCAACTATGACCCATGCATTCAGACATGTAGTAGGGCCTGTAACACTCAAGTGGGTGTATTGTAGTATAGCCCTTTGGTCAGGGCAGCCAAAAATTGAAAGGTTCAACAATGACCCATGCATACAGACATGTAGTAGGGCCTGTAACCCTCAAGTGGGTGTATTGTAGTATTGCCCTTTGGCCAGGGCAGCCAAAAATTGGGAGGCTCCTCATTGTCCCTGGATAGAGACGTGCAGGAGGGCCTCAAAACATTTTTCCCATTGAAAAGGAGCGGGTCTCCTGTCGTTGTAATGCCCATTCTAAAAGAATGGGCGAAAAAATTTACCACTGCGGGTATACCTCAAACAACAGCCTAACTATTGTAACGGTCATCATGGTGTCACATGAGGAGAAGGAGGAGCAGTCCAGCGATTAGCCAAAGTCCTGAAGTGTGTACCCATGGGTGAGTGGAGGTACATGGCAAATTCACATAACAAAATTTTAATTCAGTTGTCATTTGCTGGTGGTGTGGTGAAGTCTGGCCCAATCCAACCCTTGTTCATCTTGATCAGAGTCAGCCTGTCAGCATTTTCAGTTGACAGGCGGGTGCGTTCATCAGTGATGATTCCACCTGCAGCACTTAAAACACGCTCTGATAAAACGCTAGCGGCAGGGCAGGCCAGGACTTCCAAGGCGTAGAGAGCCAATTCATGCCACGTGTCCAGCTTGGAGACCCAATAATTGAAAGGCACAGAGGAATCTCGCAGTACAGTTGTTCGATCTGCAAGGTACTCCTTCAGCATCTGGCCAAACTTAGCATTTCTGGTGGCACTACCCCGCACCTCAGGGGCTGTGGTACGTGAGGGGCTGAGAAAACTGTCCCACATCGTAAAGACAGTTCCCCTACCTCTGGCAGATTGGACTTGTGCCCCTCTCGGCCGTACGCCTTGGTTGTCCACCGAATCCTGACCTATGCCGCTAGCGTTTTGTGAGGGGAATGATTTGACTACTTCCGTGACTATGGCCCTGTGGAACTGCTGCATTTTGGCTGACCTCTCCGCCTCAGGAATAAGAGACATAAAGTTCTCCTTGTAGCGTGGGTCTAACAGTGTTGCCAACCAGTACTGATTGTCGGCCAAGATGTTCTGAACGCGAGGGTCACGAGCCAGGCAGCTTACCATAAAGTCAGCCATGTGCGCCAGACTCTTAACAGCCATCACTTCAGTATCCAGACCAACACGATGACTGAACATGCTGTCCTCCTCCTCCTCCTCCTCATCTACCCTGTCCTCTGGCCAGCCACGCTGAATCGAGGGTATGAGTGGTGTGCATGTCATATCCTCAATTTGGCCAGAGAGTTGCTCCATGTCTTCATCCTCCTCCTCCTCGTCATAGTCCTCCACTGCACGTTGTGATGAGATGAGGCTGGGCTGTGTGTTTTCACCCACACCCACTACTGTTTCTTGATCCAAGTCATCGCGCTCGGCCTGCAATGCATCCTCTTTGATTTTCAGCAGAGACCGTTTTAGAAGGCAGAGTAGTGGTATGGTGACGCTAATAATGGCGTCATCACCGCTCACCATCTTGGTGGAGTCCTCAAATTTTGGAGGACGGTACATAGGTCGGACATCCATCTCCACTCCTCAGGTGTTATGTGTGGAGTTTGACCCATTTCCCGACGGCTTAGGTGATGCAGGTAGTCCACAACTGCCCTCTTCTGCTAACATATCCTGACCAACATGTGCAGAGTTGAATTCCAACGCGTGGGGACATCACACACCAGTCTGTGGGCCGGAAGACGCTGAAAGCCGGCAAGGCCGGCTGAAGCAGCAGGTGACTTGCGAAAATGTGCAGACAGACGGCGAACTTTTACCAGCAGTTCAGACACCTCTGGGTATGACTTTACAAACCTCTGAACCACCAGGTTGAGCACATGGGCCACGCATAGAACATGCGTCAACTGGCCTCGCCTCGCCTCAAAGCTGCCACCAGGTTCCGGCCATTGTCACACACGACCTTTCCTGGCTTTAGGTTCAGAGGTGTGAGCCAGTGATCTGCCTGCTGTTTCAGAGCTGTCCACACCTCTTCTGCATTGTGGGGTTTGTCACCTATGCAGACTAGCTTCAGCACAGCCTGTTGCAGCTTTGCAGAGGCAGTGCTGCAGTGCTTCCAGCTTGGGACTGGTGTGGAGGGTACAGTGGATGAGGATGCGCAGGAGGAGGAGGCTGAGGAGCATGACATTCCGGAGCTGTAGGGTGTCGGTGAAACCCTGACAGAGGTAGGGCCTGCTATCCTTGGTGTGGGAAGGACGTGTCCGACTGGGTCCCAGCCTCCACAATATTAATCCAGTGTGCCGTCAAGGAGATGTAGCGGCCTTGCCCACAAGCACTTGTCCACGTGTCTGTGGTTAGGTGGACTTTGGCTGAAACAGCGTTGTTCAGGGCACGTGTGATGCTGTTGGACACGTGGTTATGCAATGCGGGGACGGCACATCTGGAGAAATAGTGGCGGCTGGGGACCGAGTAACGTGGGACAGCAGCCGCCATCAGGTCGCGGAATGCTTCAGTCTCCACCAGCCGGAAAGGCAACATTTCTAGCGCTATGAGTCGCGAAATGTGATCATTCAGGACTGTGGCATGTGGGGCGTTGGCAGCGTATTTGCGCCTGCGTTCAAATGTTTGCTGAATGGATAATTGAACGCTGCGCTGGGACAAGGACGTGCTTGATGGTGGTGTAATTTGTGCGTGGGCAACTTCAGGTGCAGGGCCGGAGGCTTGTTCGCGGCCAGCATGGACAGGGGATTGGCTCGCACGCACAACAGGCGACATCAGCAAGCACCGCTCCTCGACTCTGTTGTACTTCCCACAAAGTCGGGTGCTTGGCTGACATGTGCCTGATCATGTTGGTGGTGGTCAGGCTGCTAGTTTTCGTACCCCTGCTGATACTGGCATGGCAGGTGTGGCAAATGGCCTTTTTTCGAGCGAGGAGATGTGGCCCTTTGTTGTTGCGAAATTAGTGCTTGCACACGACCTCGGCCTCTGCCTGCACCACCATCACGTCCACTTCCTTGTTCCTTGCCAACGCCCTTGCCAACGCCCTTGCGCATTTTGCCTGTATACTGCGACAACTGTCTGGTGACTGTAGAGGTCACAGGAGATTAGGATAAAAGTCCCTAACCTGTATCAAGGTAGTACATACACCAGTCTGGTGACTGTTCAGATCACAAGAGATTAGGATTTTAGTCCCTAACCTGTATCAAGGTAGTAATTACAACAGTCTGGTGACTGTAATGGTGACAGGAGATTAGGATTTTAGGCCCTAACCTGTATCAAGGTATGACGTACACCAGTCTGGTGACTGGTCAGATCACAGGAGATTAGGATTTTAGTCCCTAACCTGTATCAAGGTAGTACGTACACAGTCTGGTGACTGTTCAGATCAAAAGAGATTAGGATTTTAGTCCCTAACCTCTATCAAGGTAGTAATTACAACAGTCTGGTGACTGTAATGGTCACAGGAAATTAGGATTTTAGTCCCTAACCTGTATCAAGGTAGTAATTACACCAGTCTGGTGACTGTAATGGTGACAGGAGATTAGGATTTTAGGCCCTAACCTGTATCAAGGTGTGACGTACACCAGTCTGGTGACTGTTCAGATCACAAGAGATTAGGATTTTAGTCCCTAACCTGTATGAAGGCAGTAATTACACCAGTCTGGTGACTGTAATGGTGACAGGAGATTAGGATTTTAGGCCCTAACCTGTATCAAGGTAGTACGTACACCAGTCTGGTGACTGGTCAGATCACAGGAGATTAGGATTTTCGTCCCTAACCTGTATCAAGGTAGTACGTACACCAGTCTGGTGACTGTTCAGATCACAAGAGATTAGGATTTTAGTCCCTAACCTGTATCAAGGTAGTAATTACAACAGTCTGGTGACTGTAATGGTGACAGGAGATTAGGATTTTAGGCCCTAACCTGTATCAAGGTAGTACGTACACCAGTCTGGTGACTGTTCAGATCACAAGAGATTAGGATTTTAGTCCCTAACCTGTATCAAGGTAGTAATTACAACAGTCTGGTGACTGTAATGGTGACATGAGATTAGGATTTTAGGCCCTAACCTGTATCAAGGTATGACGTACACCAGTCTGGTGACTGTTCAGATTACAAGAGATTAGGATATTAGTCCCTATCCTGTATGAAGGCAGTAATTACACCTGTCTGGTTACTGTAATGGTGACAGGAGATTAGGATTTTAGGGCCTAACCTGTATCAAGGTATGACATACACCAGTCTGGTGACTGGTCAGATCACAGGAGATTAGGATTTTTGTCCCTAACCTGTATCAAGGTAGTACGTACACCAGTCTGGTGACTGTTCAGATCACAAGAAATTAGGATTTTAGTCCCTAACCTGTATCAAGGTAGTAATTACAACAGTCTGGTGACTGTAATGGTGACATGAGATTAGGATTTTAGGCCCTAACCTGTACCAAGGTATGATGTACACCAGTCTGGTGACTGTTCAGATTACAAGAGATTAGGATTTTAGTCCCTAACCTGTATGATGGTAGTAATTACACCAGTCTGGTGACTGTAATGGTGACAGGAGATTAGGATTTTAGGCCCTAACCTGTATCAAGGTATGACGTACACCAGTCTGGTGACTGTTCAGATCACAAGAGATTAGGATTTTAGTCCTTAACCTGTATGAAGGCAGTAATTACACCAGTCTGGTGACTGTAATGGTGACAGGAGATTAGGATTTTAGGCCCTAACCTGTATCAAGGTATGACGTACACCAGTCTGGTGACTGGTCAGATCACAGGAGATTAGGATTTTGGTCCCTACCCTGTATGAAGTCAGTAATTACACCAGTCTGGTGACTGTAATGTTGACAGGAGATTAGGATTTTAGGCCCTAACCTGTATCAAGGTATGACGTACACCAGTCTAGTGACTGGTCAGATCACAGGAGATTAGGATTTTCGTCCCTAACCTGTATTAAGGTAGTACGTACACCAGTCTGGTGACTGTTCAGATCACAAGATATTAGGATTTTAGTCCCTAACCTGTATCAAGGTAGTAATTACACCAGTCTGGTGACTGTAATGGTGACAGGAGATTAGGATTTTAGGCCCTAACCTGTATCAAGGTATGACGTACACCAGTCTGGTGACTGTTCAGATCACAAGAGATTAGGATATTAGTCCCTATCCTGTATGAAAGCAGTAATTACACCAGTCTGGTTACTGTAATGGTGACAGGAGATTAGGATTTTAGGGCCTAACCTGTATCAAGGTATGACGTACACCAGTCTGGTGACTGGTCAGATCACAGGAGATTAGGATTTTCGTCCCTAACCTGTATCAAGGTAGTACGTACACCAGGATTTTAGTCCCTAACCTGTTTGATGGTAGTAATTACACCAGTCTTGTGACTGTAATGGTGACAGGAGATTAGGATTTTAGGCCCTAACCTGTATCAAGGTATGACGTACACCAGTCTGGTGACTGTTCAGATCACAAGAGATTAGGATTTTAGTCCCTAACCTGTATGAAGGCAGTAATTACACCAGTCTGGTAACTGTAATGGTGACAGGAGATTAGGATTTTAGGACATAACCCTGCATCAAGTGGTATGTACGTACACCAGTCTGGTGACTGTTCAGATCACAAGAGATTAGGATTTTAGTCCCTAACCTGTATGAAGGCATTAATTACACCAGTCTGGTGACTGTAATGGTGACAGGAGATTAGGATTTTAGGCCCTAACCTGTATCAAGGTATACGTACACCAGTCTGGCGACTGTCAGATCACAGGAGATTAGGATTTTCGTCCCTAACCTGTATCAAGGTAGTACGTACAACCAGTCTGGTGACTGTTCAGATCACAAGAGATTAGGATTTTAGTCCCTAACCTGTATCAAGGTAGTAATTACAACAGTCTGGTGACTGTAATGGTGACAGGAGATTAGGATTTTAGGCCCTAACCTGTATGAAGGTATGACGTACACCAGTCTGGTGACTGGTCAGATCACAGGAGATTAGGATTTTAGTCCCTAACCTGTATCAAAGTAGTACGTACACCAGTCTGGTGACTGTTCAGATCACAAGAGATTAGGATTTTAGTCCCTAACGTGTATGAAGGTAGTAATTACACCAGTCTGGTGACTGTAATGGTGACAGGAGATTAGGATTTTAGTCCCTAACCTGTATCAAGGTAGTAAGTACAACAGTCTCGTGACTGTAATGGTGTCAGGAGAGGATTTTAGTCCCTAACCTGTATCAAGGTAGTAAGTACAACAGTCTGGTGACTGTAATGGTGTCAGGAGAGGATTTCAGTCCCTAACCTGTATTAAGGTAGTAAGTACAACAGTCTGGTGACTCTAATGGTCACAGAAAAGCTTGGATTCCGATCTGTATCACCTTGCCTATATCCTCCTAGATTAGTCCTGAGAAGGACTGTTCTGGTCACTGGAAAGCTTGGACTCCGATCTGGATCACCCTGCCTATATCCTCCTAGATTAGTCCTGAGAAGGACTGTTGTGGTCAGCAGCAGTTTGCAGCCCTGCTCCTGATCTACCTATAAGGGCCGCAAATCTGTCCCTAAGCAGCAGCAGACACTCTCCCTACACTCACTGTCTGGATGGCTGTGTGCTGAGCACAGCGCGCCGGGAGTTATAAAGGCTCGGTCACGCTGTGCAGGGTGGCCAATCACTGCTATGCCACAACTAACAGGGCTGTGGCATTGCAGTGGTCTGCCAGCCAATCCCTGCACGTGGGCTGGCTCTCAAAAGAGCGCCAACATGCAGAGATGACGACCACGAGCACAGCACGAGTATCGCGAGATTACTCGGTCCTCGCCGAGTAGCCCGAGTACAGTGATACTCGTGCGAGTACTGAGTAGTGGCAAGCATGCTCGCTCATCACTATTATTTACATTTTTCTACGTTTTGCATTTCATTGTCTGTATCTTAGCAGTGTTTGACCCAAGTTACTACGTGTTGATCTAGGTAAAACTGGTATTCCACTAGTGTGTAAGCCTAGTGTAGAGCGAACACTGTTTACTGATTCATGTGTTCGTCTGCGTAACACAGGTATGCCTGAGTGTCTTCTCATTCTCACAGTGGGAATAGCAGATGCACCGATTGCAGGACTCTCTGGCTCTGCTATAATGTGTGGTTCTTCTGCTCTTGGTTCTTCAACTGGTTGTGGGAAGATCAACATTGGTATTAGGTATTCACCTTCTATTTGGGGCCAATCTGCAGGTAGATCTCTTAAGATTGTCTTGACTGTCTTTGGTTCCTTTTCTTCTGGTAATGGACAAGGGACATCTTCCTTTGGTTGTGGTGGTTGAGGGTACTTCTTTAAATGAGCTCTGAACATTGTTGTTGTTGTTTCTCCATTGTCTTTACTGATCAGACAGGTTTTCTGGTTGTCAAAGTTTGATGGTAATACAGTGTATGGTTCTGCTTCCCATTGATCATCTAACTTGTCGAGTCTCCTTTTTCTTTTCAAAACCAATTCACCTGGTGTTAGGGGTGTTCCTTGTGTGCTTTTGTTAAAGTTTGTTTCTTGCTTTTCTCTTGATTTTGCCAGATTTTTCTCTACACATTCCTGTATTTTCTTGTACTGTTCTTTTCTTCTGGCATCCCAATCTGCATCTGAGGTGTTTTCTTCAGGAACTACAATGCCCATTTCAAAGTCTACTGGCAATTTTCCTGGTCTCATGAGGTATGCAGGGGTACAATTTGTTGAGCTCTCTGGGATGTTGTTGTAGATGTTAACAAGGTCTGGTAACTTCTCTGGCCATCAGTTTTTAGCAATTCTATTACCACGCGATTAATTTTCTCGCACATTCCGTTGGTTTGGGGATGGTAAGGAGTGGTACGAATTTTCTTCCTGTACAATTTACAGAACTCTTGAAACACTTCAGCTTCAAAGGCAGGACCTTGATCTGTCAATACCTTTTCTGGATACCCGTGTGGTCTGCAGAAATAGGCTTGAAAAGTTCTTGCTGCTGTCTGAGCTGTTAAGTCTTTCACAGGAGCTACCACTAGGAATCTGGAATAGTGGTCCACCATGGTAAGAGCATAGGTATAACCTGATCTGCTGGGAGTGAGTTTGACATGATCTAAGGCTACCAGTTCTAATGGATGTTTAGTGATGATAGGCTGTAGTGGTGCCGCTCCCTCCGTCCGCTTTGTAATTATGCACGCCCCCTCTCGGCTTGCTGCAGTGCTGAGAGCCTAGCAGCGTCATGAAAGGGGCGGGGCTAAAATCGCGTCATGCCGGCAGCCCCGCCCCTTTCATGACGCAGCCAGGCTCTCCACATTGCAGCAAGCTGAGAGGGGCGTGCATAATTACAAGGGAGCAGCAGACAGGCCCGCCTTTTGAGATTTTTTCAGAAACAGAGAACTCACACAGGACGTGGTAAGTATAACCTCTTTTCTCTACTTTACAAAATTGTTTTTTCCTGCAAAAGGGATTGCTAGAAATGATAAGAGGGGGTGCAGGGACAGGTCTAAAGATGCGGGGGTCAGTTTGTGGGGTCAGGTTCCCTTTAAAATAAAGAAAAAAAAGTTTTTAAAAGTATGAAAAAAGAAAAACATGAAAGTTCATATCACCCTCCTTCTGCCCCATGAATATAAAATTATTAGAAAAATTGAAAAAATACACACCTGGTATCGTCACGTTCAGAAATGCTCAATCTATCAAAATATAATATCAATTAATCAGATTGGTACACTGCGTAACAGAAAAAAAAGTCCAAACACCAAAATAGTTTTTTAAGTCACCACAACATTGAAATAAGATACAATAGCAGGTGATCAAAACAGCATATCTACAAAAAAATGGTTTCATTAGAAAAGTCAGCTCAAGACGCAAAATATAAGCCATCACATAGCCCCAGATCCCGAAAAATAAGAATGCTACATGAGGTGGAAAATGGTGCCAGAAGTGCAATTCTTTTTCTAAAAAAAATTTGAATTTTTTTTCACCACTTAGATAAAAATAAAAGTATACATGTTTGGTATCTACAAACTCCTATCTACGTGAGGCATCAAGCCCACGCTTCAGTTTTATCATATAGTTTTACCATATAGTGAATACGTTGATTAAAAAAAACGAAACAAAAAACGTGAAATTGCACTTTTTTTGCAATTTCACCCCACTTGGAAGTTTTTCCATTTTTCTAATCAATGTAAAATAAATTAAGTAATTCAAAAGTACAACTCGTGGAGCAAAAAACAAGCCCTTTTATGTCTATATTGATGGAAAAATAAAAAAGTTATGGCTCTTGGAAGAAGGGAAGGTAAAAATGACAAGCTTAAAAATCACCGGGGGATGAAGGGGAAGAACTTCCATCATTCACTAGAATTAGGGGCACACAGACTGTTATGCCATGTACAAGTTGTACCTCTATAAAGTTTAACATTTTATTAAGCCATATACTGGTGGATAAACCTACCACTGCTGGATGTGAGTAATCGGATCTAAGATTATACTCTAAAATGTGTAGCATTTGCACAGAGAGGATAGCATTACTTCACATATATTTTAACCACTGACTTTAAACTGTGTTATATGAATCTGCCTTCTTACGTCACACCAGAGACAATGTTGGGTTCTTGTTAACTGACACAACACTGGATGATTTATCACTTTGGGCAGCCTCAAAACAAAAGTTAGAGAACATCATCTGTGTCATTAAACAAAGTTGCGTGACTACAGGGAGCTTTCTATGGAATACAAACTCCATGACTCACATGGACAATCTGTGGGCAGTAGAGGTTAATAGCTGGAGCGTCCATTCTGAGGGAAAATGACAATCAGTTTTGTCTTTAAGCATTTCTCGGATCGCTACTGTATGACACACAAGCCAGTTTCTAATGAATCAATTATTCCCAGATATTACATATAAATCATAATTGCTTATGTTTACTACAGAGATTATTAGGCAAGGTAGTAAAATCTATATTTAGAATGTAAGAACTATAGATGTAATTTGTAGAATTTTGTAGGATATCATTTTTCACATTGCATTAAGGGTGGAACACTTTGTGGTATTTTAATTAATTGCATGACTCAAAATGATCCAGTCGATTCTCCTGCCTGTAGTAGCCATCTATGAGTTTAACGATAAATTACATTACAGCACAAACTGTCCTCTTGCTTCTACAGCCTATGTATTTACAGGAAAAAATACCAAAGAAGTTTTCCTTTTACTTTTGTTCCATTATTTCAGAAATTTTAATAACATGTTCACTTCCCTGTAATAACTGTTCGTTCATGGCCACTACTTAATTTGTAGATTGAGACACTCTGAATTAGGCCTCACTGAGGCCTTGTTCACATGATCAGTATTTTACCTCAGTATTTGTAGCCAAACCCAGAAGTGGGAGAAATATCCAGAAGTGGTGATGTGTTTCTATTATACTTATCCTCAGATTGTTCCCCTCCTGGTTTTGGCTACAAATACTGAGGTAAAATAATGAACAAATGATCCCCTACCTGAAGAAGGTATGCGCCAAAAAGTGTGTTGAGGTGAGAAGTGAGGCGCCAGTCGACACTTGGGGACAGAAAGTGAAAATATATAAGGTATTTTTCTATATACATACAGTATTATGTGCACTGCTTTCAATGTACTGGTGTTTTAATAGTTTCCTTCCCCTATGTGTAGTATGTAGTGCCCTATATCTATTTTTATGATATGTCTTCTATAAAAAAAGTATAATCTTTTATGAGTTGGTTTTTGTCCTCTCCTGAATATAATAGTTTTGCCAACCTGTCTTGGCAGTATTGGTCTTAATAATTTTACCTTGATGCTGCAGTCATACTACAATTGTGCTTCTATTGGAAAAATATTATTTCAAGCATCTTTAGGATTACCCAAATTCACTTTTTGTTTTGACCACTTCTCAATTTGTAGACTGGGTCACTTCTGAGTTAGGCCTCAATACGGCCATGTTCACCTGATCAGTATTTGTTAAGTATTTTACTTAAGTGGTGATGTATTTCTATTATATTTTGCCTCTGATTGTTCCACTCCTGGTTTTAGCTTAAAAACATTGAGGTAAAATACTGACCAAATGCTAAAAATGTGAACATGGCCTTAGATGTTTAAGTTGCACATGTATTATTCACTTTTTTCACAGTTATGGCACATAACCATTATAATATATGGTGCTATTAACATCAGTGTTTTTTCTCAAAAAAGACAGCTGTACTCTAACTACTAAGTTATGCAATAATGAATATACAGGAAAATGACGTGGCATTGTGTCTAAGGAAATATATATAAAAATGGAGACATTTAGCATATGCCATATTTTTCGCTTTATAAGCCGCACCCCCAAATTTGGTACAGGAAAAGAGAATTTTTTTTTATGTTAAATGGGGTTCATCTTATAATACCAGTGTCTGTCTTACATCAGTATATATGTCCCTCATCCTGATAAATGACCCCCCATCCTGGTATATATGTTCCCCATCCTGGGATATAGCCTCCTTTCCTGGATATGGCCCCCTTATCTTGGATATGGCTCCCCTGTGCTGGCACATGTCCCCCTGTGATGGGATGCGTCCCCTGTGATGACACGCATCCCCTGTCATGGCAGACGTTCGCCTGTGATGGCACACAGTTCCCCCTGTGATGGCATATAGCCCCCTGTGCTGGATATGCCACCCTCCATCCCGGATATGACCCCCCATCATTGTGTATGCTCCCCCATGCTGCTGCCCACACTAAAATAACAACTTACCTCTGAACTTACCTCTCCGGAGCTGTGCTCCATTTCTCCCTGCTTGCCGCACTTCCTGGGTCCTGGGGAAGCCGGTCATGTGATCTGGGTGCACACTGATTATATCACTCTGCTGTGCCGATCACTTGACTGAGACCCAGGAAGTGCGGCAAGCAGGGAGAGACAGAGGCAAGCGCCGGAGAGGTAAGTTCAAAGCATTTGTTATTTTACTACGGGCAGCAGCATGGGGGGCATACACAGTGATGGGGGGCCATATCCAGGATGGGGGGACTACAGGCACATGTAAAATGCACTGCTCCCATGTCCATATCTCGGTGTGGTTTCAGCACCGAGGTGATGGACAGTAGGTGCAGTGGATATTACATGAGGCTGATGAGCGGGTGTACGTGACCTCCTGCTGCCTCTGCCACCCGCAGCCAGCCTCCTCCAGCCAGCAGATAACACTCCAGAGCGCCCCTCCCCTCCCTACAGCACAGAAAGTAGATTCAGATTATAAGATGCAACAAACTTTCCCCCAAAATGTGGGAGAACAAAAGTGTGTTATATAATCGAAAAATACAGTAAATATGGCCATATCCATAACCACCTAGTAGCCACGATGACACGTGACTCTTTATTGGGATCCTACACTCTGAGTTATTGTCTCTCTTTGAATTTAAAAACCTCTTTTTGAATGGGCGAGTAGGAAAATGCTAACAGAGAACAATAGGGGGAGGGGTGCACAAGCAAAGGGCATGACCCCATAATCTAAACGTGGCTACTGGGTGGTTATGGCTATAGCCTTATTTATATGATAAGTGTCTCAATTTTTATACATATTTCCTTAGTCATAATGCTAGTCTATTTTCCTGTATATGCATTATAGCATTACTTAGTATTCAGAGTGCAGCTGCCTTTTTTGTTACATTGTGTCATGTCCGGCTTTGGTCCTCTATACGGTACATGCTAGGGAGTGCCAAAGACTTTCTCTTGTTTAATGTTTTTACACAGACCATGTGTCCGTGCAAAACTCACAGAGACATGTCCATTTTTTCCCAGCAGCATGAATGACAAGGGAATAAAGGTCTATGGATTCATAAAAAACATGTTCAGCATACGGCTGTTATCTGTGTACTATCCTTGTGCTATGCATATTTAACGTTGCAAAGGATAGGAGAAACTTTGTCATTTATTTCTTTATCCATGTGTAAAACAACACTGATGACACACTGAGTGTAAAAATGGACACACACACCTGGATGACATGCTGATGGCACGCTTATCTGAAACACTGATGACACTGGTGTTTTACATATGACTTTGAGAACCACATCAAAATTTGCTAGGTGACATTGCAATAAATAATGTATCTGCCAACAACTGTCCTGTCATTAGTAGATTACAGTGGGCAAAAAAAAAATATAGTCAGCCACAAACTATGCAAGTTCTCCCACTTAAAATGATAAGGTCAGCCTGTAATTGACATCATGATTAGACCTCAACTATGAGAGACAAAATGAGAAAACAATCCTGAAAAGCACATTGTCTGATTTGGAAAGAAATTTTTTTCAAATTTTGGTGGAAAATATGTGTTTGGTAATAACAAAAGTTCATCTCAATACTTTGTTCTATCTCCTTTGTTGGCAATGATAGAGGTCAAACGTTTTCTGTAAGTCTTCACAAGGTTTGCACGCAGTGTTGCTGGTATGTTGACCCCTTCCTCCATGCAGATCTCCATTAGAGCAGTGATGTTTTGGGTCTGTCACTGGGCAACACGGACTTTCAACTCCTTCCAAAGGTTTTCTATAGGGTTTAGATCTGGTGACTGGCTAGACCACTCCAGGACCTTGAATTGCTTCTTACGAAGTCACTCCTTCATTGCCCTGGTGGTGTGCTTGGGATCACTGTCATGCTGAAAGACCCAGCCACATTGCATCTTCAATGCCCTTACTGATGGAAGGCGGTTTGCACTCAAAATCTCGCAATACATGGCCCCATTCATTCTTTCATGTACCCGGATCAGTCGTCCTGGTACCTTGGCAGAAAAACTGCCCCAAAGCATCATGTTGCCACCCCCATGCTTAACATTAGGTATGGTGTTCTTTGAATGCAACATAGCATTCCTTCTCCTCCAAACAGGACGAGTTGTGTTTCTATTAAACAGTTCTACTTTGGTTTCATCTGACCATATAACATTCTCCCAATACTCTTCTGGATCATCCAAATGCTCTCTAGCAAACTTCAGATGGGCATGAACATGTGCCAGGTTAAGCAGGGGGACACGTCTGGCACTGCAGAATCTGAGACCCTGGCGGTGTAGTGTGTTACTGATGGTAGTCTGTGTTACGTTTTCTGCAGGTCATTCACTAGGTCCACCCGTATGGTTCTGGGATTTTTACCCACTGTTCTTGAGATCGTTTTGACCACACGGGGTGATATCTTGTGTGGAGCCCCAGATTGAGGGAGAATATCAGTGGTCTTGTATGTCTTCGATTCTCTAATTATTGCTCCCACAGTTGATTTCTTCACACCAAGCATTTTGCAGATTCAGTCTTCCAAGCCTGGTGCAGTGCTACAATTTTGTTTCTGGTGTCCTTTGACATCTCTTTGGTCTTCACCATAGTGGAGTTTGGAGTGTGACTCTTTGAGGTTGCAGACAGGTGTCTTTTATAATAACAAATTCAAACTACAGGTAATGAATGAGTTGAGGACAGAGGAGCCTCTTAAAGAAGAAGTTACAGGTCTGGGAGAGCCAGAAATCTTGCCTGTTGTAGCATAGTTTTTAAACATTTTTTTTTGTTAGGAAGTTAGAAGGATTAAAAGTTTATCAGCAACTTCTCAATTTGTTTTAATAAAATTGATAAAACCAATTCTTGTATGAACCATATCACATTTGAAGTGACTTCAAGAGGTCTATGTGACAGAAAATACCCAAAAGTGACAGCATTCTAAAAACTGCACCCCTCAAACTGCTCACAACCAAATACAAGAAGTTATTAACCCTTCAGTGCTGTACAGGAACTAAAGCAATATGAAAGGAAAAAAAAGAAAATTTTAGTTTTTCTCCACAAAAATGTTACTTTAGCCTCCAATTTTTTACTTTCACAATCTGTTGTGCAGTTTCTCCTGGATACGTTGAGACCCCATATGTAATGGAAATCTACTGTTTGGGCTCATGGCAGGGCTTGGAAGGGAAAGAGCGCCATTTGACTTTTGCAATGCAAAATCATCTGGAATCGATAGCGGACGCCATGTTGCATTTGGAGAGCCCCTGATGTGCCTAAAAAGTCGAAAACACCCCTCTAGTGACCCTATTTTGGAAACTAGACCCCTCAAGGACTTTATCTAGCAACTTGAAACCCAAGATGCTTCACAGAATTTTATAACGCTGAGCCATGAAAATAAAAAAAACACATTTTTTCCAACAAAAATGTTAGTTTAGCCCAATTTGTTTAAATCAAAATAAGGGTTACAATTTGTTTTGCAATTTCTTTTTTCACAGAAATTTTTTTGGCAAAATCTGCAGGAATTTTACATGTTTTGGATATTTCTGAGAAATACATATAGATCTTCAAGTACCCATATAAACAAAACAAATTGAGCATACTCACCTTCCTTGGCCAAAGTATCACTTGTCTGATCTCTATCTGATCTCAGCATCCTAGCCATTAGAGCTGGACAGACCATCTGGCAATGGATTACATGAGTATTAGTTTTTTTCTGTGTGCTATGGTGCCGATAATATAAGTGGATGGACCTTCATGCTATATAAGGACCTGTTGGGGAACCGGAGACCATCATACTATATAGGGGCCTGTGGTTTGCATCCTATATAGGGGCTTGTCAGGGACCATCATACCATATAGGGGCCTGTGGGTGGAACATCATACCATATAGGAGCCTGTGAGGGAACTAGCATACTGTATCCCATTACAGTGAGGACCATCATACTATATAGTGGTCTGTTAATGGACCATCATATTATAGAGAGGGCCTGTGAGGTGTGCCATCATACTATATAAGGGGCAGTTGAGGGTCACCGTACTATATGAGGGCATGTGGGGGGGCTATCATACTATATCATGGCTGTAGAGAACTATCATTCTGTGTGGAGGCAACATCATATGGAGACCTGTGGGGGACCATCACACTATATAGGGGCTTATGGGGTAATACCACACTATATGGAGGCTATGGGGGACTATCATACTGTATTGGGGCTGTGGGGGACCATCATATTATATATGGACCTGTGATTTGAACATCATACTATATAGGAGACTATGAGTGGACCATAATACTATATGGAAACTGTGGGGGACTACCACACTGTTTTGGGGACCATCATACTAAATTGGGGCTGTTTGCGATCATCATACTTTATAGAGGGCTGTGGGGAGACCATCATACTGTATTGGGGCTGTTTGCGATCAACATACTATGTGGAAGGCTGGGGTGGGGGCCATTGTATTGGGGCTATGTGGGACCATCATATTACATATTACATTGCAATATATTATATGGAGGATTATAGAGACTGCATTACACTATACAGGGGATTATAGAGACTGCATTATGCATTGCAGGGCGGCACGGTGGCTCAAGTGCAGCGCTGGGGTCCTGAGGTCCTGGGTTCAATTCCCACCAAGGACACTCAGGACTACATCTGCAAGGAGTTTGTATGTTCTCCCAATGATTGCATGGGTTTCCTTCGGGCACTCCGATTTCCTCCCACATTGTAAAGACATACTAATAGGATATTTAGATTGTGACCTCCAAGAGACAGCATTACTGATGTATGTAAAGTGCTATGGAATTAATAGCGCTATATAAATTAATAAATATTAAATATTATTATTACACTATATGGAGCAGCATTATACTATATGGAGGTCTATACAGGCGGCATTATACTATAAATATATACATTTATATAAATATACGGCAGGCAGTATTATACTATATGGAGGATAACAGAGACTGCATAATACTATATGGAGGATTATAGAAACTGCATATTATATGCAGGATTATAGAGACTGGATTATGCCATATGGAGGATTATAGAGGCTGCATTATAATATATAGAGTATTATAGAGGCTGCATTATACTTTATGGAGGATTATAGAAACTGGATTATACTTTATGGAGGATTACAGAAACTGCATCATACGCTGTTCATGGGGGCACTTTTGTTGGCAACATACTTTATGGCTGCAATGAAATTGGAATTTAGGGGCTTCACAAGAAGGAAAATAATTTTGTAAGGGCTATAAAGTTGTGAGATACGTTTTAATGTGACCCAGACAAATATTATTATCATAAAAAAAAATTTCTGGGGGGAACAATTACAAAATGTGCTATGAGGCCCCATGATTTCTATGTACGCTCCTGAGTACAGGCTGTGGGAAGCATGCTAATCTCTCTGCCTCCCTGTGTTGTTCTTATAGTCTTAGTACATATTCTGCTATTGGTAAAGCTTTTTTATTATTGCAGCTGTTAACTCCAGTGTTCTCAAGCAGGAAGAACCCACCCACCTTTACATAAGAATCCCACCGATTGTTATGCAGAGATGCAGGAGAGAACATTACCAGGGAAACAGGAAATTTTAATGGACAGAGAGATCAGTGCACATTTTATGTAGGAGCAGTAGAGGAAAGGTGTCTTGCTGAATAGGCTTCCTCCCCTTCCTAAGAACATTATGGCAGGCAGGCCTGCTGAGTGACTGTTCTAGTTTACTGCAGATTATGTTATGCCTTATCACCAAACAGTTGCTTCTTGATTTTTTCAAGTAATATAGAAAATATTTACTTTCTTACAAGCATAACATTTCTATCATCAGGGACAGTGACCTTAATATTTGTGATGTACATAAAGGTGCATCTGAATTAATTAGAATATCATCAAAAAGTCAAGTTATTTCAGAAATTCAATACATAAAGTGAAACATACATATTATATAGAGTTATTACACACAAAGTGAACTATTTCAAGTTTTTATATCTGTTAATGTTGATGATTATTACTTACAGCCAATGAAAACCCAAAGGTCATTAACTCAGAAGATTAAAGTAGGGAGGGTGAAGGGTCTGAGAGATAAAACATTACCTAAATAGATATCAGAAGCTTCACCTTGTGTGGCTGTGAGAGTAACAACCACTATAAAAGCAGATCACGGCTGCTGCAGTCCCCAGCGTGGTGCCTATAGAGTAGGGAGAATGAAAGGTTAAAAACCACGCTGCCATATTCCACGAGACAAAGGATAAATATAATAATGATTTATTAGTCAACGCGTTTCGAGGCTACCCGGCTCCTTCCTCAGGACCAATAAATATCTTATTGCCATGTTTCAGGGCATTTCAGGAAGTAAATATTCACCCTTTGATGTCTCATGGAATACAGCAGCGCGGTTTTTAACCATTCAGCCTCCCTACTTTCATTTTCTGAGATAATGACCTTTGGGTTTTCATTGGCTGTAAGCCATAATCATCACCATTTACAGACATAAACACTTGAAGTAGATCACTCTGTTTGACTCTATATAATATATGCATTTCACTTTTTGTATTGAATTACCGTATATACTCGTGTATAAGCCGACCCGTGTATAAGCCGACCCCCCTACTTTTGCCCCAAAAATCTGGAAAAACCTATTGACTCGTGTATAAGCCGAGGGTGGACCCCAGCACAGGTATACAGCCCCAGCAGTGTGGTATACAGGCCCCCCCCAGTGGTATACAGGCCTCCCCAGTGGTAGTATACAGCAGCCCCAGTGGTAGTATACAGCAGCCCCAGTGGTAGTATACAGCAGCCCCAGTAGTAGTATATAGCAGCCCCAGTGGTAGTATACAGCAGCCCCAGTGGTAGTATACAGCAGCCCCAGTGGTAGTATATAGCAGCCCCAGTGGTAGTATACAGCAGCCCCAGTGGTAGTATACAGCAGCCCCAGTGGTAGTATACAGCAGCCCCAGTGGTAGTATATAGCAGCCCCAGTGGTAGTATACAGCAGCCCCAGTGGTAGTATACAGCAGCCCCAGTGGTAGTATATAGCAGCCCCAGTGGTAGTATACAGCAGCCCCAGTGGTAGTATATAGCAGCCCCAGCAGCCCCAGTGGTAGTATACAGCAGCCCTAGTGGCATACAGCAGACCCCCAGGGGTACATATAGCAGCCCCCTGGGGGTACCCAGCAGCCCCCTGGGGGTCCCCAGCAGCCCCCTGGGGGTACCCAGCAGCTCCCAGGGGGTACCCAGCAGCCCCCTGGGGGTCCCCAGCAGCCCCCTGGGGGTACCCAGCAGCCCCCAGGGGGTACCCAGCAGCCCCCTGGGGGTACCCAGCAGCCCCCTGGGGGTCCCCAGCAGCCCCCTGGGGGTCCCCAGCAGCCCCCAGGGGGTACCCAGCAGCCCCCAAATGCTGGCACTCACCCCCCCTTGCAAGGGCCCCCCCCGCTTCTCTTACCATCCCGGTCTTCTGATCAGCACTGCTCCTCGGAGCTCCGTCCTCGCTGCTCCCGTCCTGCTACATCCGGGATCCCCGGCCGTCGCGCGATGACGTCATATGCCTGCGACGGCCGGAGATCCCGGATGTAGCAGGACGGACGGATGGAGCAGCGAGGAGCACCGAGGAGCGGCGCTGATCAGAAGATCAGGATGGTAATATAACCAGCGGGGGGGGGCCCTTACAAGGGGGGGCGAGTGCCAGCATTTGGGGGCTATATGCACTGCTTCCCCCTGCCGCTGATTGACAGGGGGAAACAGTGCATATTTAATGAGCGGCCCCACGTGACGGGGCCGCTCATACAGCAGCCTCCCCCCACCTCCTCCAGCCTCCACAGCCCCGGGACACAGCCCCCACCTTATATACCGTATATGACCCGTGTATAAGTCGAGGGGGAGACTTTTCAGCCCAAATTTTGGGCTGAAAAACTCGGCTTATACACAAGTATATACGGTACTAAAAAAATTAACAGCCCCCCCAAATAGCCTTGCCCCTTCATAGCTCTGCCCCTACAAAGCCCCACACCCTCCTGGTAGCCCCACCTCTTTCATAGCACTGCCCCACAAGTATAACCCCACTCCTTCATATCTCCACCCCTCCACATATTCCCATGATGAGATGGAGATTCAGGCTGCAAAGTGGGCATGGCTATGTGGAGTGGGCATGGCTATGTGGAGTTGGGGGTGGGCATGACTATGTGGAGTGGGTGGTGCTATGTGGAGTGGGCAAGGATTGCCACACACACATACATACACTCAACTTTATATTTTAGATGGAGGACCACTAAAGGGGTGGTCAATGAGGAGATGGACCAAAATTCCCCCTGACATGTGCCCAAACCTCATCATCAAATAAAAAAACGTCTGACTGCTGAGCTTGCCAACAAGGGTTTTGCTACCAAGTATTACGGTAAGTCTTATTTGCCAGGGGTATCAAATACGTATTTCTCTCTTCAATATAAAAATACATTTATATAATTTAGACAATGCGATTTTCTGGATTTTATTTTTGATATTCTATCTCTCACTGTTAAAATTAACCTACCCTTAAAATTATATACTGTCCATGTCTATGTCAGTGGACAAACTTACAAAATCAGCAAAGGATCAAATATTTCCCCCACTCTACCTATATCTATAGTGGTCAGAGCTGGGAGGAATTATTCCTATTTCAGTCATGAAATGCTCATCAGTTAAATTGAGCAAATATATTAAAAAGTAACTGACATAGATTTGAATTTTACAAAAATCAGTATTTGCTAAAATGTGGATCTTTTGGTAATTCACTTCCACGTTGTTTCAACAAAATAGCGGCAACAAGATGTCATTTTTCGGAACCATGAAAAATCATCATAAAGTTAACAAAGTAATAAACCATTACACTCACCCCTCCGTTTCTCATTGCCTTCTGTCCAGATCTCGCTGCCTCTTCTCATCTCGCGCTACTCACAATGGAATCTTTGGGCCTCTTGCACTGTGCCGGACTTCCAGGAGTCATGGCGCTGAGGAAGGTTCTCCACAGACCTTGGGATGTCACGCTGCTGAGACACTGTTGATCTCTTGCATGCCTGTGCAGAATCTTACGGAGAGCCAGGGCTGGGGCAGGGTATTTTGGTGCCATAGACAGATAAAACTAATGGTGCCCCCCACATCAACCTCCAGCCCCCATGCAAAGGAATGGGGGAGAGAATGAGGTAACAGGACCCCTAATGCACGCTTCCACCCTCCCTCTGGTCAGGCATCAGGCTCTAATGACCACTTCCATTAGAATTTTACCTGTTTCACCAAAAAATACCAGCAAAAGAGAAAAAATTAGTGCGCTTTAGAGGTTAGGCTCAACACGGAGTGTGTTTTGATAGATAGAAATGGAATCATTCATTGCTTGCGGACCATTTACAAGATCCCAGGGAAAGATAGCGATATTCATCCCTGCCATCCTATATTTTAAATATCAAACCCAAAGACAGTCAAAGAAACTATTGCTTAATGGGGGCTTTTAAGTTTCAATTAAGGTGTGTAGCATTTGGCAGATAACACAATGGAAGCTAAACAAACCTTATAATAAAGGAATATGGTGGTTTCCAACTCCATCATGCAACAAATACAGTTTGCAACAAAACTGATGGTGGTTCTGGTGCCATATTCCTGTATGGATAGTGGTTTTGGTGATGTATTCATGTACTGATGGTGGTTCTGGTCTTGTATTTCTGTACTGATAGTGGTTGTGGTAACATCTTCATGTACTGATGTTTATTCTGGTGCTGTGATCTTGATAACACCAGTGATGCATTCACGTAGTCATGATGGTTCTGATGCTGTATTTATCAACAGAACCATAATTAATACATAAATATAAAACCAAAATCATTATCAGAACATGAATACATCACTAGAGTCATCAACAGTACATACAAAGGGCACCAAAGTGATCATCAGTAAATTAATAGGTTATTAAAACCACCATCAGCACATGAATACATCACCAGAACCACAATCAGTAACATGGATACATTACCAAGTTAAGTACAATAATCAACTGTAATGTCAAGTCAGGCGCATACATTTGTACAGTAGCTCATGAAGCTACAACTATCAGTATGCCCTTAACAATACTACAAGAAGATGCTGGGAGTTGCTGTTATTATTATTGATTGATTGTGATATATTCAGGAATCACAGTACTGATGAAATGTATTGAGGATCAACAAGTAAACATTTACATCTAGGTACCTTATAGGTAGGTGACATTTCTCTGATTAATCTAAGAAAGGGGTGAGAATGCGCAAAATAGGGTCTTATCCTTAGGAGACAGGTTTTGATGGTGTAACTTAGGAACTGCTCACCTGATAGGGTTGTGTAGCACACAACCGGCGTGATCACTCAGAACAATACAGCTGCTGCCAGGACCGTACCTCCACAGGTCACTGTGGTCACGATAAGCTTCCAATAGGACAAAGTACATGATGTTCCCTGAGGAAGGAGTTTGGGATATGACTCCGAAACGCGTCGGAAAATAAACAGCTACTACTATACCCAGACATACCGTTGTATCTGGTTTTTACATCATACGAACACAGCAGCTCGGACCACGAGGTGCTTTGTCCTATTGGAAGCTTATCATTTCTCTGATTAAGTAGTTTCTTTCTTTTCATCTTCATCTTGTCCAGATGTCATGGTGACTGTTCACATTCACAGCTCTTCTCTGCAGACTTTCCTTTTCTCCGGTATTTTGCAGCAAACCAAAACACAAAAATAAGAGTATTATTAAAATGCCCTCTGAATAAAAATATCTGTCCATATTATGACCTAAATGAGCCTCCTATGGTATATGACCTCCACTCCTCACTGTCTACCCTTATGAGCTACACCCACTACATTGTCCATCTTTATGAGATATAACTCATAATATTAACTTCCCCACTGTCCGACATTATCAGCTATTATCAGTACACTGTCTGCCCCTATGAATCAAAGCCTATAATAGCATGGCTGTCCCTCCCCACTATTATCTCCTTCAATCTCTAAAGCTCCACACGGTCCACCCACCATACTACCTCTCTCCATACTGTACCCCCATTTCACTCAGGCCCCTCTCCATATTCATACAGTGACCTACTATATCCTCATCCTGCCCACCATGTTGTCCTCTCCAATCTGTATCCCTTCCTCTCACACAGTCCATCTATACAGAATGATGGTCACCACAACTGATCATATAGCATTATATTCACAAAAGTAATCACAGCCCCCCAGGCAGTATTATGTCTGCCCAGTCAGTGACGTCAGCCACCGGCTCCTGTCCTCGCTATGCTTAGATGTTGGTGCAGGCAAGGGGGGGTGGAAACAATAAGGAGGAGGAACAGAGCAGCAAGAGGCAGGGCCGAGCGGCTGGAGGCAGGCAAAAACCTCTGTACCAGCGCTGACTCCAGAATAAGGAATGCCCTCCTGACTCAGTAAATGTAAGATTTATAAATTGTATATCTCAGTGCACAGGGGGGATAGAGACATGGGGGACCCCTTCCCTGAATGCAGCAGACATGCTGCATTCAGTGGTGCATTTAGATTGCCATGCACCAGGGGATGACAGGTCCTCTTTAAGCCAGAGAAGTGTGCGGAGGGTATACCAATTTTTTTCTCATCTTACATTAATTATGCTCTGGAGTCCAGATAGACCCCAGAACAAAATAAGGGACATCTAATTAGTGGAGAATAGCTTCTCCGTGAATCAATTTTCCATTGAAAAACTGGACGAAGAGGCATATTAGAATTTTGCCTGTCTCAAGTAATTAGGGAAAAACTGGACGAACAAGAAAATTTTAATTTTGCTCATCTCAAGTAATTAGGGAATAACTCTTTAAAGGGGTTGTCCACTACTTGGACAGCACATTATCATTCCCCATGTTCCCCTCCTATGCCAGGGCCTTTCTAATGGGGCTAACGTGAGGTTGTTATGTCAGTTGAGATGTCGGCACAGAGGGTGGGGGCGCAGTCTGACTGCAACCAATCACAGATGTTGTCACAGAGTGTGGATGGAGGAAGCAGAGAATATACATAAGGTTTAATGAGTGGATCCAGAAGCAGTGACAGCAGCATGGAAACTAGGTAAGTATAATTGTCCTGCTGTTATCCTTATTTGGTTTCCTTTTGCAGCCCCTAAGCCTTACAACCACCAATTTATAGCACTAATGTTCGGCTCCCCATAGGCTAATATGGGGTTTGAGGTGAGGGCTCAAGTTTTGGTCAATATCGGTCCCAAACCTGACTTTTTCTCATGGCTCCTGCGAATCCGAACATCTGCGAGTTAGCCCATCTCTACACATGGATGACAATACGAATAAAAGTCATGCAAATTTTCTGAATAAAAATTGGATAATTTTACATGTGCTTGACTGACTCTGGCCTTAGGCACAGAAAATGGAATATACAACGGAAGTTACTGAACAGAATATAACACATTTCTCTAAATGTTACTCTCTAACATATTTCCACTTTTTCTACAGGTTTCTCTTGATTTCTCAGAAAGGTCCAGGCACATATGTAAATAATGTGTACTTGCGTTACATTGCATTGCAATTGGAGTATTTCAGCATTTCGAAAAATTCTTTATTACCTGACAATGGCTGAGCCAACAATTTTGTATTGTAAAATATTAATAAGTTTTATGTTGGTGCGTTATCAAAGAGATTGTGAGACAAGAGAACCCTTTCAATTAATGCATGCACCAAGTCTGTCAGAGGAGGAGCCACTCATTTTGCAAAATAGGATCTGACTCATCAAGACTGGCATTTTAATATGACAAGACTGAATAAAAAAAAAGCATTTGTAACCTATATATATTTGTCAGTATGTGTATTCTTTGTATGCCATGAGTAAGGACCTCTTTGTCTGAATATTGGCTTTTTATTGAACATTTATAAATAAAATATGTATTTTTAAAAAGAAGAAAAAAAATTCCCTGCATTTTCTCCTTTCCAAACGGATGCTGGATCTCAAATTTTTTTCATTCAGTCTTGCATCTATGACCTGAGAACCAACTCATGGATTAGATCCGAGCAGCGTATGGTTTTCTGGTTTGTGCTACTCAGGAGTGGTGAGCTGAAATTGACTGTTATTCACATTTTAGCATCACAGTCTTGTTGCATTGTTTACAGTAGTAAGATACGCCTGTTCATGAATTTGGCAAATACAGTCATATGAAAAAGTTTGGGCACCCCTCTTAATCTTACTCTTTTTGTTTTGTTTAAAATTGGATTTTTGCAACAGCTATTTCAGTGTGATATATGTAATAACTGATGGACACAGTAATATTTCAGGACTGAAATGAAGTTTATTGTACAAACCGAAAAAGTGAAATATGCATTATTTCAAAAATTGACAGGTGCAAAAGTATGGGCACCTCAACAGAAAAGTGACATTAATATTTAGTAGATCCACCTTTTGCAAAAATAACAGCCTCTAGTCGCTTCCTGTAGCTGTTAATGAGTTCCTGGATCCTGGATGAAGGTATTTTTGACCATTCCTCTTTACAAAACAATTCCAGTTCAGTTAAGTTTGATGGTCGCCGAGCATGGACAGCCCGCTTCAAAACATTCCACAGATGTTCAATGATATTCAGGTCTGGGGACTGGGATGGCCATTCCAGAACATTGTAATTGTTCCTCTGCATGAATGACTGAGTAGATTTGGAGCGGTGTTTTAGATCATTGTCTTGCTGAAACTTCAACTTTGACACTGATTCTTGAACATTATTCTCAAGAATCTGCTGATACTGAGAGGAATCCATGCGACCCTCAACTTTAACAAGATTCCCGCTGCCGTCATTGGCCACACAGCCCCAAAGCATGATGGATCCTCCAAATTTGACAGTGGGTAGCAAGTGTTTTTCTTGGAATGCTGTGTTTTTGTGGCACCATGCATAACACCTTGTTGTATGACCAAACAACTCAATCTTTGTTTCATCAGTCCACAGGACCTTTTTCCAAAATGAAACTGGCTTGTCCAAATGTGCTTTTGCATACCTCAGGCGACTCTGTTTGTGGCGTGCATGCAGAAACGGCTTCTTTCGCATCACTCTCCCATACAGCTTCTCCTTGTGCAGTGTGTGCTGTATTGTTGACCGATGCACAGTGACACCATCTGCAGCAAGATGATGCTGCAGGTCTTTGGAGGTGGTCTGTGGATTGTTATTGACTGTTCTCACCATTCTTCTTCTCTGCCTTTCTGATATTTTTGTTGGCCTGCCACTTCTGGCCTTTACAAGAACTGTCCCTGTGGTCTTCCATTTCCTTACTATGTTCCTCACAGTGGAAACTGACAGGTTAAATCTCTGAGACAACTTTTTGTATCCTTCCCCTGAACAACTATGTTGAACAATCTTTTTTTTCAGATCATTTGAGAGCTGTTTTGAGGAGCCCATGATGCCACTCCTCAGAGAAGATGCAACTAGGAGAACAACTTGCAAGTGGACACCTGAAATAGCTTTTCTCATGATTGGATACACCGGGCTATGAAGTACAAAGCTCAATGAGGTTACCAAACCAATTTAGTGCTTCAGTAAGTCAGTAAAAAGTAGTTAGGAGTATTCAAATCATGAAAATCAGAAGGGTGCCCATACTTTGGCACCTTTCAAATTTTGAAATAATGCATATTTCACATTTTTGGTTAGTACAATAAACCTCATTTCAAACCTGAAATATTACTGTGTCCATCAGTTATTGCATATATCACACTGAAATAGCTGTTGCAAAAAAACAATTTTAAACAAAAAAAAAAAGAGTAAGATTAAGAGGGGTGCCAAAACTTTTTCATATGACTGTATTTCAGCTGCATCAGCAACAGAAATGTACTCCAATAATTTCTATAATTTACTCCACGGTTTTGGGATATACTATAAGGATTGTCGGATTGTGGGAGATTCCCACTAAGCTCCACAATTTTTCCAAACCAGTTTGATAGAGGAAGCCTTAGGCTAGGGTCACACATAGCCATCAGTTTTTTCCCTTGTTTTCAATAACTGATACTTTTTTTAGGGTGCTTTTTGACCCTCCTGTGCAGCTCTGCATTTTTGGGACTTTGCCATTTTTCCATAAACAATGCTCTAAAAAATGGATCCGTTTTCCCATAGGGCCCCATGTTAAAAAAAAAAACGGATCCATTTTTTTACTGCACCCAAAAATGTTACTTGCAACGAGTTTTGGGTCCTGTAAAAAAACCTGACACCATTGCAGTCACAATTGAGTGCAGCATCCCTTTATGGCATCAGTTTTTGGACTTAGAACACAAAAGTGGAAAAACTAATGCCAATAACGGATCCAGTGCTTATGTGTGACCCTAGCCATAGAGTGTGGTTCTCAGCAGTTCCCCCTCTCTACATGGGCTTACGTCATGAAGTAACACATTTAGGATATCTGCTGTTTTCGTTCTGTATCACTAACAAGCTTCTCTCCTTTTGGTTAATGTTTCCCAGTGTAATGTTCATTAGTCAGATCAGCCTTTAATTCCACTATATTTGCTTATCTGGTAAGACAAGAAGTATGATCACTTAACTATTCCCTCCAATTCCCAACTTTAGACTAACATCTGCAGTAATCTTAATTTACAATTCCCAGCTCCAAGACTTTTCCCGATCTGCAGCCAATCCTCTGGAATGCTCTACCCAAGAAATTAAGACTACCCACAACTTACTTAGCTTCAGTTCACTAAAAACACATCTTTTTAGGATGGCCTATCATTCTCCCTAATCAGAGTCAGGCTAGGGTCACACATAACAATCTGTTTTTGGAAGTGTTTTCCATGACCAATCCGGGTTTTTTTGGGTGCTTTTTGAGCCTCCTGTGCCCCTGAACATTTTTTGGACTTAGTAATTTTTTGCCAAAAAATGCTAGACAAAAGATCCGTTTTTCCATAGGGCCCCATGTTAAAAAAACAGATCCGTTTGTCCATAGGGTCCCATGTTAAAAAAACGGATCCGTTTTTAAACAGCACCCAAAAATGTTCCCAACAACGTTTTTGGCTAAAAAACGCTCCTAGCAATGATTTTGGGTGCAGTAAAAAATGAGTAGGGGGTTTACTACATGTAATCCGTTTTTCTATCAGTTTTTGGACTTAGAAAAAAAAAATGCAAAAACGGATGCCAAAAACAGACCAAGGGCTTATGCGTGACCTTAGCCTCATTCAGACATATGTTATCCACTATTTCCTTGAACATACCGTATATACTCGTGTATAAGCCGGCCCGTGTATAAGCCGACCCCATACTTTTGCCCCCAAAACCTGGGAAAACCTATTGACTCGTGTATAAGCCGAGGGTGGACCCCAGCACAGGTATACAGCCCCCAGCAGTGTGGTATACAGGCCCCCCCAGTGGTATACAGCAGCCTCCCCAGTGGTAGTATACAGCAGCCTCCCCAGTGGGAGTATACAGCAGCCTCCCCAGTGGGAGTATACAGCAGCCTCCCCAGTGGGAGTATAGAGCAGCCTCCCCAGTGGGAGTATACAGCAGTCTCCCCAGTGGTATATACAGGCCCCAGCAGTATATACAGCAGCCCCAGTGGTATATACAGGCCCCAGTGGTGATATATACAGGCCCCAGTAGTGGTATATACAGGCCCCAGTGGTGGTATATACAGGCCCCAGTGGTGGTATATACAGGCCCCAGTCAGTATACAGCCCCCCATAGGTATACAGACCCCAGTGGTGGTATATACAGGCCCCAGTCGGTATACAGCCCCCCCATTGGTATACAGGCCCCAGTGGTGATATATACAGGCCCCAGTAGTGGTATATACAGGCCCCAGTGGTGGTATATACAGGCCCCAGTGGTGGTATATACAGGCCCCAGTGGTGGTATATACAGGCCCCAGTCAGTATACAGCCCCCCCCATCGGTATACAGGCCCCAGTGGTGGTATATACAGGCCCCAGTCGGTATACAGCCCCCCCATCGGTATACAGGCCCCAGTGGTGGTATATACAGGCCCCAGTCAGTATACAGCCCCCCCCCCATCGGTATACAGGCCCCAGTGGTGGTATATACAGCCCCAGTCGGTATACAGCCCCCCCCTTGGTGCCACAAACCTGTAAAGGAATAATCATTATACTTATCCCCTGCTCTGCACTGTGCTCCTGCGGCTTCATCCGACTTCTTCCGGCTTCCTCCGGCGCACAGACAATGACGTCATTGCCTGCGCCCACCGGAGCCAGAAGAAGCCAGATGAAGCCCGAGGAGCGTGATGGCAGCGGCGGCGGCGAGGACAGGGATAAGTATAATGATTATTCCTTTACAGGTTTGTGGCACCAAGGGGAGGCCTGTATACCGATGGGGGGGGCTGTATACCGATGGGGGGTCTGTGTATACCGATGACTCGCGTATAAGCCGAGGGGGGACTTTTCAGCCCAATTTTTGGGCTGAAAAACTCGGCTTATACGCGAGTACATACGGTAACTGTTTAACTCCATCAGACCCAAAACCTCTACACAGACTGGCTGGTGGCCACTTACTCCATTCTCATCTATTCCACACTTCCTCAAAACAGTTGGACCATGATTGTAAATAAGCCACTATACTTTGTGTCACCCCACCTTATTGTAGATTGTAAGCTGTTGCGAGCATGGTCATCATCATTTTTTGCTTTTTAATTATTGTGTCTTCCAAAACTGTTTCTTATGACTGTTTGTTTGTATATGAATTTGATTTGTAAAGCGCTGAGGAATATGTTGGCGCTATATAAACAAAGATTATTATTAATATTATTAAACTAGCTGTGAGCCCGATGCAAATGCATCGGGTGTCTAGAATACTATACTTTGTATGAGGATTACCGCAAGCGTGCCGCAAGTGTAACGACTCGCTGGCGCCGACCAATTAGAAGCGCGGCTCAGGCAGCGACTCGCAATGGCCTCGCGGCCATTGCTCGCGCTACCTGACCGGTAAATCGTTAACTTTGAGGCCGAGCCTCTGGTTCGATTTTCGGCCAGCGACTCGCAATGGCCGCTTCGCGGCCATTGCTCGTACTCAGCCTGCGCGAGCAATGGCCTCGCGGCCATTGCTCGCGCAAGCCAGCGACTCGCATTGCTCGTCCTCAGCCTGCGCGAGCAATGGCCTCGCGGCCATTGCTCGCGCAGGCCAGCGACTCGCATTGGCCGCTACGCGGCCAATGCTTCGCCGTGCTGATGTCACAGAGTGACATAGCCACGGTCTTTTCGGGTACCCACACGAAAGTGCCTACGGCAATTATATAGTAGATACTGTACATTGCATATGGAGGGGTGAGGAGAGCGGAGGCTGGAGGGGAGAGCGGAGGCTGGAGGAGAGGGCAGAGGCTAGAGGGCAGAGCAGAAGCTGGAGGGCAGAGGCTGGAGGGGAGAGCGGAGGCTGGAAGGGAGAGCAGAGGCTGGAAGGGAGAGCGGAGGCTGGAGGGGATTGGCTGGAGGCTGGAAAGGAGAGGCTGGAGGGGAAAGGCTGGAGGGGAGAGGCTGGAGGGCAGAGGCTTTAGGGCAGAGGCTGGAGGGGAGAACGGAGGCTGGAGAGGAGAGCGGAGGCTGGAGGGTAGAGCGGAGGCTGGAGGGCAGAGCAGAGGCTGGAGGGCAGAGCAGAGGCTGGAGGGCAGAGCAGAGGCTGGAGGGCATAGCAGAGGCTGGAGGGCAGAGCAGAGGCTGGAGGGCAGAGCGGAGGCTGGAGGGCAGAGCGGAGGCTGGAGGGCAGAGCAGAGGCTGGAGGGAGAGCGGAGGCTGGAGGGCAGAGCGGAGGCTGGAGGGCAGAGCAGAGGCTGGAGGGCAGAGCAGAGGCTGGAGGGCAGAGCGGAGGCTGGAGGGCAGAGCGGAGGCTGGAGGGCAGAGCGGAGGCTGGAGGGCAGAGCGGAGGCTGGAGGGGAGAGGCTGGAGGGGAGAGCGGAGGCTGGAGGGCAGAGGCTGGAGGGCAGAGGCTGGAGGGCAGAGGCTGGAGGGGAGAGCGGAGGCTGGAGGGGAGAGGCTAAAGGGGAGAGCGGAGGTTTGGAGGGCAGAGGCTGGAGGGCAGAGGCTGGAGGGGAGAGGGAGGCTGGAGGGGAAAGGCTGGAGGGGAGAGCGGATGCTGGAGGGCAGAGGCTGGAGGGGAGAGCGGAGGCTGGAGGGGAGAGCGGAGGCTGGAGGGGAGAGCGGAGGCTGGAGGGCAGAGCGGAGCTGGAAGGGAGTGCGGAGGCTGGAGGAGAGGGCAGAGGCTGGAGGGTGAGCGGAGGCTGGAAGTGAGAGCAGAGACTGGAGGGGAGAGCGGAGGCTGGAGGGGATTGGCTGGAGGCTGGAGGGGATTGGCTGGAGGCTGGAAAGGAGAGGCTGGAGGGGAAAGGCTGGAGGGGAGAGGCTGGAGGGCAGAGGCTTTAGGGCAGAGGCTGGAGGGGAGAACGGAGGCTGGAGGGGAGAGCAAGGCTGGAGGGGAGAGCGGAGGCTGGAGGGGAGAGCGGAGCTGGAGGGGATTGGCTGGAGGCTGGAGGGATTGGCTGGAGGTGGAAAGGAGAGGCTGGAGGGGAAAGGCTGGAGGGAGATGCTTGAGGGCAGAGGCTTTAGGGCAGAGGCTGGAGGGGAGAACGGAGGCTGGAGAGGAGAGCGGAGGCTGGAGGGGAGAGCGGAGGCTGGAGGGGAAAGCGGAGGCTGGAGGGGAAAGTGGAGGCTGGAGGGGAAAGCGGAGGCTGGAGGGGAGAGGCTGGAGGGGAGAGCGGAGGCTGGAAGGCAGAGCGGAGGCTGGAGGGCAGAGCAGAGGCTGGAGGGCAGAGCCGAGGCTGGAGGGCAGAGCAGAGGCTGGAGAGGAGAGCAGAGGCTGGAGGGGAGAGCAGAGGCTGGAGGGCAGAGCAGAGGCTGGAGAGGAGAGCGGAGGCTGGAGGGGAGAACGGAGGCTGGAGGGGAGAGCGGAGGCTGGAGGTTAGAGCAGAGGCTGGAGGTCAGAGCGGAGGCTGGAGGTCAGAGCGGAGGCTGGAGGTCAGAGCGGAGGCTGGAGGTCAGAGCGGAGGCTGGAGGTCAGAGCGGAGGCTGGAGTCAGAGCGGAGGCTGGAGATCAGAGCGGAGGCTGGAGGTCAGAGCGGAGGCTGGAGGTCAGAGCGGAGGCTGGAGGTCAGAGGCTGGAGGCTGGAGGTCAGAGCGGAGGCTGGAGGTCAGAGCGGAGGCTGGAGGCAGAGCGGAGGCTGGAGGGGAGAGCGGAGGCTGGAGGGGAGAGCGGAGGCTGGAGGGGAGAGCGGAGGCTGGAAAGGAGAGCGGAGGCTGGAGGGGAGAGCGGAGGCTGGAGGGGAGAGCGGAGGCTGGAGGTCAGAGCGGAGGCTGGAGGTCAGAGCGGAGGCTGGAGGTCAGAGGCTGGAGGTCAGAGCGGAGGCTGGAGGTCAGAGCGGAGGCTGGAGGTCAGAGCGGAGGCTGGAGGGCAGAGCGGAGGCTGGAGGGGAGAGCGGAGGCTGGAGGGAGAGCGGAGGCTGGAGGGGAGAGCGGAGGCTGGAGGGGAGAGCGGAGGCTGGAGGGCAGAGCGGAGGCTGGAGGGCAGAGCAGAGGCTGGAGGGGAGAGCGGAGGCTGGAGGGGATAGGCTGGAGGGGAGAGCGGAGGCTGGATGGCAGAGGCTGGAGGGCATAAGGGAGGCTGGAGAGGAGAACGGAGGCTGGAGGGGAGAGCGGAGGCTGGAGGGGGGGGGTGCTGTCATACAGATGTGAGGGCCGGGGGGAGTGCAGACTCACCGCCACCGGCGTGCGTGTGCTGTAGGAGGAGAGGAGGGGCGGGCAGAGCTGCCGGACAGGAAGTTCCGTCCTCCCTCCTCTCCGGGCGCACGGCGGGCGGCTGGTGTCAGCACGGGGCCCCCCAGGGGGTGGAGGCAATGGGCCCCTCATGCCGAGTGGCGGGATGACAGCGGCGGTCGCAATGCCCGCTACGCGGGCAATGCCTCGCACGGCGTGGTGACGTCACAGTGTGACATAGCCACGACGTGCGGGGTCCGACAGAAAACGTGCTACGGCAATTATATAGTAGATATAACTATCTTATAACTATATCACAATGCAGTCATTACCTGCCCACCTTTTTGCTTTAGTGTGGCACAGAAACGATTGTGTTCCTATTCTAAGATACCGAGATACTTTGATTTCCACTCACTTCTCCAAAATGTGATTATCAAAACTGGCAATGCAATGCCAAAGAAAAATGTAAATGTGTCTGATTTTTTGCAATTCTTGAATCTGACAATTTGACGGTACCATTATTTGTGCTTACCTGAGCTGAGCTACAGTATATACAGTGACAAAGGAGGAATTGATCAGAACAATAACCCAATACCAGAATTCCTACACGTGACATAGTACTTTTTTTTTTACTGTGAGATTGAATAAATTTAAAAGTTGCAGTACTCAGGGGTGGACATATCATTAGTGCAACCTGTGCAGCCGTACAGGGGCCCAATTTCCACTTCCAAATCAGCACACAACGACTGTCATACACAGAGCTATTGTACTGCGGAGGGCCCATGTACTATTCTCGCACAGGGGCCCTTTTCTGTCTGTGTCCGCCACTGGCCACGTCACTAGATTCATGTTGCGTAAAACAATTGTGCAGCCACGATCTGACTCATGCTACCTTTACTTACAAGTTCTCTATAAGAAAAGGGAGATTCTGAATAAAATGTTCCTAGATAGAAATGCTTTAAGTGTTAAACTCATCAGGTGAATAGTATCCAATGTTTCATATTAGATCTCTCCTTCATATGCCTAGTGAATGTCTATAATGATTATAAAGTTCTTTTTTGGATATTGTAAAGCTGTCATCTCTGCACAATGCATTTTTTGTCTTATTAATAATATGCTATACATGTCAAAAAGAAAAGATGACATAAATCTGTATTGTCACATCATAATAACAACTTGGTTGATTTCTTCAGAAAGTATACCTGAATTTCAGAATTGTATTTAGTCTGACAGCTGAAAAGAGTTGTCAATCAAAGCAAGAGTGGAAAATGGATGAATTGGTGAAGGAATTTACTTATTGTACTGCCTGGAAGATGAGGTTGCGACTGGACCAGAATGATGCCTTCCAAATATCATGTCCTATTTCATATTTATTACGGAAAAGATCAATCATCTTAGCCAGGATTGGACTGACCCACAGCGAAACAGGTGAATTTCCCGGTAGGACCCTGTGTGCCTATATGAGCTCTAAATTCACTGTGTAAAGACATAAGCAGCATCTCATCAATCATTTAACAAACTATAATACCTGCGTATTATTATATAGAAGCATAGGTAATCTTGTGACAGAGGGTAATGTAATATGTATATGTAGCTGAACACCCAGATTCATTGGTACTGGGAAGCCCTTGGCATAGTCAGATACTGATCTCAGCTATTATGTGGTACAATGTACAATTAATTGATTACTATAGCGGGGTTTCTCAAAAATAAATTCTCTGCTGTCAGAATATGCCAAAATTAGACATGTTGCTATATTTCCTTACCATTTGACAACTGAACCTGTTATACCATTAAATTAGCACAAATACAGTATATTCAATTATTTCTTTGCATCAGAGAGTTCAATAGCCATAAAAAGGCTCGGGCAGCTTTTGAAGATTTCTGGGAAAGTTGCTTTTTGGGCTAATGAGCACAAGTTGCCTATAACATTATGAAATGCCTCAAGTTATTTATGTGGTTCCTTTTTATTAGTTCTAGTTTAAACTATTTTTCTATTTACCTAGATGCCCTTCCAAAGCATTCACAACAGTACGCCAAGAACAAACATTCATATGGTAGTATGTAGGAAACAAATGTTCTATAACAGAATGGCCTTCACAGATGAACTTATAGTGTAAGCCGGAGATATCCTTCATTACTGTCACCTATGTCAAAACCACAGTAAGTCAAAGATACCTCTCCAATGTCAGCCACAGATGCCCTAGTGAAGCCACAGATGCCCTAGTGAAGCCACAGATTCCTCTCCAATGTCAGCCACAGATGCCCTAGCAAAGCCACAAATTCCCTAGTGAAACCACAAATGCCTCTCCAGTGTCAGCCACAGATGGCCTAGTAAAGCCACTGATGCCCTAGTGAAACCACAGATGCCTCTCCAATGTCAGCCACAGATGCCCTAGTAAAGCCACAGATGCCCTAGTGAAACCACAGATGCCTCTACAATGTCAGTCACAGATGCCCTAGTAAAGCCACAGATACCTCTACAATGTCAGCCACAGATGCCCTAGTGAAGCCACAGATGCCCTAGTAAAGCCACATATGCCTCTACAATGTCAGCCACAGATGCCCTAGTCAAGCCACAGATGCCCTAGTCAAGCCACAGATGCCTCTACAATGTCAGTCACAGATGCTCTAGTGAAGCAACAGATGCCTTAGTAAAGCCACAGATGCCTCCACAATGTTAGCCACAAATGCCCTAGTAAAGCCACAAATGCCCTAGTAAATCCACAGATGCCTCTACCATGTCAGCCACAGATACCCTAGTAAAGCCACAGATGCCCTAGTGAAGCCACAGATGCCCTAGTGAAGCCACAGGTGCCCTAGTAAAGCCACAGATGCCTCTACAATGTCAGCCACAGATGCCCTAGTGAAGCCACAGATGCCCTAGTAAAGCCAAAGATGCCTCTACAATATCAGTCACAGATGCCCTAGTGAAGCCACAGATGCCTCTCCAATGTCAGCCACAGATGCCCTAGTAAAGCCACAGATGCCCTAGTGAAGCCACAGATGCCCTAGTGAAGCCACAGATGCTCTAGTGAAGCCACAGATGCCTCTCCAATGTCAGCCACAAATGCCCTAGTAAAGCCACAGATGCCCTAGTAAAGCCACAGATGCCCTAGTGAAGCCACAGATGCCCTAGTAAAGCCACAGATGCCCTAGTAAAGCCACAGATGCCTCTACAATGTCAGCCACAGATGCCCTAGTGAAGCCACACATGCCCTAGTGAAGCCACAGAGGCCATAATGAAGCCACAGATGCCTCTCCAACGTCAGCCACAGATGCCCTAGTGAAGCCACAGATGCCCTAGTGAAGCTACAGATGCCTCTCCAATGTCAGCCACTGATGCCATAGTAAAGCCACAGATGCCCTAGTGAAGCCACAGATGCACTAGTGAAGCCACAGATGTCTTATAAAATATTTGCTATATATTTTTTCTTCAGTGTCAGTCACAGATGTAAAAGATAAACTAGTACACGATACAGCAGGGCCGGTTTTAGGCAAAGTGGGGCCCTGGGCAAAAGGTTAAAGTGCGGCCCTAAATGCTCACATATTGCATCTCTATAAAATTCAAGAATGCGCACATAGGGTGATATCTTCTTTAAAGAAGAGCAAAAAAAGGTTATATAAAGAGGCTGCTCACCTGATGCAGTTGTGAAAACCCACAACTGATAATGATCGCTCAAATGCAAGTAGCTGCTGCAGGACCGTACTCTCCACAGATCCCTGTGGTTTAATCAGCTCCCAGGAATTTCATGCCCTGATGAAGGAGTTGGGAGATAACTCTGAAACGCGTTGGATAATAAAGAAGAATCGTTGATCCAGACATTCCCTTGTACTGGCTTCTTTTGTTCCTTTCTGAAGTGGCAGCGCGGACCTCGAGGTACTGTGTTCTGGGAGCACATATTGCACCGTCACACTCAGACATTTGGGTTACATTTACAAGCGCCGAATTCAGACTGGTGAATGAGCGCGATCTATAATATTCAAGACATTCAGCGCTGGTTTCCGGACATTTTACACAGGATGATGAAGAATGATGGGTGCGCTCACATTATAAAGATAGGGGCTTGCGGTGGCTGCATTCAGCTTGCGGATCCCCTCCGCAGAACGCTGCGGAGGGGTCCGCAAGTGTGAACCCAGCCTAAGGAGAATGTTTCCATAGGATTATCTACTTAAATGTCATCTTTAACAATGATCTGCTATATTCTTCATATTATAAAAAGAAATACATTGGAATTGAGCCCCATCCTGGTGTCTTGTGTTGTTCGGGGGTCACTAGTGGAAATATTGATCTTAAGGGAGTCATTCAGAATTCTATAAACATGGCTGATTTCTTTCAAAAACAGCGCCACCCCTGTCTACAGGTTGTATGTGATATTGCAGCTCAGCTTAATTGAAGGGAATGGGCCTATGCTGTAATACCACATGTCACCTGTACACAGGGGGGGCGCTGTTTTTGAAAGAATGTAGTAAAGTTTTATTAATCCTGGATATCCCCTTTAATGCCTTGTAAGTTCTGCTTGATAACTGTCTACAAATGTAGGAATTAAGGAGGTCTCCTAACAATAATTACATCCATCATGAACATGTGAAGATTGAAGCCTGCAGGGGGGCGCTCCTGCTGCTATCATATGGCAATTACAAGGACTTTATAACTTTCACCACTGAGCAATTTTTCGTTTTTGTTTTTTCCTCACCTCTTCCAAGAGCCAGAACTTTTTTATTCTTAATTCCACATCGCCGTACAAGGGCTTATTATTTTGCGGGATGAGTTGTACTATTTAATGACATCATTCATTCTACCACAAAATGTCCTGGAGAATGAGAAAAACATTCCAAGTGCTTTGAAATTGAAAAAATAAAGTGCAATTCAACAATTTTTTTTGAGTTTTTAATTATCATGTTAACCATATGGTAAAAGTTTTCCAGGGACAATGTGTCGTCGGCCACAAAAGACTGAATCAGAAGTTCACTCTATACCTTTATTTTGGATCCATCCAACGCGTTTCGGAGCCTGCTATGCTCCTTCATCAGGGAGTGTATGAAATTACAGACATATCACATTGCTTTTATATATACTTTGACAATGTATACACCTTCATCACATGATCATTACGTCAGTGGGAGTGTACACTGACATCAGAAGGAGACATTTTTTTCTTTTTTGTTAAGGCTCGATTGGTGGATTAAAAAAACGTTGGACTAGGATTATAACACATATATACACATTTGCAATTAAAAATTACATGAAAAGATTTTTTTCATTACAATAATATTACATTTTAATACATAAAAGGATGAGCATAAGAATAAAATAAACATATTCTAAAAAAAAATGTTTATTTTATTCTTATGCTCATCCTTTTATGTATTAAAATGTAATATTATTGTAATGAAAAAAATCTTTTCATGTAATTTTTAATTGCAAATGTGTATATATGTGTTATAATCCTAGTCCAACGTTTTTTTAATCCACCAATCGAGCCTTAACAAAAAAGAAAAAAAGTCTCCTTCTGATGTCAGTGTACACTCCCACTGACGTAATGATCATGTGATGAAGGTGTATACATTGTCAAAGTATATATAAAAGCAATGTGATATGTCTGTAATTTCATACACTCCCTGATGAAGGAGCATAGCAGGCTCCGAAACGCGTTGGATGGATCCAAAATAAAGGTATAGAGTGAACTTCTGATTCAGTCTTTTGTGGCCGCGCGGACCGACGACACATTGTCCCTGGAAAACTCTGGAATCTGACCACATAGCACGTGGAGGTGTGGGTCCAGCAGCAGCCGCTATTACATGCTTTTAATACTGGTTGTGTGTCACACAACTAAACCAGGTGAGCAGTGTTCATTACGGCTCTTAAGCCGCCGATTGTTAAAAAGATAAGACCCTATCTGCGCTTGCTTCCTTCTTTTAGTTCATTCATATGGTAAAAGTAACTTCATAAGTTGATTATCTGGGTCAGAGTAAGAAGATACTGAACATTTTTTTTTATTTCAATCATACAAAAACCCAGAAATTCGTAAAAAAAAAAAAAAAAAAAATTTTTTTATTCGACATTTTCCGAGAATTTTGAAGATACAGGCTATGTGAGGCTTACTTTATGTGCCCTGAGCTGACATTTTTACTGATATCATTTTGAGTCACATACAACATTTTGTTTGCCTTTTATTGCATTTTGTTATAACAACATGGTGGCCCAAAAAACATAATTCTGGCGTTTTTATTTTTTTCCCGTTACGCCATTTACCAATTGGATTAATTTACTTCATATATTGATAGCTTAGATTCTTACGAACGCAGTGATACCAAATATGTGTATTTTTTTATTTTTTTTACTGTTTTATTGCTATATTCAGTTCAGCTCCTTTGGGGGCCCCTAAGAGAGTGTGGGCCCTGGGCAACTGCCCAGTCTGCCCCCCCCCCCTAACGCCGGCCCTGCGATACAGAGATCATAAACATAGTGATGATATAGTGCAAGCATAATAAATACTGTGATGTCATAATTTAAAAATGATAAACAGTGATATCTCTACAATAAGATATACACATGGTGATGTCACAGCACATAAAGAAAAGCCAAAATGGCCATAGTGATGTTACAGTGCACAGATAATCATGGTTGTGGGACCCAGCAATCATGCACAGGTGATGTGTCACACTGATCAAGAAAAACACAGTGATGTCTCAACACACAGATAATAAACATTGCAGTCAGAGGAAAAATAACAGAACAGATATAAGAATAATGCACACAGTTCTGTAAAGCGCTGCAGAATATGATGGCGCTATTTAAGCAAAGCATAATGAGTAAATACAAGAAATATCACAGAACAGGCATAATATACAGTGAATTATGTTACAGCTAAAAGATAGGACCTCAATGATGGCGCAGCACAGCAATAATAAAAACTACGTCCTAACATAAGGTTACTGCACACAGTGATATCACAATACAATGGCAACAAAAGCAGAGACACATTACAGGGGTAATTAATGGTTATGTAACAACAACGTGTTAATACACACCCTGATGAAGCTAATGTAAATGTAATGTCATTACATACAGTCATGGCAAAAAGTATTGAGAATGATACAAATATTAATTTTTACAAAGTCTACTGCTTCAGTTTTTCTAATGGCAATTTGCATATACTCCAGAATGTCATAAAGAGTGATCAGCTTAACAGCAATTACTTGCAAAGTTAATATTTGCCTAGAAAATGAACTTTAACCCCCAAAACACATTTCAACATCATTGCAGTCCTGCCTTAAAAGGAGCAGCTAACATCGTTTTAGTGATTGTTCCATTAACACAGGTGTGGGTGTTGATGAGGACAGGGCTGGCGATCAATCAGTCATGATTAAGTAAGAATGACACCACTGGACACTTTAAAAGGGGGCTGGTGCTTGGTATCATTGTTTCTCTTCAGTTAACTATGGTTATCTCTAAAGAATCATGTGCAGCCATCATTGCACTGCACAAAAATGGCTTAACAGGGAAGAGTATCGCAGCTAAAAAGATTGCACCTCAGTCAACAATCTATCGCATCATCAAGAACTTCAAGGAGAGAGCTTCCATTGTTGTCAAAAAGGCCCCAGGGCGCCCAAGAAAGACCAGCAAGCGCCAGGACCGTATCTTAAAACTGTTTCAGCTGCGGGATCGGACTACCAGCAGTGCCGAGCTTGCTCAGGAATGGCAGCAGGCTGGTGTGAGTGCTTCTGCACGCACTGTGAGGCGGACACTCTTTGAGCAAGGCCTGGTTTCAAGGAGGGCAGCAAAGAAGCCGCTTCTCTCCAGAAAAAACATCAGGGACCGACTGATATTCTGCAAAAGGTACAGGCAGTGGACGGCTGAGGACTGGGGTAAAGTCATTTTCTCTGATGAATCCCCTTTTCGATTGTTTGGGACATCTGGAAAACAGCTTATTCGGAGAAGAAGAGGTGAGCGCTACCACCAGTCTTGTCTCATGCCAACTGTAAAGCATCCTGAAACCATTCATGTGTGGGGTTGCTTCTCAGCCAAGGGAATCGGCTTACTCACAGTCTTGCCTAAAAACACAGCCATGAATAAAGAATGGTACCAGAATGTCCTCCAAGAGCAACTTCTCCCAACCGTCCAAGAGCAGTTTGGCGCCCAACAATGCCTTTTCCAGCATGATGGAGCACCTTGTCATAAAGCAAAGGTGATAACTAAATGGCTAAGGGAACAAAACATAGAGATTTTGGGTCCATGGCCAGGAAACTCCCCAGATCTTAATCCCATTGAGAACTTGTGGTCAATCATCAAGAGACGGGTGGACAAACAAAAACCAACAAATTCTGCCAAAATGCAAACATTGATTATGCAAGAATGGACTGCTATCAGTCAGGATTTGGTCCAGAAGTTGATTGAGAGCATGCCAGGGAGAATTGCAGAGGTCCTGAAGAAGAAGGGTCAACACTGCAAATATTGACTTGCTGCATTAACTCATTCTAGCTGTCAATATAACCTGTTGGTACTCATAATATGATTGCAATTATATTTCCGTATGTGATATAAACATCAGACAAACACAAATAAAAACCAGAGGGCAGCAGATCATGTGAAAATATAATTTTGGTGTCATTCTCAAAACTTTTGGCCATGACTGTAGATGTAATAAATCCAACATAAGGCACCCAGCAAGTATAATCAACAGAGACATCACAACAGGCCATTAAAGGGAACCTGTCAGCTAGTTTATGCCCCTCCAGCTATCATTCTCTGTACCTGCAGCTATATAATACCAGTCTAATCATCCCTGTCTGAGCCCCTAGTGTAAAGTGAAAGGGGAAAAAAAAAGCATTTTTACACTTACATTTCCTTATGTAATGAGGCAGTCAGTCCCCAGCTTGGAGGACGGAGACTGTTTGACAGGTTAATAGTTAACATTTCAGCCTTGTGCTAGAACATGTTGGGAGACCTGATGTGATGTCACAACCATGTGACTACAATAGATGGAGCTAAGTTCTCATAGAACACAATATGTTTGCTGGCTTAGCTCCGCCCATTATGGTCACATGATCGTTACATCACACAGGTCCTTTAGCTATCCAAGTTAAAAGTGAGTTAACTATTATCCTGCCAGACAGTCCCCCTCCTCCAAGGTGGGGACTGAAATGTAAGTGTATAAATGCTTTTTTTCACCTTTCACATTACACCATGAGCTCAGACAGGGATGATTAGAATAGTATTATGAAGCTGCAGGTACAGATATTGATAGCTGGAGGGGCATAAACCACCTGACAGGTTCCCTTTAACACTGATATTCCCTTGGCTGTTGGACACCGTCATTCAAAAAGCAGCTGCACATTCTGCACACTTTAGGGTGCTTTCACATCACGTTTTTGTTGGATCCGTGGCTGTCCGTTGTAAAACAGACAGCCACAGATCCGATTTGGCCCCCATGCTATCCTATGGGGGTCGGATCGGATTTGGCCTAATTGCCATCCGATTTTGTGGGATCTGATTTGTATCCGATTTTTTGTTGTGCCCAAAATCGGAGACTGCTCCGATTTTGGGCGCAGCAAAAATTTGTATCCCACAAAATCGGATGGCAATTAGCCCAAATCCGATTCGATCCTGGGGCTTTAACATGGGGGCCTATGAGCGCGGGTCCGAGGAAACAGCTGATCGTTCCTCGGACCCGATTTTAGTGTACCGAGCATGCTCAGTCCACTAAAATTGCTCCTAACCGTCTAATTTCACTTAAGCAATGTATATACATGCATTGCAGAAGTGAAATTAAGTAAAAGAAAGAGTTAAAAAAAAAATCTGCATGCTCACCTGTCTGCGATCCACCACTACCTCCAGCAAGCTCCGGGTGATATGACCTGCCATGATGTCACAACCCGGCAGCGTCATCGGGTCACATGTGACCCGATCAGCTGATCGGGTTGTGACGTCACCGCAGTTCCTATAAGCACCCGGACCTTGCTGGAGGCAGCGGTGGATCATGGACAGGTGAGCATAGAGATCTTTTATTTTTATCTCTTTCTTTTACTTAATTTCACTTCCGGCAATGTATATTATACATTGCGGAAGTGAAAGTGCCCCGCTGTGTCAGGATCCGTGATAATCACAGACTCGAACACAGAATAGGTCACCCCCTGTGTTGTGCTTTCCTGTCCGTTGGGTCCTACAAAAAGTAGGATCCCACGGACAGGAAAAAAAACGTGACGTGAAAGCAGCCATAGACTGTTTTTTTATACATTAGTTGAATCCAGTGACTTTTCTAAGTCTAAAGGCCACTTCACATGCTACGATATCTATGAACGATATCGTTAGCTATGTCACGTGACCGTGATCCTTCCGACATCGTTAGTGCGTTGTCACACGCAAGGATATCGTTAACGATCTTAAATTTGGCAACGCGCCAGCTATTTGGAGAAGATCGTTTGAACGATTTAACAAAGCGGCAGGAATAGGAGAAATATGAACGACATCGTTCAAAAAGGTGTTACACTGAAAGATGTTGCTGCTTTACAGATCCTTAATTGGACGGTGAATGATAGATTTGAGGTCCTGCTCTCAAATTTGAGATGTCCGATCCAACAATTTCTCGTTCACACATCCTGCGTTTACACAAACGAGATCGTGATAACTATCTCAAAAGCGTGACGTTTCAACGATATTGTTTCAGATATCAGAGCGTGTGAAGTGGCCTTTAAGCTGGCTTCACACTGCAGTTTTTTCACTGATCAGTGTCCATCCAGTTTGTGTACCAAAACCAGGAGTGTCTCCAAAACTCAGAACAAGGGTCAATCTTTCAATTATAGTTTTTGTCTGCAAGTTCCTCTCCTGGTATTGACACACAAACTGGATGGACACTGATCAGGGAAAAAACTGCAGTGTGAACCCAGCCTAAGTTGAACACAATGGCTGCATCTTTTCATTCTTGTCACATCGGTTTTCATGGTGTAGATTGGTTTCCACTACTTGAATTAAATATAGTAATATCCATAATTTGTATCTTTGCTTTTTCCTTAATGTGCATCTTGAATAGGTTATCCACACCTTTATTTTATAAAAATGAGCCTATGATGGTCTTAAAAGAAGAAAAAACGTTCTTGTCTATCAAACCTGGTCTTCGCTCCTGCTCGCATTTGTTGACCCTGCTGTGGCTACTGATTGGCTACATACGTTAATTAATCTCAACAATAGAAGTAGGGAGGGGTTTGGCAAAGGACACAGTCAACCATAACGAGGAACAGCAAATGCTGGTAAAAAAAAAAGCACACTATGGACCAATTTTCAAAAAAGATGAACACAACAAAGAGGCTTTCTCAAGTGGTACTTTCACGAGTGCACTGCTTCCAACTAGTGATGGGCGAAACCGCCGATGTTCGGGTTCAACGAATTTGCCCAAACTTTTTTTACAGTTCGGATTCGAAGTCGAAAGTGGCTCGAACTTGAGTCCGAACCCCGAACTTGGAATGTAAAGTTATGGGATGGGGGCTAGGAGGTTGTAAAAGAAAGAAGAAAGTTATTAAACAGCATTATACTTATTGGGGTTCACTCGCATTTACTTCTGGGGCTACTCATTAATTTCCTGGATATTCATTGCAGAGGGACACAACAGCCAATCACAGATGCTGTCACAGAGAATTGGCGCACCAAAACCATGATGCGGTTTTTGCCACGGATTTCATGCTCTTTAGGTGCAATTTTGGCACAAAACTGCATGCATTGTGTTCAATGTGTTCATCTGCATCTCCTGGCCCAAAAAAGCACCAAAACCACAACACAGTTTTAGCAGTGGATTTCATGCTTTTGTTGGTGCAATTTTGGCATAAATCTGCATTCATTGTGTTCAATGTGTTAATCTGCATCTCCTGGCCCAAAAAGCACCTAAACCACAATGCGGTTTTTGCCACAGATTCATTTATTTTGGTACATTGGGTTCAATGTGTTCATCTCCTGGCCCAAAAAAGCACCAAAACCAAATATAGTTGAGCCCTTTTTATAAAATTATTCCTTGAAATAATTTTTTAAAAAATGACATGATTCTTCACCATATTTTTGTATGCCATCCAGGTACAGCAGGCAGGTTCAGGCAGCCCCCTACCGCCAGCTGCCTATTTTTACCTGGCTGGAAACCAAAAATATAGGGAAGCCCTTTTTTTAATTATTTCATGAATTTCATTAAATCATTTAAAAAAATTACATGAGGCTTTGCCGTATTTTTGCCTTCAAGACAGGTACAACTAGGCAGCTGGGGGCTGGAATCCTCAGTGCAGGGTGGCCCATGCTTTTTGGGGCCTCCCCACTGTGAGCTTCAGCCCGCAGCTGCCCCGGAATATGCTATATTCATAGAAGTGCCATTTTCTGGCACTGTACCCTGACTTTTCCAGTGGCCCTGGTGGCATTGGCACACTGGGTAATAAAGGGGTTAATGCCAGCTATGTTTTGGCTGCGGGCACTAAGCTTGAAATTCATATTGTAAGCAATAAAAAAACAACACCCAAAAAAATTAAGAAATAAAATACAAGACAACCCTGATTCCCAGTTTTAATTAACAAAAAACCCTTCCCTCTGACATAATCCACAGGGAACATGTTCAGCTCTGCTGCATATATCTGTGAGCAGATGCCCATTCTCTGTGACAGCGTCTGTGATTGGCTGTTAGGCCCCTCTCCAGTGAATATCTAGATAATGAGCAGCACCAAAAGTAGTTGCAGCGGGATGGAGGGGCGGTGGGACGCGGTAAGTTTAATGCTGATTAATAACTATTTTCTTTATTTTTTCAGCTTCCCCACCCCCGAACCTGAACTGTAACACGAACTTCCCAGGAAAGTCTGTGTTTGAGATCTGTGCCCAAACACTAGGTGTTCGTTACGAACCCCAAACTTAACAGTTCGGGTTCGCCCATCACTACTTCCAATGTCCGTCTTCCTGCTTTATCGGGGGCAGTGTATGTCAGAAGTTTGACAATTTCGGTCACAAACATGGTTGAAATGCTGGTCTGAACAGAGCGCCATCCCATGCTGATAGCAAAAACAGTTTTGACTTTCCAGTATGGGAGAAGCACAATGGGACCAGTCATCCTGCCAACTTAAGAGCCAAAATAGCAGGTTGCAAACAATAGAGTCTTCGACCAAGGTATATAGTTGTACACTATGAAAATTAAAATTTCAGCCTTTCTTAAGAACAAAGAAGATTTTTTATATAAATTAAATCATAAAGTTGCTTATTTTTATAATCATCTTACAATTTTACCCTTTTTTTTTTAACTTTAGACAACTCCTTTAGGGACCTGTTCTCATCCTGACATGTCTGTTTTAATACATTCTTGCATCATCTGGGGTATAATAGTCCTTTAGACCCTTTTTCGTAACTCTGTGTCATTTCTATGTTTCCCTCCCAGAAACCTATGAACAAAATGACAACTGTGCATTACCATTTGGCCATTTGGGGGAGTTTGGGGGCTGTCCTTAAATAATTTGATACTGTTAGCATTGATTGGACAATGTCAAAGACAAAGCCACAACTCAGTTGCCAATTTATTCATACTTTCCTAGGTGGAATAAGTGAGGAACATTACAACACAGACTTCTAAGAAATTAATTATTTCATAACATGTACAGTAAGCATTTACTAAATGGCATGCCAAAAGTGATCACAGCCCTTTAAATCAAATGCAAATACTATTAACTCCTAGATACAATATTGAGTGCACAGCCGCATACCTGTTTGACCCATTTTTGTAGTCCATAAATAGAAACCTAAGTCGTTGATCCCTTAAATCCTTTAGAGATTATATAATTATGGTATTCTATAACTGTCACTATCTGAGTAAGTCTCTTCTATTTATACCTTGGATGAGGGTGCTGTTGTGGCTGGTCTTCCATTGCCTATTATACATATACAAGTTCATTGGCAGGTTTCACGTAATAGCATAATTTTACCATCAGAGATGAATAAAAAGGTGTGCATAAAGCTGGTCTCTGCCTGTGGTTTATCGCTAGAAGAACAATGCGATTGGCAGTCCGAAATCGGATATTACCGTACCTATTGTCATCCTCCCCAAAGATCATTTGACCCCATGCACATAAGATTGTCACCTGAAGCCTTCAGAATCTGTGAGGGTCAGCTAACATTAGGCTAATGTGTATCGGGTCCTGTACAGAAGCTATGGGCAAATCTTTTGGAGCTTTCCTTTTAAAACAATGAATTATACAAGCACTATGTAAACTAGGTTTAAAAAAAATGTAGTTTCATATAGTCTAATGCAATGAGATTTAGGCAAATCATTCAGAGCAGGTTAGAAAGGTACATGGTGAAGATTCTACATGTAATGATGGGATTATAAACTCATTACAGATAATCCCTATGCAGCTGGTGTCATGAATGGAGATTCCTTTGAAGAACATTTTTTACAGTCTTTTTATCTGCAATACTATTACATTTCAATATAAGTGCAATGAGGTTGTATTCCCTTCATAGATTAAATTGCTGTTCTAAATTGTCCATGTTTAGGAAACATTTCCTATTTTCTGATCATATACAAATGAAACATTTTCGATTGTTTTTAGTCTAGGAGAACTGAATATACAGTTATTAGTGTGCAGCACATGTGAGATAAACATGCACAGAGGTGTATAGGAATATTGGAAAACCTGTGGATCTGCCATACTGTGCTCCTAGGTGGGAGGTTTGTTGGTTAAACAATGGGTTATGGTTCTTCTGGAGCGACCACTTCTCAGTTGCTTCTCAATACATCTATTTTTTATATGAATATATATATGCCATACTATTCATCCAATAAGCACGTAGGATATTCAGAGGTGTTCTATTGGGAAATACTACCCCAGGACCACGATTTGGCCTTCACTCTACCAAAAAAACTATTTTATTTTCTTAGGAATGTACTACATAAAGTGCTTCCTTACTGGGAATTCTTATGCTGAGCCATGATTCCTTACGCTTCTTGGGTGGCTACTTTAAGCCTGATGAAGGGTTAAAACCCGTATTGTTGCTACTCTAAATTTATCCAGTGTCAATTAAGCAATACTACTACCACTTCATAAATGAATAACGTCCAGCTCACCATAACCTCTTCTCATAAATCCATGGAGCACGGAAAACTACTCTGCTGAAGCCCCAAGAAATCCAATAAATAGAACAAATTCCAGCTCTTGAACATGGATTTTTTATTGCTTCATTGTTTTATTGCTTATTTCAGTGCAAAACAGGACAATATCAGTACACGCCTAGTGTAGCGCCACATTAGTCAATGCGCTACAGAGGGGTACTGCACCCAAAACAGAGAGTGCAGTATTTCTGTTATGGGGGGAGGTAATGTAGGTCTGAGGTTCTCAATATGCATTCACACTCTTAGAGCAGGGGACTAAAGGTTTAAGGAGTAAAGGAGTCAGAAAAGCACAGTGAGAAGTCAGAATGTGAGAGGAAAGAGAAGGAGAAGGAGCTAAGAGGGAGGGAGGCCAGAAAAGTGGTGGCCCAGACAGAGGGTGACTGAACAACCCTGGCCCAGTCCAAAGAGGGGTACCGGCTCCGAAGCGGTGCAGAGGTCCATTCCTGAGCCACAGATACCTGTGTGATCGACAGCTTCTTAGGAGCACGATCCGCCTGACATACGCATGGTCCCCACCAAAAGCACCAAACCGGGTTGGGCCCCTAGAGCGAGAAGAGGGTGTCCCATATCACCCAACATGCCTCGTTCACAAGCGTGATTTGTGCAGGGCAGCGCGAGGAAGAAGGAGTGCGCAGAGGTAGGACAGAGAGAGAGATAAAGGAAGGAACATCACTGGGGGCCTCAGAGATACATTGCTTCCACCTATGACACTTGCTTCACTACCCGAGCTGTAACACCTGTGAACTGTGTACAAGCTGAAGGTAACTGGAGTAAAGAACCTGTGGAGAGCAAGCAAGTGTCTGTGTTTCTTCCTGGTAAACTGTGACATTCCAGTTTAAAAGCAGAAACTATTCCTATCCTCACACTACACTGCCCCGGGGGACCCTGCTCTACCTGTAGGGAGCTACAACACCTTGCTGCCATCCATCCCCCTGGAGGTCTGCAGCAGCGCCGATGCCATCACCACATCTACAGGTGGCATCACGACTTTTATTAACTCTATTTCCCATCAAAAACTCCCTTTTTATTGTCACCTCAAGGGCACAGGCTCGGGCACCGACCACCCGTGACATCCTTTCACCCAATTGCCCAAGATTTGAGTCCCCAGACCCTTGTGGGCCCGACACTAGCGTATTCAGGTCTACGCGTTTCAATAAATCCTATTTATTGGACTGTCACTTTATGTCATTCAATTGAAATGGTATGCTGTTTTTCATGTCAGAGGTAACATCATCATAATGTGACTGAGATGAGTGATATGTCTGTGATACTATATTTTCCAAAGTGTGTATGGCTAGAGTCAGACTTGCATTATGCATTTGCTAGTATATGTAGCATGCGCTAATGCATGTGTTAAAAATGAACACACATGTCATGAGATTAGCAAGGGACAAAAAAGCATCCTTTAATACATCCCTCAAACGGATGCAACCTCCCAAATGTGACCCTAGCCTATGCTTCCTACGCACTAAAAAGATGAAAACGAAAAAATTGGTAATGAGACCACAAGTAGGACAATGTCTATGAAAACCCAAACTTTAGGATGTTTTATTTTATAAGCTTACATTCATGTTTTATTGTGATTTACCTACATAATAAATAAGGCTAGGGTCACACTTAAATACAGAATTGCGTTCACCGCATCCAGATCCAGATGCAGTGAACGCAATTGTCTTCTGACATTCAGCAATCCGTGAACCGGATTGCTGAAGCCGCAATCCGGTAACCGGATTGCTCAGGATGTGTAATCCTGAGCAATCCGGTTACCGGATAGTTTGCTCATCCCTGCTGCCGCAGGGATGAGCAAAATGTTCTGTGCATGTGTAATTTTTTTATTTTATTAATAAATGTTTCTATAATGTTTCTAGGGGTGCCCACTCCCCCTAGAGACCTTCCACCCACTCAGCTGGGCATATAATGATTTATTCACTTCTGTACAGAAGCTGTCTCCTGTCAGCTGCTGTACAGTTTTATCAATGAAAGCGTGGAGCTCCTCAGAGCAGCACTCATACTATAGCTATTGTAGCTTCTGAAGCCATTTACAGTAGATCTATGGGCAGCGTTGCCCATAGATTTTACTGTATAAGGCTTCAGGACCTCGGACAGCGCACATACTACAGCAATAGCTATAGTATGCGCGCTGCTCTCAGAGGAGCCTGACGCTTTCATTGATAAAACTGTACAGCAGCTGACAGGAGACAGCTGCTGTACAGAAGTGAATAGATCATGAAAATAAAAAAATTACACACGCACAGAACACTTTGCAGCAACCGGGATAATCAAAGTATATGCGGGAACCACATTGCTCAGGATTACACATCCTGAGCAATCCGATTCCCGCATTGCAGATAACAGAACCGTTCCGAAAACTGCAGCCTGCATGATTTTTCACGAAGGCTGAAGCCGGAGATGGAAACGGTTTTTATCATAGGCTCCTATGAGGAGCGTTTCCTGATCCGGTTTTGAGCTTTTTAAAAGCTCAAAACCGGATCAGGTTTTTAAAAAAAATCTGGATGTGTGACCCTAGCCTAACAGCAATAGATAAAAGAAATGCAGAAAGCTAATATTAGGATTCTGATATCAATATAAATGTAATCACAGTCGGATAAATAAATTAAGAGGATACAGAAAACCTTAGAGAAAATTTTACTAGTAAAAAAGCGTAAAAAAAATATTGCTTGCGACACATCCACTTTGTGAGGTGGACAGTTGACTTTAAATGTCTAGTTTTGGGGGAATTTTCTTTTGTATTTTTGAAAGCAGTTATTTTCCCCTGCACAAAAAGTATTGTAAAATAATATTCAGGACAGAGCCTCAATGGCAACCAAGAAGATCAGAGGTGACATGAGCTAACCCTATCTAGGTCTGCTTCCAAACAGGAACACCTCCGACAAATTGCCATTTGTCCCCACTCTTCCTATAGGAGAATCCCCTGAGCTACAAACAGGGAATAATTGACTATTTGGGGATAAAACCTTTAAGTGTTGCTAGACTATATCAATTATTTTAAACTTTAAAAATCTCTTCTCTTAGTGTTAACATTTTACTACAATATTTGCTTATTTTCTGAATATATACCGTATATACTCGTGTATAAGCCGAGTTTTTCAGCCCAAAATTTGGGCTGAAAAGTCTCCCCCTCGGCTTATACACGAGTCACTACGGTATTGTGCTGTGGTGGGGGCTGTGGGGCCGGGGCTGTGGAGGCTGGAGGAGGCGGGGGGAGGCTGCTGTATGAGCGGCCCCATCACGTGGGGCCGCTCATTATATATGCACTGCTTCCCCCTGTCAATCAGCGCAGGGGGAAGCAGTTCATATATTCCCCCCAAAAGCTGTCACTCACCCCCCCTTGTAAGGCCCCCCCCATCGCTGCTTATACATTACCATTCCGGTGTTCTGATCCGCGCCGCTCCTCGGTGCTTCTTCATGCTCCGTCCTCGCTGGCTGCATCCGGGGATCTCCGGCTGTCGCAGCGATATGACGTCATCGCGCGACGGCCGGAGAATGGAGATCCCGGATGCAGTCAGCGAGGACGGAGCATGAAGAAGCAGCGAGGAGCGGCGCGGATCAGAACACCGGAATGGTAATGTATAAGCAGCGGGGGGGAAGCCTTACAAGGGGGCCGAGTGCCAGCATTTGGGGGCTGTTGGTACCCCCAGGGGGCTGCTTGGTACCCCCAGGGGGCTGTTGGTACCCCCAGGGGGCTGCTGGGTACCCCCTGGGGGCTGTTGGTACCCCCTGGGGGCTGTTGGTACCCCCTGGGGGCTGCTGGGTACCCCCTGGGGGCTGTTGGTACTCCAGGGGGCTGTTGGTACCCCCAGGGGGCTGCTGGGTACCCCCTGGGGGCTGTTAGTACCCCCTGGGGGCTGTTGGTACCCCCAGGGGGCTGCTGGGTACCCCCTGGGGCTGTTGGTACCCCAGGGGGCTGTTGGTACCCCCAGGGGGCTGCTGGGTACCCCCAGGGGGCTGCTGGGTACCCCCTGGGGTCTGTTGGTACCCCCAGAGGGCTGTTGGTACCCCCAGGGGGCTGTTGGTACCCCCAGGGGGCTGTTGGTACCCCCAGGGGGCTGTTGGTACCCCCAGGGGGCTGTTGGGTACCCCCTGGGGGCTGTTGGTACCCCCAGGGGGCTGATGGGTACCCCCTGGGGCTGTTGGTACCCCCAGAGGGCTGTTGGTACCCCCAGGGGGCTGCTGGGTACCCCCTGGGGGCCGCTGGGTACCCCCTGGGGGCCGCTGTATAACCCCTGGGGGGTGCTGTATAACCCCTGGGGGGTGCTGTATAACCCCTGGGGGCTGCTGTATATACTGCTGAGGCCTGTATACCACTGGGGCTGCTGTATATACCACTGGGGCTGCTGTATATACCACTGGGGCTGCTGTATATACCACTGGGGCTTCTGTATATACCACTGGGGCTGCTGTATATACTGGTGGGGTCTGTATATACCACTGAGGAGGCTGCTGTATACCACTGGGGTTGCTGTATATACTACTGGGGCTGCCTGTATACTACCACTGGGGCTGTATATACTACTGGGGCTGCTGCTGTATACAGCACTGGGGCTGCTGCTGTATACGACCACTGGGGCTGCTGTATACTACCACTGGGGAGGCCTGTATACCACTGGGGGGGGCCTGTATACCACACTGCTGGGGGCTGTATACCTCTGCTGAGGTCCACCCTCGGCTTATACACGAGTCAATAGGTTTTTCCAGATTTTTGGGGCAAAAGTAGGGGGGTCGGCTTATACACGGGTCGGCTTATACACGAGTATATACGGTAATTGTCTTTCAAATACCGGTATATAAACCTAGAAAGAGAAAAAAATAAAACTGCTTGTTAGAGAGTGGAAAAAGCAAACTACCAGCATTTATTTTATCCTAAACATCAGCCCGGCTAACAAACTTTGGCCTTGGGCTAGTTTTTATTTATCCTTGATTTATTGCACAATATGTCCTAGAAATATCATTTGCATCTACATAAATATCCCTAGCACTGTATGTTTTTCTTATCTCAACAGTTATACATGAAAAATGACTGGAAGTCCATTAGCAAATTGCATTGGAAAATGGAGAACTCGTACATTATATGCCTTTTACCTTATTTCCTAAGACATGCATGACTCATATATGGCACAGGCACATAATGATGCCATAGTCAGCTGGCACCAAAGTACAGACAGTCTACATCCATTAGCAGTATAACAAATGGGCTTCATCCAAGAGCGTAACATGCAAATTTAATGCATTAAAGTGTGAGCCAGGAATATATTTCATACCATTTGTCTTTATTCATAGATAAACTTCACAAATTCTAATTTCCAATTTATAATCGATAAAAATCATTGTATTGTAATGTTAATTTATGTTTCGATTGTACAGTACATTCCTATCTGTTATGTCAATCGACAGTTTCACAGACAGGAGAGCAAGAGCAGAGAGAACAACCCACCCTAACCTCCTAAAAGACAGATTACATTTAAAACAGACTCAAATAAATGCAGGGCTGGAACTAAAGTGTACCTATGCAGTGGTGCACGTTCACACTTCACACTAGCCTCATAAGGAAAAAAACAAAAAGAAAAACAACAAGTGAGCAAATACCCTAAAATAATAAAAGTAAATTGCAAAAAAATAAATAGGGTACTTGGTGACATTATTATAATCATAAAAATGCATAAGCTGTCCCACCAGCGACAAGGTGACCATGTCTTAGTAGGTTTGCAGTTGTACCATACTCCTTCCAGTTTTTGATTATGGATTGAACAGTCCTCCGTGAGATGTTCAGCTCTTGGGTTATTTTTTTTTATACCCTAACCCTCCTTTATTCTTCTCATCAACTGTATCCCTGACCTGTTGTGTATGTTCCTTGCTTTTGATAATGCAAAAGTGCAAGAAACTAAATAGGGTACCTGGTGACATTATTATAATCATAAAAATGCGTAAGCTATCCCACCAGCGACAATGTGGCCATGTCTTAATAGGTTTGCAGGTGCGCCATACTTCTTCCATTTTTGGATGATGAATTGAACAGTGCTCCGTGAGATGTTCAGCACTTGGGCTATTTTTTTATAACCTAACCCTGCTTTATTCTGCTAATCAACTTTATCCCTGACCTGTCGTGCGTGTTCCTTGCTTTTCATAATGCTGTTTGATTTCTAATGTTCTCAAACAAACCTCTGAGGCCTTCATAGAACAGCTATAGTTATACTGAGAATAAAAAACAAAAGCTTGAGAAAGACAGAGCAATCTGTCAAAACGTAGCTATGGATTAGTAAAGTATCCACTTTTTCATCACTAAATTTTGGGAGTGTTGCCTGTTTATTTTTAAGTTTTTTATACTGAGAATAAGATAAGATAAGATAAACTTTATTGATCCCGGAGGAAATTACAGTATTACAGCAGCAGAACAAAGATCAAGAACATTTCACACTTTACTAAATGACACACAGGTGTACAAAATGTACTAAAAGGTGACTTCTGTAGACGATTGGTCACTCAAGAATTATTTAGGAGTGCCAGACTACAGGGGGCTAAATAACAATGCACATTACAATTTTTATATTTATATATTTTTAAATATTTAGCGCTCCATGTACCATTTTCTTAACACTTCACAAATATTTGCTACTTTGTGTTCTGATATCATACCAAATCCCAATAAAAATACATTTAAATTTGTGGGTGTAACTTGGAAAAATATGTAAAAGTTCAGGGGTATGAATATTTTTTCATGGCAGTGTAAATAAGTCTCTTTGTACTATAAATAAGAAGTCCTACTAGTTGGCTTCAGCCTAGTAAAGACATGCATTGTAAAATGACAGATAAAGCTAATAATTTTCTTTGAGTGTGTGAATTAAGTAATGCCTTTTTATATATTTTTCAGAGACTGGAAATGTCTGTCATCTCCACTTGGGGTTCTAACCTCACTTAGGCTAGGGTCACACTTGTGTTGTGACCTTAGCATGATGGAACCGTTAAAAAATTCTGCCGCAGCACATAGCATTAACGCTATGCACTGCCAGGCTACGGAGCCCCACAAAAACCTGCTTTTTACCTTAGCAGCCGGCCACACACAAAGCCCCAGGATGTGTGCTTTACAACTGCACACAGGAAACGCTGTCTGCAGCATTTTCCTGCACGCTCAGCTAAAGCGCACTTCCTGAAGCTTTGTGTGTGGCCGGCTGCTAAGGTAAACACCGGGTTACTATGGGGCTCTGATGCCTGGCAGCGGCGAAAATTTCGAAGTATTTAGCGCTTGCGTCATGCTAGGATCACAACGCAAATGTGACCCTAGCCTTAGTGTGTTTTATGAAACCTAGAGCATTTTATCTCATCATTTTAAAGTGTACGATGTGTTTATACTTTTTACATTTCCCTATGATATGATCTAAAATAGCTTAATGATGAAATATGTGAAACATATGAGGCTCACTGTTATCACATATAATAAAGAACATAAAGAAGATCCATTATAGGCAATAGTAGTTTTTATCCATATATAAAATCCACAGAATTTTGAGTGCGCTGTAATGCTATATTAATCTTTATTGACACAAAAATCTGTAGATGCCAGCAGCTTGATGAGGTGATAACAAATAATTTCCAGAATCAGCCAGACCTCTCATGATCAAAATAGCAGCAAAAATTAGCTGTTTTGATGGGGTTTTCTTGACGTTCATCGTTTTAAAATTAATAATTCTCTGCCTACTTTAAAATACTATTCTGATGGTGTATCTAGGGTACTTCTATGGCTGGGTGCCAGAAGATGCCAACTAGATCCTTTAATTTGGCATGGGTACTGATCGGCAGTTCACACAGTGTGCAATCTGACATACAGCATAAGCCTTCTCTGTCTTCCAAATAAGCAGACTGTTTTCTTTGGTCTAACTTGTTTATTGGTCAACAGGTAATATACAGTAAGAGGTAAAACTAGATGAATACAAATGGCACACATGAGTACTGGGTATATCAACTATGACAATATACAGTACAGAAACACTTCACAGCAAGATGGAGACTTATACATGTGGACTCATTATTATTATTATATATTTATAAAGTGCCATTAGATTCCATGGCACTTTACATATGGAAGGGGCAGACGAGGACAAATACATCAAGTAAGGACAATCAAATCTTACAAGTACAGTAGGGCAGAGGATCCTGTCCACGAGGGCTCCTAGTCTACATGGGACACGAGTTCTTAACAGACACAAACTTTCTTTAGAATGATTGCTAAGTAACCTAGCATGAATCCTTAACATTATGATATTCACAAACAGAAGTCGTTCTCTGACCAGATATAATTTGTCAAGGATAATTGAGTTTTTAAGAACAATTCAGAAGGATAAGACAACACATGTGCTCTAAATGAATACTTTCTGAAAATAGTTGGTACTTCCCAGAATGCTAGGGGCTCTCCCACAATGCACTAGGATCTTAAATTAGAAAATACAAAGTAATGCAGGTAATGCAGCCAGATGGTGCTAGCCACATTAAGCATCAGATAAAGATTACATGTTACCATACAAAGGTTGTTACATGTGGCAAATTTAGGCCATGCAGCATGCAGCGTTTCTCTGTGCCCTGAGGAAAAGCGGCCGCTATTCAGCTGGATATCTGGCCAGTTACCATGATCAACATCGGGTAACTAGGGGCAGCGTTCAGCAGCGGTGCTGGAAAGCGCATATGCGCTGCTGAAAAAAAGACTACGTTTTTAGCGGATGTCAGTGTCATCTGCTAAAAATGCTAGCCTGACCTTAGCCTTAGCATTGCTTTCTCCTACTGAATCTAAACGAGCAGAACAGGTACTTAACCCATTACTTGCCAAATTATACATTTTCCTTTTCGAAAATTGGTGTATGAAAGCTCTCTGGGTGGAAGAATATTCAATTAAAAATGACAATGACATGATTTCCTGTTTTGAAAACATTCATTTTACAAACACAACACAAAAAATTGGACCCAATTATAAAATCTTAGCTGCTAGAAGCAAAAGATTAGGCTCCCCAAAAAAAGGACATTGGTAGAAAATGGGTTAAGGCCCATATAGGTTGATGTTGCCTGAACTTGACGATATTGACAGGTTCAGTCAACAATTTAATATGTATGTGGGCACTGGCTGACTGCTAATGGGGAGAAATGTTCATCGCTCATGTCCAATTTCAGACTGTGGATCGCACTGTTCTCCCAGAGTCTGACATGATGGATGGAGGTTTCTCAAAAAGAACACAGGAGAGCTTGTTTGGCAGATAATGATGTTTAGATGATGGTGTCCATAAGTAGTACATTGATGACTAATATGTCTGCACCTATCTATACTATATGGAATATAAAAAATTTGTTTTGTCCTAATGCGAAAGCAATAAATCTCTTAATTCAATATGTACTTCGAGGAAGAACTTCCAATGATCATTAAGATAGTGTGCTATTAGCATGTTTTATGTGCATGTATATAGAAAGCAAATCATCATTACACATAAAACATCATATATGGGGGAGGACAAAATAAAGAAGTGAAGGTTAAAAAATAAATCACCTCAAGTAAACCCCCTACAACTTATCTCTATTAAAGAGTAATTACTCTGATCAAATGTCCCTCATAGGTGAACCAATAAGGGAGTAGTGGTTCCTTCAGTCATTTTAGAAATGTATAAAGAACTTAGGAATGATCTACTGGTAAACAGTTCATACAAGAAAAGATACAAATTTTATGTGCTGCACAATGACACCATATACAGTGGCAACCAAAGGTTTTCCATTTTTTAAAGTGTGACTACTTCTGTCTGGTTGTTGTGATGTCATTTTCCTGAGAAAAATATTGAGGGATCTATCTCCATTCCATTTTCAAATCTGCAAACAATTAATCTTCATTGATATGGGTACGTGCCCCATCGCCCTAACTCATCCCAAATTTGCTCTATACAGTTTAAGCCAGGTGATTGGCTTGGTCATTGGAACAAGCGAACATTTTTCTTTGCTAACCAATTTTTGACTAATTTTGATGTGTGCTTAGGATAATTGTGTTGCAGGAATTTGCAGCTTCTGCCTACTATGGTTTTACTATGTGGCAGCATTACAATTCTAGGCAGAGGACTAATGGCAGACACAGAAAAGCATCCCCAAACTATGCCATTGCCACCACGTTTCACTGTAGGTGTTTGGTACCATATATCATTTTGTATTCCAATAGGGCAGTATATATACCGCTTGCCTTCATTACCAAACAGATTGAACTTGGATTCATCCAACCACAACATCTTAGACCAATCTGCTTCTTACCGTTGGCTTTTGCTCTTTAGCAAACTCAAGTTGGACCTTCCAGTTCTTTGCAAAGATGAAAGTCTTCTTGACTTGAACTCGTGCATTCAACCCTACTGCTCTTAGCCGTCGCACCACAGTTTGGCAACTCACTTTGACCCCATATTCTTTATTCATTTGACAATTGACTCTCAGAACAGTTCAATTTTATTGCTCCATCTTCTTGGCTTTTGCCTTACTTCAATCCTAGAATAATAAGATTCCTAACATCTTGTGATAAATTTGGTTTTGCCATTACCATGTTTTAACTGAAAAACACACACAAATATTTCTTAGGCAAAATTAGACTACCCATGACAAAATATGCAAAACATTTAGCCTTACAAATGTGGAAAACTAACACATAAAGGGATAAAGCAATGTCAAACTCAATTTTCATCCTTGGAGCTGACAATCATTTGTTCCAATTTACTAAAATCACCAGGAAAATGGCATCACAACAACCAAACAGAAGTAATTACACTTTAAAAAAAAAGGTAAACTTTTGCTCACTAGTGTATGTTCAGTTTTAGAAGAGGCACACTCCAAATGACTTCAGCTGTTCCTGGATATTACGAGCCATCTGGTCACATAAGTAAATTAAAGGCAAACTAAACAGGTGATAGAACAATAAGCTTAATCCATTCTGTCTATGCTAAAGCATACGGCAATTACTGACTCATTGTATTACATCACATACATCAAAGAGAATATATGATAATATGAGTCGGTGGAGACTGTGACTTGAAATGATAACATTTTGCAGACAAAACGCTAAATTTGGAGGCTGCTTTTATAGATTCCCTGCATTCTTTCAACATCTGTTTGAGGAATGACTACATGTAAACATGCATATATTACACATACACTGACATATAGTCTGTCTGATGTGGTTACTTTGATTCAGCATTTTCTATACATCTATTTTCTTTTTTGATAGTTTTAAATTTCACACTTAAAGAGATTGTCCTGGCAAAATGAAAACTTCAGCAGTGGCTTGGTATGTTAATATTTATTAAACAAAGCGATACTTCTGTAAGGTTTTCAGTCTTTTTTGCTATATCCGTTGTTATGTTTGCATTTAGTGTATTTTGTCAGCCATCTTGTTTCCTGTCATGTGCATTGACTTTGGCCCTCAACCAATATGGAGTTCTCAACTTCTCGTCAGCCATCTTGTTTCCTGTCGTGTGCATTGACTTTTGCCCTCAAACAATATGGAGTCCTCAGCTTTGATGTCCCTGCCCTGTTTCTTGCCAATTGCCCTTTTAATCAGTTTCAGATGATTTACCTGTGCTCCTGAATCAGGTCTGCAACCAGTTTGTGACTTGCTCTCTGAAGCCTGGATTCACTCTGCCTGGAATCATTTGTGGACACAGAATCCTCCTGTTTGCCAGCAACATCTGACAGGAAAGTAATAGACTCTGAATGACTTGTGCTATGCTTTAATGCTCTGATGTCCTTGGTTGTTTGCCGTGCACTCTGCAACTTACATTTACTTTATCCTGTTGATGCACTAACTTGTATGAAGCAATACAAGAGCTGCTTAAGAAGTGTATGTCTCATGTGTCTCATTATACCCATGCATTAGACTCTATATAGAATGTATCATATATGACCACTTCCTAGCACATATATGGATCCAGGGCAGGCTGATCCAAGGTCTGTGTTTATGCCGATAGGTACTGCTGAAAGGTATCACTTAGCTTCTTATTTTTTTACACAGCATGTCACTGATGTCACTGGAAAAAAATTTATTTTGACTAGACAATCTCTTTAATACTAAAAGACTAGGTTCTCCATCAAAATAACAATAATTGCCTTATCACCCACTCAGACATTTATATATATTTGTTTTGCTCCATTTATCATAAAATGGAAATATAAAAAGAAAGTATCAAATATATTTGACTGGATGCCCCTTTTATACAATAGAAAATGCAAACCGTACTGTATAGTCATCATACTCATAAGTGAATCTCTGATACTCATTTTGGCAAACAGATGAAAGAATGAATAAATGGATGAATGAAACACTTTTGCACTCACATAGGTAATACGATGCCTTGTAGAATCTGCCTCCTATTGTGTCTAATTGATGCCAGAGATGAATATTTCAATGCAGTAATCCATTCTCATAATTTGACAGGAATGACCAAGCCACGGGGCAGAAGAGGTATCCTGCTGTCATACATTAGCTTTTCAAATATTCCCATCACACTTTATAATATGAGTTACATCACTTTACCTCACTCACATGTCATTGTTGCATAATGAATAAACTATATTTGCATTAGGCCTTTGGTAATGGAGCTTAAATATTATAATTACTGGTGCTAAGGTCCCAGGTTCTTAGGTAAACATACTTTTACAGTTGAAACCAGACGTTTACATACACTATATAACAAGACACATAAGCAGGTTTTTCTCACTATCTGATATGAAATCAGGTTAAACCTTTCCCATTTTAGGTCAATTTAGGATTACCATAATTATTAATATTTTGACAAATTCCAGAATAATGAGAGGGAATGTTTTAAGGCATTTTTATTACTTTCACAAGTTTACATACATTTCATTAGTATTTGATATCTTTGTCCTTAAACTGTATGACTTGAGTCAAATATTTTGGATATCCTCACACAAGCTTCTCACAATAGTTTTTAGTAATTTGGGCCTATTCCTCTTGACAGAACCGGTGTGTAACTGGGCAGTATTTGTAGGTGGCTTTGCTCGAACCTGCCTTTTCAGCTTTACCCATACATTTTCAATATGATTGAGATCAGGGCTTTGTGATGGCCACTCCAAAACATTGACTTTGTTATCCTTCAGCCACATTGTATTCAGTTTGGCAGTATGCTTTGAGTCATTGTCGTTTTGGAAGACCCATTTCCGCCCAAGCTTTAACTTACTGGTTGATGTCTTGAAATGTTGCTTCAGTATTGACACATAATCTTCTTTCCTCATGTTGCCATCTATTTTGTGAAGTGCACCAGTCCTTCTTGCCGCAAAACATCCCCACAACATGATGCTGTCACCCCTGTGTTTCACATTTGGGATGGTGTTCTTAAGCTTCCAAGCTTCTCCCATTTTCCTCCAAATGTAGCGATGGTCATTATGCCAAACAGTTCACTTTTAGTTTCATAAGACTACAGGACATGTCTCCAAAAATGTAGGTCTTTGTTCCTGTGGTCATTTGCAAACATTAATCTGTATTTTCTTTGTTTCTTTTGGAGTAATGGCTTCTTCCTGACAGAGTGGCCCTTCAGCCTATTTGGATACAGTACTCGTATCACTTTGGATAATTACACAATCTTTCCAGCTTCTGCCATTCATCTTTACAAGGTCTTTTGCGTTTGTTCTTGGGTTGATATGCACACGTTGGACCAAAGCACATTCATCTCTGGGACACAGAACCCATCTCCATCCTGAGTGGTATAATATCTGGACATTCCCATCTTGTTTGTACTTACGTATAATTGTTTGTACAAATGAATGAGGCATCTTCAGATATCTGAAAAGTTTACCCAAGGATGAACCAAACTTGTGCAAGACCTCAATTATTTTCCTGATTTCATGGCTGATTTCTTTAGACTTTGCTATGATGCTACACAAAGAAGCAATGTGTTTAAGGTGTGCATTAAAATACATCCATAGGTGTGTCTTTAATTAACTCAGATGTTGCCAATAAACAAACAAGAAGGTCTGTAAAGAATAGTAACAGATAGTTTTTGTCAAAACTCCACAGACTCTGTGTTCATTAAGAATTGTAAAGAAGGATATATTCACCCTATACATTAGGAATTCGTTGTGGATATTTTTAAGGTTTTACTTATACCAAGTGAATTGGGAAATCCATTGTCAGCTGTTTACAGCATAGATATTGCACATATGTTTAGTGGGATTTTCCAGAAGACATCAGCACTATGTGATCACAGATTTAGAATTCTGCAAAGTGTCATCTCCATCAAGTTATTAACCCCTTAAGCTATAAATCAACTTTTGTTTTCTATTTCACTGAATTTTTCACTATTAGATGACATTGTTGTGTAAGGCATTTTTGCATTTTTAATATCACTCTTTTATATTGTTTTGCAGTACCTTATTTTTTAAATAGTTTTTATCTTTCTTTATATATTCTTAACTTTTTTTTAATCAACATACTATATTTCCTTTTTTGTGTTTGCAAATTTTTCTTCTTACTATTTTTTTTATTTAGCTTTATTTATTTCTTGTTCCAATAGGGAAATGTTATTAAAGCCAAGAATACCACCACCAGTGTCATAACTGTACTGGGTACAGGGTGAAAAATGATAATTATATTGTGCTAATTATCATGTAATTTATTATTCTATTTCTGGTCAACAACTAATATGTTCAGAATTACAGCTTTCACGTAGGTTACCACCTACCAAGTCCCAAGATGCAAATCAGGATGGTTTAATAGTAATATATGACCCTAGCGTTCCTATAGCTGTATATCTAGGCGGACCTGTAAGTTAAGGTCCATTTTTCACAGACCGACTGATGGCACTAAACAAGCGCCAAACAGTAAAGGTTTCCTAATTGTCAAAGGTTTACTAATCTGTTTAAATAAGTAGACCAAAGTAATTGATGTGCACTGAGTGATCAGTAACCACATAGGCTGCTATCGTTCTCTGCAGTGAGTGTCCTGTTTACACAGGAAGATACACCGATGACAACAGTGATTTTTTGCGCTTCACAAAAGATTATTTTACCCAATGAACTAGCATTTTGCTCATTCATGCATCCTGTTTGCACTAAAAGATAATCATGAAATGAGTGTTTTTAAGATCTCTCATTTACAATAATCTTCCAGTGTACCGGCTGTTTTAGACCTTCCAGAAATCTAGGAGATAAGTCCTAGGGAAGCTAATTTGGTGGACACATGTTTTTTTTTTTCCCATAAGAGAAAATATTTAAAGGGGTTTTCCATCATCATTATACAATGTCAGGGATGCGACTCTTTTAAAATGACAGTTTATATAGAATTATGCACAGTAGTCTGTGGTTGTGATGACTGTACTCTGTTATGAGGTATTTTAGTTAGAGGTTGAACACTTCAAAACAACCCACATGTCTAGTTTTAGCTTACACATTGTTGATGTTAGTCATGCATGCATTATATTGTCTCATGCCTACAGACATTCATAGGGGTCAAAACACATTGTAAAATGCTAGAAAAACGTCATTAATGACCAAACCATGTTGGGTTTTAGTTAGTTGTGCAATGACTACTTAAAGGGTTAGTCCAAGGCCAAGCATTTTTCTCCTAACTTCCTATCTAATTTATTTCTGTAATCTAATCTATTTTCTAATAGACTTTCCATAAAAATTCCCTACAATTACATAACCAGTCTATCTAACAAAATGCAAAAACCGGACAGCACTCAGCAATTTTGGTCCATACTTCTCCCTTTTATTGGCCCAACCAACCACAACATTTCAGCAGTAAGTGTCTTCCTTTCTCAAGCAGACAACCACACTATCTAACAGCTACTGTGTTTTGTTTTTCAATTTCCTGGTCTGAAGAATGTTAGTGCCCCAGTGCATGCTGGATTATTCACACAGAATGTCATTGAGCAGGGGGAGAGGCTGCAGTCACTTCCTCAGTCTAAGCCTCTCCCTAAAATAAAGCGTCCCATTAGTTACACTGGTTTCAGGGGCATGGTTGTCAGTGTTGTGTCCCTGAGCAGGGTCTCCAGCCCCTAACTACAGTGCACTGTCTCAGCTCTCACCTACCCCTCTCCCAGCAGTTTGCTGTCGCAGCTCACACCATAACCCTCTCCTTCCCTGCAGTGTGCTGTTGCAACCCCAGTCTTCCTCTTTCCCCACAGTGCGCTCTCTCAGCCCCCATCTTCCCCCTCCCCACACTGCACTGTCTCAGCCCGTACTTTCTCCCAGCAGTGCACTGTCTCTCCCCCCTCCCTGCAGGGTGTAGTCTTAGCTCCTGCATGCAGTGTCTAGCCCCCTGTGCAATCACACTGTCCCTGACTGATGTTGGCTTATGAATAGTGATAGGCCGACATCAGTGAAGTGTCAGTATACTCTCATGCATGGGCGGAACTACAATAGGTGCAGGTGTTGCAATCACTCCGGGGCCCTGGAACCTAGGGTGGCCCAAAAATCCATTTGACCTATAAAAAAAGGCTAATGCTATTAAAGATTTGCAATAATTGGGAGCCTCATTGAAGCTTTTGTACTGAGGCCCATGAGCCCATTATGACAGCATGCATGTGGGAAATCAGTGGTGCAGGACATCATCACGTGTCCGCAGGTGACATCAGTGGTCTCTGCTGGGCGGTTTATGTATAGACATATGCCTGGAGCTTCCACTGATGCCACCAGTGGAGCAGGGCTGATGTCCTGCACTGCTGATCTCCCGCACACAGGTATACTGACAATTTGCTGGGGTTGGCTTAGCACTATGCAGAAACCAACATCAGTCAGGGTCAGTGTAATCGCACAGGGAGAAAGACATTGCTTGGGGAGACAGTACACTGTTGGGAGGGTGGAAGATGCAGCTGATAAAGCGCACTGGGGGAGCATGGAAGTGGGGCTGAGAAATCTCGCTGTGGGTAGGGAGGAAGGCAAGGGTTGCAACAGTGCACTGCGGGAGAGGGGAAGGGGTGCTGAAGATCCTGCTCGGGGACACAACACTCACAGTCCCACCCCTGAAACCAGCTTCACTAATATAATGCTGGCTTTTAGGGAGAGGTAGAGGCTGAAAACGTTATTGCAACCTTCCCCCCTGCTCACACACAAATGTCATCAGACTGGGAAATACAAAACAAGACATGGTAGATGTTAGTGTAGAGAGGGAATGGTAAGGAATTTTTAAAGCAAGTATAGTAAGAAATAGCTTAGATTATAGGAATAAATTAGATCGTCAGTCAGGATAAAAATGCATGGCCTTGGACTAACACTTTAAGGTAGAAACACTGTGAACTTTACGAGTTGCAAGCTCTCTGTAAGTAATGTGGAACACTTAACTGAAGAGGAACTCAACACGTTTTACACAGCTCATTCTCCAGGCACCCATATTTATTAAAATGTCATTATATGGCAAAAGAATCAGTGTGTTTGTAAATGTATAAGAATTTTATATAATTATAATGACACACTCAATTTTTTAGGTCAATCATTTCCTGACAGGTGATGGCTCAACCGTAAGAAGAGCCATGACCTATAGCTCATCAAAGTTTAAATATTTATATACGTCTGACACACTATCTCTATATATTTTAAACTACAAATTATTTTTTATTTGTACTTGGTAAAACAATGATGTATAACATCCACTCAAAGAATATACAGTAGCTAAAGCTGGCAAGAAATTTATTTCAGGAGCTAACACCACATTATTAGACCTTAAGACACGGAAATAACTGAAAGGCATGGTATAAATGATAGACTTTATAAATGCCATTCCATCTGGATACATACTTTAAAAGTGAAAATATTTGTTTTATGTCATTTCCCATGTGATTGTCAAATTTTGAGTAAGTTAAACAAAATATTTTTATGACGTCATTTCTTATTGTGTGATATCTTTAGATCTATGTTGCAGTACTATAAACTGCATGCCACTGTTGCAGTTCTGGTGGTCCAAAGGGGTTTACTCTACATTTATCAGACATTGATGCCATGTGCACAGGGTTTTACTTTTGAAGATGAAGGCACAGAGATTGCTAATTATAATCCAGGATTAAAGCACTAAATTTAGCAGTTGCACTTGAGGAATGAGGCATAGAGCAGGGGTCTCAAACTCCAGGCCTCGAGGGCCGCACACAGTGCAGGTTTTCAAGATTTCCTTAGAATTTGACTGTTGGTCATTTGATTACCAACTGTCAAATACTATGAAAATCCTGAAAACCTGCACTGGTGCGGCCCTTGAGGCCTGGAGTTTGAGACCCCTGGCATAGAGCTTGGCAGTTACACTTTAACTATAAAACATAGTGCTTAGTGGTTATATAACAGTAAGAGGGAAAGTCACTAGGCCTAAAGTAGGTAATTGCTGGCAGTAACAGGAGGGTAGGTTATCAATATTATAACAATATTGTAGCATTTATGGGATCGGGAGAGAGATTGCTCTAGCTCTTCCCTCCTAACGGTGCCCTAGAGAAAATGAAAATATTTGGTGCTAAACAACAATTTTATGTGAAAAAATCAATTTTTTTAATGATCACATTTCTACGATGTAACACTCTGTGATGCACCTGTGAGTTCAAGATGCTCGCCACACATCTAGCTAAGATCCTTGAGGGTTCTAATTTCCAGAATTGGGGTCACTTGTGGGAAAATTCTAATGTTCTCGTACATCAAGGGCTAACCAAATGCATCCTGACACCCGCAGACAATTACATCAAAATCTGCACTCCAAAATGACGCTACTTCCCTTCCGAGCCCTGCCGTGTGCCCAAACAGTGTTTTCTCTCCCTATATGGGTTTCATTGTACTCAGGAAATATTGCACAATAAATTTTGGGGTCCATTATCTTCTGTTGCCCTTGTGAAAATGAAAAAATTGCCACTAAAGGAACATTTTTATGGAAAGAAATGTACTTTTTCATTTTCACAGCTCAGTTATAAAATTCTGTAAAGCACTTGGGAATTCAAAGTGCTCAACACACATCTAGGTAAATTCATTAGGGGGTTCAAAATGGGGTCATTTGTTGGGGGTTTCCACTTTTTAGTCATATTAAAATCTCACCAAACGCAATTCCAGCCAATTTTCTGTATAAAATGTCAAATGACACTCCTTCCCTTCTGAACTCTGCCATAAGTACAATCAGTGGTTTTCCACCACATATGGGGTATCAGAGTACTTAGGACAGTTTGCTCAAGAAATATTGGGGTCCATTTTTTCTTGTTGACATTGTGAGATTGCAAAAAATTTGTGCTAAAATAACATTTTTGTGGAAAATATTAAATTTTTTTATTATTATTATTATTATTATTTATTTATTTATATAGCTCCATTAGATTCCATGGAGCTTTACATATGGAAAGGGCAGACGAGGACAAGTACAATCAATGTGGACAATCAAGTCATACAGGTACAGGAGGGGAGAGGACCCTGTCCGCGAGATCTCACAATCTAAGAGGGATGGGTAGGGATACAATAGGAGGGGGTAGGGCTGATCATGAGACAGGGCGGTGGACAGGGTCTCATTGCAGATTGTGGGTTTGATGGAAGAGTTGGGTCTTCAGGTTTCTTTTGAAGGTTCCCAGGGTAGGTGAGTGTCTGATGTGTTGAGGCAGAGAGTTCCAGAGTATAGCAGATGCACGGGAGAAATCTTGTATGCAGTTGTGAGAAGAGGAGATGAGACGGAAGTAGAGGAGGAGCTCTTGGGAGGATCGCAGGTTATATGAGATTAGGTAACAGGAGACCATGTCAGAGATGTATGGAGGGGACAGGTTGTGGATGGCTTTGTATGTCATGGTTAGTGTTTTAAACTGGGATCTCTGGGAAGTGGGGAGCCAGTGAAGGGCTTGGTAGAGCGAGGAGGCAGGGGAGTAGCGGGAAGACAGATGGATTAGTCGGGCAGCAGAGTTTAGAATAGATTGGAAAGGTGCAAGGGAGGTAGCGGGGAGGCCAGTGAGCAGGAGGTTGCAGTAATCAAGGCGGGAGATTATGAGAACATGAATAAGGGTTTTAGTAGTATCGTGGTCAAGGAAAGTGCAAATCCACAAAATGTTTTTGAGCTGGAGAGGGCAGGAGGTGGCGAGGGCCTGGATGTGGTGCTAGTAGGAGAGGGAAGAGGCGAGAATTACTCCGAGGTACTTGGCGTGAGGGACTAGGGAAAGTGAGCAGCCATTGACAAGAATGGATAGGTCGGGTAGTGGGGGAGAGCAGCTTGGGGGGAAGACGATGAGCTCAGTTTTGCCATGTTCAGCTTGCGGAAGCGGGCAGAGAAGAAGGATGAGATGGTGGAGGTGATGTTGGGTCCAGACAGGTAGATCTGGGTGTCATCGGCGTAGAGATGGTATTGAAGGCCATAAGTTGCCCTAGGCCGAGAGTGTAGATAAAGAAGAGTAATGGCCCCAAAACTGAGTCTTGGGGGACACCGACAGATAGGGGGTAGGGTGAAGAGGAAGTGTGGGTGTGGGTGATGCTGAAATTCTGGTCCGTTAGGTATGAGGAGATCCAGGAGAGGTCTAGGTCAGTGATGCCAAGAGATTTCAGGATCTGAAGTAGGAGGGAATGGTCAACAGTGTCAAAGGCAGCAGATGGGTCGAGGAGGACGGAGTACTGTCGCTTGCTCTTAGCAGTAAGTAGGTCATTGGTGACTTTGGTTAGGACTGTCTCAGTGGAGTGGTGGGGTCAGAAACCAGATTGTAGAAAATATAAAGGGGTGGGGGACAAGAGGCGCAATAGTGCCCTATCACTAGTGACACTGTAAACAGGGTGGTGTTATGAAACCACTCACCTGGTGCAGTTGTGATCCCCACAACTGGTTTGAAAGCGTGAAACAATCAAGAGCTGCTGCAAAACCTCCACCAACCACTGACCAGTGGTGAAATCCGGAAAGAAGATGGGAATGCAGGTGTATCACGGTCCGCGCTGCTCCAGGCTCAAAAAAACTCACCAATGAGTCAAAAGCAGATTTCCAAGCTTTAGGAAGGAAAATAAAGGTTGGAAATCTGCTTGAGGAAATTTTGACTCATTGGTGAGTTTTTTTTGAGCCTGGAGCAGCGCGGACCGTGATACACCTGCATTCCCATCTTCAAACCAGATTGTAGGCGGTCGAGGAGGGAGCAGGAGGAGAAGTGGGAGGACAGTTCTGAATGGACGTGCTGATCGAGTAGTTTTGAGGTGAAGGGGAGAAGAGTTATGGTGCGATAGTTATAAACAGATGTTGAGTCGAGGGAGGATTTTTTGAGGATGGGTGTGATCAAGGTGTGTTTGAAGGCTGAGGGGAAGACGCCAGTAGTAAGGGATAAATTGAAGAGATGGGTTAGGGCTGGGATGAAGACAGAGGTGAAGTTGGGAATGAGGTGGGATCGTGGGCGCTGGTGGTAAGGTGTGACTTTGACAGACGGGAGGTGAGCTGATCTTCAGTTATGGGGGAGAAGCAGCTGATGCAAGGAGGGGACAGTGTAGGTGAGGGGGGAAGTTGTGGGGACAGTGGGTCAAAGCTGTCTCTTATTTTATCAATCTTCTGCTTGAAGAAGGAGGCAAAGTCTTCAGCAGGGATAAGGGAAGAAGGAGGAGGAGCGGGCAGGCAGAGTAAGGAATTGAAGGCTTTAAAAAGCTGTTTTGGATTGTGGGAGAGGGAGGTTATTAGGGATGAGAAGAAGGCTTGCTTGGTGGCAGCAAGTGTGGCCTTGAAGTCAGTGAGGGAGTGTTTGAACAACACAAAGTGCTCAGTGGAGTGAGATTTCTTCCATCTCCTCTCTGGAGGCCCGTTTCAGGTCTTTAGTGAGGGTGGTGTGTCAGGGCTGTTTTTATGAGGAGTGTTATATGTGAGGGGGAGGCTAAGTCGAGGGCCGTAATTATTTTGGTATTATATAGGGTGGTGGCAGCATCTGTGTCGTGTATGGAGGCTATGTCGGCGAGAGGGAGAAGGGATTCTGAGAATGAGTGTAGATCAATATGTTTTAGGTTTCTGTGAGTGTGATGGAGTTTGCTAGGTGGGGGTAGTGTAGTAAAGGAGGAGAGGGAGGTGAAAGTCAATAGATTGTGGTTGGGCAGAGAGAGGGGTGAGTTTGTGAGGTTAGAGAGGGAGCAAAGGCGGGTGAAGATGAAGTCCAGCGTGTGGCCATCTTTGTGGGTAGAAGAGGAAGACCATTGAGAGAGCCCAAAGGAGGTAGTCAGTGAAAGTTTAGAGGCGGTAGGGTGGGAAGTGTTAAAGGGGATATTGAAATCACCCATAATGATAGTGGGGATGTCTACAGAAAGGAAGTGAAGTAGCCAGGTGGTGAAGTGGTCAAGGAAGAAGGCGATGGATCCAGGGGGGGGTAAATGATGGCAAGCTGAAGGTTACAGGGAGAGAATATGCGGACAGTGTGGGCTTCGAAAGATGGAAGAGTAGTGGAGAGAGGCAGTGGAATAGGGGTGAAGGAGCAGGTGTTGAACAGGAGTACGCCAACACCTCCGCCATATTTTTCGGACGGGCAGGGGTGTGGGAAAGACTGAGTCCACCATAAGAGAGTGCAGCAGGAGAGGCCGTGACGAAGGGGGTGAGCCAGCTCTCTGTGATGCCAAGGAATGAGAGTTTCTTAGAGATAAAGAGGTGGTGGATGATTGAGTTTGTTGCAGACCGAGCAGGCGTTCCAGAGTGCACCAGGTAGAGGGACTGGGGGAGCAGGGACTGGAGGAATGGGTCTTAGGTTGTTATGGTTATGAGGGTTAGTGAGGGGTCATGGGAGTGGGGTGGAGGGAATGTAGGGATGTGGTGGGGGGGGCAGGATTAGGGGAAATGTCGCCAGCAAGTAGGAGGAGTAGGGAAAGGGTTAGGAGGTGGGAGCAGGAGAGTTTACATGGTGGGCATGTCTGTTTGGAGACGGAGGATTGAAAGTGAAGGAACAGTTCAGAGGAGTGGATGAGGTGGCTAGGTATGATGGAGGGTGAGAGAAGTACTTCATTGCTGGGTGGAGGGATAAGTGGGGGTAGTAGGAAGTGGAGAAGGATGGGAGTTAGAGTGAAAAGAAGCTGGAACATTTAAAACAGTAAGCAGTGGATGAGGGGTAGCAGGGGGTCAGAAGCAGCCAGGGATCAGATGCAGAAGGAGGATGAGCTGTAGTGATGGACAAGCGGTCACAGATGAGGTGCAGTCCGTGGGTCAGATGCAGTTCAGGGCTCAGATGCAATTGGGGGGGTGAGATGATGCAGCCGGGGACGAGATGATGCAGCCGGGGGTGAGATGATGCAGCTGGGGATGAGATGATGCAGCGAGGGACAAGATGCTGCAGCCATGGACGAAACAATGCGGCCTGGGACGAGATGATGCTGCCTGGGATAAGATGACATGGCTGGTGACGAGACAATGCAGATGGTGATGAGATGATGCAGCCGGGGATTAGATGATAAACCTAGGGATGAGATGATGCAGCCGGGGATGAGATGATGCCGCCAGGGATGAGATGATGCATGCAGCCGGGGATGAGATGATGCAGCTGGGGATGAGATGATACAGCCAGGGATGAGATGATGCAGCCGGGGATGAGATGAGGCAGCCGGGGATGAGATGATGGAGCCGGGGGTGAGATGCAGCCAGCGGGTCAGAAGCAGCAAGGCAGTCAGAAGCATATATAAGTCAAATGGTCACAGCACCCTGTGGGTAAAAGCTGAACTGACTATTTCTCCAGTTAGCCACCTGGACGCAAGTCCAACCCAGAGAGTCCAATCCGGGTAATGCACACTTACTCACACAAGAAAGGACAGCGCCACAGACACGGATGGTGCAGATAAACTTCTGGTCTTTATTCTAGGGTCATAACATAACAGTATTAATTTGTTTTTGTTTATTGTGATTGGTTAGCACTGTTTGGGGGTGGAGTATAGCACTATATGAAGAGGTCATGTGTATTACATCTTGAGCTTGATAAAGATCACACTGTGATCAAAACGTCGCCTTTTATGACCCTGGAATAAAGACCAGAAGTTTATCTGCACCATCCGTGTCTGTGAGGCAGTCAGAAGCAGTCAGGGGGTTAGAAGCAGCCAGGGGGTCAGATGCAGTCAGGGATGTCCGATGCAACCAGGGGGGGGTCAAATGCAGCCAGGGGGGTCAGATGCAGCTAGGGTAAAGCACCTGGGGATCAAAGTGCTCAACACACAACTAGATAAAATCCTTGTGGTTTAGATTCCAAAATGGAGTCACTCGTGGGGGGTTTCCACTGTTTAGGCACATCAAGGGCTTTCCATATGGGACATGGGAGTCCACTAACATTTCCAGCCAATTTTGCGTTCAAAACTTCAAATAACGCTCCTTCCCTTCCAAGCCTTGCCATGCACACAAACAGTGGTTTTCCACCACATTTGAGGTATTGGCCTACTCAGAAGAAAATGCACAACACATCTTGGGGACCATTTTTCCTGTTGCCCTTGTGAAAATTAAAAAAAATGGTGCTAAAAATACATTTTGTAGCCAAAAAGTACTTTTTCATTTTCACGGTTCATTTATAGTTTCATATAGCCTTATGGTAATGTTCCAACACCACTTGCTGTCATCTGCATTTGCTAAACTGGGCTTCCAATCTCATTGTAACACTGCATGTTAAATGTACCTGTTCTTGCTGCAATGACCTCCATTCCAATATCAACCTGACTGATATAGCCTTATGGTAAATCTACCTCTGCATTTTTTGTTAACTCTATGTCATCTGTATGCATTATATTCTTTACTCATCAGTATATGACTATTTCCCACATTGTAAATGTTATCTTATTGGAGCTAAATCATATGCGTTGATATGGGAATCCAGCTTGTAAATCGCGCTGTTCAAATATTTGGTTAAGAAAATCACTCCAAGGACCTCGGATCTTAAGACAAAGATCTTTATTCCTCCACAGACTCCACGTGTTTCGTGTACCCACTGTACACTTCCTCAGGATTTTAGAATTAGATAAAAAAGTAATTCTTAAACTCCTGAGGAAGTGTATAGTGGGTACATGAAACGCGTCGAGCCTGTGGAGGAATAAAGATCTTTGTCTTAAGATCCGAGGTCCTTGGAGTGATTTTTTTTAACCAAATCTTTGAACAGCGCGATCTACAAGCCGGATTCCTATATCAACGCATATGATTTATACAACTCTTCTGGCTGATTGCTGCGTTCTACAGGATCCAATTGTCTGGTTTATTAGTGGTTGTGTCACACACAACCCGATCAGGTGAGTGCGACCATACTTATAATTGACTGATTATATCGTATAATACCCTATTGTGCGCTTCCTCTCCATTTATTATCTTATTGGAGCTGTGATAGTGTGGAGCCAGCTCTGCCTAATGTCTGATCTGTGGCCTTTCATCATCTATTTATCACCTGCTGTGAGGAGCAGCTGCTAATTACCTGAAGCCATGTGACTTACCACAATCCCCTTCACATGATTCTTTAGTGTGCCCTATAAATTTAGTTCAGTCCTAAGGGGTACACGTGTGGGGGGGTCAGCTTGTGTGGCATCTCATGCAAAGTGGCATTGAATGCTAAGTGGCTTGCAGTTACTTCATGGCAGTTACTAAGTGGCTTGCAGTTATTTCATGGCAGTTGCTAAGTGGCTTGCAGTTACTTCATGGCAGTTAGTCAGGGCAGGAGTCAGGTAAGTCACTCTCTCTTACATTTTCTTTTACCATGTCCTTTACTTCAATGTCTATTGTCCTATGTGCCTTTGCCATTCACTTTTACCGCACCATCCCCCCTCCATCACCCCTCATCCACATAAGCCCCTCTTGCCTTCCCTCTACTTTGAGCTCCCATACTCTCTTCCTCAACATACTGAATAATCTCAGATCACCATATTCCAAAGCGTTGCATCAGAAACAAAGTCACTAGGGGACCCAGTGGACCCCTGAACAGCATGATTGCTGAGAGTGACAGCATCCCCCCACCACTCATGGCCAGTGTCTGGCGACAGGTGACTGGCAGGAGAGGCAGAGCTTTCCCAGAAGTGTGAGGAGCCCGCTTGGGTACAGAACTGCCAGACCTGACACATATGCAATAAAAACTATTTAACCTCCATTGCAAATGATGTTTATCAGAAAAATATACACACTTTCTGCTGTTTGTAATTGTTGTTACCTCAGGATTTCCTAGGAGAAAACATCATACCTTCTGTGCGTAACCTGTGGCTTGGTCATTATTGGAACTTACAACAGGACAATGGTCCTAAACACACGTCATAGTCCACCAGGTTTTGGTTTCAGAAGTCATGTAAGATTCTGGAGTTGCCGTCACAGTCACCTGACTTCAGTCCCATAGAAAATCTTTGGTTGGATTTGAGGAATGAGGTAGCAGCATAGAAACCCAAGCATATTATTGAAGTGGAGAGCATTATCCATGAGAAATGGGTTTACAGTGCTAAGGATTGCTGCCAGAACCTGGTCTCTGGCTATACAGTACATCACAATTCCAGTGGGGTATTATTATTATTTATTTATATAGCGCCATTAGGTTCCATGGCGCTTTACATGAGGATAAGGGAGACAAGAACAAGTACGCTAAATCTAGGCGATCAGGACGTACAGGTACAGAAGGGGCAGGGACCCTGTCCACGAGGGCTCACAGTCTACGAGTATAACAACTAAAGGGGCTCTACAAAGTACTAAACAATGAATGTTACGAAGAAGTGAATAATTCTGAGATTTCAGTAGTAAAAGTGGCATTTTTTTGATGAATCTGGAGAAATGACTTGTTATATTAGTTGCATTGAAATATATCAATTGTTCCTGTTTCATTGTTTTATTACAAACAGCAGAAAGTTTGTACATTTTGTAAGTAAACTGAATTTTTTTGTGAGGTTTAAATAATGTTCATTGCAATTTAACTTTACAACCCTATACTAAAAAGAAGAAAGCATCGTATATGTCGGAACAGAATATTTATGTAAATAAAAAAAATGCTTTTATTTAGTAAGCCTATTCAGAAAAATCACCTAATGCAAACACTTAATACATTTGGAAGTACATATTTTAAATAATGTAAATTGTGCAAAGCAGCCAAAGCCTATACTCGTCTATGTAAATGTGGTATCCTCCTGAGGCATAATGAGTTTAGAAGTGAAGAGCTCCTGTTGTCGCATGGTGTTATTTCTGCTTGGTTTGCAATTCCTTATAAAATGCTGAACCACTAGGAAGGTAATTCACAGAAACACCATAGTAGCTATTTCACAGATGTGACAGTGCTCCTAGTGGGGCGTTTGATGGGAATTAGCCGTCTGAAACTACGCTTGGAGCACAGACATTATGAGGCTCAGCTACTTCCTATTTTGAGGCTTTTTTACTCAAGAAAATTGCATTGTAGATCCCTGGGACACAAGAAACATATTAAGTTTACTGCTTAAAATGTTAAATGAAGGGAAATTTATAAGGTGCCAAGAAGGAAAGCACCAATTAGCCAAAATGTAACGGTGTGCCATCAAGCGTCATGTTATTAGAAACATTTTCTCAGAGAATAACAAATGGCTTTCACATTGATTTCAATGTTACAAGCTTAAAGTATTTTTATTTTAAGTATACAAAGTATATTAAAGTATATATTCAAAGTATGTTTAATTTTACAAACTGGTTAAAGTATATTTTAATTTTTTTGTCATACTGGTGATTGAAATATGAAAATGAAATAATAATCATATGCTGGACAATTCAGCAATAGCAGGAATCAAATATATTTCATGCAGTTTTGTGCACAGGTACCGTGTTTCCCCGAAAGTAAGACCCTGTCTTACATTCTTTTGGGGGCCAAAAGTGGCCCCCTGTCTTACTTTCGGGGGGGGGCCTTACATTGGCGGCCCCAGCCATCACCCATCCATCCACACTGCGCACACACACACACACACACACACACACACATCCATAGATCCATACATACACAGATCCATCCATCCATTCACACTGCACACACACACACACACACACATCACACATACCCCCCCCCCCCATACAGCTGCGCTGCCGGTACTTACCGGCACAGCTGTTCGGTGTCCCTGTCCCTGGTGTCCCCGGTGCTCCCGGCGTTCCTCTGTGTGGTGCAGCCTCATAACTATGTCATCCGGGCTGCCGGGCATATCCCGTTCATAGCCCGTCCATTCACAGCCCCCCGGCCCTCTCTCTGTAATCACGGAGCTTCCGGAAGCTCCGGTATCCAGGCAACAGCAGAGCGTGATGACGTCGGGCCAAAACGTCTCAGAGCGCCTATGCTGATTGGCTCAGGCGTCTGAGCCAATCAGCATAGCCGCTGCGATGACGCTCTGGCCTCTGATTGGCCAGACGTTGTCATGCTGCTGTTGCCTGGATACCGGAGCTTCCGGAAGCTCCGTGATTAGAGAGAGAGGGCCGGGGGCTGTGAATGGACGGGCTATGAACGGGATATGCTCGGCAGCCCGGATGACATCGTTATGAGGCTGCACCACACTGAGGAACGCCGGGAGCACCGGGGACACCAGGGACGGGGACACCGAACAGCTGTGCCGGTAAGTACCGGCAGTGCAGCGGTATGGGTGTGTGTGTATGGGGTGTGTGTGTGTGTGTGTGTGTGTGTGTGTGTGTGTGTGATGTATGGATGTGTGTGTGTGTGTATGCATGTGTGTACCCCTCCCCCCCCGTGTTTCCCTGATAGTAAGACCCCCCTCCCCCCTACCCTGCCTTACATTCGGGGGGGTCTTACATTAGCAGACCCCCCCGTCCCCCCCCACCCTGTCTTACTTTCGGGGGGTCTTACTATCGGGGAAACACGGTATTAAAAAGTTGTTTGTTTTTTGAGAAACAGAGGATTTTTGTTCTGCCTTCATCCACATGTGAGGCTGTGGATATCTAGCATACAGCTTAACCCTCGTTTACTTCCCCAAGGAACAGACTGTAGCATTTCTGGAGTCTATATTTATTGAGTTGATGAACTTGATTGCGTGAATGATAATGTGTGGTAAAAATTAGAATGCAAATACAGAATAATCACAGTCAGTACTGGGTGCATTAAAGAAACTAGCACTAACACAGTGATAACACAAGTTACAGTCAACATGAGCAACTAGGGTAAAGGTCACTGCAACATGCTCTATTCTATACAGAATGCATCTATCTATCTGCATACAGTGCAAAAGGCATTAACTCAAATAGTCTATCTCAGAGCACAATACACTTCACTTTACAGTACTCTACACAGAAATACCTTTATCTACATGCAATTCAAACATGCTAGTGAGTCGGTCGACAGCGTAGGGGGTACTCGGATACCAGGACTGGTTGCTACTTCAGTGGGGATCAGGGCTGGTCGGGTCCCGGTCCCATGCCCTGGACACTCAATGACTGAGGGGAAACTTATTTGGGATGGGGGATTATTATACGTGACGCCACCTGTGGTACCTGGTAATGTAGTTACCAGCACTACAGCCGGCCGCTGAGGTGATGGTGATGCAGCTTTGGGTAGTACAGCTCCCCACAGGTGGAGCTTTACCTCAGGGCAGCGGGGTGGATGAGGGGAGTAGTAGCCCTTGGCTTTGTGGTGCTGTAGGAGCCTCCCAGGTGACGAATAATTGATGCAGAGATAAGTTAGCCTAAACAGTTCTTTACTGGTACCACATGGATCATTAGGTACACGGTACAGTCTAGTTTTGTTGCCACAGGTTTTGGGGATTACCACAGAGTCTGTCAGAGGTGCCTCTCAAATGCTTTCTTAGTCCTGTTCCTTTATGGGCTCTTTTGGCTCCATACACTTCCACCCTTGAGTCTGGTTTCTGGGCCCCGGGTCTGTTCCTTAAAGTCTCTCTTACTTGTCAGTGTCTTGAACCCAGCTATGGGATAGAGGTTGGACTACTTTGATGGGTGCTGTGGCACCTTCTTGGTAAGGCCCACTGCCTGCCGATCAGCAGTTTGTGATGAACCTTAATAAACCGCCTCGGTTCCGGTTTACCGGTATTGACCTCGACTCTCCAGCCGGCTCTGACCAGTCCTGGAGTGTTCCCTTCATTGTCGGGGTCACTTCTCAGTTTAGAGGTGCCCTCCTGTCACGCCCGCAGGGTCCCCTGCGTCCATCTCTGCTGCCCTCCTCACACCGTCTGACTGCCTTGAGTCAAACTTACTCTGTCACTTACGTCATGTCTCCTGCTCTGCTTAGCTCAACCCCCCTGGGACCTACTGAATATACAGTCCCTGGTGCTAGGGTGGCTGTAATTGGGATCTTGTGGTTTTGTATACAGACTTTGTAGCTTGACCCTCTACCTGCGACTATGGAGGCAGTACACCTTCTGTTTGGGGATGCAGTACCTCCCTGTAGCGTCCCGCCAGAGGGGCGCCACACGCCCCCTTGGTTAAATACACTCATCCTCGAGTGTCCGAGTGTTGAAACCCAACCGGGTTTGGGCTTAAATTTTCATTACATATAACCGGGTAACTTTTAAACATCAACATCACATCAAACAATATGCAAACTTTCTTCCTTTGCAGGAGGCACTTTTTATTTAGAACATTGCAAAAAACCCAATTTCAATTCTTAATCTACATTGGCCCAATGGGGCCGGGTATTGAGTCTCTGACTTAGTCCATACAGGCTCCGAAACATAAGTTCACATTTAAGTCCATGGGAGTCTCTTTATGTTCTGCAAGAAAAATAATACACAATATGCAACTATGTACAACACACACGGTACCGGGGTCACTTTAACAATTTTTGCATTTACTAACCTGGATCGCGTACCAACCTCGGGGTCCCGCGTGGCGTTCATATGTTATAACATCGCCTTTACGTAAATCGCGGTCTGGGTGCCCTTGTGGGAGATGGTGTTTGAACTCTCTCCTTCCTACAAACACCTCAGCATAGAGGCGTTCCTCCTGGGCAAAGCCATACCCGGTCACCAGATTGAACATGGTGATTGTCCCCTTTTCCCGCTGGTCCACGGGTAATGGCGGCTGGGTTTGGGCAAAGGCACGGACCTGGTGGGTCTCCATTTCGTTGACCCACCATGCTTCCAGTCGCCTGTGCCGATTCACTTCATCATCCCATGCAAGCTGGATGAACCTAGGCCTCCTGACTGGTTGCCAGGAGCCATAAGCTGCGGTTGAACACTGACTTGCATGTTGCCTCGTGTCTATGCCAACCCGTGTTGGTGGTTGTTCTGGACGACTGGCCCTCCATACCTCACAGGGCCCGAACATCTCGGCGCCGTCATCAGACTCCACCTGTTCCAGGCGATCAGCCCACCATATCACACAGGGCCCAGACGCCTCTGCGCTGCCGACTGGTCGTTCTTCTTGGCGATCAGCCCACCATTGCTTGCGGGGCCCAGATGCCTCTGCACCACCAACTGGTCATTCTTCTTGGTGATTGGCCCACCATTGCTAGTGGGGCCCAGACGCCTCTGCGCTGCTGACCTCTCCTTCCTCCCAGTCCTCCTCCCCGGAACCCACCTGGCTGGTAGATACTCCTTCAATAAACTCCTCCATGATTAGGTCAGGCTCCTCAGAGAACCGGATCAGATCCTCCGGTTCGGCAGCCTCCTCCTCTGCGGTCTCCACAACTGCTGCCATTGCTGTCGTGATATCTTCCGTAACAGGTGGCAGATTGTTGGTCTCAGCAGTAGTGGTCAAGTCCGGGTCTGTAGGGGCATTGTCTTCACCAGCTACTGGGTGCTTGGTCTCTGGTTCCACCGACACTCCCGGTTCTGGGTCTAACCTGGGCCCCTGATGCTGTCTCGCACATCGGCCCAACTCCAGCCGCATGTTGGCACTCCACCTCCGGATTGTCCACTCCACAACCTCCATTACCTGGGTCCGCAAGTCTTCATGAGACGCATTCCAAAGGGCCGCATCATCACCCTAACTCTCCAGCATTGGCACACCTAGGGCTCCAGTGTTGGCCCTCAGGTCCTCCTGAACTTTGCGGACCAGGTCTCTCAACCTTAGAGTTGCCATTATCACCAGACACCACCTGGTTAACAAGTCTGGTACTAGCCAATGTCTCTTGGTCTGGCTTCTGGTAGCACCCTGTTTCCTTTTTATAGTCCCGAGCTGGTGCGGTCTGGTTTTTGACCCACCCCCTTGGTTGTTTGATGGCAAGGGGGGAGCGAGACACTTTGGCACCTCTTGCAATGTCTTTGGCATGGATGGTGAGTTTTTCTGATGCTGCTTTTTTTCTAGTAGTTTTTGCACCTCTTGCATGGCCCTACCTTGATGAGGGGCCAAGGCACGCCGCTAGAACAGCACATAGTCTTTTACGTTTTTAGACCAGCTATTCTGAGAAGTTCAGTCAATCAGTCCTCAGGTCTTTCCGGAACCAGTCACTGCACTTCGTCAATCCTCGGCAGAGCAAAAGGGCGGGGCCTATTTTCACGCTCTTTTTCAACCACTCTGTGACGCAGCTTTAATTTCTGTGGCAATGGCGGTTCAGTTCACAGTTTAATAGTTAATAAAGTCAATAGGCACACTTTTCCTGGTGTTACCAAGCTTGTTGGATCCTGTTTGTGACGCCAGAAATGAGTCGGTCGACAGGGTAGTGGGTACTCGGATACTGGGACTGGTTGCTACTTCAGTGGGGATAACGGCTGGTCGGGTCCCGGTCCTGTGTCCTGTGTGACACTCAATGGCTAAGGGGGAAACTATTTGGGATAGTGGATTATTATACGTGATGCCACCTGTGGTACCTGGTAATGTAGTTACCAGCGCTGTAGCCGGCCGCTGAGGTGATGGTGATGCAGCTTTGGGTAGTACAGCTCCCCACAAGCAGAGCTTTACCTCAGGGCATCAGGGTGGATGAGGGGAGTAGTATTTCTTGGCTCTGTGGTGCTGTAGGAGCCTCCCAGGCAATGAATAATTGATGCAGAGACACCAAGTTAGCCCAAACAGTTCTTTACTGGTACCAGATGGATCAATAGGTACACGGTACAGTCTAGTTTGCCAGGGAATTTGTTGCCACAGGCTTTGGGGTTTGCCACAGAGTCTTTCAGAGGTGCCTTTCAAATGCTTTCTTAGTCCTGTTCTTTTATGGGCTCTTTTGGCTCCTTACACTCCCACTCTTGAGTCTGGTTTCTGGTCCCCGGGTCTGTTGCTTAACGTTTCTCTTACTTCTCAGCGTCTTGAACCCAGCTATGGGATAGAGGTTGGACAACTTTTATGGGTGCTGTGGCACCATCTTGGTAAAGCCCACTGCCTGCCGATCAGCAGTTTGTGATGAACCTTAATAAACCGCCTCGGTTCCGGTTTTCCGGTGTTGACCTGGACTCTCCAGCCGGCTCCAACCAGTCCTGGAGGGTCCTCTTCATTGTCTGGGTCACCTTTCAGTTTAGAAGTGTCCTCCTGTCATGACCGCAGGGTCCCCTGCGTCTGTCTCTGCTGCTCTCCTCACACCATCTGACTGACTTGAGTTAAACTGTCACTTACGTCACGTCTCCCGCTCTGCTAAGCTCCACCCCCTGGGACCTACTGAATATACAGTCCATGGTGCTAGGGTGGCTGTGATTGGGATCTTGTGGTTTTGTATACAGACTCTGTAGCTTCCCCCTCTGCCTGCGACTATGGAGGCACTGCACCTTCTGCTTGGGATGCAGTACCTACCTGTGGTGTCCTGCCAGAGGGGCGCCACACTAGCAGTTCTCTCTGTACTAATGGCTGGATTATAACCTGTTCACATAGATTCTACACAAAAACATACAACTGCATTGCTCTTACTGGAATCATCTGATGAGAGGAAAGTTGTAAGGAATGGAGAGCCAGAAACACACATCTTATCCTCTCACTGAAGAACTGGGAAACTAACTACAAGGATATCTTTCTCCTGGAGGAAGGAGGGGGGCGGTCCCTTGGCACACACTATTCTTAAAGGGGACAGATTAAGAGCTCTGCTATATCATGTTTAACAGCTAAACAACCTAAACAGGCAACTAATGACCACTACAGGTCATAACTAATATAACTCTAGTATAACTCTATGAATATTTTATTAGCTGCTCATGAATAGGCAGGACAATATTTTTATATTATTATCATTATTATGATTATTTATTTACATAGCACCATTAATTCCACGGTGCTGTACATGAGAAGGGGTTACATACAAAATTATAGATATAGTTTACAGTAAACAAATTAACAATGACAGACTAGTACAGAGGTGAGAGGACCCTGCCCTTGCGGGCTTACATTCTATAGGGCAATGGGGAGGAAACTGTAGGTCAGGGGTGCAGCAGATCTGGTGGTGGAGAGTCGGCAGCTCCGGTGGCGGTGGGGCAGCAGCTTCGGAGGTGGTGGGGCAGTGGCTCGGTCATTGCAGGCTGTAGGCTTTCCTGAAGAGATAGGTTTTCAAGTTCCGTCTGAAGGATCCGAGTGTGGTGGATAATCTGCCGTTGTGGGGCGCAGAATTCCAGAGGATGAGGGATATTCGGGAGAAATCTTGGAGGCGGTTGTATGAGGAACAGATAAGTGTGGAGGAGAGACTTATAGCCTTGAATGAAGTGATCTATGAAGAGCCACCACACTAGGCAAAACAAAAACAGTGGACATGCTTTAATTACTTGGTTATGACAGTTAAATTGTGGACTCATATGGTGTGGTGAATTCTCTAATTTGTACGTCAGAGTGAGCAACATGGATTGCAGGTGATGGCACACCAAGCAGGGCTTGCAAGACAGCACGTGGATCAGTGAAGAACAAGGCAGCGGGGTATGCAGGAAGGAGGCAGAAACACAGAGTATTATATGCCAGAAGACACAAAGCTGGAAGTGTGGATATTCACTGGAACTGATCAAGTATGGTCAGGCCAGGACTTGCAGAAAATAAATGATTAATGGCAGAGTTAATTCAGTCAGGAGACAGATGATCAATAGCAGAAGCTTAGGTAATCAGATAACAAATGTTTGAACACTGGTAGAAGTCATGAACAGGCAAACTGGATATACTGTATGGTGGAAGTAGATGCAATACACTATGCAACAGCATTGCATTGTGAACAGCACAATGGCAACCTGCTTAAATGCAGTCTATTTAGTATCTATATGATTGTATGGCTCGTCCAACATAGATGGGTTATATTCTGTTGCTGTTTATAAATCTCTATGGCAACCTGCTTATCAATGCAGTCTATTTAGTATCTATATGATTGTATGGCTTGTCCAACATAGATGGGTTATATTCTGTTGCTGTTTATAAATCACTATGGCAACCTGCTTATTGGCATTACGATGCACTAATGCCTTCGCTCCTCCTGTAAGCTGAGCCTGGACTTGGCTCCTCCCCTTCCGCCTGGCAACTATGGTGACGTGTCCCTATGCCGAGAGGAGGGTTGAGATGTGCTGAAGTCGCGGCCCGCCCCTGGAGTTGAGCGACGGCATTGCGCATGCGTGTGACGTCAGCGGAACCTGGAAAAGCTGAACACCGCACCTGGGATCCCTAGTGCTATAAAGACACCGCCGGTGCCTTTGATTGGTGTCCACTGCTTCCACAAACATCTCCCTGAGGAAGCTGTGCTACCATGCAGGCGAAACACGTGTAGGGGTCTTCAAAACAGGACCAACCTTCCTTTCGAGCTCTGCTCTCCCTCTGAGGTTACTCTATAGGTATGCCTGATAAGTATACTTTTTTCCGTTGATCTATGCAACTCTTATATTAACATTGATAGTGCATAGGTTGTATATAATGATGTAGTCTGATGCTATATGGTCTGGTGCCTACTCTAGACAATGTAAAGATTCATAAGAGTTATTTATGAAAAATGTTCACCAGTATTGGCATTTAGTACTTGTAAACACTGTATATGTACTTGTCTACAGCTTGATGTATCTTTTATATTGCTGGGTCTGGAAATTTTGTTATAATCATAGGGGTGAGTTGCATCTCAGACCCCCTTTGTATCCACTTTTAATATCATGCATTTTAAAAATCAAATAAAAACACTGCTTTTTTATTGTAATATATTCCATGTTTTTTCTCTTGTTTCTAATGTTTTAATTTGGAGATTATGCAACTGAAACCCTGAGAGGTGATTAATTCACCAGGGTTAAATTGAAAATAATGCTGAAAAAGATTTTGTTATTATCTATTAGAAAATAGCTTAGATTCTAGGAATAAATTAGCAAATTAGGTGAAAAATGCTTGAGCTTCAGACTAACCCTTTCAAGCACGTGTGCCAAGGGTTGAAAAGGAGAATAATAAATAAGATAAAAGCAAGGCAAACCTCCAACCAACCTAACTGAGGATTAAATAAAGGTGTTGAGATGGGAAATAGGTAAACCCAGAGAAGTAACACAACTGGACACTGCCTAGTAGATAAAATCCCTTTGTTGCATGGCTAGAACTCATTAGCAGAAATACGCCTAGAAATATAGCCAGCAAAGGAGGCATGTGCAAAGTGAGTATGGATAGCCCTAATCAAGCTGTTATAAGACAGACCAAATAAGAAAGTGAAAAACACTTGACTAGCAGCAAAGCAAGGGATGAAAAGCAAAGGTAAGAGAACCATCAGCAGCTGGACAGAGACTGACCATGCTGTGACTTTGCAGAGAAGACCAACCTCGCAGCAAAAGGTCACTGGATTGAGTCCCGAAACTGAGATATGACAACCTAGTTTTCTGTGTTAGTCTTTTAATTAAGGGCCTGTGTGGTAACTATTAAGTTACCTTGTGTAATACAGTTATTATTTCCTTCAAAACTCTTAATAATCTGAGTTTTTCAACCCAAAACTACTTGGTGAATTTTTAACAATTTTGTGCATGTGATGGTTTAACGTCCCTAAGTTTGTTACTTCATAGCCTAACAAAATATTGTTTGAGACGTTTTTGTGTTGCAAAATAGCTCTTTGTTATTTTTTTTTTACACTTTTAATTACTTAGGGGTAATTTCTACAAAGGCATTAAAAACCTTGTTAGCCCATCTGGGACATTTATAGCACGTACACAAGAACTACTGCTTGGACCTATATCTATCGCAAAAATGGGTTCAAAATGTAAGCTGCTGTCACAGGCATGGTTCATTTGTATGTGGGTTTCGAAAATAGTCAAGCATGCCTAACTGACAATTTTTGGAAGTCCTGTTTAAGTGTATGAAGTGATCTGCACATGTGCAGCCAACCTCTCCATTCCCAGCAGTGCTCAGTTGTGCTCTGTTCTTGAAAAAGTAACTACTTGGAACCACATCTATTGAACATTTATAGCACATTCTCATACAGCTTCAAACTGTCACTATGTCTCCTGCTGATGATTGGTTTCTCTCTGCCCGCTCTTATCAGGACTCAGGGTACCGTTACACAAACATAATTGTGCAGAGATTGTGCGCAGATCTCTAGTTGCAGAGAAATCATGGACACATTGTTCCATTTTGTGGCCGCACACAAATGGAACAATGTGTCCATTAGTTCACTGCAACCAGAGATCTGTGAACAATGTCTGCATAATTACTGTGTGTGTAACGGTACCCTAAGGCAAGACAGGCTGAAGCTGCATCTCAAAGAAAAAACTAAATATAAAAACTGATCAACACCTTCTCAACGTTCAAATCGCATTGACGGGGAGACTGAGCAGTATGGATTTTAATTGACAGAATGAAGCTTTGGATTTTTCTACATAGCAGAAGTTCTGAACTATTTGTTGTCCCAACAAAAATGGACTGCTATATTACTGCTCTTTTACACATAGCAGAAACTATATCTACAGCTACAGCTACATAAGGTACTTATGGACAAACACTGACAAAGCTTCGAAGAAGGAGTCTGGAGCTACCAGGAGCAATTTCCTAGATTTTTTATATTATCCTGAAGTTCATAAAGTCAGAGAATCTACTATATAATTGCCGTAGGCACTTCCGTGTCGGACCCCGCAAAAGACCGTGGCTTTGTCACTCTGTGACGTCACCACGTGCGAGCAATGGCCGCGAAGCGGCCATTGCGAGTCGCTGGGCGAAAATCGAACCAGAGGCTCGGCCACAAAGTTAGCGATTTACCGCTCATGTAGCGCGAGCGAGGCCATTGCGAGTCGCTTACCGCTCATGTAGCGCGAGCAATGGCCGCGAGGCCATTGCGAGTCGCTGCCTGAGCCGCGATTCTGAGCGCTGTCAGCCCCTCACCGCTGTCAGCACACACCCCCAACCTCTGTCACCACACTCCCCCCATATGTCCTCACCCCCCCCCCATATGTCCGCACACCCCCGCTCCGATCCCGCTCCGGAGCCGCTGCTGTCAGCACATGCTGACACAGTGCTCCGGAGCCTCTCCTGTAACCACACTCCCCGATGTCCACACACACCTTCCCCCTGCTGTCACCACACCCCCCCATATGTCCGCACCCCATATGTCCGCCATCACAATACTCAGTCCGCAAAAAAACGCATCTGCCGCGTTTGCCGCATAACCGTTACACTTGCGGCGCGGTTGCGGTAATCCCCATAGAAAGTATAGGGGGACTTGCGGCAGGTGCGGCAAGTGCGGTTTTGCACTTGCGGCAGGTGCGGCCGCGAAAAAAACCGCGGCTGACTGCGGTTTTTTTCGCGGCCGCACTTGCCGCAAGTGCAAAACCGCACTTGCCGCACCTGCCGCAAGTCCCCCTATACTTTCTATGGGGATTACCGCAACCGCGCCGCAAGTGTAACGGTTATGCGGCAAACGCGGCAGATGCGGTTTTTTCACCGCATCTGCCGCGAATTGATATATTCATAATTATATATATATAGATATATATAGATATATAGATATAGATTAATATATATATATATATATATATGTCATATTATATATATGTATATGATTAGTAAATATATATATATATTGTATATTAATCTATATATATATATATATATCTAATTATATATATATAATATATATATATATATATATACACATTATAATAAATTGTAATATATAATATACATAATTTATTTAAGTTAATAATATATATAATATATTTTTTTGATATATTTTTATGATATTATTTATATATAAAAATATATTGTATATATTGGCATTAAATAGATTATTGATCTATATGTTACACAATTATATAAATATTTTTCAGCCTTATATTAAATTTTTGTCTGAAATTATGTCAGTGGCTGAATATTTAATCTATATTATCTCTTTATAATTCTTTTGTTTCTAAGACCCTTACAACATAATAGTTCAATTTTCCTTAAATGATATCAACCATACAAATATATGTAGTTGGTGTAAAGATGTCATTGGAATAATTGGATTATTTGAAAATCTTAAAAAAAATGTAAAAATATTCTAGACACCCGATGCATTTGCATCGGGCTCACAGCTAGTATATATATATATATATATATATATATATATATATATATATATATATATATATATATATATTATGTGAGGCACCGCCGGCATGATCCTCATGGCCGGGGCGCATCACATGCAGGATCAAGGTATGATCCTGTGCACACTGGCCGGTTTGACTGTGATAATACTGTGTGAACCAACTTGAGACACAGGGTTTCATGAGCCTAATGAGCGGCAGTGAGAGTGGGATGAGATCGAGGAAGCCCTAAGGAAGGAGGGCTGAGTGCTGACAACCCGGAACACAGGGAGTTAACCTGAGATGTGTGAAAGGCTGATTACCGGCAGCTAAGGGGGTGTGTCCATGTGGGAGTGGCTGGCACGATAAGAGGCAGCCAGCTGAGTGATTGAGATTCATTCAGATTCAGATTCAGATGGAAGCTGAGACCAGCCAAGTGCAGAGCAGTCCAGAGGCTGTGTGAATGAAGGGAGCATGCTAGCTCCAGGCCGGTGCCAAGGTCCGCGGTTGTGATAGCACCTGGTGGGGAAGCCGTGGCTGAACCCGGTGGATACTGGTCCGGGCATGGGGTGAACCATGTCCGGGAAAGGAGCCCTTGGGGGACGCTTGGTGGACCCGGTAAACAGGTAGCGAGACCCGGATCCGTGCCCGGTAAGACAGCGGTTCCCGTGTAACGGAGTGAGCTGTGTGTGAGTAATGCCAGGCGGGCATAACCGCTATTGGGTCCGACTAGGCAGTCGGTAAAGGACCCGTTGATGTATGTAGGGGCTTAGGCAATTGCCCTGAATGTAAGATGATGACCTATGGAAGAACATGGTATAATAATGTGGGGAGAAAGTGACCCAGCCAGTATGGATGATGTTGGAGGCGTTCCGTCCCTGTGGGACGAGAGGGAGGCTTGCCCTGCTGCTTGCAGAGGGTACCCGTCCCTCAACCACGGCCTCGAATGGTGTGGGTGTGCCTGTGGTGCCAGACACAGGGGTAATAGGGCTCCTAGTAGGTAACGGATGAGGTTCCCGTGTACTATGGTTTGCCAGTCTCTGTAATGGGCCATGGAGGAGCCACAGTCCCTGGATGATGGGCTGTGAGCGTGTGGAAGAAATGTATGTGATCCATGGACGTTTGAATGATGGATCACACATGGTATGTAAGGCCCGGTCAGGCAGGAATCCTGACTACGGGGTAATGTATATCATCATGCTGGGTGACTAAAGCCGGGCGGCAGGTACCGCCATTGGGACCCACAGGGCCCGTTGAGGCGTATGTAACGAAGGTCAGAAGCAGGGGTTAAAAAGGGCTCCTAGAGTGGGGACACCATGGTTGAACCAGGTGGACTCTGACCGGGATGTAGGCGGAGATACGTCCAGGAAGGAGCCCCTTGGGGATACATGACATACCCGGTACTCAGGTTGCTCAATCCCTGTTATGAACCTGGAGGGGTCATCGTCGAAATATAACATATGTATTTATTATAAATGTACTGTAAGATGTGTAAGTAGGCCGGAGGCCGTAGCTACCCTGGAAGCAGGTGTTAGAGCTCCAATGGGGACAGAGAGATGGTTACAGGTCCCGGGTTATTGTGAACGTATATGTGTAATGTTATATGTAATGTATGATGTATTTATGTAAAGTGTTTATAATCAATGTGATATGTGTCAAACATGCTACCCGGGTTATGTTATTAATATGTGACATTGGTTAAACTTATAAACATGTGTTTTGTCGTTATGCAAGTGGGTTCCCCGGTTGCTACCTCAAAATATATATGTATTCAATTACTGGTATATAGTGCTATTAATTCCATAGCAGTTTACATACATGAGTAATGCTGTCTCTCTTGGAGCTCACAATCTAAACATCCTATCAGTATTTACAATCCTATCTGATCAGTCTTTACAATGAGGGAGGAAACCAGAGTGCCTGGAGGAAACCCACGCAAACATGGGGAGAACACACAAACACCTTGCAGATGTTGTCCTTGGTGTCCTTGGTGGGAATTGAACTCAGGCCCTCAAGACCCCAGTGCTGCAAAGGCTGCAGTGCTAACCACTTGAGCCACTGTGCCACCCCTCCTGAATACAAATGGGATCAGAAAGCACAGCTGCCTATACTGAAAGGTTCAAAATGTATGGGTGGAAATTCCAAAGAGGTGGGACCAGCATCGATCAGATATTAATGGGATATTCAATGACCCAAAAAACAAATTTATCTTTTTAAAGGGAACCTGTCAGCTCTTTTAGCCCTCCTAACCTATCACTAGCTGTCCCTGCAGCTGCCTACTACTTTCCTAACCATCCCTCTCTGACCTATATCTAAGATAAGGGTGAGAATGCGCAAATAGGGTCTTATCCTTAGGAGACAGGATTATTTAGGTGAAATATAGGAACTGCTCACCTGATGTGGTTGTGTAGCACACAACCGGCATGATCGCTCAGTACAACACAGCTGCTCCAAGGACCGTACTTCCACAGGTCACTGTGGTCACGATAAGTTTCAGTAGGACAAAGTACCTCGTGGTCCGAGCTGCTGTTTTCATATGATGGAAAAACCAGAGACACCGGTATGCCTGGATAAGGTAGTAGCTAGTTTATTTTCCAACGCGTTTCGGAGTCGTATGTATCCCAAACTCCTTCCTCAGGGAACATGATCTCTGACCTATATGGCATTTATAATAGTGGAACAGAACAGTTTATAAACTTACAAAATCTGTGATGAGGGCTCGTCCCTGATGGGTAGGCGGTGGCTCCACCCGCCTCATTGATCTAATTATGCCTCGAAGGGAAGCATTATTCCTTCAGGACCGATGTCTTGATTTAAATCTCCCGGCCCACACTTCCAGGTGTATGACGCGGATGCCGGCCGCTGCGTCACGACACGCAATACCCGAGCATGCGCAGTGCGCTGGGTGTAGGACACGCCCAGGCCACGTTCAACATGCGATCTGTGCATGCTCTGAAGGCAGCCTTGTGTTGGCCCCCGGTCACAAGGTTGCCAGGCAACAGCCCCCAGCTCCAGACATCCGGCGCACTGCGCATGCCCAGCGTGATGCTGCAGCTGGCATCCGCGTCATACACTCGGCAGTGCAGGGCAGGAGATTTAAATCAGAACATTGGTCCTGAAGGAATGATGCCGCCCATCGGGGCATAATTAGATCAGCGAGGCGGGGGGAGCGCGGCCCTGGAGACACCGCCTACCCGTCAGGAACACCCCGTCATCACAGATTTTGTAAGTTTATAAACTGTTCTGTTCCGCTATTATAAATGCCATATCGGTCAGAGAGGGATGGTTAGGAAAGTAGTAGGCAGCTGCAGGGACACGTAGTGATTGGTTAGGAGGGCTAAAACAGCTGATAGGTTCCCTTTAAAAGGAAACTGACATGAGATTCAGGCATGAAGAATCCGAAACTGGTTGCAGGTTTGTAGGTTTTATTCTGACGCGCATCTCATATGAGTATATGTATATGTGTATACCTGTCAATAATGGTGAGCTAGGCAGAGATAAGCCACCAGGGACCTGCCTTGGATAGTATGCAAGAAACACTGTTCTCAACCTCAGTTTTTCAGAGTAAAACATTTATGGTACCTTTACACGCCGCTACAGAAGGTTGGAAACAACCGGAGACAAATGTATCTTGCACCGTCAAAACAACCCGAGGTAGCAGCGTGTAAACTAAGTTGTTGCCACCCGTCACTGTCGACACCTGTTTCAGAGCAGTGCTCTAAACCAGGTTGGTTTCAACTCTATGGTAGCGGCGTCTAAATGAGGTACAGGAAGGTTTTTTCGTCACCTAGTTAACTCCCTGGGGCGTGACACAGCCTCCGGGAAACCACCCCCCTTCAGCGATCATTGGTGGAAGCTCCTGCGTTACGATTGCTTGTCGCTACATAGGGCGGCATATTTCAGGAGCTGACCAGTCAAACTACACAATTGCAATAGCATCATGTATTAGCCAGCCTTCCTGTGCTGTCTGGCCAATCATGATGCTATTGCATTGTCCAATCATCGTACGAGCATCTCGTAATCCACAACTCTGGCACGCCTATGTGTTGTCCCTGCTGCCCCAGGTCCTGCCATATTACCTTCTGTAGCGGCGTGTAAATGAAGGACGGTGCTCTACAGAAGGTAACCTGCGGCACCCGGCGGTGCCTCCAGAGATAGATTAAACCTTCTGTAGAGCACTTTGTAGCGGCGTGTAAAGGCGGTACCGGGTACTGTTTGCAATCGTTGGAACGTGCTCGTGCATTTGAGACACCCGGTTGTTTCCAACCTTCTGTAGCGGCGTGTAAAGGTAGCATTACAGCTGCAATAACACAGGCTTGAGCAATATGAATCTCATGTCATGTTCTTTTCAAGGATATGGTGTATATGTCCTGATATACTTTAGTTGTGGCGATAGATAAAAGTGAATGAATTGTACAGCCTGTACATTTCCAGTGTCTCAGGTTAAGCTGAAGTGTTACTACCACTGATTGCTGTTAAGTGTTTCCCTTGAAGCTGTTCCTTCTGTTGCTGAAAATTCTCTGCCATTTAGCTGGGAGGACTGCAACCAATTTCCCTTGTGGCCATGAATAAGTTGAAGTTCAGCTGATTGTGTCTTTCTCTACTTAGGGTACCTTTACATGCCGCTACTGGAGGATGGATACAACCCGCTACAGGTTACAAATGTAGCTTGTAGCGTCAATATAGCCCATAGTAGCGGCGTGTGAAGACGGGACGAGACAGCCGGCAACAGATACATCTGTTTCCGAGCACTGCTCGAAAACAGATGGCTACAAAGCCGATTGTAGCGAGCTGTATCGGCGTGTAAAGAGGCTACAGAAGGGATGTCTATACACCAGGCGATGTACCTGGTATGTAGCTGGGGCGTGACACAGCCTCCGGGATACCGCGCCCCTTCAGCGATCATTGGAGGAAGCTCCTGCGTTGCGATTGGTTGTCGCTGCACAGGGCGGCATATTTAAGGAGCTGCCCAGTCACACTACACAATTGCTCGGGCGTCATGTATTAATCAGCCTCCTGCGATGCCTGGCCAATCATGGGTTTCTTGCTTTGTCCTATCAGCGTACGGACGTCTCGTACTCCACAATTGTGGCACGCCTATGTGCTGTCCCTGCTGCACCAGGTCCGCCCATATTAGCTTGTTGTAGCGGTGTGTAAATGAGGTACGATGAGCTACAGATGGCTACTTGAGACACCCGGCGATGTATCTAGCTGTAGATGTAGCGTAGCGTAGCGCACCTTGTGGCGGCGTGTAAAGGTGGTGCGTTTCCCGTTTGTAACCGTTTGGGCGTGCTCGTGCACGTGAAGTAGCGGGTTGTATCCATCCTCCAGTAGCGGCGTGTAAAGGTACCCTTACTGTTCATGTCACTTTTCCAAAGGTACTGCTTTTAAATTGCCTGCTAGAGAGGAGCAAATGTTTTGAAATTTGAATTCAACAACTTCCCCAAAAAGTCTATTTGCTGTGACTAAATTCGACCAGACCTCAGTACTGGAAAGCTTATGTAGCGCCCCACTAGTCAGTGCGCTACAGAAGGGTACTGCACCCAAGACAGAGAGTGCAATATTCCTGTTATGGGGGGAGATAATGTAGGTCTGAGGCTCTCAATCTGCATTCACACACTTAGAGCAGGGGACTAAAGGGTTAACCTGATGTTTGTGAAGACCCAGTCCCGGTGGGAGGAGTGTGGGCAGAGCGGGAAAAGCACAATGAGAAGTCAGAACGTGAGAGGAAAGAGAAGGAGCTAAGACTGAGGGCGCCTGCAGAGTGGCAGCCCAGACAGAGAGGGGCACGCAAAGGGTGACTGAACGACCCTGGCCCAGTCCAAAGCGGGGGACCAGCTCCGAAGCGGTGCAGAGGTCCATCCCTGAGCCGCAGATACCGGTGTGATTGACAGCTTCTTAGGAGCACGATCCGACCGACGAAGGCACGGTCCCCACCAGAAGCACCAAACCGGGTTGGGCCCCTACAGCGAGAAGAGGGTGTCCCATATCACCCAACAGGCCTGGTTCACAAGCGAGATTCATGCAGGGCAGCGCGAGGAAGAAGGAGTGCGCAGAGGAAGGACAGAGAGAAAGGTAAAGGAAGGAACATCACTGGGAGCCTCAGAGAGACATTGCTTCCTCCTATGACACCTGGTTCACTACCCGAGCCGTAACACCTGTGAACTGTTACCAACTGAAGGTAACTGGAGTAAAGAACCCGTGCAGAGCAAGTAAATGTCTGTGTTTCTTCCTGGTTAACCGTGACATTCCAGTTTCACAGCAGAGACTGCGCTACCCTATTCCTATCATCAGACTACACTGCCCCAGGGGACCCTGCTCTACCTGTAGGGAGCTACAACACCTTGCTGCCATCCATCCCCCAGGAGGTCTGCAGCAGCACCGATGCCATCACTAGATCCACAGGTGGCGTCATGACTTTTATTAACTTTATTCCCCATCATAAATTCCATTTTTATTGTCACCCCAAGGGCACGGACTTAGGCACCGACCACCCATGACAGCACCGTACCCAAATGCCTGAGATCTGAGTACCCCGACCCTTGTGGGCCCGACACTTATAACTGCTTGTAAAATACACACGGCGAGATGAGAGAGAGAACCTCACTTACCATAAGAGCTTATACTCTACAGGCAAGAGAGAGAGAAAGGACCCCACTGATCATAAGCGCTTACACACTACAGGAGAGAGAGGGAGATCCCTACTGACTATAAGACCTTACATTCTACAGGTTAGACAGAGTGAACCTCATTGACCATAAGAGCTTACACTCTACAGGCAAAAGAGAAAAAGGACCCCACTGATCCTAAGAGCTTACACTCTATGGTGATAGAGGGAGAACCCTACTGACCTTTGAAGCTTACACTCTACAGGAGAGAGCGGGAGAACTATACTGCCCATAAGAGCTTAGACTCTACAGGTGAGACAGAGAGAACCTCACTGACCATAAGAGCTTAAGCTCTACAAAACAGAAAGAGAGAGATAAAGAAATAAAAGAAAGAGAGAGAAAGGACCCTGCTGACCAAAGGACCTTACACTCTACAGGAGAACCTCACTTACTCTAAGCTCTATGAAAGAGCAACTGAGAGACAAATAGAAGAAAGAGAGAGAATGAACCCCACTGACCAAAAGACCTTACACTCTACAGGGGAGAGAGAACACTACTGACCATAAGAGCTTACACTTTACAGGTGAGGCAGAGAGAACTTCACTGACCATAAGAGCTTAAGTTCAATGAAAGAGTGAGTGAGAGAAATAGAAGAAAGAGTAAAAACCCTGCTGACCAAAAGAGCTTAAATTCTATAGAAGAGTAAAAGAGAAGAACGTTTACCATAAGATTTTACACTCTGAAGGAGAGATACATACCCAGTGACTTTAGCGATGGATAACAACTCTGCCATTCAAACTGTGCTCCTCTGGTAACTGCTGGTCTGTGATTCCTAGGTACTGACCACCACTTAATAATCTGCCAGATGCCATATCTGTTTCTATGGGGAGGCCTGCGTGGGTAAAGGTGCTGGGTAGAGATGAGCGGTGTTCGACTCAAATTGTTCACCAATCTCAAATTCGAGCTGTTGCTGGTGGTGTTCTAGTCATTCGCCGAATTCGAAGAGTTTGCTTCAAATTCGGCAGTTCTAGGTTATGTTCGATTTTGGTTCGAAAATGAGGCAGATCTGGACAAAAAAAAACACATCTGCCGCATTTTCCACCTAAATAATGAGCTGTGCGGGGTTAAAAATAAAAAATCTCTATGCTCACCTGTCCGACAAGGTCTTGATGCTTATAGGACCTGTGGTGACGTCACAAATCGAGTCACATGACCGCAGTTACCGCGGTAACTGCAGTCATGCGACCCGATTTGTGCCGTCACCATAAGTCCTATAAGCATCAGGACCTCGCCGGATAGGTGAGCATAGAGATTTTTTTTATTTTTAAACCTTTCTTTTACTTAATTAAGTAACAATTACATCAGGACCTTGCCGGAGGCAGCGGTGGATCGCCGGACAAGTGAGCATACAGTTTTTTTTATTTTTAACCCTTTCTTTTACTTAATTTCACTTACGCAATGTATGTATATACATTGCGGAAGTGAAAATGCCCCGCACAGTTCATTATTAAGTGTTTTATGGTGTTCGATGGTGTTCGACGAACATTCAACGAACATTCATTGAACACCCCCCTGATTCGTCGAATCGAATCGAACTAGAACACTAGGGTGGTGGTTCATCACTAGTGCTGTACATGTTTTTTATTTTTCTAACTGTGAATCAAATTTGTTCAATCAAAATTAAATCAAAATGTTCATATTCACCTGAAACTGAGTGTCAGGAGAATTATCTCAAGCTTGTTCCCAACCCCCCCGAATTGATCTGCTCATCTCTATGTCTAGGGACAGATACACGCTTTTAGCGGCGCCCCGGGGGTCGCGCTAAAAACTTAGACTTTGTCAGCAATAACGCGATGCTAACGCCATGTTAGCACCGCGTTACCGCTGCCAATACTCACCTATGGAGATCCCACCGTTAACGCGGCTCCCACACCGACATCTTACTGGAATCTCGCTCTGCAGCGTCTTTGATCACGTTAGCAAATAATGCAAGATTTCATTCTGTGGCCGGCGTTGAAGTCGCGTTAGGGGCGGGATCGCCATAGGTAAGTATTGGCAGCGGTAAAGCGGTATCGCGGCGCTAAAATGGCATTAGCATTGCGTTACTGCTGACAAAGTCTAAGTTTTTAGTGCGACCCCCGGGGCGCCACTAAAACGTGAATCTGACCCTAGCATATGGTCTATTTATTGCTATTGGCAATTGTTCCACCTTTCTTAAGCCAGTTTCAATGTCCATTCTGTAGTAGCATTCACAGGCATAAATATTTTATAAGGAAAATAAAAATGTTTGCCCTCAATTCCCTCCTTATCCGTCCTGCACATACCATGCATTAATGCTGTTTACTGCTCGCATATGGAATAATGTATATTTGGGTCAAGTATTTTCATAAAGGTCATGTACTAAAAGTCTCCAGTGGTTTTATAGAGGTCATGGAATTTTCACGGTTACTTAAAACGACGTAATAATATACCGTAGTGGGTGCACTATAATTTCTAACTGCTAGTTATGCTCTCCTAGAACTAGTCCACATTTTATGGGTTTTAAGGGACAGGGAAACAGTAGACAGTAATTAATAAAAAAATGTGTACAATTAGGTAAATGTCTATTTCACTATGTATACAATAATATTCATAAAGTAGACATCTAACACATGCATAAGCTTACATAAACATCCTTGCTTCAACTGTACTGTATTATAAAGCATGGTTAACTCTTCCTCATACAACTGTATGCATATTTGCTAACCCAGACTAAGCCATCAGTTCTGATAATAAATAGCTGCTGAGTGTGTTGGCTTTTTCTGTCCGAATCTGTTCTCTATTTTTGTCTTATTGTTTGTACATTTGACTTGATAATGCAATTTACTTTGTTGCTTCCCCAGTAATAAAACAAAATATGAAGGTGCTAATAAAATAATGACTATTCAATAAACATGTATAATATGTAAAAGTGTAAGCTCTATAAGAGAACCAATTTTTTAAGAAGTTGTACTTATTGCCACTCTCTAAAATACCTGCTATAATATAGTCCTGATTGTACACTCCCCCCCCCCCCAATTCTTTAAAAAGCTTTCAAAACTTTGGCTACATACACAATACAGAATGCCATGATTGAGCATTAAAGGGAACCTGTCAGTTTGGAAAACATTATTTACCTACAGATATAGGGTTAGTCACGGTAAAATGCTGGCTGGACATCTTAGGGTGCTTTCACACTGGCGTTTTCGCCACAATGCGGCAGATGCGGCAGCTTTACCGCATCTGCCGCCTACCGGCCGCAACCACACTACCATGGTTTTTTTTCGCGGCCGCAACTACTGAAACCGCACTTGCCACACCTGCCGCACTTTACTGGAAGCCCTATAGGCAATGCATGGGGCTTGCCGCAGATGCGTTTTTTTGTCCGGATCCTGGCAAAAACGCCTATATGAAAGGGGCCTTAATGAAACTTATTTCCTCCCAAGAGCTGCCGGCTTTCAGTCATCTGGATGCGTGTTGGAGCAGTTACAATCGCCATTCTTAGCACTGCTCACTCTATTGTAAGTGGCGGTTGTAAGCACACCTCAACACTTTGATTGATAGACTGCTCTACAGTGCGCCTCTACAGAGTGAACTGTCAATCAAAATGCTGGGGAGTGCTTACAACTGTTGTTCACAGTTCTGTGAGTGGTGACTGTAGCCACTCCATGCACGACACCAAAACAGCCAGCCGGCAGCTCCCAGGAAGAAGTATGTTTATTTTCTACCCAGTAGCTGCACTTTTATTAAGGCTGGAAGGAAACATTGTAGTATTATTTATCCGCAGAATAACTATACATCTGTAGGTAAATAGCTTTTAAAGAGGTGACAGGCTCTGTGTAAAATGACCATTAGATCATTGTAGGATGACCTCTCTAATTTAAAGGTGGTGTCTCACGTGGCGATCTGGCTTGCGATGTCGGAAGCGATGTGCAGGTGCACGCTCGCTTCCGACATCGCAGGCCAGCTGTCACACGGCACGACGTTGCCGGTGACGCGGCGGCGATGTGGGCGGAGCCATCGCTCGCTGGGCTGGGCTCAGCCCAGCGAGCGATGGCTCAGGAACGCTGCGATATAGGCTGGATCGCGCCGACAACAGTGTCAGACGGCGCGATCCAGCCTAATCGCTGGTCACATGTTGACAGGTTTATGAACATGTTCATAAACCTGTCAACCTGCAACCAGCGATAATTTGCAGTTGCGTCGTGCTGTCACACAGAGCGACGCACTTGCAATATCGCCCGCGACATCGCTGTTACGTCACTTTTCGGCGATGTCGCGGCCGACATCGCCTGGTGTGACACTACCTTTAGTCTGACCAGATGACCATAGTATTTGATGATATCTATGCATGAGATTGGAGAACAATAGGGTCAAAGTTTGTTGAACTTTAACATATCCGATCCTTTGTTTGTAAGGGGGTTTAAGCTAGCAGAACCCTTTTGATGTAACCAGTGCATAGATGATATATATATATATATATTTTAAGGCCCCCAAGCATTAAATAGCTTTCAAATGATCACTTGGCCAACAGCTATCCCTCCCATATGAAGGAATGTTCTGCTCGGCTGACTTATCTCTAGGTAGAACAGAAGGAATGGCCTCAGAATCTTAAGGCCCTGTTCCATGCAATGATATAGCTAATGATATCGTTGCAATTTCACCGGTTTTGTGACGTAGTAACCACCTCGAAATGACATTGTTGCGTGTGACATGTAGCAACGACCAACGATGAGGTAGTTGATCGTTGATAAATGGCCAGGACCATTTTTTGATTGTTGGTCTGCCACTGTCACGCATGCATCAGCATGTGTGACAGAGACAACGACCAATGATCCCCATTCTACGCCCGCAACCCTGAACGATCCTAATGACCGTCGGGTGTTGGACGCAGACTGGCTGATCGCTGGTGAGTCTGCCTGTGTGACAGCTCACCAGCGATCAGATAACGATGTCCCAGCGATCTCGGCCACGTTGGATCGTTGGTCGGATTGCTGGAACATCGCAGCATGTAACGGGGCCTTCAGAGTCAAGCACTCCATTGTTACACATAATCGTCAGCTGACCCTGTCGATATTGGGGCATCCAGCTGTCTTTAGTCTAATATGTAGGGGGTCTTTTAAGCTAAAATCCCCTATAGATCCTTATGCAATACTTACTCAAAGGGTCACAATGACTACTGTGTACACAACAAATATCAACTCTATCCATATTTTTGTCAGTCTGGCCATTGTTAGGCAATTTTAGGGAATTAAAAAAAAATCAAAATATAAAGTCATTCTTGCAGCATAGCTAGAATTTCATCTGCATTCCTCTTTGTATAAAATAAATAAGCAGCCACTAGGACACATGAAAAACATCTTGTTTGCAGAAAAATATTTGTGTAAGAGGTCACAGTAATGATGTATCATTACCAATGTTTTCATTTCATCTCCAGGGACTATAAATTCACTGCCTCTGAGAACTGAGGTTACAGAGCCCAAAGTATCAGCTTCTACCAACTTAAAGCTTGTTTGTTTTACTTCCCATGTGATGGATATTACCTTCTAGTTGAAGTTCACATTACCAATATCTCTGCATCGTCTCTAACATCAGACAGTCAGGGTGTTATTTCAGCACAGAGGCAATTATACGGCTATGTATACATTTAAAAGTAAGCAAATAGATGGAGTTACACAATGTCCCATCCATTTTAAAACAGGTTTTATGCCTTCATATTGTAATCTTCCTTCTAATTAAAACAATAGGGTACCATTATTTGCATGCAGCCAATGCCTGGTTAATTGGCATATACAAGAATGGCAGAATAATAGCAAAGTGTCATTACTTTATGCTTTTGTATATGTAAATAGTCTATTCATAGATGACGATGGGGCCTCTAATGCCACCTACTCTAATTAGCAATGCTAAACGTCAATATTGAATATTGATCCTTGAAAGGGTCATGCCACATGACTTGGGATAATAAAGCCAAATCAGAAACTTCATTTGCAAACAGGTATTTCTAGTCCCACCTATTTAAAATAGCAATCCTAGAAGGGAATACTGACCCATCAATGAGGTTGTGCACTATTAGGACAACACCTTTTCTTTCCAATATGTGCCCCACTTAAAATAAAGAAGCTCAAACTCACCTCCTGCACTCTTGCACCTACAACTGTGTCAGTGTTCACTCTTCTGGTGCTCATGTAAGGTTGTTATGTCATGCAAGTCCTGTGGCCATTCACTGCCGGCTCCTCCATGGTGGTAATAAAAATAAAAAAAACCTCAGTGAGGATACTACTCACCCATCTGCCGGCTCGCTCCACCTCTGTCTTCTAGCTTCTACAGGGCTTGAGGACCTGTTGTTGCCTGGGAAACCGATCAGCTGATCGGTTTCCCAGGCAACGACAGGTCCTGTCCTGGGAGCTACAAGACAGAGGTGGAGTGAGCCGGCGGATGGGTGAGTATGCTCAGTGAGGTTTTTTTTATCTATATTATCACCGTGGAGTAGCGGGGGGGAGGGGGAGCATGGGGCAGGAGGAGTGGAGGGAGGCAGAGGGAGGGGGGGCCACAGGGAGCGGAGGAGTGGCGGAAGGAGCGCCTCCATCCTGCCCCTCTGTATCCATCCTGCCCACCCCGCCAGCTCCATCCTTCCCCGCTCACTCCATCCTGCCCCCCCGGCTTGCTCCATCCTGACCCCCACCACCATCCTGCCCCCACCGCCACCATCCTGCACCCCCCCGCCACCATCCTGCCCCGCAGCTCCATCCTGCCCCCACCACCATCCTGATCCCCCCCCACCACCATCCTGCCTCGCCAGCTCCATCCTGTCCCACCAGCTCCATCCTGCACCCCCACCACCATCCTGCCCCGCCGGCTCCATCCTGCCCCCCCACCATCCTGCCCCACCGGCTCCATCCTGCCCCACCGGCTCCATCCAGCCCCGCTCGCCACCATCCTGCCCCGCTCGCCACCATCCTGGGCCCCCCCCCCGCCACCATCCTGCCCCGCCGGCTTCATCCTGACCCGCTGACTCCATCCTGCCCCGCCGGATCCATACTGCCCCGCCCGCTCCATCCTGCCCCACTCGCTTCATCCTGCCCCCCCGCCACCTTCCTGCCTCCCGTCACTATCCTGCCCACCCACCCTGCTTCCCCTTCCGCCACCATCCTGCTCCTCCGGCTCCATACTGCTCCTTCGGCTTCATCCTGCCCCGCTCGCTCCATCCTTCCCCCCGCCTCCATCCTGCCCCCCTGCCACCATCTTGTTCAACTCGGTCCATCCTGCCCCACTCACCACCATCCTGCCCCCCCAGCCTGCTCCCCCCGCCCACCAACCTGCTCCCCCGGCTCTATCCTGCTCCTCTGGCTCCATCCTGCCCCGCTCGCTCCATCCTGCCCTGCTCGCCACCATCCTGCCCCGCTCGCTCCATCCTGCCCCCGCCACCATCCTGGCCCCCCACCACCATCCTGCCCCGCTCGCCACCATCCTGCCCCCCCATCCTGCTCCTCCGGCTCCATCCTGCCCATCCGGCTCCATCCTGCCCCTCCGGCTCCATGCTGCCCCGCTCGCTCCATCCTGCCCCGCTTGCTCCATCCTGCCCTGCTTGCACCATCCTGCCCCGCCGGCTCCATCCTGCCCCGCCGGCTCCATACTGCCCCACCAGCTCAATCCTGCGCTGCCGGCTCCATCCTGCCCCGCTCGCTCCATCCTGCCCCGCTTTCTCTATCCTGGGCCCCGCTCACCACCATCCTAGGCCCCCCCCGGCACCATCCTGCCCCGCCGGCTCCATCCTGCCCCGCTCGCTCCATCCTGCCCCGCTTGCTCTATCCTGGGCCCCGCTCACCACCATCCTGGGCCCCCCCGGCACCATCCTGCCCCGCCGGCTCCATCCTGCCCCGCTCGCTCCATCCTGCCCGCTCGCTCCATCCTGGGCCCCGCTCGCCACCATCCTGGGCCCCCCCGGCACCATCCTGCCCCGCCGGCGCCTCGCTCACCACCGTCCTGCCCCCCCTCCACCATCCTGCTCCTCCGGCTCCATCCTGCCCCGCTCGCTCCATCCTTCCTTGCTCGTTCCATCCTGCCCTGCTCGCCACCATAATGCCCCCCCGCCACCATCCTGCCCCCCCGCCACCATCCTGCCCCACTCGCCACCATCCTGCCCCCCCTCCATCCTGCTCCTCCAGCTCCATCCTGCACCTCCGGCTCCATCCTGCCCCTCCGGCTCCATCCAGCCCCGTTCGCTCCATCCTGCCCCGATCGCTCCATCCTACCCCCCCAACACAATCTTGCCCCCCCTCCCCCTCAGCTGATTGGTTTCCCAGGCAACGACAGGTCCTAAAGGCCTGTAGGACCTAGAAGACGGAGATGGAGCGAGCCGGCGGACAGGTGAGCATCCTCACTAAGGATTTTTTTTATTTTTACTTTTACTGTGCAGGACTGGAGGCCAGGAGGAGCGGGGGGCCGCGGTGAGCGGAGTATCGCCATATACAATAGTGCTGCTATACATGTACAAAAATGTACCGCCATGTACCATAGCGCTGCTATACATGTACTGTAATGGACGGCCATATATTATAGTGCTGCTATACATGTACTGTAATGTACTACCATATACCATAGCGCTGCTATACATTTACTGTCATATACTATAATGCTGCTATACATGTGCTGTAATGTACCGCCATATACTATAGTGCTGCTATATATGTACTATAATGTACCACTGCTATACATGTGCTGTAATATGCCACCATATACTATAGTGCTGCTATACATGTGCTGTAATGTACCGCCATATTCCATAGCGCTGCTATACATGTACTGTAATGTAACGCCATATACCATAGCGCTGCTATACATGTAATGTAATGTACCGCCATATTCCATAGCGCTGCTATACATGTACTGTAATGTAACGCCATATACCATAGTGCTGCTATACATGTAATGTAATGTACCACCATATACCATAGCGCTGCTATCTAATATATAAAGCTGAATGTGTGTGTGTGTATGTATGTATGTATGTATGTATATCCGGGATTGGCATCTACACCGTCGCAACTACAGCCACTAAATTTTGCGCAGTCACACGTCTGGACCCCGAGAGCGTCATAGGCTATGTTGTGAGGCGAAATTTTAACCCAGCACGTTCCAGTTCACCAAACAATTTTGCCCCTATGTATATAATGGGGAAAAAAACGACAGTTACCAGTTGACAGTTGTGAATGAGAGGGGCTTAATGATAGTGCCAAAGACTAACAGCACATACCAGCATATAGTCACTAAGGTGGGGCCCCAGCATGAGATATTCACCACGCACCGGGTCATGTATACACACCACACTCACACAAAGAGTAACAGCAAGTGTATAGTCGCTAAGGTGCAGCCCCAACATTGGATACTCACCACGCACCCGAACAAATACACACACACCACAAAGAGACACACACAACACAGAGACACACCCCACACCCCCACGGACACACACACACCCTATAGCGACACATACACTCACCCCACAGGGACACACACACACCACAAAGAGACACACGCAACACAGACACACACACCACACAGACCCCCCCACAGGGACACACACACATACACACCCTATAGGGACACATGCACTCACCCCACAAGGAAACACACACACACCACAAAGAGACACACACACACCCCACTCAGACCCCCCACAGACACACACACCCACCCTATAGGGACACATGCACTCACCCCACAGGGACACACACACACCACAAAGAGACACACACAACACAGAGACACACACACCACACACAGACACCCCCACACACACAGGGACACACACACAAACACACCCTATAGGGACACATGCACTCACCCCACAGGGGCACACACATACACCACAAAGAGACACACACAACACAGATACACACACACACACCACACAGACCCCCCAAAGGGACACACACACACACCACAAAGAGACACACACACCCCCCACACAGACCCCCCCACAGACACACACACACACACACCTATAGGGACACATGCACTCACCCCACAGGGACTCACACACCACAAAGAGACACACACAACACAGAGACACACACACTGCACACAGGCACCCCCCACACAGGGACACACACACAAACACACCCTATAGGGACACATGCACTCACCCCACAGGGGCACACACACCACAAAGAGACACACACAACACAGATACATACACACACACACCACACAGACCCCCCCACAGGGACACACACACATACACACCCTATAGGGACACATGCACTCACCCCACAGGGACACACACACACCACAAAGAGACACACACAACAGAGACACACACCACACAGACCCCCCCACAGGGACACACACACATACACACCCTATAGGGACACATGCACTCACGCCACAGGGACACACAACACCACACAGACAGACACAGATGTGCACTAATCACCTCACACAACTCGCCTCATACGTGTGCTATCTTTAATTTCCAAACATCTGATTAAAAACAGCCAGTGTGCAACACATGTGCCATATAGGGAATTAAGGCAGATGTCAGTCACATGAGCCGTCTATTATGTGTGTGTGTGAGGTAACATATACTGCCCGGCCAGGGGGAGGGTTTACTGTTGGCTGGAGATTTATTAGGCTGCTTATAGCAATCAATCACAGCTCAGCTTCTATTTTCTTACAGGTCATTAATATGACATATTCAAATTCTATTTTGTTATAGCTAACATTAGTTATTTATTAACCCGGGCGTAGCTGGGTACTACAGCTAGTATATATATGTATATATATGTATACATATTGTGATGATGCAACCCGCGGCCGGGTGCATCACACAGATGGTCGGTATATGGCTCTGTTCACATGTATCCGGTTTTACTGTGGATGTGCTGTGCTAAACCTACCCGGAACACAGGGAGTTAACAGCTGAGAGTGAGTGCTGTGGACCTGACATGTTCATGAGCCTAATGAGCGGCTGAGAGTGATGTGTGTACTGATTACCTAGCAGCTCAGGTAGGTGTGTCAGTGTGGGTGTGGCAGGCAAGATAATAGCTAGCCAGGTGTGAGTTGTGAGTAGAGACTAGGATTGGTCAGAGCCAGAGATCAGATCAGACTGCAGATCAGATCAAGCTGCAGAGGAGATCAGACCAGAGACTGCAGAGTCTAGAGAGAGACCAAACATGATCCTCTGAGGGAGAGGACATGTTTCAGGGGGGTCCCGTTCCCGTTAGGGGGGATGAGGCAGGACGCCTGGCTCTCCATGCCGGAGACGCTGGTCCCTCTGAGCTGTGTGGAGCCTGTGGCCAGACTGAGAGGTTAGTGGAGCACCTGGGTGTAAGGGGGGTCCTGGCTGAACTTATAGGGGGCTCACTCTGTCCATGGTGGTGAGGCTGCCATCCAGGATCTCTGCCTGTGTTGGTGGGGGCTTGGAGGCAGCTGGGCATCATGGGCAGGGCGAGGAGACCTTGGGGGATGCTTTGACTGCCCTGAAGCTCAGGTGGCTCACAACCTGGTCTGGGCCTAGAGGGCTGAAGTCCATGCCGGACTGTGCTGGTGTGAGTGGTCTGGGCCTGACAAGGCTGATGTCCATACGAGTCCATGAGGGACTATGGAAGTGCATGACGGCCTAAGGAAAAGGGGCCGTGTATGATGTGGTCCGTGTGTGAGTGCATTGGCTTATGTAAAAAGGGCCATGGAAGCACATGACGGCTTAAGGAGAAGGGCCGTGTATGATGTGGGACCAGGAGGTCTGTGTGTGAATGGAGGCAGAGCAGAAGCCTCTGTGGGAGAGAGAAGACCAAGTCCTGGGAGAATAGAGCCGTGAGGCCAGACGACAGGGGTTGGTAGAGGACCGGGAGTTGGGAAGTGGGGCTGACCCTGGAGGGGCTCGCGAGGGCGTGTTTGGTGCAGCTGCTTGCCTGGAGGTCTGGCCCTGGTGATGGCAGACTTGGAAGCGGTTGGCGAGCTGGAGACACGTGCCGAGGAGTTTTTGGGGGCCTGACTTGCCCTGGAGCTCTGGTGACTACGACCAGGTGGGGGCCTGGTTCAGAGCAGCCAGAGCGCTGTGTAGAGGGCTGGGAACAGTTGGCAGCCTGTGGGAAGGGACTCGACTCCCAAGGGGACACTGGGCCAAGGAAGGGCCTGGCATTCGGGCAGTAACCGTAAACAGGGGTGTACCGGCGGCGACCGAAACCCTGTGAGATGGCAACTGACCCATGTACTCTGTGTTGGGTAACGGTACATTGAGGTTACCCGGGAGAAAGGATATGTGCAATATAATTTATGTACCGTGGAATGTAATTTGATGTTATTTGTATTGTGTTATGTGATGTGAGTGTAATATAATGTATTTATTCTGTATGTATGTGAGAGGAGCAGTTTACACTTAAAAAACTGCTGCATAACGGTTAAAAACATGTGTTGGTGTAATTTACGATGTCAAGCGAACCCCCAGGAGTACGCGACCTCACAATATATATATATATATGTATATATATTTCAAAACGTAAGAAAAAATGCGGCACTCACCAGAGAAGATCTTTTTGTTCTTTTATTCACACATCCATAGATGATTGATGCGTTCAAAAAAGCAAGGGGAGGGGGAGAGGAGATGGCGGACGATGGCCTGCCGTTTCGCGGACAATGCCGCTACGATGGGTCCTGCTGCTATACATGTGCTATAATGTACCACCATATACCATAGCGCTGCTAAATATAAATATATATATATATTTATATATAGTTCACTCACGTTGACTGAACAAGTTCTGTCAGTCACAGTATGTCAACTACATACATATTCTAGAATACCCGATGCGTTAGAATCGGGCCACCATCTAGTTTTTTATAAGATGGCACAATTTTGGAAAGAAAGATCATGAACCAGTAAATAACACTGCCACTATAAGATACCCAAACCCCACACATTTAGTGAGATTTATAATGCAAAATGGTTCGGAATTCTGCCACAACTTGCTACAAAAAAATCTTTAAAGAATAGCCCCATACTTAGATTATTTTAGACACGTTTTGGGAGCATAGCTTTGTTGAAAAGTAGTGTGGCTTGTATGAAATGGGTGAGGCCTAACAAACGACATGTTAAGCCAAAATTTGGCCAAAATTGTGGTAACATTTCAATGTAAACTAACTAATATATAGTGGAAACTCTTATAAAATGTTGTTGCACGTTGTTCATTGGGTAAAATTGCTAATTTGGGAGTTATTTCTTAATAGAAATCCTCTATATTCTCAAGGATGGATGGATTAAGTCTACAGTATACTACTGTTTGCATATGTCGAGCCCAGGCTTTGGGGTTTTCGGGTGTCAGGCGGCAAAGGGTTAACTGCAGTGTTACGGGGAATGGCGGCCGCGCCTGATCCCGTGTCCTGGGCCTATCTTTGAAAAGGGGGATTTATGTACAAGGGATTATTTGCAAGTTTATTGCTATGACGACACCTGCAGTTTCTGGTGAAGTAGCACCAGCGCTGCCACAGTCCTCCGGAGGTCGGTGGTATTGCGGCTGAGATGGTGTAGTCCTCTGCAGTTAGGACTGGGACCTCCGGGGCAGTGGTGTGAGGAGGGACAGCTTGGAGTGGAGCTGGGGTTGTCTAGGGAGTATTGGAGCAGTCTATGGGGAGTTCTGGGAGTGGAGAAGAAGGGTACAAACACGCAGGAAAGTATCTTTTACCTTTTACTGATGTTAAGCAGGTAAAAACGGTCCAGGGCACTGACGGGTGGACAGGTTGCACAGTGGGTCCCCACAGCAAGCAGGTATAAGGCCTCCTCTGTTCCTGTGTATGATTGAAGCACAGCCTGCTTGCAGCCTGACTTGCCTCCTCTCTCTTCTTGACTGTAGTGTCTTTCTTTCCTCCTGTGCGGTCTCTGGGTTACCTTCTCTGATCACTGTGGCTTTGCCCTGCTGTGTCTGGCTTCCTCTCTCGACCCACAGAGAATACCGGGTAGCCGAAGCCTCCATGGTGAGACAGGGTTTTCTGTGGTCCTATAGTGTCCCACAGGTGCGGATCCCCAATATCCGGTGTTTTTCCTGGGAAGAACTCCCTCAAGTTCCTCGCTCCCTTTCTGTCCTGAGCGCCTTGCCTTCAGTCCCACTCAGGCTTGCGGGACATAGAAGGGCCACTCTGGGTCACCGGCTCGGGCCTAATCGCAGCACCGACCACCAAGACATCCCTGCAGCTCTCCTACCGTCTGCACACTCTGACTTACTCCGCCCCCAGCAGCAGTATTTATAGAGGATCTTGCCTAAAGTCAGCAAGTGGTGCTCCCCTTACTGTGTCGGGGTGGAAGGTGTTGTATGTAGTAGGTGCCTGCTGTGGAAACCAAGCTGTGCATTAGGGAGATCTGTGGTTACCTGCGTGAGCAGGGCGCCACACATAGGTTACCGGGATACTGACAACCTCTTCAGGGATTGTATCAAAGGTGGCTAATCTATAGGCAAGGAGTACATGATTGAAAGCTCTTTCTTTTATAACCCATAAATGCAAAATTAGTCCCTTTTGGTGGGGCTCAGGAACTCAACTCTCGCATATGATGGCCCCCGTCAATGACATTTTGGTATGTCTGTGAAGCACAGCCTTTGCAGGATATGTTCACACATTGTATTCTTTTTGGTAGAAAATATATTTATGCCAGTTGTACTTATGTGTGTAAGTATTTGAACATTATATGTCCATTTAATTTATGTGTGAATCTATATATAGTGAAGGGGTGGGTGTCAGACACATTTTCATCACATGGGACCTTGGTTATCTGTGTCTGCTCCTTTTTACCCAATTCAGTCAGGATTGCATTAGACACAAAGTTTTGCCTAATAGAGTGATTTTATCTTATAATAAATTTTATTTTATAAAGATCAACAATCTTTACCCACCCATGTTACATTGTTGGTGCCACACTGTGTTGATACATAAGCAGCAAATTGTGAGTTATGAAGCCCCAGTGTCATCACTTGATCTATGACTTCTCGAGCACATAGTCGGTCTTAAATATCTCAAAGTATGGTTCCAAAATGTGAACTCCTGCATAGACCTGTTTGCACTCATTATTTACAAAGGAATTCTTTTTGGAGTATGAGTGGCAATGCTGGGACCTTATGTTCTTGAGGTCAGCACACTTACAAGGCTAGACTTTGATATATAGAAAAGAAACAGGAGAAGTGAGTAAAGGAAATCCATACATCAGTGAAAGCTGAAAAGAAAGGAAGTGAGAGCTATAAATGAGAGTAAATCTGCTGCCTATGAAGGCCTCAGTCAGTGAGGTACAAGATTTGTTACACGCCTGATGTCTGCATTTTATTTAGGGTTGTGCTATGATACTTAAAATATAGTTAGCTGGCTGCAAATTGGAATTGCAAAACTGACACCATCTATCCTGTTGTGAAAGCTGCCTCCAGTTAAACAATTTTAAAAATAATAGAAACTATGTGACCTCATAGCACAGAACCATGATATTTCCATGGTAAATCATTTATCAAGAACATTGAAATCAAAACAAAAAAGTATAATTTTATCAATTCAAGCCACATATCAGCAGTCAGCATCCTAAGGCTATGGCAACCCTATGCTTACCGCAGCCACTGGCTCCACAGCGAATCCTCGGATATGCGCTATTGCAGAGCGCACAGGAAAACGCTGCAGACCGCGTTTCCTGTGTGCTCTGCAATAATGCATATCCGTGGCTGGTGTGTGGAGCCGCCAATGGAGCGAAGCTTCAGGTTGCCATAGGGCAAGAAAAAAGCAAAAATAAGCAAATACCCTAAAATAAGTAAATAATTAGCAATAGTGCATGTAAATAAAATAAGATCTTTAGATAACATTAATTTGATCAAAAAATGGAAAAAAACATCCCAACACGTCAAGGTGACCCATATCAGGATGGTCCTACATCAAAATGTTTAAACCTTACCATATATATATAAAGGAGAAACTGGGAAGCACTACCAAAAAAATCCACGACTGCAAAACCTGTCAGGGCAATGTCCAAAACCCCTCATCAAATAAATAAAGAAAAAACAGGCAGCACTCCCAAAATCAAGGTAAAAAAGTGGATACTTTGGTAACCTATGGCAACGTTTCAACGTTTCAACGATGCACCAAGATAAAATGGGAATGGTTGGTGATATCAACTTCCTATTTGTGGCACATTGCTATATAAGAGAGGGAAAACTTTTCCAGATGGTGGTGTGCATGGTGGCCATTTTGAAGTCGACCATTTTGGATCCAACTTTATTTTTTTTCAATGGGAATAGGGTCATGTGACACATCAAACATATTGAGAACTTCATAAGAAAAATATTGGTGTGCTTGGTTTTAACATAACTTTATTCTTTCATGAGTTATTTACAAGTTTACACCATTCACAAAACGTTTGCCTCATCACTCATCTGAAAGCAATTGTCTATGCTGTGAAGATATGAGATGTGCAGCACCTGAAATAACGGATACTGGAAGCCTATGTTAGCATTTCTTCTGCTTTGTTGCTATCAGTGTGTCAAGAGTGGGAGAAGAGGGTTGCATTGATAATCCAACACAATAGGTAGCACTTTGAACACATTTTATAAGTGGTCATAAACTTGTAACTAACTCATGAAAGAATAAAGTTATGTTAACACCAAGCACATCATTGTTTTTCTTATGAAATTCTCAATAAGTCTGATGTGTCACATGACCCTCTTCCCATTGAAAAAATAAAGTTGGATCCAAAATGGCTGACTTCAAAATGGCTACCATGGTCACCACCCATTTTGAAATACACTAATGTGTCACAAACAGGAAGTTGATATCACCAACCATTCCCATTTTATTTAGGTGCATCCATATAAATGGCCCACCCTGTGTATATGCATATATATATATATAAATATGTCTAGTGACTTTGACTGTTGAGTAAAATACTTTTCTCATAGAAGATCACATTTGTTTTTAAACTAATAATTGATAGTAAAGTGGAGTTCCGCAACCTTATAGAACAACAGACTTCCAGTGCACAGTTTAATGGTTGTGTATAGGTCAATTGTGTTCCATTTTCAGATGGAAAACATGTAAAGAAATCCCTGGAATGTTTGAATCCAGATGTACATTTTCATAGGCTTGTTTATATAGCTCTTCATTAGGTATGGAGAAAAGCAGGCCAGTCTCTCTTTTGCTAGAACTTTTTTAACTCAATTAGATATACATTATTGTAATGAAGCTACTGCAACAATTAATGTGGCTCTTTCTGTCCAGAAGCCCTCCCATAAAGGTTATTTTTTCATAGTCACCTATCACCATCTTCTTTGATATCCAGTGCCGCTCTGCTCCTCTTCTCGAGACATCAACCCTCTTCAGTCTATCTGGATCACTCTATAATCTATGTGTGACCTGGAAGGGGCTTTTACAATGGAAGGCTATAAAGTATCAGAATAAGTTTCTATGGCCATACACTGTAAAAGAGACTTCTGGTTCATACATAGAGCGTAGAGTGAGCTGGAGAGCCAGAAGGGCGGTGATGTCACTGAGAAGAGGAGCAGTACAGCACTGGATATCAAAGGCGGATGTATATTAAATATTATATTGACTGAGTATATTAACAAAAACTACACCACATACAAATATAGCAGGGCTGTGGTGTTGGAGTCGTAGAGTCGTTGCCCATTGAGGGGTCAGAGTCAGATGTGTGACTTACAGACATCACAGCCATGGTTATGGAGTCAGAGTCGTGGAGTCAGAGTCGTGGAGTCGGTGTCCATTTTGGTGGAGTTGAAGTCGGATTCAGGGAAAATGAAGAGTAGGAATTGGCAGAGTACATTGATTGCCAAGTATTTTAGCGAACATAGTAACTACACATTGCTGGTAGCTAACAAGGGTGAATAGAGAAAAAAATTGCTCTGGAATTGTGCTTTCAATTTAAACGCGCAATATCTAACGGGGTCAAGTTGGGATGTAACCATACAGATTAGACAGCCAGTCATTCCTGCTGAAATAGCAGAGTTATAGCTGCTTTATGCCAATAGTGGGCTTTTCTATGACATGGTCAGGTGCCATCTCATTTCTTGGAGGCCAGTGACAACCATGTTTTCTACAGTGACCCCATTGTTAGAAGGCGGTTGAGCTGAGAACAATGGGTGGAAACAGGCAGACACAAGAGGAAGGCAGAAGTAAAAAAATAAGGGAGTGGTAGGGCTCACCCCACAACCTTTATCAGAGCAGCATGGCTGGCATGTACATACACGGTCTAAGGCTAGGGTCACATTTGCGGTTTTGTTTTCAAAACCTAATCTGGTTTTGACTATTAAAAATGGTAAAAACCGGATCTGGTTCCACAGCTATAGGCTGCAATAGAAAAACTGGATTGCACTTAACGCATCCGTTTTTGCAGCCTGCGGTAAAAATCATGCAGACTGCATTTTTCGGCGCATTTTTTTTATAATGGGTGCCTATGGCAACCGGATCTGATACCGCAAGGTACATGAATGTACCTTGCGGTACCGGATCCGGTTTTTGGTGCCACAATTTTTTCTCATTGCAGATCTGGATCCATTACTGGATCCACATCCGCAAAGTGATGCCAAATGTGACGGCATATGGTAAAACCAGATCCGGTAATGGATCCGGTTACTGGATTGTGCCTTCCAAATGTGACTCCAGCCTAACCCAAGGTGATAGTTAGGAGAAATACAATACTAGTAAGGCTTCTCATTACAAAATGATTACTGCACAAACAAATGGGAAGTACGGTAATTGTTGGATGTAAAGCTTGAAGTTGTGTTGAGGAAAAATGTAGAATGAACATATATTCTGATTTATGACAAATTAAAATAATCTCCATACCAGAAACAAAATATTGTACAGAATAAACAAGTGTTTAGAGATTATAATGCCGAGGAGGGGGGCGATAATTTTATTAATCTTGTAATCAATAAGTGCACATTCCAAATTTCAGAATACTGTCAGGTAAATTCAACATACTGATCTTTAACCCCTAGTTACCTGATGTGTATAGCTCTTTATATTCTGGTTAAACAGTAATAAAGTATTAGCAACATTTTTACGATGAATTTGGGTATGACAGAAAAAATTGCTACTTTACTATTACAGTGGTGTCCTTAACTTATGGTACATGGTGTACATAGTTTATTGCGCCTGTATAGCATTTGTTCGGTATGTATTCTAGCATCATATGACTATCAGTTAGAAGTCAGAATGCAACCACATGTCAAACCTCGAGGGATATAATATATTCTCCGATTTCATGCAATTTCTAGAACTCATTTATTTAGTTCTAGAAACTGCTGTAACTCAGATCTCCCCCTCCTCCTTCATTTTAAATTCCATTTTTGACCTTGCCAGACAAGCTAACAAACCATTTCTGCCTCCACTTAAAATATTACATGACGCCAAAATTGAATTCCCCAACATTTAAAAAGTGAAGATCTAACTCATGGGAATAAAAAAAACATATGTCAATGTCAATAAAAAATACATTTCAATTTACTTGTTTATTTTTTTTCTTAAAAGTTTATTCCCATCTTAAATATTCATTGCATGAAAATGTCTCCTCTGGAACCAATTCCTATTTTTTTTAGACTATGCTCCTCAACCTCCACCTACTTTTCTCCTAGTGACCGCTGGTCCTTTTACGACCATGCAAGATTCAAGATCAGTTGACAAAGTCTATAAGATCTTATTGATCTCAATAATAGTTTTAAACTTAGTCTAACTGAAAAAAACAGTTCGATTTGGCCACTGCAGGACTATGATTTTGTTTCTCATATTAAATGGGTCCTCTTGGCTCAAGAGAAATCTCTGCAGTCCCTTTATGTGACTTCAGATTACCGAATCATCATTGTCCAATGTTCACACTGTCAGGATTCCCTTCTATTTCCAGCATGAGTGAGTGGTGATGCGAGTCGTGACCACAAGTGTGCAGTTTGCATACTTGGTGTCACGTGCCAACCAGAGTTTCATCTGCTTTCCTGAACTCTCTATTGAGAGAAGCAAAAGAGAATTGTGGCTCCCTGCGTTACAGGTAGCCACAGAAAACATCTGGTGCATGGAGGGATCTGACCCGATACCTATAACATGGGGCCCTATGGAGAAGGATCCGAGGAAACATCTGATGTCTCCTTGGACCCGATTTTACTGTACTGAGCATGCTCAGTACAGTAAAACTGCTCCTACAGGGAGCACAAGGTTTAAAAAAAAAAAAAAAAGCTTATGCTCTCCTCCCCCCGAGCCCCCGCCGTCTCCAGCCGTCTTCCTGAAGACTCCCGGTGGCTCCCGCAGGCTCCCGGTGGCTGCAGAGGTCATCTTCTGCAGTTCAGGACCTGCGGTGATGTCACAGTCACGTGACCGCGGGTTACCATGGTGAACCCGCGGTCACGTGACTGTGACATCACCGCAGGTCCTGAACAGCAGAGGAAGACCTCTGCAGCCACCGGGTGCCTGCGGGAGCCACCGGGAGCCTTCAGGAAGACGGCGGGGGCTCGGGTGAGGTGAGCATAAGCTTTTTTTTTTTTTTTTTAGCCCGGAGGCAACGATTTTATGCCGGAATCGGATGCCTATTTGGCATCCGATTCCAGGCATCAGAAGGGAGCCGATGCTGTCCGATTTATATCGGACAGCATCGGCTCCCTAAAAATCGTAATGTGAAGGTAGCCTAAGTCCAATTCAGTTCGAAGCAGCACTGAGGAAGGACTTGGTGAGAGGTGCCAGGCCTAAATGCCAGAGAAAAGCTTTAGCCAGTGTGAGGGTCCCAGAGGGAGGGACACAGGCAAGGAGAATTAGAAGAGAGCAACGGGGAGGTAGAGAAGCCTTAACGACTATCCCTAGAGAACAACCCGGACACTGGAGTTTGAGTCTGCTTAGGACAGTTCAGCCCAGCAGAAAGTACCGGTTACTGTGGAGATTTCAATCTCCCGAACGTCTGCAGTACTGCCAAAACATGAGAGCCAGGAACTGTGAGCGGCCGCAGCAGCGATTCCCCAGAGGGTTATCATTGTCACAAACCCAGGTGAAAGAAGGACACAGAGAAGGCCAAGCCAGAGCTTATGCAGGTCAGGGCTTCAAGTGGAGTAACAGGGAAAAGGAGGCCATATACCTCACAGATGTCGAGATCCTAAAGTACCACCTGACCACCACTACCTGTACCATGGAAAGTGCCTCTTTGCCAACAGTAAAGGTATGAGAAACTATTGCAGAGTGCGTGTCAGTCCTTTTAGCCCTGAGGATACACCGAGTATAAACTGCCAGAGACTGCGCTGCCCCATTCCTACTACACTGCCCTGGGGACACAGCTCCACCTGCAGGGAGCCACATCACTTTCCTGCCAATGCACCATCCCCAGAGGTCTGTTAGCAGTGTAATCCCTGTAAAAAAAACCCTTTCAGCTGACCACTAGGGCACCTAGGCACCGACCACCGCTAGTGACAGAGAGCCCATACAGATGCCCGGGATCCAAGTACCCCTGCCCTGGGTGAGTCAGAATCTAGTCGGCACATGATCATAATTATGAAAATTGTACACTTATGGTCACATCACTCACTCACACTGGACATCTGCAATCACGTAAAGTGTCTACAGAAATTTCTGTTAGGGCCTTTTCACACTGGGGTTTTTTGAAAAATGCAGCAGACGTGGTAAAAAAACGCATCTGCCGCATTTTCCGTGTAATGGACACACTTGCGGCACACTTGCGGCAAGCTCCATGCATTGTAGATGGGGTTTGTGGTAAGTGTGCGGCAGGTGCGGCAAGTGCGGTTCCGTCAGTTGCGACTGCGAAAAAAATGCTGCTGACCGTGTTTTTTTTCTCAGCCACCACTGCCGGAACTGCACTTGCCGCACCTGCCGCACACTTACCGCAAGCCCCATACAGAATGCATGGAGCTTGCCGCAAGAGCGAAGCAAGTACGGCCGTTAGGCGGAAAATGCGGCAGATGTGGAGATTTTTACCGTGACTGCCGCATTTTTCAAAAAACTCCAGTGTGAAAGGGCCCTTATTGTATGTTTGAGATTATAATACACACTTTTGTTCCCCCAAATTTTGGGGGAAAGTGGGCGGTGCGTTTTATAATCTGAATATACGGATTATACTGCAGGGGAGGTGAGGGAGCTCTGGAGCCTGTACGGGGCTGGGGAAAGCTGAGGCAGGGTGGGGCAGGCAGCAGGAGGCAGTGGGAGGTGATTGACTGGGGGAGCAGCCCATATTATATGTGCCTGCGCCCCTCAATGATGGCACATGCCCCCCCCCTGTTTGATATGGCCCCCAATGCTGCTGCCCATTTTAAAATAAAAAAACTTTACTTACCTCCTCCAGCACTGTGCTCTTGGTGTCTCACCTCTCTCCCTGCTGCTGCTGTGATCGGGCACGCAGGGATGATTTCACTCTCTGCTGTGCCAGTCATGTCACCGAGAACCAGGAAGTGGAGGAGCGCAGCGGCAAGCAGGGAGACATGGAGGACAGCGCTGGAGGAGGGTAAGTAAAGTGTTTTTTATTTTAGTATGGGAGCCATAGCCAGGACAGGGGGGACGTGTGCCAGCCAAAGGGGACATGTGCCAACCAAAGGGGGACGTGTGACAACCAAAGGGGACGTTTTCCAGCACAGGGGGACGTGTGCCAGCCAAATGGGGATGTGTGCCAGCCATAAGGGACGTGTGCCAGCACAGGGGGACGTGTGCCAGTCAAAGGGGGATGTGTGCCAGCCAAAGGGGATGTGTGCCAGCACAGGGGGACTTGTGCCAGCCAAAGGGGACGTTTACCAGCACAGGGGGACGTGTGCCACCCAAAGGGGGACGTGTACCAGCCATAGTGGATGTGTGCCAGCACAGGGGGACGTGTGCCAGCCAAAGGGGGATGTGTCCCAGCCAGGCACACAGGGATGATTTCACTCTCTGCTGTGCCAGTCATGTCACCGAGAACCAGGAAGTGGAGGAGCGCAGCGGCAAGCAGGGAGACATGGAGGACAGCGCTGGAGGAGGGTAAGTAAAGTGTTTTTTATTTTAGTATGGGAGCCATAGCCAGGACAGGGGGGACGTGTGCCAGCCAAAGGGGACATGTGCCAACCAAAGGGGGACGTGTGACAACCAAAGGGGACGTTTTCCAGCACAGGGGGACGTGTGCCAGCCAAATGGGGATGTGTGCCAGCCATAAGGGACGTGTGCCAGCACAGGGGGACGTGTGCCAGCCAAAGGGGATGTGTGCCAGCACAGGGGGACTTGTGCCAGCCAAAGGGGACGTTTACCAGCACAGGGGGACGTGTGCCACCCAAAGGGGGACGTGTACCAGCCATAGTGGATGTGTGCCAGCACAGGGGGACGTGTGCCAGCCAAAGGGGGATGTGTCCCAGCCAAAGAGGACATTTGATAGCACAGGGGGATGAGTCCCAGCCAAAGGGGACATGTGCCAGCACAGGGGGACTTGTGCCAGCCAAAGGGGGATGTGTGTCAGCCAAAGGGGATGTGTGCCAGCACAGGGGGACTTGTGCCAGCCAAGGGGGACGTGTGCCAGCACAGCGGGACATGTGCCAGCCAAAGGGGACCTGTGCCAGCCAAAGGGGACATGTGCCAGCACAGGGGGACATGTGCCAGCCAAAGGGGACATGTGCCAGCCAAAGGTTATGTGTATCAGCACAGGAGGACCTGTGCCAGCCAAAGGGACATGTGCCAGCACAGGGGGACGTGTGCCATCACAGGGGGACGTGTGCCAGCCATAGGGGACGTGTGCCAGCCAAAGAGAATGTGTGCCAGCCATAGCGGATGTGTGCCAGCCATAGATGACGTTTGCCAGCCATGGGAGACGTGTGCCATCAATAGGGGACGTGTGCCAGCAATAGGGGACATGTGGCATCACCGGGGGACGTGTGCCAGCACAAGGGGGCTACATCCAATATAAGGGGGCCATATCCAGATTAAGGGGGCTAATTTTAAGAAGGGGGGCTGTATCTCAGGATGAGTGACAATGTACCAGGATGAGGGGGCTATGAGGGACATATACCCTATATGATTTGTTAGCCGGATACTAACATTATAATATGGACCTCATTTAACATTAAAAAATTTTTTTTAATCTTTTCCTTAATCAAATTTGGGGGTGCGTCTTATAATCAGGTGCGTCTTATAAAGCAAAAAATATGGTAAGCCCCTTTTAAAATAGCAACAGGAACTTTTTCAAATGGATCACATTGCTTCTAGTCGTTTTTTCCTTATTTCAATAAATATAATAGGGAAAGGATTTTGTAGCACTGATATACATACAAGTATGTCCTTATCCTTTTGAAGCTCCATTTCTTAGTGCAATCCGCCTTCTTGACAGTTTGTACAGAGCTTCTGGACGTTGATGAAAGACCACGTGATCAAACCTGTCCTTTGGTCTCCACCATTTGAAAAGCATCGGTATAGTCGCATGCCCCAGTAGACATTCTGAAGAGAGGAGAGCAGTACAGTCTGTTAAGTAGGCTCTACTAAAAAGAACAGGATAAGGAACATGTAATACTTATATCAAATCATGTCCCCATTATGTTGTGCAATAACGTTGAAGAGGCAATTTTAGAGCTATAATGCTTATTTACTAGCAATACAAATATGGGGTCACCTGGGAGGCATTATACTTTTTGGGGCATCATAAGTTGCGATGGGCATCATAGAACATTATGGAGCACTGTATGAATATTTTACTGTGTTTATGGGAGAGGGGCACTCTAGGAGCTTAACTGTGAAGGTATCATATTATGTTTGGGTTGAGGCTTCTTTGAACATCATAGTGGGTGGAGGGCATCATAGTTGGGAGTCATCATATTGCATGGGGCCATGAAAGAAGTATTGTAGTAGGTTGGAGCATTAAGGGGATTCACTGCACTATCTTTCTGTCATGTGTTGACTGCCTTGCAATCCATTAGGCTGGATTCACACCATGGTTTTTTCCTATACATGGGGATTCTGTTTTTTGCAGGACCACACGGACAGGAACAGAGAGGACTGGATGTGTAACTGGATGTCATTTCTGTGTCCGGATCCAGGATTTTGAGGGATCTGGACACAAAGAGCTTGGAGGAGCTGAGCCTGCAAAGCACAGGCAAGTGCTGTCGAAGCGGTTACTTTCGCTTTCGCAATGTATCTCCATACATTTAGAAAGTGAAAGAAAGCAATGGTTAAAAATAAAAAAAAATGCTCACCTCTCTACCAAGTGTACTGCGATGCGAGGCATCCAACTCCAATGGCTGCAAGACCTTAATCAGCTGACCTTCGGCAACCAATCAGCTGATGTGTCACATGACAGCTGAGCAGTTTAAACCGCCCGACAATCGGCTTTGGCGGGTGATTTAAACCACTCATCTGATGCTGTCATGTGACAGATCAGCTGATTGGTTGCCGCCGGTCAGCTGATTAAGGTCCTGCAGCCATCGAAGGTGGATGCCTCGCATTGCGGGACACTTGGAGGAGAGGTGAGCATTTTTTATTTTTAACACATTACTTTCTTTAATTTCACTTTAACAGTATATGTGGGTGGAGGTAGGAGCCCTTAGCCTAGGGTTAATCAGGAGCAGAGGGCTAGGGTGGTCACCTGAACCTCCACACCTTTAGAGGTTCCTTCAGGAACAGGGCTAGTCTGGGACCCTAAGTTGAAGGCCAGACTAGCTCCCCTAAACACCCTTGCCCATCTCACCATCTCAACTCCCTGTCCGTTATACCACCCCGTGAGATTTTCGTAAGTGTGCACTGCAGTATGTGTCACCCTTTCCCGTCTTTTAAAGGGGTTGTCCACTACTTGGACAAACCGTTGTTATTCCCCATGTGCCCCCCATAAAATTAAAGGTTATACTCATCTCCAGTGCCAGCGTGGTTCCAGCGATGTCAGAACTTGTGTTCCCAGTGCCCATGTGACATTGTTACACATGAGCTCCGCGATCATTTAGCACTGGCTGCCTTCTCCCCTCCTTTGAACGGTTAAGTAATTAACATAAAGTGAGTGCTGCGACTGGCACTCATGTCCTGTTAATTGCTCCTGCAGCTGGAAACAGAGAAAAGGAAGCCGCCGGTGATTGGTCGCGGGGCTCGCATGACCTTACAATGCCACGTGGGCACTGGGAACGTGAGTTCTGACATCGCTGGAATCACTCTGGCACGGGAGGTGAGTATAGGCTTGGGAATGAAAGAGTTGACAACACCTTTAAAGCTGGGAGGTATGCAGTTTGTGCTGCCACTCCCAAAAAGTAAATTGCATCTTACTTTATCATACTTATTAGTCCTGTGCAGTATTTTTACCAGATAATCTAGGACTTGTGAGGTATTTGCAGGTTGCCATGGCTCAAGAATATAAAAAAGTATAGAATTTTTTTACTTCCTTACATTATTTTACCTAAAAAAAAGGATAAACATCCATCAACTTTACAACTGGCCAAGGCTTTGACACTGCATAATATGACATTATGAAAGTGGATAATCTGTTCATGATCAGTTACATGGTGCTTTGTTTAGGCTCCAGGAGTCTAGGACATGGAACAAATGGTTGCATTTAGCCGTCTATAAGGGATTTTTTTTCTTCCTCTAGCGTGGGATTTTGGACATAAGCCGTCATAGTTCAGATCTTAACTAAATATCTTCCAGGAAAATGAAACTGTTATAGTAAGAAGAGCTTCCAGTAACTTAGTATACAACATACCATACTGTCTTTTCTTTCTAATGGTGATAAATATCAGGAGTCTCTGTTTCTCAGGAATTCCCTAATTATTACAATCTAAAAGTGAAATGATCCATTACATTTTGTCACTAATTAAAGAGATTTTTTCCATGTTTCATGTTGTCTAACTTTTTTTATTCTTTTGCACTTCCATGATTTCTGGGTTTTTTTTATTATTATTATTATTATTATTATTATTATTATTATTACACCATTGATTACATGGTGCTGTACATGAGAAGGGGTTACATACAGAACACTAATATAAATTTTAGTGAACAAAGTGACTGGAACAGAAAGGAGATGGTCCTGCATTGTACAATTCATTTATCTCCCTCTATATACCTCTAGATCTTTAATTTTTTATCTCTCATATCTATCTATTCCTCTATTATTGTCATCATCTATTTTATTTCTATATACTTGTATATTTCATATCTATTATTATTATTATTTATTTATAGAGCACAATTGATTCCATGGTGCTGTACATGAGAATGGTTACCAACAAAATATAAATTACACTAAGCAAACAATTACAGACTGGACAGCGGTGAGGGTGCCCTGACCTTGCAGGGTTAAATTCTACAGGATAATAGGGGAGGACATCGTAAACCGGGTGTTGCAGCAGTTTTGGCAAAGATGAAAAGGCAGGGGGTCATTGCAGGCTGTACGTTTTCTGGCAGAGATGGTTTTTCAAGTTCTGAATGTGGCAGACAATTGAATGTGTTGGGGGGCAAAATTCCAGAGTATCTGGGATACTCAGGAGAAGTCTTGGAGAAGATTGAATGAGGAGCACATAAGTGTGGTGGAGAGGAGAAGGTCTTCTTCGGAGGATCAGAGATTACAGATTGGAACATATTGGGAGATTTGTTCTGAGATATACAGATGAGACAGATTAGGATGGCTTTATAGGTCACAGTTAGCAGTTTGAACTAGATACATTGGCGAATTGGGAGCTAATGAAGAGTTTTTTTTGGAGAGAAGTGGATGAGTAGGTGGATTAGACAGACAGCAGAGTTAAAGACACACTGGAGCGTTGCAAGAGTCTTAGCTTGAAGGACACAGAGTAGGATTTTGCAGTAGTCAAGGAGGGAGATGATGAGGGCATGCACTAGCATTTTAGTAGAGTCTGAGTGGGGGAAAGGATGGATTCTGGAAATATTGGAGATGGTAAGTGCTTGAATGTGCAGTTTGAAGGATAGGGCAGAATCGACAGTTATTACAAGGCAACAGACTTCCGGTACAGGGAAAAGCCTGATGTTATTGTTACAGATGATGTTGGGGAGTTAAATGATGTGGGGAAAAGTTCAGTTGTGTCCACATTGAGCCTTAGAAAGCGTGATCAGAAGAAAGAAAGCAAGAGAGCCCCATAGGCAGACAGGCGGCATGAAAATACATAGGGGTGGGGAGTGGAAGGGGTTAATGAGGCTATGTAAAATGGGTGTGTGCAAGCAGGGCAAGGGAGGAGACCTGCAGATTCTTGGATTGGTGGAAGGAAAAGTGCTGAAAAAAGTATTTTGAGAGGCACAGTTGTGTTATCCACCAGTCAGACGTAATTTAAGCGAACATATATTAGAAACAAGAGAATGTGTATGTGAAGACCGTGATCAAGGATTGAACGCAATCCTGTGTTCACTCCAGAACTCTCTTCTCTCTTACAGCTCGACTTTTTGTCCGGGCTTGCTACACTCTTTATTTACATGTGCTTGTATGATGTTGTGTTTACAGGATATTGTGGTCTCTGGATCTCACAGTCTGTTGACTACTTTTTGATTCAGTTAAGTTGCTCTTGGGTGTTGGAGTGTGCTGCTCCACACTCTCAGGTAACTACATGTTATTTCTCCTATTTTAGCAGCTGCTCTTACCAGTCTACATATTCATATTTGTTTGTGTAATGGTGTCACCTGTTTGTGCATATGTTTAGGCTGCGTTTACCATAGATTAATCACTTGACCAGGCACGCATCTGCTCCAGTTACTTCCAGTGTACAAATTTTTCTATAGAGTACCTTACTATCAAGCGGTATACAGTCTGGTGTTAGGTCCCCTGGCACCACTCCCCAGCTCACCTTCCCTGGTTCTGCATCCTCTGCTGCTCTGCCATTCAGGCATCCGTCGTTCAGGCGTGCTGTGTCTCGGAGCCATTGCCGAGTCCCCTTCCTGTCTGCCGGTCAGCGGGTTTGCACACCAGCACACTACAATGAGCAGAGCAATGAGCGATGCTCTGGGCGTGGTCGCGCTCCTCCCCTGTGAATCTAGGGGTCGGCACGGCTCAGCCTGATACTCCCCTTGGCCAATAGCTGCCCATCCTCCGGTATATCAGGCCACCTCCACTGATGGGAGGTGCCTGATTATTGTGTTAGTAAGCTTCTGCTTCTCTGGCTGTTAGTCAGGCCCACCTTGTGCTCTCCTCTGGTGGAATCCATTGCAGCTCTTATAGATCCAGGGTCTGGTGCCTTAGATCCTTCTTAGCGTTACAGTAGTATAGGCTAACCCTACAAGCCACCCCCCTGGTACTAGCAGCTGTGGTATTTAGCCCCCCTGGGCTTGCCCCTGACAATCCCTGTATAGGGGTTGGATGAACTAGGACCAGCTCACCGAGAGGAGTTCAGTACCATGGCCCAGTGGGTCTACTCTAGGGCGCCTTCCCCCGGAAGCGTGACATCTGGCTTTAACCATCTGACCCTTTATCGGTTTCTTCGTATTACTATGATAACAACTTCAACTGCACATGATATCTGGTTACCACCTTATACACGTACAATCTGTATAGAATCTTTAAGACACTTGATTGAGCTTGTTGTTATTTAATTTACTGCAGTGGTGTATTCTAACACCTATACATTTTCATTGAGTGCATATTTCAATGACGTATGTTTATATTCCCTCTTGATATATACAGTTGTGGACATGGGCATTTTTGTATGTAGCGTTCTTGTACACCTTTTAATTGTTTTTAAATTTTGTGCTTTGTGTTCCTTTTTCGCATATATATTTTTCCAATAAAGTTTTGATTAAGCTTATCTTCTGATTGAGTAAAATCCTTGATCTCGGTCTTCACATACACATTCTCTTGTTTTTAACATGTGGGAGGAAAAATAGGCAGGAGTATGGAGGGGATAAAGGAGATGGGAGAGGGTGAGTGTTCTATCTTTCCAGATCAAGAAGTGACAGCCCAGCCACCCACCCTCTTTTCTGATTAAGATATGTGTTGGTACATTGGTTATGTGGATGTAAATTTGTAGAATGTGAGCCCTCATGGGCAAGGTAACTTTCATGGGGAGTCATTAATTGGCCTGTATGGGTCAGGATTATGGTTCATGACTATATGGTTTCCTTGAGTCACATGAAACATGCAGGGGAGGCGATGATATTATGCTGATATTATGAACATGTGTTGTTGAGATGGTGGTGGGATATATAGATGGAAGTATGGGCTAGTGTTTATATATTTATGCATATGTATGTTGTAAATCAATATACTTTGTATGTGTAACTTTTTGTCACAGCAGCAGGGGATAGGTCTGGTTCAGAGGCTGGATAATTGATAATTTCCTTCGGGGAAGCCACTATGGGGGAATAGTGGCTCCAGTTACAGTGATGTAATTATCGGTAAAGGTCCCGTTAAGGTTAGGGGAATTAACCGTGTGGTGTTAATACCCCTCCTCCCCAGGGCCGGTGCTTTGCGGCCAGGGAGACTTGTAATGTTGTGGGGTTTTCCTCTAGACCAGATCTATCAGCTGTTTATTGCTTATTGATATTTACACTGATTATGTGGTGGTGGGGTCGCCATTGTGGTGTGCACCCCCTAGGTTTGTGTAAATATTTAATAAAGGCTGCTGTGGCCATTTTTACCCAAGTCATGGCAGTCATGTGTTTAGTTAGTTATAACGAAGGGATGTTTATGATATTGGATACAAAACTGAGAACGACCCAACAATCCCCTATTGAATTGTCAAGAAGACGAGGCTGATAGACACTCCATGATTCTGGACAGCAGAACAATGATGTCTGGGCCAAAGAGATAGATCTGAGTGTCATCAGTGAATAGATAAGTACTCAAAGCCATGGAACTTTATGAGTTGTCCCAGGCCAAATGTATAGATTGAGAAGAGTGGAGGACCCTGGCCAGAGACAACAATAGAAAGGGAGCAGGACAAGGAGGAAAAACACGCAGCATGTCAACAAACTTTCCTGTTCATATTTATTGTCTGAAAGACCAAATTGATCTTATTTTAAACAATTTTACCAAATCTTGTAATTTACCATGAAAGTGTGCTGCTACATTGTAACAGTTATGACTGCAAAGTTAAAAGGAAACTGTCACCAGGTTTTTCTACTTTAAAGTGCTGCCACCACCAGTAAGCCTTCATATACAGTATTCAAGAATGCTGTCAATAAGTCCCCAAGCTGATCTGTACGACATAGAAAAGACCTTTTATCATACTCCTCAATGGATCAGTCTGGTCCGATGGACGTTGCCGTTCTTGATCCTCGTTCGTATGGATGATGCATCCTACGTCATCCACACAGTGTGTCCCGTTGCCCTGCGGCGGACAGAGCAAAGTATTGTAGTGAGCAAGACAGGGTGCTTTTTCACCTTTAGGCTAGGTTCAGATATGCGCTTTTGCTGAGCGCACAGGATAACGCTGCAAACCGTGTTTCCGGTGCGCTCAGCAAAAGCACATATCCGGTCCTTGTGTGTGGAGCTGCCGGCTGCGCAAGGAGTCCGGTAACCATAGAGATGCATACACAGCCTGAGCACAGCGTTACATGACATTAATGCTATGCGCTCAGGCTGAAACTTTTTAAGTTTCAAGTGGATTCGTCAGCCTTATGGCTGACGCACGTTTGACCCTAGCCTTACCCACACCTGCGCCTTACAGTACAGTGCGTTACCCTCGGCAGTGCAGAGAGAAGAAAGCATTCACAAAAGCGCAATAGAGGACACCGTGTGAATCACATAGGATGCAGCTTGGGAACTTACTGTATAAATATATTATACTTCTAAAATGCTGTATATAAGGGATCACTGGTGGTGACCACACTTTATATGAGGAAAATCTGGAGACAGGTTCTATTTAAGGTATGTTCATTTGCCATTTTTTTAAAAGGAAACTTGTCATGTCCTTTTATGTTATTTAGATCATGTAGTGTTCAGTAGTAACTGTTTTTTTTAAATCATTGTATTTATCCCAAAAAAGCATTTTAGATACAGATGTTTTCATTAGCTACCTGCCCAAACTGTCATCCGGGTGGTTAAAAGTTATCAGACATGTCACTCAGCTGTAGCAATGCCGAAATTCATATGATGCTTTTTGACCTGTGATGTCACAACCATGACTATAATAGGCGGTGCTAAGTCTACATTGTCCTCCATGTCTTAGCTTGCTTAGCTCTGCTCATTACGGTCATATCACATGGTTGTGACATCACACAGGTCCTTTATCCACGGGTGGATCATCCACTCCCATGTCCCCTAGGACTCCATCTCTTCACGTCCTTCCTCCTCCTCCGTCCTCTCCGGACTCCTCACTCTTACTAACTCACAAATTAATTATTTTTTGTCCCACCCCGTCTACTTATTCTTTCTTCCAGTTAGCATATGGGGTCTGCCCATCATGGGGTCTCTTCCACCTGGCATCCCCTGGCTTGGAGTTGGGATGGTGTTGAGTACAAAATATGTATCTTGGATTTACAACCCCTCTCAACTAAGAGCGATGATACCACACCTGTGGAGTAGGTGCAGCATCACTGTCTCGACCAGTCCGCAGGGGCGCCATGCATTCACAGAGTTTTATTTTGAGCCTGCTGTTGCCAAGATGCTGTATTGCAATCATTTCAGCGTTTTTGCAGTGCTTTTCACCAATTCAAATGAATAAATGAATAGGTGGATAAACACTCAGAAAAACACAACAAGAAATCTGCCATCACACTAGATTTTGGTGCAGAAAGGAAGCGCTGCAAAAATGTAATGTTGATTATACCCTTAGGTGATAATACATGTAGTTTTATTATATGCTTTTTCGAAAGTCTCGTTCACTCTAATGGTACTGTAGAGTGTTTTTACCTTAAAAGCAGCACAGAATAATGCTGTGTGTGACCAAGCCCTTATTTATTCTGCAGCTAAATTAAAATTATGAAAGATTGTCTTGATGAGATAACAGGAACCATAGAAAGTTCACAGCTGTGTGTAAGTATTACATTTATAGGAGTTTTCAGGTTTTGGTTATAAAAAACGATATTCACTTTCACTGATAGCAAATAGAGATCCTGCAGATGGTGAAATCACTTAAATTTTATATAAAATTAAACTTTATTTACAGAAAACTGGACAAATCCTTTCATTCTGACCATTGGAGTAACACCACTGTGATCCCCTCCCATGGAGATTAATGGAGCCAGCAAAAAGCAAATAAATCAGAACAACACTGTCTAGGATACACCATTGAGATTCAGAGCCTAATATCTTACCTATACAACACGATTGCTAAGGGAATGAAAATTGTAGTGCCAGTACAAGAAAAGAAAAGCACTGTCAGGCAGGCAGAGTACTCTCAAGACGTTTAATTTGTATAATGTAAAAAACAATGCAGTATACTTTTGCACCAGCTGAAATGTAAAGAATGTTAAAGGGGTTTTCCACTACTTGGACAACCCATTCTCAATCCTTATGTATCCCTATAACAAAATAACACCTATACTCACCATCAGTGCCGTTCAAGTGGTGGATGCACTGGCTCTCCTGGGGCTCACGTGACAATAGGCTGCCTTCACACTTGTGGACCCCTCCTCAGTGATCCGCAGGTGCCTGCGCTCTGATGCAGATTGGCGTGCGCACCCTGTGTGCACCCATTCACTGCCATGTATGATTTGTACGCAGGCGGATGCTTGCATAGAAATCACACACTCTCGTCTGCACCCTGATTGCGACATGTCACACTTATTAAAGCACTTAATAAAAATGCTCAAAACCGGATCAGGGACGGCAGCACATAGGAGCCCTTTATAACAACGGGATTACATTACATGCAATCCGTTTACCGCATCCGGATTTGCAGCCTGCATGAAAAATCATGCAGGCTGCAGTTTTCGGAGCGGTATCCCTGCCGCAGCAGATTTGTTATAATGGGCTCCTGCTGGAGCCCATGCGGCTGCCGCAAGGCATATGTGAAAGCCTGCGGCAGCTGGCGGCATTGTTCATCCCTGCTGCCGCAGGGATGAACGAAGGGTTAAGTAATAAGAATGCACGTGGGCAACATGTCTCTAGGGGGTGTCCACCCCCCCTAGAGACATGCTGTCCACTCAGGACGGCATGTCAGGGGTTAACTTAGCTGTTAACCCCATTGCCGCTATTGTCGGCTTTCATTTATTAATTATCACAAGCCGCCGGCTCCCAGCATCAGGACCACTATGCTAGGCACTTTGCATAAGCATTTTACAGTACAGCACCCTGAGGATGCCATACTGTAAAATGCTAACACAAAGCGCGTCGCATAGTGGTCCTGATGCTGGGAGCCGGCGGCTTGTAATAATAAATGAAAGCCGACAATAGTAGCGATGGGGATAACAGCTACGTTAACCCCTGACATGCCGTCCTGAGTGGACAGCATGTGTCTAGGGGGTGCCCACCCTCTCTAGAGACATGCTGTCCACTCCTGTTAGCATGTCAGGGGTTAATAACCCCTTTACATTATTGTCGGCTATTGTCAGCTTTGTATAATTTTGTGAATGAGGCCGCGGCTCCTGACAGTTGCACAGATACTGTACATAATGTACGTATAGTATCTGCCGCTGTCCAGGGTCCTGTAACCATTAACATTAGGTCTATGGCGGTGAGCTGCCCATAGACCTAATGTTAACGGTTACTGGACCAAGGACAGCAGCTGATACTATACGTACATTATATACAGTATCTGCGCAACTGTCAGGAGCCGCGGCTTCATTCAAAAAATTGTAAAAAGCCGACAAAAGCCAGTAATAATGTAAAGGAGTTATTAACTCCTGACATGCCCACAGGAGTGGACAGCATGTCTCTAGAGAGGGTGGGCACCCCCCTAGAGACATGTTGCCCACAGCTAATATTAATATTTAATGTTTTATTGAACAGTTACCACTTTGTTCATCCCTGCAGCAGCAGGGATGAACAAAGTATACGGTACCGCATTGCTCAGGATTACACATCCGGAGCAATCCGGTTACCGCATTGCGGTTTACAACACACATTTTTCTACAAAAATGTGTGTGATGGCAATTGCGTTCACCGGATCTGGATGCGGTGAACGCAATTGCCTGCCCAAATGTGACCCCAGCCTTAGTCTCTCCCTCTCCTCCGTAGCTGTGATCTGATCGCAGGATCATTCATAGTAGATCACACTCTGTCACGCTCGCAACAGACCCTGAGCCAACTGTCATTAGGATAACATATCTGTGCCACATGCTTGTGGGACCCTGGACTTGTAGAAGGTCAGATCCTTAGTAATCAGACAGGTAAAAGGCATGAAATGACTAATCCCTTTCTCTCTGTGGTGTAATCAGACATTTTGGAACATACACATTTTATTGGTGATGATAATATATCTTACAGCAATTTAATGTAAATGTATTAAATGTCATGCCAAGTGATACCAAGATCAAAGGAACTCTCTCGAAAATGTCATGTTTTCTGACACTAATCATTAAACCCTGACTGCAACGTACATAACATGTAAACTGAAAACGGAATTTACTTAGCAGTAAAATTGCTCTGACCTGCTGAGCCATTTGAAATTATGGAAATAGAAATGGCAACCAATGTGCTGTACTACTGCCAACAGTATTTGTGAACAGTTATATCACAACTAGATGGCGGCCCGATTCTAAAGAATCGGGTAGTCTAGAATCCATATATAGTTATTTACTAATAGTTAGGGGAGTGCGGTGAACTGAATTGTGTGTATACAGGTGGCTCAGTGGGTAGCAGAGTATACGGTGGTTCAGTGGTTAGCAGTGAGTGCGGTGGCTCAGTGGTTAGCAGTGAGTGCGATGGCTCAGTGGTTAGCAGTGAGTGCGGTGGCTTAGTGGTTAGCAGTGAGTGCGGTGGCTCAGTGGTTAGCAGTGAGTGCGGTGGCTCAGTGGTTAGCAGTGAGTGCGGGGGCTCAGTGGTTAGCAGTGAGTGCGGGGGCTCAGTGGTTAGCAGTGAGTGCGGTGGCTCAGTGGTTAGCAGTGAGTGCAGTGGCTCAGTGGTTAGCAGTGAGTGCCGTGGCTCAGTGGTTAGCAGTGAGTGCGGTGAGATTGGTCAGCACAGTGGCGTGGGCAGAGTGGGCAGGGCAGCGCCGTGGGCAGAGTGGTCAGCGCAGCGCCGTGGGCAGAGTGGTCAGCGCAGCGCCGTGGGCAGAGTGGTCAGCACACACATACATACATACACACACACACACATACACACACACACTCCGCTATAGTTAGCACCGACCCTGCATCTTCCCCGCCGGCTGGATCCTGAGTTGACATGTCGCCGCCCGCGGACGACTGGATCCAATATGGCGTTCGGGAAGTTTGGGGAGACTTCTTGGACGCTATATTGGATCCAGTAGTTTGGGGGTGGCGACATGTCGACTGAGGATCTAGGCGGCTGATGCAGGGCCGGTGGTAAGTATAGCGAAGTGTGTGTGTGTGTGTGTGTGTATGTGTGCGGACAAAGTGAGGGAAGTGACTACATACACACATATATACACATACTGTACATTGCATATGGAGGGGTGAGGAGAGCGGAGGCTGGAGGGGTGAGGACAGGGGAGGCTGGAAGGCAGAGGACAAGGGAGGCTGGAGGGCAGAGGACAGGGGAGGCTGGAGGACAGAGGACAGGGGAGGCTGGAGGGCACAGGACAGGGGAGGCTGGAGGGCAGAGGACAGGGGAGGGCGGAGGGCAGAGGGGAGAGCGGAGGCTGGAGGGGAGAGCGGAGGCTGGAGGGGAGAGTGGAGGCTGGAGGGGAGAGCGGAGGCAGGAGGGGAGAGGCTGGAGGGGAGAGCGGAGGCTGGAGGGCGGAGGCTGGAGAGGGAGAGCGGAGGCTGGAGGGGAGAGTGGAGGCTGGAGGGGAGAGGGTGGAGGGGAGAGCAGAGGCTGGAAGGGAGAGACTGGGGGAGAGCGGAGGCTGGAGGGCAGAGGCTGGAGGGGAGAGCGGAGGCTGGAAGGCAGAGGCTGGAGGGGAGAGCAGAGGCTGGAGGGGAGGGCGGAGGCTGGAGGGAGGGCGGAGGCTGGAGGGCGGAGGCTGGAGGGGAGAGCGGAGGCTGGAGGGGAGAGCGGAGGCTGGAGGGGAGAGCAGAGGCTGGAGGGGAGAGCGGAGGCGGGAGGGGAGAGCGGAGGCGGGAGGGGAGAGCGGAGGCTGGGGGGGAGAGCAGAGGCTGGAGGGAGAGGCTGGAGGGGAGAGCAGAGGCTGGAGGGGAGAGCGGTGGCTGGAGGGGAGAGGCTGGAGGGGAGAGCAGTGGCTGGAGGGGAGAGCGGAGGCTGGAGGCTGGAGGGGAGAGCGGAGGCTGGAGGGGAGAGCGGAGGCGGGAGGGGAGAGCGGAGGCGGGAGGGGAGAGCGGAGGCTGGGGGGAGAGCGGAGGCTGGAGGGGAGAGGCTGGAGGGGAGAGCAGAGGCTGGAGGGGAGAGCGGAGGCTGGAGGGGAGAGGCTGGAGGGGAGAGCAGAGGCTGGAGGGGAGAGCAGAGGCTGGAGGGTAGAGCGGAGGCTGGAGGGCAGAGGACAAGGGAGGCTGGAGGGCAGAGGACAGGGGAGACTGGAGGGCAGAGGACAGGGGAGGCTGGAGGGCAGAGAACAGGGGAGGCTGAGGGCAGGGGACAGGGGAGGCTGGATGGCAGAGGACAGGGGAGGCTGGGGGCAGAGGACAGGGGAGGCTGGGGGCAGAGGACAGGGGAGGGCGGAGGGCAGAGGGGAGAGCGGAGGCTAGAGGGAGAGCGGAGGCTGAGGGGAGAGCGGAGGCTGGAGGGGAGAGCAGAGGCTGGAGGGGAGAGCAGAGGCTGGAGGGGAGAGCAGAGGCTGGAGGGGAGAGCGGAGGCTGGAGGGGAGAGGCTGGAGGGGAGAGCGGAGGCTGGAGGGGAGAGGCTGGAGGGGAGGGTGGTGGCTGGAGGGGAGAGACTGGAGGGGAGAGCAGAGGCTGGAGGGGAGAGGCTGGAGGGGAGAGCGGAGGCTGGAGGGGAGAGCGGAGGCGGGAGGGGAGAGGCTGGAGGGGAGAGGAGGCTGGAGGCAGAGGCTGGAGGGGAGAGCAGAGGCTGGAGGGGAGGCGGGAGGGGAGAGCGGTGGCTGGAGGGGAGAGCGGAGGCTGGAGGGCGGAGGCTGGAGGGGAGAGCGGAGGCGGGAGGGGAGAGGTGGGCGGGGAGAGCGGAGGTGGGAGGGGAAAGCAGAGGCTGGAGGGAGAGCGGAGGCTGGAGGGCAGAGGCTGGAGGGGAGAGCGGAGGCTGGAGGGGAGGCGGGAGGGGAGAGCGGTGGCTGGAGGGGAGAGCAAAGGCTGGAGGGGAGAGCGGAGGCTGGAGGGGAGAGCGGAGGCGGAGGGGAGAGGTGGGCGGGGAGAGCGGAGGTGGGAGGGGAAAGCAGAGGCTGGAGGGGAGAGCGGAGGCTGGAGGGGAGAGCGGAGGTGGGAGGGGAGAGCGGAGGCTGGAGGGCGGAGGCTGGAGGGGAGAGCGGAGGCTGGAGGGGAGAGCGGAGGTGGGAGGGGAGAGGTGGGAGGGGAAAGCGGAGGTGGGAGGGCAGAGGCTGGAGGGGAGAGCGGAGGCTGGAGGGGAGAGCAGAGGCGGGAGGGGAGAGCGGAGGCGGGAGGGGAGAGCGGAGGCTGGAGGGGAGAGCGGAGGTGGGAGGGGAGAGCGGAGGCTGGAGGGCAGAGGCTGGAGGGGAGAGCGGAGGCTGGAGGGGAGAGCAGAGGCGGGAGGGGAGAGCGGAGGCGGGAGGGGAGAGCGGAGGCGGAGGGGAGAGGCGGAGGGGGAGGGGAGAGGGAGAGCGAGTGGGAGGGGAGAGGCTGGAGGGGAGAGCGGTGACTGGAGGGGAGAGCGGAGGCTGGAGGGGAGAGCGGAGGCTGGAGGGCGGAGGCTGGAGGGGAGAGCGGAGGCTGGAGGGGAGAGCGGAGGCTGGAGGGCGAAGGCTGGAGTGGAGAGTGGAGGCTGGAGGGAGAGCGGAGGCTGGAGGGGAGAGCGGAAGCTGGAGGGCGAATGCTGGAGTGGAGAGCGGAGGCTGGAGGGGAGAGCGGAGGCTGGAGCGGAGGGCGGAGGCTGGAGGGGAGAGCGGAGGCTGGAGGGGAGAGCGGAGGCTGGAGGGGAGAGCGGAGGCGGGAGGAGAAGGCTGCAGGGCAGGGGAGGCTGGAGAGGCTGGAGAGGCAGGGAGGCTGGAGAGGCTGGGGAGGCAGGGGAGGCTGGAGGGCAGGGGAGGCTGGAGAGGCTGGAGGGCAGGGAGGCTGGAGGGCAGGGGAGGCTGCAGAGGCTGGAGGGCAGGGGAGGCTTGAGAGCAGGGGAGGCTGGAAAGCAGGGGAGGCTGGAGGGCAGGGGAGGCTGAAGAGGCTGGAGGGCAGGGGAGGCTGGAGAGGCTGGAGGGCAGGGGAGGCTGAAGAGGCTGAAGGGCAGGGGGGCTGGAGAGGCTGGAGGGCAGGGGAGGCTGGAGAAGCTGGAGGGCAGGGGAGGCTGGAGAGGCTGGAGGGCAGGGGAGGCTGGAGGGCAGGGGAGACTGGAGAGGCTGGAGGGCAGGGGAGGCTGGAGAGGCTGGAGGGCAGGGGAGGCTGGAGAAGTGGAGGGCAGGGGAGGCTGGAGAGGCTGGAGGGCAGGGGAGGCTGGAGGGCAGGGGAGGCTGGAGAGGCTGGAGGGCAGGGGAGGCTGGAGAGGCTGGAGGGCAGGGGAGGCTGGAGAGGCTGGAGGGAAGAGGCGTAGCTGGGTGGGTGCAGACTCCCCGCTGCCGGCGTGCGGCTGGTGTAGGAGGAGAGGAGGGGCGGGCAGAGGTGCAGGACAGGAAGTCCCGTCCTCCCTCCTCTCCGGGCGCGCGGCGGGCGGCTGGCAGCACGGGGTCCCCCAGGGGTGGGGGCAATGGGCCCCTCATGGCTTGGGGCACGGGGCGCTCGGACCCCCTGCCCCCCGCTAGGTACGGTGGTGGGTGGAGGGGAGAGGCTGGAGGGCGGACGGAACTTCCGAGAGCGGAACGTTCCTCCGCTGCTCCTTGTAGCCGAGGGACCGCGCAGTGGTGACATCAGGACCATGGGTCCGAAGGCCATCACGGAAGAAGTATTCCGGAAGTGGCCTTCGGGTTTTATAAATAAGATTCAAGGGACTTGCCTACTGTATTTGACACATTGACTAAGCAGATCCATTCAAGTAGTTTCTACTACAAAGAAATTGATGACCTATTGCAAAATAGGTAATCAATATAAAATCACTCCCATAAATCTGTTACCAACTCCAGCCTGATCTAAGCCATGTATGAAGCAGAAAACAGCACCTCTGTCTCATTGGCTACAGGCCACTGCCAGGCACCGAAAATCATCTCTAAAGGTACCGTCACATGCGTCAATATTACTTGAAATTTCACTGGCAATTTGCTGGTTGAAGTGAAATCATGGACACATTATTCTGTTTTGTTGCCGTGTTTAAATGAAACAATGTGTCCATGATTTCACTGCAACCAGCAAATTGACAATGAAATTGCAAGCAATATAGCCACGTGTGACGGTACCTTGACTCTTATTAGGCAACCAAACAGTGTGGAGCTGTGAAGTTCCAAGTGAGTGGAGCTGTGAAGTTCCACTCGTTATGTTTTTTAGATCCGACCACTGCATGAACTTGTTACAGACAGGGTGCTAGACGCTCACTTATCTGATACTGGGGACCTATGCTAAGGATAGGTCATCAATTGGTGGCGCTCCTGTGGTCTGGCTGCCACAAATGGTATTTTATGTGCATCTAATGTAATACCTTGTCTGAATAGAATTGGAGCTCCCTCTGCTGATAGTCTGAAGCATCCAACACAGCCTGAACTTCAACCAGGAAGTTGAGCACCAATTTCTGGTTGGAGGGAGAGTTAAGCTGGGGGGTAAGTCTGTGTTAGGCATGAGGATGGGTTCAGTCAGCAGCAAGCTGGGAAGCTGCTCTGAAGGACCAGCTGCACAGCAGGACACCAGGCCCTAGGTTAATAAGGCTTACATAGCCTAGTAAGAGAAACTGGAGGCTAGTGGGTTTTATGCTCACTAGCCACTCAAGTGGAACCACCTGCACCAAAGGGAGCAAGGATACCCGAAAGGACTTGCACTACTAGCCTAGCTGGGGTCACCCACAGCAACCAAAAAGGGAGTATAGTACAGTACAAAGGCACCTAGAAACCTACAAACTTACGGAATTTGACAGAAAGGCCACTATACCAAGCCAGCAGAGCAGACTACAGTTCTCATCAAACTGGCCAGGCCAACTACCTTGTGGAAGTTATACTACTTCTCATCAATACTACTACCACCCTCATCATCACCATCCCCTGGGAGCCAGCCTTGGTTGGGAAGGATTTAACATCTACACTTCCACTCCATCTATCTCCTGGGATCCCCTGCAGTGCAAGTCATATCTGGCTGATTATCCAACTGGTGTCACAACTCTATTTATTTCTTTATTATTTTAGTTCTCCAATTTTAGTCTCCCTTTTTAATGTGAGCCAGGGCCACAGCACTGGGCACTGCAACCATGATCCTGACTACTGGCCTAGCCCTTTGCGCTCAACAAATATATTTGTATTGGAAAATCCCTTTAAATCCTGTGCATTTATAGTTGTGACCTACAGTGAATCAGACTTGTTTTTTTAGCACATTCAACAGATTATCAATCAAATTGGAACCTGGGAAACTTGGAGTCCACTTCAGCATCTTGAGCTATTTATCATGTTGCCATTTACAGAACATTACTCAATTAGTTGTTTTGATTTTTTTTTTTTGCATTTTACTGCCATCTCTTTCCCTGGTGAGCTAAGCATACTACCCTACTTATCCACATGATGTTAAAAAAGTTGATTCATCAGGCTAATCCATTTTCTTCAATGGACTAGTTCTGATGCTCACATGAACATTGAAGGTGCTTTCTACAGCAGACTTAGAACAGCTTGGCAGCACTATCAGCAGCATGCTATGATGCAATATAATCTCACCTTTAAATTAGTAACTCTTTCAACAATCTGTGCTGAAGTCGCTCTTACGTGAGATCGGACCAGACAGTTTTGTCGTTGCTTCAATGAGTCTATGAACACAGGCCACTGATTCACCAGTTGTCCTGCCTTCAATCTGTAATTGTTCAGTAAGCATAAACTAAAATGTTTCTCGTTAGAGCGAGTCTTGTTTACATAGCATTCCAATAGGGTGTACCAATAGGGTGATTAAACATATAAATTTGGTCATGAACAAGATAAAATGATTAAATATATAAATGTAATCTTTTTATCTTGATCATGATCCTCACGTCCGTGTGCTCATTAAACGCTACCTGGGTTGGTTTCTGACACGATATAAGCCTGTTCTCGGACCAGACTTATATTAAACGAGGAACTGGTGGAAACAATTAATGCTTGGAGTTATTCAGGGCCTCTATCAGGTACAGGGTGGTGGTTATTAACTCCTCCTCCCTCTCTTACTCTCTCATCCTTCGAAGTGCACTCTGTTCATATCTACTCTCCTTCCAACCTCCAAGTGGCTGTAATTTATCGACCTCCAGGCCCAACCACTGCCTTCATTGACCAATTCTCCATCTGGCGTCTTCACTTTCTCTCTGTTGATATTGCCACCAACATCATGGGTGACTTCAACATTCCCATTGACACCCACCAGTCAGCAGCCTCCAAACTCCTGTCACTTCCTTCATCCTTTGGCCTCACTCAATGGTCCTCCACAATCACCCACACAGATGGACATACACTAGACCTCATCTTCACTCGCCTCTGCTCCCTAACTAACCTCACAACCTCCCCTCTCTCCCTATCTAAACACCATCTACTTACCTTCCCATCCTAGTCCTCCACACCTGCCACCTATGTCCACTAACTCGCACACCCTCGCAGAAACCTCACACACATTGACACTCACATAGTCTCTGACTCTATTCTACCACTATTCTCCATGAATTCACTCCATAACACAGATAACACCACCACTTTCTACAATTCTACACTCACAGCAGCGATTGATGCAGTTGCCCCTCTCGTTCACGGCAGAACATGATGAATCAAAAGACAACCCTGGCACACAGACACCACTAAAAAGCTGCGGCGGGAGTCTAGGGTTGCTGAGCTGCGCTGGAAGAAAACACACTCACAAGAAGACTATACAGCATTCAAACAAGCACTGCTCAAGTTCAAGTCAGCACTCACCTTCACTAAACAGACTTACTTCACTACCCTCATATCCTCTTTGTCCCACAACCCCAGGCAGTTATTCAACACATTTAACTCCCTTCTCCTCCCCCCACTGCCCCCTCCTACTTCTCGTGTCTCTGCAGAAGACTTTACAACGCACAGCAAGATCAATCAGATCAGATAAGTCTTTGCTAAACAACCGTCACAACCCCTATGTATACCATACCACCTTCCTCCCCCACTAACCCTACTCCCCACCATCACTGGAAGAGAACTTGGACACCTCCTATCAAAATCGCACCTCACCACTTGTGCATCGGACCCCATCCCTTCCAACTTCCTTCCCAACCTCACTACCATGCTTATCCCAGCCCTAACCCACCTCTTCAACCTATATCTAACCTCCACTACCTTTCCTTCAGCTTTCAAATGTGCAACAATCACACCTATCTTAAAGAAGCCATCCCTTCACCTGAACTCCACATCCAGCTACTGCCCCATATCACTGCATGCGTTCGCCTCCAAACTTCTTGAAAAGCATTTCCACACTTTACTTTCCTCCCACCTCTCATTTAACTCTCTCTTTGACAACTTTTAATCTGGCTTCCCACCCACCACTCCGCCAAAGCTGCCTTAACCAAACTTATTAACGACTTACCGCCAAAGTTAACGGATACTTCTTCATCCTCCTCCTTCTTGACCTGTCCTCTGCATTTGACACAGTTGACCACTGTCTCCTATTACAAATCTTCACTTCCATTGGGATCACTGACCTTGCCCTCTCCTCCTACCTTTCCAACCGCACATTTAGCATCTCCTACTCCAACATGACCTCCTCACCCCATCCTCTCTGTTGGGTTCCCTTAAGGCTCTGTCCTGGGACCCCTTCTTTTTTTCCATCTGTACCCTTGGTCTAGGACAATTCATAAAGACCCATGGCTTCCAGTACCACCTGTACGCTGACAACACTCAGACCTATCTCTCTGGCCTAGACGTCGCCTCTCTGCTGTCCAGAATCCCAGAGTGTCTATCAGCCATATCCTCTTTCTTCTACTCCGCTTCCTTAAACTAAACGTAGACAAAACTGAACTCATCATCTTTCCCCCTCCTCGCGCAACTCAATTACCTGATTTATCTATCACAATAAATAACATCACACTAATAATAATAAAGCTTTATTTATATAGCGCCAACATATTCCGCAGCGCTTTACAATGTAGGGTTAGAGACAGAAAATATACAGTAAGTAATTACAATAGAGAACAAATCAGGTACAATAATTGGATACAAAACAATAGGCATAGAATCAATGTAACAAAGAAAATACAATAAATAAAGCAAGAAATGAAGGTGACCCTGGTCAAAAGAGCTTACAATCTACAACGGGATAGGGGTTGCACAAGGTACAGGGGCTTATTGCACTGATGGTCCAGGCATCTTGAGGAAATGGGGCATAGAACTAAGCTTACATGGATGGTCATTATACAGTCTGTGTAGACCTTTTTGCTTTGGTGAAGTTTGTAGAAGAGTAATGTCCAGAGTGATAGCCCACTTACTGTCTACAGTAAAAGGACTTCTATTAGGGAGTATGATAGGCCGCCTTAAAAAGATGCGTTTTTAGGATCGTCTGAAGCTATGCAAGTTGTGGATAGTCCTGATTTCTTGGGGTAAAGCATTCCAGAGGATTGGTGCAGCTCTGGAGAAGTCTTGGAGCCAGGAGTGGGAGGATCGGATTAGTGCAGATGTTAGTCGAAGGTCATTTGAGGAACGTACAGAACGGGTGGGGTGATAGACGAGATGAGGGAGGAGAAGTAGGGGGGTGCTGCACTGTGAAGAGCTTTGTGGGTGAGAACAAGCAATTTGAATTGCCCTGTACCCAAAGTCCGCTGCCTCGGAGTAACCCTTGACTCTGCCCTATCCTTCAAATCACAGATCCAAGCTCTCGCCACCTCCTGCCACCTCCAACTCAAAAATATTTCCAGAATCCATCCCTTCCTCAATCCTCAATCCTCAGTCTACTAACGTACTAGTGCATGACCTCATAATCTCTCGTCTCGACTACTGCAAACCTCCTCCTTTGTGGCCTCCCTGCTAACACTCTTGAACCTCTCCAATCGGTCCTTAACTCTGCTGCCCGACTAATCCACCTCTCTCCTTGCTGCTCCTCCACTTCTCCTCTCTGCAATTCCTTCCACTGGCTCCCAATTCACCAGCATATCCAATTCAAACTACTAACATTGACTTACAAAGCCAACCACAATCTGTCTCCCACATATATCTCTGAACTAATCTCCCGATATCATCCAACTCGTAATCTTTGATCTTCCCAAGACCTTCTTTTTTCCTCCACACTTGTACATTCCTCATCTAACCACCTGCAAGACTTGCACCGAGCATCCTCCATCCTCTGGAACTCTGCACCCCAACACGTCTGACTATCCCCTACACTTGGAACCTTCAAGCGGAACCTGAAAACCCATCTCTTTAGAAAAGCCTACAGCCTGCAATGACCACAGTGCCACCTCACCACCACTGGATCCGGTGCTACACTACCACTGGACCTGGTAGCCCAGTACCACCCGAGCAGACCCAACCTACTGTCTCCCTCCCCATTGCCCTGTAGAATGTAAGCCCACAAGGGCAGGGTCCTCTCTCCACGATGTACCAGTCTGTCACTGTTAGTTTGTTCATTGTTTTTTTAACTTATTTGTATGGAACCCTTTATCATGTACAGCACCATGGATTCAATGGTGCTCTATAAATAAATAATAATAATAAAATAGGACAATTGCACCATCAAGAACGATGATTCATTGTCCTATGCAAGAGATCATTTCACCCAATGAACTAGCATTTTGATTGTTCATCAGGTGATAAGCAGCCTGTTTATACTGCAAGATTATCATGAAAAACGTTTCTAGAACCCTTGTTCACAATTATCTTTCAGTGTAAAGTCAGCCTAAGTGACAATGAGAAAATTGGATAAAACAGAACCTTGAGCAAAGACATGTAAACGTGCCCTAAACCCATCAAACATTGAAACCTTTTGAAGTGAAGTGATAGAAACAACATAGATAGATACAGGTAATCTATCAAGAGCAGTTGGATAATATTTTAATAAACATTTAAAAAATGATCTGTTAAGGTCCCGTCACACTAGGCGATGTGACCAGCGACGTCGGAAGCGATGCGCGGGTGCCCGCTCGCTTCCGACGTCGCTGGTCACCTGTCACACAGAATCGCTGCTGCCGGCGATGCCGCAGCGATGCGGGCGGTGACATCGCTCACTGGGCTGGGCTCAGCCCAGCGAGCGATCCGCAGCAACGCTGCGGTATAGGCCGGATCGCCGTGCGACATCGCTCTGGCGATGTCACACGGCGCGATCCAGCCTAATCACTGGTCGCAGGTTGACAGGTTTACGGTTCTTCCCGTAAACCTGACAACCTGCGACCAGCGATAATTCGCGGTCGCGTCGCGCTGTCACACAGCGCGACGTCGTTAGCGACGTCGCTGTGACGTCACTTTTTCGGCGATGTTGCTAGCGACGTCGCCTGGTGTGAAGCCACCTTTAATTGAAAATTTTGAAAGAGCTTTGAAACCAGATAATGGTGTTAAGGAAACAAAGAAACCAATGCATAGAATTGAGCAAGGTTGTTTATTTGTTTATGTGTTCAGAACAATAGGAGCAATTACTGTTCACAAGTACAGAGATAATTCAATCATTATTAAATCTTTACCCTTTGTCCTGTACATCTTCCATTAATAAGTATCTAATTGTTCAATCATGCCAATTGTCTTAAGGGTCATATTGCATGTTGTGCTACATGCAACACTTTATGTGGTGGCCAGATGCTGGCTGTAATGCTGTAATGACATTGGATAATTGAGGCCAAATAACCGCCAACAACTATCTCTAATGCAGAGGAATGTTTAGCTTGGACAAGTGTTTCGATGTCCTCTATGAGAGAGCTGTGGTCCAAATAATCTGCCAGCAGACTCTTCCCCCATACACTTTAGATGGATGTCAAATCCAAAATTGTCCGGGTAGGGTGTCTTTTATAAAACGTATATGGATACATTAAGTCATTACAAACACTACAAACAATTGGTTACATTTATCCAGCTACATTCGCAAGAATTCTGGCATAATGTGCATCAAAAACTATCTTTCATGACTTAGGCTAGGTTCACACTTGCGTTTGCAATCCAGTTACTGGATCCAGTTTTTCATCCTGAAAACCTGATCAGGTACCTGACTCATAGACTCCAATGTTAATAATTGTTTGCCAAAGTGCAATCTGTCTACGGGATCCAGTTTTTGAGAAGTCAGGTTTTTAAAGGGTCTGCAGCAAGCCTTTTAGCAAAACCTGATCAGTTTTTTAACATGGGACCCTATAGGAACCTGATCCAGTACCTGATGGTACATATAGGTACCATCAGGTACCTGATCAGGTACCTGATCTGATAAAAAATCCTCCAAATAGACAAGGGAAAAACTGGATCCAGTAATGCATCCAGTTACTGGATGCAGGCTCCCAACTGTGACCCTAGCCTTATACCACATTTTTTATATGTTTAAAGAGTTTTTTCCGAGGTGGGGGACTTTGTGCTGACAGATTCCATGATGCTCCACCGAGCCACTATTTTGATGTTAGGAGGGGTAACCAGAAGGGTTGGGGGTATGTATTTCAATCATTGTTCATCCATAACTATATGTAATGTCTGTACTATAATAGTAGTAATGGAAATATGCTATGCTGTAAATAGGCGGTTATAATATATTTATCATGTTATCACAGTGTGTATTTTATGCTTGCCACATGGGGAAGCACTGAAATAATTTAGCATATATATACAGTACAGACCAAAAGTTTGGACACACCTCATTCAAAGAGTTTTCTGTATTTTCATGACTATGAAAATTGTAAATTCACACTGAAGGCATCACAACTATGAATTAACACATGTGGAATTATATACTTAACAAAAAAGTGTGAATCAACTGAAAATATGTCTTATATTCTAGGTTCTTCAAAGTAGCCACCTTTTGCTTTGATTACTGCTTTGCACACTCTTGGCATTCTCTTGATGAGCTTCAAGAGGTAGTCACCGGAAATGGTCTTCCAACAGTCTTGAAGGAGTTCCCAGAGATGCTTAGCACTTGTTGGCCCTTTTGCCTTCACTCTGCGGTCCAGCTCACCCCAAACCATCTCAAATGGGTTCAGGTCTGGTGACTGTGGAGACCAGGTCATCTGGCCTAGCACCCCATCACTCTCCTTCGTGGTCAAATAGCCCTTACACAGCCTGGAGTTGTGCTTGGGGTCATTGTCCTGTTGAAAAATAAATGATAGTCCAACTAAACGCAAACCGGATGGAATGGCATGCCGCTGCAAGATGCTGTGGTAGCCATGCTGGTTCAGTATGCCTTCAATTGTTAATAAATCCCCAACAGTGTCACCAGCAAAGCACCCCCACACTATCACACCTCCTCCTCCATGCTTCACGGTGGGAACCAGGCATGTAGAGTCCATCCGTTCACCTTTTCTGCGTTGCACAAAGACACAGTGGTTGGAACCAAAGATCTCAAATTTGGACTCATCAGACCAAAGCACAGATTTCCACTGGTCTAATGTCCATTCCTTGTGTTCTTTAGCCCAAACAAGTCTCTTCTGCTTGTTGCCTATCCTTAGCAGTGGTTTCCTAGCAGCTATTTTACCATGAAGGCGTGCTGCACAAAGTCTCCTCTTAACAGTTGTTGTAGAGATGTGTCTGCTGCTTGAACTCTGTGTGGCATTGACCTGGTCTCTAATCTGAGCTGCTGTTAACCTGCGATTTCTGAGGCTGGTGACTCGGATGAACTTATCCTCCGCAGCAGAGGTGATTCTCGGTCTTCCTTTCCTGGGGCGGTCCTCATGTGAGCCAGTTTCTTTGTAGCACTTGATGGTTTTTGCAATTGCACTTGAGGACACTTTCAAAGTTTTCCTAATATTTTGGACTGACTGACCTTCATTTCTTAAAGTAATGATGGCCACTCGTTTTTCTTTACTTAGCTGCTTTTTTCTTGCCATAATACAAATTCTAACAGTCTATTCAGTAGGACTATCAGCTGTGTATCCACCAGACTTCTGCACAACACCACTGATGGTCCCAACCCCATTTATAAGACAAGAAATCCCACTTATTAAACCTGACAGGGCACACCTGTGAAGTGAAAACCATTTCCGGTGACTACCTCTTGAAGCTCATCAAGAGAATGCCAAGAGTGTGCAAAGCAGTAATCAAAGCCAAAGGTGGCTACTTTGAAGAACGTTGAATATAAGACATAATTTCAGTTGTTTCACACTTTTTTGTTAAGATATTATTCCACGTGTTAATTCATAGTTTCGATGCCTTCAGTGTGACTCTACAATTTTCATAGTCATGACAATAAAGAAAACTCTTTGAATGAGACGGTGTGTCCAAACTTTTGGTTTGTACTGTATATATATATATATACGGTATATGTATATACATTATATATTTATTTGGAAGTAAAAGCATGTGTATATTTGGAAGTGTCAATATCCTACACACTTGTGTATGGATGTGAGATTTACACACACACATAGGGTAGGGTCACATTGGCGTTTTTTGTTTAGAATCCTGATCCGGTTTTGAGCTTTAAAAAAGCTCAAAACCGGACCAGGAAAGGCTCCTGATGGAAGCCTATGCAAAACACCGGATGGCTTCACAAGCCATCCGGTGGCCGGATCCGGCACTGCTGCCTGCGTTTAAAATCATGCAGGCAGCAGTTTTCGCAGCGTTTACCGGGCCGCACTGCGGTCACCGGATGGCTCAGGATGTGTAATCCTGAGCCATCCGGTAACTGCCGAGGTTGCGGTTCCCGGCTATTGGCGGGATCCGCAACCTTAATAAAGAGTAAAATTGTTGATCTAAATGACTTTTTAAGGTCTGTAGGGGGGCTTAGACCCCCCTACAGACCGGCCGCCCACTTCTATAGTGTACTTCAGCTATATCTCACGGGGCACGGGCTCCCCGGAGCAAAGTGCCCCCCCCCCGTATCACTATACAGGGGTGCCTACACCCCTCTATTACAATGATGCTTTAATGATGTCCAAAAATGCAGTACAAAAAGGATTTTAGCAATCGCAATGTAAGTTCATACTTACATGCTGTTGTAGGCAGAGTCCCGAGAAAACCATGGGCGGGGCTGTGTGCAGCAGCCTCCGCCCACTCCTTCTTGATGGCCGCCCCCTCTGGCCGTAATCCAGTGTTGTGAGGGCGGGCACGTAGTTAAAGGGGCGTGGCTAACCGCGGCAAATAGTTAGCCACGCCCCTTTAACGACGTGCCCGCCCTCACAACACTGGATTACGGCCAGAGGGGGCGGCCATCAAGAAGGAGTGGGCGGAGGCTGCTGCACACAGCCCCGCCCATGGTTTTCTCGGGACTCTGCCTACAACAGCATGTAAGTATGAACTTACATTGCGATTGCTAAAATCCTTTTTGTACTGCATTTTTGGACATCATTAAAGCATCATTGTAATAGAGGGGTGTAGGCACCCCTGTATAGTGATACGGGGGGGGGGCACTTTGCTCCGGGGAGCCCGTGCCCCGTGAGATATAGCTGAAGTACACTATAGAAGTGGGCGGCCGGTCTGTAGGGGGGTCTAAGCCCCCCTACAGACCTTAAAAAGTAATTTAGATCAACAATTTTACTCTTTATTAAGGTTGCGGATCCCGCCAATAGCCGGGAACCGCAACCTCGGCAGTTACCGGATGGCTCAGGGATTACACATCCTGAGCCATCCGGTGACCGCAGTCCGGTATTCTGCACACATTTTTGAAAAAAATGTGTGTGCCCGGCATTGCGTTCACCGCATCCGGATCCGGATGCGGTGAATGCAATTTAGCTTAGCAATGTGACCCTACCCATATTTAATGTAGAGGAGTGTTTTTCCATGAGTAGCTTCAGCAAGTGAGAGTAACCTGGGTTAATTACAATTGAGTCAACATCTGCGTGACTGATTCTTTTCACATGGAGGGGTTGTATATATACACACACAACCCCTCCATGTGAACACAATCAGTCACGCAGACGTTGACTCACTATTTATATATATATATGTGTATGTCAGTCCATGTGTTAGTCTACAATTAAGGAGTTTCTCCGAAACGCGTCACCGGGGTCTGTGTGCCCTGTGTTTGTAATTTTTATTGTGTGAACATGAATAAAAAATAACCTTCTAAAGGATATCTGGTGCTGTCCTTTCTTGGATTTACATGTTTAAAGAGTACCTGTCACCAAATTTTTCATGTGAGTTGTTTTTTTATGCTGACTATCCGTTGTGGAGATATTAGCAATCAAATATTTGGCACCTAATGAGTGAACTTTTAGTTAAGTCCATGTGGTTGTTATTACCGTATATAATAAGATTTTTTTATTTGTATAGCGCCATCATATTCCACAACACTTTACAACTGAGTGAGCTCACTAAAAGGCAAAAAGTTCTTGTCAAATATAGTCTAGCCATCATTATAATGAATAGGGGTTTTCAAATTAAAGCTGCATGATCCGGTCATCACCTAGTATCTAAGTAAAGTAACTAAGTGCTAATGGGTGCATGGAGAATGTGGAGCCAGATGAATAGGAGGGACCAAATTCTGGGGAACATTTAGAAAGAGGGAACTGGGAAAAGTTAGAAAGAGGGAACTAGGACATGTTAAGTCTGTCTAAACTGCTGTTTTTAGAGCTTGCTGAAGGCTGGTTTACACGTAGCGACGCACCAGCGATCCCGACAACAAAATGACCTGGCCAGGATTGCTGGTGCATCGCTACGTGGTCTCCTGTGAGATTCCATTACCAGCGATCACCCAGCGATGTGCCGACACCTGACGGTCGTTTGGATCGTTCAGGATCTCGGATGCAGACTGGTGATTGCTGATCGTTGCCCAGGTCACACAAAGCGATGCAGCCTGGCCAGCGGGAGATCGCCGATCGATAATGATCCAGGCCATTCAATAAAGATCAGTGATATCCCAGCGGGGGGCTGATCGCTGCTAAGTTTCACACACAGCGAAATCGCCGGCGAGGTCGCTGCTACGTCACAAACAAATAGTGACATAGCAGCGTTCTCGTTAACGATCTCGCTATGTGTAAACCAGCCTTTAAAAATCTGGTGGCTAGATATTAATCACATTGTCTGGGGTAATGCATTCCAGAACACTGGTGCAGTGCGAGAAAGTGGGAGAGTTGGCCTTGGGAGGACAGAAGTAGAAAGTCCAGATAATGAAGAATGTGAATTTTAGATCAGTTGCAGAATAGAAAGCACAAGTAGAATGAAAGACAGAGGTAGGCTGGGTTCACATTTGCGGACCCCTCCGCAGCGTTCTGCAGAGGGGATCCGCAATGTTACCGCAGCGGCCGCCAGCTCCTATCTTTATAATGGGAGCGCACGGTGCTGCGCTTGACAGCGCAAGACCGTGCGCACCCATTCACTCCCATATGTGATCTGTACGCAGGCAGAACGCTGCGGAGGAGTCCGCAAATGTGAACCCAGCCGTACAGAGATGAGGGAGATGTGGTGGTCCAGAGCTATTTAGAACTTTGTGGGAAAGATAAGTTTATATTGTACTCAATTCATTTACTCACACAGTGTAGCGGCTAGACAGAAATGCAACTTTACCTGTTGCATTCAGGATGGATTGGAGAGTACAAAGTTTAGTGAGAGAGAGACTGATTAGGAGAGAGTTGCAATAGTACAGACAAGAAAGAATTAAGAGTGACAGTAATGGTGCCGTCACACAGCACAACCTGGCCAGCGATGTCGGAAGCGATGCGCGGGTGCCCGCTCGGTTCCGACATCGCTGGCCAGCTGTCACACAGAACCGCTGCGGCCGGCGATGCCGCAGCGATGCGGGCGGTGACATCGCTCGCTGGGCTGGGCTCAGCCCAGCGAGTGATCCGCAGCAACGCTGCGGTATAGGCTGGATCGCCGCTGACATCGCTCTGGCGATGTCACACGGCGCAATCCAGCCTAATCGCAGGTCGCAGGTTGTCAGGTTTACAGTTCTTGCCGTAAACCTGACAACCTGCGACTAGCGATAAAGCGCGGTCGCGTCGCGCTGTCACACAGCGCGACGTCGCTAGCGACATCGCTGGTACGTCACTTTTCCGGCGATGTTGCTAGCAACGTCGCCTGGTGTGACAGCACCATAAGAGTTCTTGCAGTTCAAAGGTGAGAAAATGTCATATGCTGGCATTATTTTTAACCGCTAGGTAACATGTGCAAGTGAGTGATTAGGTATAGTAAATTAAGGATAGTGCTGTGTCCAGTGTAAACCCCAAAATAGCAAAATTGCAACTTGGGAGCTGCGAATGAACCACAAAAGGAAATTGCAATATTGGTTTCAGGTAGCTTTTCAAGGAAAGAAACTCAAGAAGTTCAGTGTTGAAGAAATTTGGTTTCAGACAAAGGGAAAACATGATATTAAAGATGGCAGACAAACCCTGGCATTTTGTATTAAGGTGGGGGTATTGTCAGTAGAAGAAGTGTATAATTGGGTGTCATCAGCATAGAGCTGGTGCTGGAAACCAAATCTGCTGATGGTTTGTTCAATGGGGGCAGTATATAGAGAGAAGAGGAGGCTGCCTAGATAGGAACATTGAGGAAGATAACTGGAAGAGTAGAGGAAGCATAGCTGGCACGTGATACAGCAAGGAAGAACCTAGAGAGAGCAGTTTTTAGATAGTTCTCTTGGGGGGAGGTGTACTTCTGCTTCCTGTATAATACTTGCCAATCATAAGCAAGCAGCAACACAGAAGTGCAGAAGGACTGAAGGGTCACACTTGATCAGTTATTGGCCTTGGATCCTTATTGGCATCAGGTTTTTCACTTTTTTGATCTAAGGCTAGAGTCACACCTGTGGTATTTTTTTCCATCCCGATCTGGTTTTGAGCATTAAAAATGCTCAAAACCGCATCCGGATCCGCAGCCATAGGCTTCAATAGAAAAACTGGATTGCACTATTTGCAATCCGGTTACCCCATCTGGTTTTGCAGCCTGTGGTAAAAATCATGCAGGCTGCATTTTTCACAGCGGTTGAAAAACCGGATGCATTATTTTTAACATGGGCGCCTACTGGACCGGATCCGGTACCGCAACAAACATAAATGTGCCTTCCAGTACCGGATCCGGATGCGGTTTTTAAAATTGCAAAAACCCACATTTCAAAACCGGATGCGTTAATGCATCCAGATGCGGAATGAGGGTTGCAATTTTACAAGGGTTGCAAAAGATAGTATGAAGGCACATGGTAAAACTGCATCAGGTAATGGATGCGGTTACCGGATTATGCCTTTTAAGTGTGACCCTAGCCTAAGGCTAGGGTCACATTTGCGGTCAGGATTGCAGATCTTGATCCGGTTTTGAGCATGCAAAATGCTCAAAACCGGATCAGGATCCGCAGCCCATAGGCGCCCATTATAAAACCGGATTGCACTTAATGCAATCCGGTTACCGCATTCCGGTTGTCCTGCCTGTGGTAATAATCATGCAGAAAACGTTGTGGTTTCAAAACTGCAGCCGAAGTATTATAATGGGCGCCTATGGGAGCCCATCCGGCTACCGCAAGGCACATGTGAATGCCTGCGGTTGCCGGATGCTTTGTTCATCCCTGCTGCTGATGAACAAAGGGTTAATGTGTTAAATATATGTGAGCAACATGTCACCCTGGAGATATGTTGTCCAAATACAGTGGCATGTTAATGGTTAATGGCTTTTATTTCTTTATCGCCGCTATTTGTCGGCTTTTAAAACTTCTGAATGAAAGCTCCTCAGTGTAAGCAGGAGTATCAGCACGTAATGTGCGTAAGCACCAGGGTCAGCTCCTTATTGAGAATGCTGCCCTGCAATGTGCTTACGCACATTACGTAGTGATACTACACAGAGGAGCCGCCGGCCAAAAGAGGAACCAGGAGAGGAGCTTGCAGAGAAAAACTAGAATTGAAAGATTGACACCTGTTCTGGGTTTTGGAGACACTCCTGGTTTTGGAACACAAACTGGATGGACACTGATCAGTGAAAAAACTGCAGTGTGAAGCCAGCCTAACATTTTTTGGGAAAAATTTACTAAGGTTGGCTTCACACTGCGGGTCACATCCGATCTGAGGCTGTCAGGATGAACCTGAAAGCCTCAGATCGGATCAGCACACAGAACAGGAGGGCACATATGCCCTCCGGTCCGGTGTGCACCCGCACGCAGCTGCCGCCACTGATGAATCAGGACCGCGGCTGGCAGGGAGCTAGCCGCAGTCCTGAAATAACAGTGGCGTGCGGCCGCAGGTATCCGGTTCCTGGATCCTCCCGGACAGGGGCAATACGGCCCCATAGGCTCCCATGTTAGGGAGCGCCGGATTGCCCCGGATCCGGGAGGATCCAGGCAAATCTGGGACAATCAGGGGCAATCCGGGAATTTCCAATTAGAGGAGATTTTCTCTCGGACACAAAAACACTGCTTGCAGTGTTTTTGTGTCTGTGGGAGAATTCTGAATTCTCCCGGATTGTCCCGGACAGATAGAAACCGGATGACAGAGAGCTGCCAAAAACTGGTCCGGGGCTGTCCGGTTTACACGGCCTCGGATCGGATGGGACCCGCAGTGTGAAGCCAGCCTAAATCCAAAAAACATTCAGGTGCACAGGAGGCACTATTGGCACCCTAAAAATACTGTATCATGCATTGAGAACAAGGGAAAAAAACTGATGGCCAAGTGTGAACCCAGGTTTGGTCTGACAAAAAGTCATAGCTTCACTAAAAGAAGTTGTGTCAACATTTTATCCCAAATTTCTGGCAGAAGTAAGCTAATTCATATTTGGCGTGAACTTCGACAGACAGTCTAAGGCTAGGGTCACACTTGGCATGAGTTTTTTTAGTGCCTTAAAAAAAAGCATGTGTTTCTGCATGCTTTTTTCATTTCTGCATGCGTTTTTTAAGGTGTGTGATGGCACCCTGCGTCTTTGCATGCGTTTTTAAATCAGCACCCAAAAAAGTTCATGCACTATTTTTTGGTGCTGTTTTAAAAACGCATGCATTTTTTTTAACATAGGCCCCTATGGAAATTGCATGCTTTTTTGGATGGTACTAAATGGTACTAATGTACCATGCGTTTTTGCATGCGTTTTTGATGTCAGCTACTCACATAAGTGCAAAAAACTCATGCCAAAAACGCATGGCACTTTATACATGCGTTTTTGCTATTATGACATGCGTTTTTGTATTGGGGCATGCGTTGTTTAACATGGGGGCCTATGGGTGCGTTTTTACATGCTTTTTTAAAAACGCAGGTCTCCAAAAAAGCATGCAAAAAACGCAAGTGTGACCCTAGCCTAAAGTCAAAATTTTAGGTCTGTCTAGTCTTTGCATTGTACAAGAATCACAGAGAAATTATGAATAGTCCTAGTGTGTCTAGGTGTTTTCTTCTTTATACTTGACTTTTTTCAAGAACTGACAGCTCTAGATGTGACCTTTTTTCATGTGTTTTCCTATAGGATTTTCCATAAGAAAAAAAATGCATCTGTACATAAATAAATTAAGTGGACTTTGTTTTCCAGATTGATTAACTTGATTAATTAATTGACTTGTCAAGAATCAGACCAAAGTAGTGCATGATGTGATTTTCTCTACATAGATCAAATTGGCCCTTGCTTTATGTGTCCATGTTCAGTCTGTGTGCTGTCCTATCTACAGTCAACACAACACTCACACGTGAACAGTATTTTGCACAGCACCTAATTGTGACCCCTAAGTTCTAATGACCGTGGGGGCTCTAGCAGCTGGACCGCACAATCAGAAAGTTGTGCTACTCATATATATATTTGGATTCGTTGGAAAAGAGCTAAGACAGAAACATGGTCTACCGTAATTAGCATTTTAGAAAGTGTACTTGAGAAACCAGGATACTTGATGGATTTGTGTAGGACCTTTTCTTCAAACACTACAGAATGTAGCAGCTATAAGTTAACTGGCAGTAAATGAAGAAATATGTCTTTCCATTCTCACACACCATTTTTCTATCTGACAAATATAGGCAATTTTACAGAAATTAGCACAATTTTATATTGTCATAAGAACCCAGGAGTTAATGCAGACTGTGGACAAGAAGCTTCAACCACTATAACACTATTAAGATATTAACTTAGAATAACTACTTTTAAATATGTAATGATTATATACAGGTAACTTATCACTGAGATTATACTGCCCAAACCACTGATCGTTCTCATGATCATAATGAGTTTTATTCAGGACAATATATTATAGTGTTGGGTCTGCTGAGCTTTTAGACAAAATTATGAAAATTTGTGAATTTATTTGATGTTATTAAGCGAAGGACACAATATTTTATTGTGTGCCAAGTGGTGTGCTAGTCAAGTAGAATAGTTACTATAATATGCTGGCAAATAGGTCAGAATATTATAGTGACAGATCCACAGGGTCACAGAATATATTATGTGCCAGGATCCACTTGGCAGCCTTCTTCCGTCTTTCCCTGTGATAGTTTTCGTTCCTATACATCAGTAGGGACAAACTGGGCACTTACCATTGTGCTGGCGAAGAGTCACCCTGAGGACAGTTCTCTGATTTTGGCGCATTACCCTAGCTCGAACCGGTGGTAAAGCTATAGTTTTCTATCATAACACTGAGTTACACATTGTTGATTATGATCATTTTAAAAGGTGAAAATATTTTTAAAGTTTACCCTTACAGATTAATAGCCGTTATTCTGTATTATTACTATAATTGGGCATTAGCTATTGAAAATTGCCGGAAACCTTCTTCACAAACCATTTAAACTTGTAATAACCCATCTAGTATGGGGATTTCTCCATAGGGGCTTTTGGATGGTAAAGCTGTAATTAAAACTAAACAAAGCCTTGTGGCTGACCATAAAACTCAGAAACAGTTCTGGCAAATGTAACATTTAGTGGTATACCTAGTACTAAGCCTTATTAGTAGTAATTACTTGCAGGCTATGGACACAGACTAAAAATGCAAGGCTCAATGTTAAAAAAAGAGCTACATTTTATTGTCAATATATTCCACCATTTTGACCGTCATTGGCAATCATACTACATGCAATTACCATCACCCACTCTAAAAGCTACACTGAAATGTGCTTGTGTTATATGATGTATTCTTAAAAAGACAACCAGGCTTTTTAATGTCTTAATGCATATTCAAGCGTACTGCAAAGCTGTCAACTGTCAAAACAAATGAGGATCTGTCAATGTGAAAATGATTTACCATTCACACGATGATTACTACAGGCTGTCAGGCACAATTTTCAGATGTGAGTAAATTGAAACAAGATTTGGCTGGTTTAAAGGTTTTTTTTCCAGAACCAAAATTTGGCCCCCATCCACAGGATAGGGAACACTAAACATCTATTTACACTGTGCAGTGTTAAATGAATGTCAACTCGCGATATATTTACCGATGGGAGGTCACTTAATAACCCGTTAACACAGGCTGACCAGACCACCAATGTGCACTGGATGATTTGTCATAGACTATTCAGTGTGCATGCTCTATATTCCAGTATTAGGTACATATATATCAGGATTAGGTATATATATATATATATATATATATAATCAGGATTAAGGTCATCTATACCAGGATGCGTTTAAATATTTGCACATATTCAGGAGTCACAGTATGTGACACTACTGTGGCGCCCCTCTGTGTGAACCATCACCAGAGGTACTGCACTTCTGTGGTTAGGAAGTCTAGTGCCCCTGTTCTCCAGGTGCTGGGATGGTATGGTTAAGCCACAACATAACACGCACACCAACAGTGACGGGCCCCTGGGACAATGGGTGGACCCTGAGGGAGGACCCAGGCCATAAAAGGGGAACGGGACAGTGTTAGACACATTAGTTCTGTAGTAGAAGACCAGAGGAGTAACATAAACTGACGAGGAGTCAGGAGTGTAGAGGTGGTGTGGTGCCGACTCCCGCAGGTTGAAGCTACACCACATGCTTGCCCGTGGGAGGGAGAGAACTAACCAGTAGAGACAGAAGAGACCAAAAGAGCCCTAGGGGTGCGGATGAGACATTGATTCCCCGTATGCCCAAATCTGACAAGACAGAGAGGTTGGTGGAGGACACAGGGACCAGCCCTGCAGACGGTGCGGAAGCTTCAAGCCCGAACCAAAACCAGAGGCCTCAGACTTCTAACGGGAGCTGGGGCCAAACACCCGACACATCATGCAGAAGGTGACCGAATTGGGGAGCAGCTCCCGGGAGAGTGACCTAATGGCCGTTGGGACCTACAAGCACCCGTGGCTACCAGTACCTGAGCTCTGTGGTGCAGAGGGCATTGAGAGCCTGGGGAGCAAAGCGACGACCCACTCGCCTCAGAAGGATGTTACCCCTTATAACACCGAAAGACGAGACCCACCAGAGACTGTAACACTGAGAAAGTAGAGTAAGGGCACCAACCGTGGCTTGACTGTACCAACTCAGCTCTGGAGAAGAGCAAAAATACTGGAGACTGGCAGAAAGCATACTGGCCATGTTTAACACCTGAAGTAAAGTAACAGAGTTGCAGTTGTGCTGTGAGAGACTTTTATTCGCGTCGACCATCGGCCCGAAACATCAAGGATGCTGCAGACCGAGTGACCAACTGCCGAGGTATGAGCTGGGGGATGACCACACCACTACCCTGGGGATTGCGCTCCACCTCCGGGGTGCGGGACTATCTAAGCTGCCTGTCATCGTCCCCAGAGGTTCTGCAGCAGCGGCGGTCGTCCTGGTCACAAACCGCAGGTGGCCCTTATCCCCTCAGACTTTCCCTAACATCACCCCCTTTATTAAATAACACCGCCAGGGTCACGGGACCGGGTCTCAGCCCCGTCTGTCCCGGTGAAAAGAACCGAGAAGTGAAGACGTGAAAACAATTAGTAACCGCCCGGTACCGAGTCTTCCCCGGCCTGGAGTGGTCGTGTCACTATTAGAGAATAGCAAAAAAGAAAGGAGATGAAAAGGGTATCCCAACCATGCTCCCGTCTGGGGAATACAATTCACTTCCAAAGACTCGAATAATTTGATGGTGACTATTTATTTTCAACGCGTTTCGGAGGTGCAAGCCTCCTTCTTCACAGATTTTGGTACATTTTGGGAGGACTACTGCAGACAGTCATCAGGATTAATTTCCACATATGTGTTCGGTGCAGTTGTGACCTTCACAACCTGAAAAAAGTGAGCAAAACCTGTTTTTTGTTCCCCACCTGTTCACACAGGTATACCCTATTTGCTCTTTCTACTTTCCAGGCACTGCATCTGACTATAGAGAATGTTCACATTGGATTTGGACAACACAAAAGTGTCTTTTTTAGAGATTCTGCCTGAGGCCATGATAAACGCAAATTGATAGAACCTCGAAGAGGACCAACAAGGCAGGCAGAAATGCATTGTGCTCTATCTGGTCTTTATCCAGCAATACATGCATTTTTGAGGGGAGCCTTACAAGGGCTGACATTGCCAAAATGGAGACTAGAGCACAAAGCTAGAGCAGACATACCACTTAAGGCCCCGTTACATGATACGAGAGTTTAACGATTTTAACGACGTAAACATCACAGATTTGGAGTCGTTCAAGCTACATCGTTACTACTTCATTCCGTGTGACACCGAGATTCAATTATGATAAATCGTTGGATCGTTGATTGCAGATTTGAGAACATGTTCTCAAATCACATGATCAAAGATCAGCCAATCTGCTGCATCGTTGTGTGTGACACCGCAATAACGATGTCATTAACGACCATTCACAACAGTGAACAAGTATCGCTCACTGGGTTGGGCGAACGATACTTGCTCACTACATCATTGGTGAGTCGTCCACGATATCTATACGTGTGACATCTCATCAACGATGTCAAAACGATGTCCAAACGCCCACGAGAGAGTAAGGGCCACGTCACATGGTTCAATTTTCAGAACGATATGGTTATGGATCACATGCACGCGCGATCGCTAACAATATCGTTCACATCGTTGGTGAGCTGTCACACAGGCAGATTCACCAACGATGTGGACCAGCGAGATCGCTGGTAACCATGGTACACATCGGGTTACTACGAACCGCGTGGCGCTTAGTTACCCGATGTTTACCATGGATACGAGCTCCCAGCATAGGCTGCGAGGCGCTGGGAGCTCGTTCATAGTTGGTCTCTGCCGGTGTCACACGCAGCGATGCTGCATGTCCACCGGCCGACCGTCGACAGATTTGTGAACATGTTCACAAATCTGCAATCAAACAATCAAATGATTTTTCAAAGAAATATCGCTTGATTACACGCAGCGACGCACAAACGATATCGCTTAAACTATCAAAAAAGCAGATCGCTTAAGAGATATTGTTCTGAAAATTGAACCGTGTGACGTGGCCCTTAGTTATATCTTAACTACATTGAAGTGTATAACAGTACCTTTACAGTTGACTACTATATTCAGAGGCATAGATTGTGGTTCTAACATACTCAAGGTGAAAGGAGTATGGCAGCATGGTGGTCTATATATAAGATGACCATAGTAACCAGTCAAATTGCAGATGTAATTACGATACATAAGCTGGACTCTGACTGATTCATCTACTCAGCTTCTTTAATTTATGTGTACAATAATCTTTATAAAAGCCCAGTTACACACACAGATAATTGTGCAGATATTGTTCGCAGATCTCTGATTGCAGTGAAATCATGGACACATTGTTCCATTTGTACATGGCAACAAAAAAGAACAATGGGTCCATGATTTCACTGCAACCAGTAAGTTTTTGATGCAGTTTGGTTCTGTTTTTTGTGCGGCGCTTTCTTTTCCATTAAAAAAAACGGAGGGGAAAAAGCGGATCACTAATTGACATTATCATTCTTTTTCTGGATGCGTTTTCTGCCCCCAAAATGGACCAGTGAAAAATGCAGTGCTGCACAGCATTTCTGAAAACTCATTGACTTTGCTGGGCATCACAGAAAGTGATCCATTTTCCATGCAAAAACAGATCAAAAACGCACAGTATGAGCATAGCCTAAGGATCAGTCTAAATGGGTAATTAATACAAGCTGGGTTAGGTATTAGTAAACTATATAGAGCACAAGAGTGATTATAAAAAACAGTAATAGGCTATCACATAGTGCACTAAAGGGCCTGTCACACGCGTCAATATCGCCTGCACGATATCGGCTGCACGTGACGTTGCAGCGATATTGACGCGTGTGACATACTGAATCAACCAGCGATAAATCGCTGGTTGATGATCGCCAGGTTTCAGAATCAGTCCTAAAACCTGGCGATGGTCGCCCGGTGGACACGCAGCATCGCTGCGTGTGACACCGGGAGTAGCGATATTCCAGCTCCCAGCGCCTCTCACAAGCGCTGGGAGCTGGTAACTAAGGTAAACTGCGGGTATCTAGGCAGCGCGCGCTGCCTAGATACCCGACGTGTACCTTAGTTACCAGCCTCCTCCGCTCACCGGCTGGTATCTAAGGTACACAGCGGGTAACTAAGAACAGAGGAACATACACGGGATAAAGAGTTACCCCAAACTTAACCCCAGAGAGGCGCTTAAGACGGATACCGGATCCGAGGCTGTGCCTGAGACAGACAGGACAGTAAACACCGGCATAGTGAAGGTCCACCATCTTCACAGCACCATAGCAAAGCAACACGGAGGGGTCAGTGACACAGAGGCCTCAAGTTGCCCAGCATATTGGTACCCGTGAGCAGAGACAGGGCCAGCAGTACAGCTACAAGCAGCAGCAGGGCCACACACAGCGTTTAAGTAGGAAGCCAAGGACCCGGTCAGGGTGGGAGCAACCTGGTACAGACTCCGTGGACAATATTGTGATATACCATCTGCAAGTAAAGACTTGGAAAACAACAGAAACCGTGAGTGTGTGTGATCCTTATACTGAAGCCCCACTTGCCCTCATATACTGCGATTACCTCTACTCTCATCATCTCTACTGCTACCCCTACTCTCCTGCAGCATCAATAACTATCCTCAAAGACTTTAACTACCTCTACCACTGCCCCGGGGAACCCAGTTCTGCCCACAGGAATTATTCCATCCAAGCTGCTATCCCATCATCCCGGAGGTTCTGCAGCAGCGGCGGCCCCATCACTGGCCGCATATAGTGGGTGGCGTCACGAGTAACAAATCCCTGTAAATAACCCCCATTTTATTGTGCGGGCCCGGGACATGGTCCGGACCAGGACCACCGTGACATCCCCCAGCAGTACCCCGGTCCGGCACCGAGTACCCCGTCCCAGTGGGCTCCACAGGCTGATCGAGGATCGTGTGATATGAGAACATATTCTCAAATCTGCGATCAACGATCCAATGATTTATCATTGTCGTATTGTGCTGTTACACGCAACGACGTACTAACGATGTCATTTCAACATCGCTCAAACCGTGACGTTTAAGCAACATCGTTAATGATGTCGTGCCATGTAACAGGGCCTTAAGAATTGGTATTGTGGTGAACTTGCTGTCTAGAAGAAGGAATAACACAATGAGATTTGAAGAGGATTTCATTGGGTGGTGAATGCACTGTCCAACAGAAGAGGATGCTTCATTCTCAACTTCATCAGTTGGTGCCAAATGTGCCATCGATGACCTTAGACCTTGAATGTCTGGGCACTAACACAGTACAAGGTCAGTGGAAGCAGACATTTCTGGGTGAATATGTAACACCGGGGCATTGTTTCAAACTTTACCCTCAAGCTAAGAAAGCAGCTTGTGTTTTGTGATGTCCCTCAGTAAGGCACAGGTGGAGGCATGTAAATATGGAATTGTTCTATAAGGAGTGAGGTAAATGCACCTATTAACCACATACAATGAAAATGCTGTAGGGCATAAATACAATGAAAGAACAAAGAACAGCTTGCTTCCTATCCCTAGTATTTTTACTATCTTTACTATGATGATGCAAATGTTGCCCATTGGAATTATAACAGACTAGGGTCACAATAGTGAAACTGTTGGAATAATGCCTATTATTGTATGTATTTCCTACTGTTTAATAGTGTATGAGTTTCTGTCTCCAGGGATAGTGTTATATTGTCAGTAAAGCATTGATTGCTAGGAAAAAAAAAAAAAAAAAACAGGAAGATGCTAAAATCCTAAACTATAAAGGCCGTGTCACACGTGTCAATGTCGCTAGCGACATAGCCGAAAAGTGACGCATCAGCGATGTCACTAGCGATATCGCAAGTGCGTCGTGCTGTGTGACAGCGCGACGCAACTGCAATTTATTGCTGGTCGCAGGTTGACAGGTTTACGAGGATGAACGTAAACCTGTCAATCTGCAACCAGCGGTTAGGCTGGATCGCGCCGTCTGACACCGCAATAGCAATGTTGGCGGCGATCCAGCCTATACCGCAATATTGCTGCGGATCGCTCACTGGGTTGATTCCAGCCCAGCGAGCGATTGCTCCACTCGCATCGCTGTGGCGTCACTGGCAACATCCTGCCGTGTGACACCAAGGCTGCGATGTCGGAAGCAACCCGCACCCGCACATCGCTTCCGACATCGCAGCCTTGGTTGACACGTGTGACGGGGCCTTTAGAAATACAAATTGTAAGCTGTGTTATCTTTTTTCCTGAATACATATATATTCACTGTTGACTGGTTGAACAGGACAGATATTGAACTGCTGCCAACAACTTATCGGCCCGGATACCCAGAGACTTAGACACCCAGAACCCAGAATCACAGATACCAGAGATGAGGAAAGAGAACAACTGTGTACTAAAAAGAAGCAAAGATGGAGTCATGCTGGTGTATGCATCCTATGAGGGAGCATCGGATGCAGTATGCTAATAACATTCAGCTCAGGCTCTGCTGTGAGCGAGAGCTGAGTATCAGTATATTGTGATCCGAGATTAAGTGCCCCATCTCCTCCATTTCCGGTCTCGGCGTATATCTCACTGTACTTGCATGTCTGCCGAGTGCACACAAGTGCAATCCAATGTTGTAGACTTGATTTCTTGTGAGCCTCGCAGGCAATTCCAGCATGCTGCGATTTTTTCCTCAGCCCCTATAAGGCTGAGGAAACACTTGCTGATCTGAGCTGCTGATTTCTTTGCATTGCACTCGTGAACTACCAATCTTGTAAATTCAAGTTAAACATTCTGTCGATAAGAGAAGATACATGGAAATACACACAGAAGTCTGTGCCTGACTAGCTACCAAAAGACTGGATAGAGAAGGATCAGAAAGCTCAAAGAACTCTCTCCCTTAAAGTACCGTCACACGCAGCGATAAGTCTTCCATATTGCTGGCGATTTGACGTGAGTGTGCACATTGCGGGCACTTTTTTTCACATCGCCGTGAATCTGTCACACGTAGCGATTTCGCATGCCATCTCCGGCGATCCTGCATTCCGGAAATGCCTGGCGCAGACCGGAAGCAAGTTCTCTTTCTCACATCGCCGCGTCCCACGCCACCACCTCATCAGCAATGTGGCCGAAGGAGTGTGAATACGGCGAGGAGACAGGCGTGCCAAGTGTTTCTCACCACGCCCCTACCGCTCCGATTGGCCACCACAACTGCGTTACCATTGGTCAGCAATGACAGTAAGCACACAGCTAAAACAACAAAGGAGTGGCTTCAGACCAACTCTGTTACCATTCTTGACTGGCCCAGCAGAGCCCTGACTGAAACCCAATTGAGCATCTCTGGAGAGACCTGCAAATGGCTGTCCACCAACGTTCACCATCCAACCTGCAGAACTGGAGAGGATCTGCAAGGAAGAATGGCAGAAGATCCCCAAATCCAGGGGTGACAAACTTGTTGCGTCATTCCCAAGAAGACTCATGACTGCACTAGATCAAAAGGGTGCTTCTACTCAATACAGAGCAAAGGGTCTGAATACTTATGACCATGTGATATTTGACTTCTTTTTTTTAAGAAATTTGCAAAAATTTCTATATTTCTGTTTATTTAAGTCAAGCTAGGGTGCAGAGCGTGCATTAATCAGAAAAAAAAATATGTTTTTGAATTTACCAAAGGGCTGCAATGAAACAAAGAATATTCCAATACAGCTAATAAAGTCTTCTGAAGCAGCAGTAGATGTCATCACACGACTGTGTTACTATGTGTTAATATGGCAACCGGCTATGTTATGAAAGACCGGTATGTATAGCACAGGCAGAGGTCTGTTGCGATGTAAAAATGAATGTTTTCCTGGGACTTACAGCATTACACAGAAGGTTTAATGCATGCAGGTATGTGTGTGTCTGACTGAACACACCTCTCCAACTGTGAGTGTCAGGTGGTATATCAAGTGACTGTTTCTGGGTCACATGGCCAGTCTTTTTTTTTAAGGTCCTGCAAAACATGCAGGACATGCTGATGAGCTGGACTGTGAGACTCAGCCTCTGTGAAGTTACAGGGAGTGGATGGAGTTCAGTGCGTAAGCATTGCCTGCCTTCCTGAGAGGAACATGGTATTTGAAGGCTGACTGTCACCTGTGAGTATGTTAATGGCCTTTATATGGACAACTGATGTTGGTGTTGCGGGATAGCGATGCAGGGCTCATCCCATGTTATGTGGTCTGGAGACCAGTTTATGAAGAAATAAGTAAATCAAGTGAACTTGGAAATGGAGAATGTTTCCTTTCACTACCTCAAGGATTGTGAGAAACCTCATTATAGTGTATGTACAGTATGTCACAATATGGACAATTGGAAATTGGCCCAAGAACTGGACAAGATCAGTGTTTATTCCTATTCTGAAAATAGGAGATGCTACTAACTGTGGAAAACTATCGGACTATGGCGCTCATACCTCATGCAAGCAAAATACTAATGAAGATCCTACAAAGACGGCTACAGCCTTACGCTAGGGTCACACGTGCCAAATTCTAAGTACCCTGAGTGGTTTGCAGAGAACTAACTTTGACAAAGAACTGCTAGAGTAACAAGCAGGATTCAGAAAAGTGGAGGAAGAACAGATGTAATTGCTAACATTAGAATAGATAATGAAAAATGCCAAAGTATAAAACAAGAGATCCATTTTTGCTTCAACTTCCGCAAAGCCTTCAACTGTGTAGATCACTAGAAACTTTGGAATACCATGAAGGATATGAATGTGGTAGACCATCTAATCTATATTGACCAAGAAACAGCAGTCCAATTGGAGCATGTGACACTGTATGATTTAAAGTAGTCATCAGTCAAGGTGGTATCCTGTAACCATTTCTACTCCATTTCTATGCAGAAGCTATTTCCAGGAAGGCTGGACTTGCCAAAAAAGAAGGAATCAAAATTACTGGACAACTCATCAACAATCTTAAATATGCAGATGATACAAGATTGATAGCAACAAGCGAAGATGGAATGAAACGCTTATTACGGAGTGCCAAGATACAAAGCTCGTACATGGGACTCCTACTCAATACAAAGAAGACAGAGATATTGACTTCTGCCAGGTTTGACAGGACACATTTTAGATAGACAGCAACAAACTTAAAGTTGTAAAGGACTTCAACCTACTCGGATCAATTATCACTCAAGATGTAGTGAAGACATCAGAAGTCAAAAGAATAATAGATATGGGCACATCAACAATAAGGTCACTGGAAAAGGTCTTCAAATCAAGGAAGATTTCACTGGTGAAGACACAGTTCATACATAGACTGGCATTTTCTGTAATATATGAATATGAAACATGGACAATAAAGGAACATGACAGATGAAGAATCAATGCCTTCGAGATGTGGTGCTGGAGAAGGATATTATCAAAACCATGGATGCCAAGAAGAACAAACAATCAATTTTGGAATAAATCAAACTAGACATGTCACTCAAAGCAAGGATAACCAAGCTATGATTTGCCTTCTTTGGACACATTATATTAAGAGATCAATCACTGGAGAAAGATATAATGGTTGGAAAATTAGAATCAACGGGCAAAAAGGAAGACCAGCAACCCCATGACTTGATGCTATCAAGATAAAGGTTGAAGAAGGCCCTGGTGGACTTAACTGAACTTGCACAAGATCGAGTGTTCATGCATTAAGTCACCATGGCTTGAGACCTGAAGACTGACAAAATAAAAAAATAACTGGACCTGGGGGTGTTTGATTAATATTAGTGGTGTTCAGCATTTGTCATTGTTATTATTATTTATTTATGGAGCACCATTGCTTCCTATGTGTAGTACATGAGAAGGGATTACATACAAAATACAGATATAAATTACAGTAAACAAACTGGTACAGAAGGGAGAGGGGCCTGGCTTTTTGAGGTTTCATTGCACAGGATAATGGAGAGGAGACAATATGTTGGGGGACATCTTTCCCACTTTAAATCTAATTCCAATGGCTAGATTTCTAGTAAATTGTCACTTCAGTGAGGAAGTGAAAAACTCTAATGCCACCCAATAAGGGTAGCAATCCTTAAAATCACAATTGACTCTTTAACAAGGCTTTTAATATGACTTAGGGTTTGTACCAGATCAGAACCCCAAACTGCAGAGGCTGCATTTCAGGGTGACTGCCCCTCATCAGCGCAGTATGAAGTCATCATGTAGATGAGAAGTCCTGTATGAGTACAAAGCTCACTAACAATGCATTAGAAGAATTTGTCAAACTGTCAGTCTGGAATGCAACAACCAAAGTCCATATTTGTTTTTAGTGTTGCTTGCTTGACCTCTGTCAACATAAGGTCATAGGTTGGTTAAGAAAGAATTTGAATGAGGATGTGATTTTGACTATATATTTCAGTGAAACTTCAAGCCTAGATGATAGAATCCTCGGTATACAGTCCTTCCATCTGTTTTCATAGTATTATACCCTGTAGAAGGCACTATACTTGGTGTCCAGTGTTATGCTAGTTGCTACAACGAAATAGTAAAAGTTTAATACTTCAATTAATAATCAATTTTAGTTCTCATGCTTGTGACTATATTAGGCCATATTCATAGACAGCTTTTATATGTGTGTTTTTTTCCTGTTTAAAGGGATCCTGTCACCCCCAAAACACCTCAAAACCTATTAAAAGCTGTCCCTTCAGCATAGTAATGCTTACCCTACACTCCTTTTACCTCCTAAAAGCACCAAGTGAAATAGGAGAAAAATGTTATTATAGTACCTCATTATGGATGATAATGAGTGACTATGCTATTCATAGTCACTCATCCAGGCTCTCCCACTGCATGATATCACGCCTCCATAGGCGTGATCTTGGAATCTGATTAAAATGCGAGCCTCCCCGCCGCTCTCCTGTGTCTCGGCCAGCCTGTAGTGGGGCTTGGTGACGCGATACGCGTCATTTCCGGCGCCGGGTGACATATACACCTGCGCCGCTCTGTTAGCTTCAAAACGCGCACTGCGCATGCGCATGCACATGCGCAGTGCGGGTCTTGAAGCCAACAGCGGCGCGGGTGTAAATACGTCACCCGGCGCCGGAAATGACGCGTATCGCGTCACCAAGCCCCACTACAGGCGGCCGAGACACAGGAGAGCGGCGGGGAGGCTCGCATTTTAATCAGATTCCAAGATCACGCCTATGGAGGCGTGATATCATGCAGTGGGAGAGCCTGGATGAGTGACTATGAATAGCATAGTCACTCATTATCATCCATAATGAGGTACTATAATAACATTTTTCTCCTATTTCACTTGGTGCTTTTAGGAGGTAAAAGGAGTGTAGGGTAAGCGTTACTATGCTGTAGGGACAGCTTTTAATAGGTTTTGAGGTGTTTTGGGGGTGACAGGATCCCTTTAAAAAGAAATAATTGAAAAAAAAGTGAACAATATGCCATCCTCTGACAACATCCTAAACCCGCGTGGAAATAACTGCATGAACACTCTACTGATGATGTCCCGCGTGAGAAACCCCATTGAATGCTGGACATTGAATGGCACGTCACTGAAGTAAAGTAACAAATATAGAGATTAGCAGTATAGGGAGAATGGAAAGGCATTTTCAAATAAAGCAAATTGCAAAATTGGTTAGCGTTTAAAAATATATATTTCTACAGGGTATTTTATGTATCAGACAAGTCATTTAAGGATCTGTGTAGTACAGAATCACAACACAGTGCCTAAGGAGCTCTAAAGTCAATCCGAAACTCTGATGGCCACTTTACACACCCTAGGCTAGAGGAAGGGTAACACTACCCGAAACCTCGCATTGTGTACCATGCTGCAATAAAAAAGAGCCCTTTTGCACAAGAAAGGACCTAAGTGCTGCAACTTTATTCATAAACGTATGTATATAAATATATATTTATACATACACACACATGTGTATGTATAAAGGAGATGACCTGCATTACCCAAGTGGGCTGCGGCTTTGGTGTTCTTCTTCACACACTAATTACATTTTTCCATTGCCATATTATTGTGGATGCTGGTTGACAGAAATAAGAATTTTTTTTTTACTTCAGATTACGGTGCTTTTTTGTATAGCTTTTTTTTGTTGTCATTTTTTAAGTTAAAATAAAAAACTTTATATAAAATACTATATGAAAAAATTCCAACAATATACAGATAGGGCATTTAGACAGTGAGCCCCTGTGGGGACAGCAGTGATGAAGTCTGTAAAGCAATGGTGCTATACATATCGCTAGGGTTACACATGCCAATCAGTTTTTTTTAATAGATCCAATAACAAATCCGTTATTTAAGGCTTTTTTCAAGCCTCCTGTGCAGCTTTTCATTTTTTGGACTTTGCCATTTTTTGCCAAAAAATGCTATAAAAAACGGACCAGTTAACAGATGGTGCCTTTGTTTAACGGATCCGTTTCCCTAGGGCCCCATGTTAAAAAAATTGATCCGTTTCTTTACTACACCATAAAACGCTGCTTCTTGCATTTTTTGGGTCCTGTTAAAAAAAACGCATAGCAGAGCAGTCACACTTGAGTCCAGGATCTGTTAACAGCATCAGTTTTCGGACTAGAATTCTAAAGTCGAAAAACTGATGTAAATAATGGATCCAGGACGTACGTGTGACCCCCAGCTGCAAAAAAATTACATTTTGACAAAAGCTCCCCACAGTGCTGCACTTGCTAATATCTACTTGTTTATCTGTTTGCCAACATACCTGTGTTCTTCCAACGTTTTCCTGTAATTGGAAACCTGCCATTCTCATTCCCATGATTATTTCCTATAAAATTAATTCCCAAAGTCCACAGAGTGCCATAAGCACACAGTTTTTGATGCAAGTTTATCACATTCCCTTATCTGATTACGCAAAAACTCCATTAAAATGCAGAAACCAATATGTTATAGTGCTTTAAAACCCAACCCCACATAAAAAGTCACAAAAACCCATGGTTCTTCCACAACATTTATCAGCTATCGACAGAATGGCTTATGCATTTGTGAATGCTTAGGGTGCCTTCACATTTGCGTTTGGAACGCAGCGCACCAAACGCAGCCAAACGCTTGCGCACATGCGCTCCTATGTTTCACATGGGAACGCATGTGCCTGCGTTTAGCTGCATTCGGTTGTGTTTGCGCTCAGATGCGCACAATTTGTGCACCCTCCGAGCGCACTCCGAACGCATCATGTTGCATTTTTTGTGCATCCGCGGGCGCTTGCTTTATCTGCAAGCGCCCGCAAGCGCACAAACAATGCATGGAAGTCAATGGATCAGCAGTGTCCTCCGCATGACAGCGCAGGAGAACGCTGCGGATCTCATTGAAATCTCTCCCGGTGGCCACCGGGAGATCAGCTAGAGTCACCGCTGCTCTCCCGTCGGTGTCAGCACAGGAGATTTGAAGACCCAGCTGATCTGACAGCTGTTTAAATCTCCCGCACCGACACAGAATAGGTGAGGTCGGCGCGGGAGATTTGAAATAGCAATCAGCTGTTTCTTACCTCCTGCACTCATATCACCTATTCAGTGATGGCGAACTCCAGGCCTCGAGTGCCACCAACAGTGCAGGTTTTCAGGATTTCCTCAGCATTGCACAGAGGTTGGAATCATCACCAGTGCAAGTGATTATATTATCACCTGTGCAATTTAAGGAAATCCTGAAAACTGCACTGTTGGTGGCACTCGAGGCCTGGAGATCGCCATCACTGACCTATTCGGTGTCGGCGTGGGAGATTTAAACAGCTGTCAGATCAGCTGTGTCTTCAAATCTCCCACACTGACACCGGCGAGAGATCAGCTGTGGCCGGGAGGAGGAAATTCCACTGCTAATCTCCTCCTCCCGGCCGCCCCGAGACAGCTGATTGGCTGGTTGGGCTGATACTAATGTGAACGCATGCGGAGATTCTCTGCTGCGTTCACATCAGTATGGGCTGCGATTGCACTGCATTTGCGTCTGCATGCCATACGCATGCAGACACAAACGCAAGTGTGAAGGCACCCTTAGAGCCTGCTACTGTGAACCCTAGCAGGTAAGGAGTACGGAGGGAGCCAAAGTCCCCATTGTGATCGCTAGCATGCTTTTGCGGTCATTACTCCTATAGCTAGTGTATTGAGCAGTCCATTTACACAGGGTGTTATTGACTCCTCATTGTAGGGATTGGAGGGCCAAATGGACCCCAGTGATCATTCCATTATCATTTATTTTGTTAAGAAACTCCAAATGTTATTTATATACGTCTTTAAGGAACCTTGAAGGAAAGTATGATAATACTATGACCATAACTAATTAGATAGAGATGTAAGTGAATTTTTCTATCACCATTGCAAATTAGGTTTAGTTGCAAAATGTAAAAACGTTTTGCTCTTTGTTCTTGTTTCATTGGTTTATTATAATTTAAATAGTTCAAAACAACTAAGATAGCAAGTAGTTTCTGAAAATTCATCACAAATTACGACTTTCATGACTGTCTCACAATTATTATTTCCACCCCCTCCCCCGCCCCCAGTGACAGTTATCCTTATTACTCAGTAAAGCTCCTTTTGCTATTAGGATCCACTGTCAGTCAGATGCCTAGCCGGAACCTTAGCCCATTTCTAATGGCCATTGGCCTTCAGTTCTCTAATACTTTTTGGCTGTCAAGAGAGTAGACCGAAAAAGTTAGAAGAAATAATTGCCTTGCATAAAACAAGGGAAAGAATACAAAAAGATAGTAAAGGCATATAGGCTGTGATTCATCAAGATAGGTGTGAACATTGTATGTTGTATGCAATTGAAGGATCGCATGTCAAGCTCACTCGAAAGAAAGTTATGTAAAGCTGCAGCTGATAAAAATATATTGTCCCAGAAAAAAAACCACTCATATGTGTATGCAGTCAAAAACCTAAATAAAAGCTATGACTCCTCGAATGTTGCAATAGAATATGGGATAAAGACCAACACTGGCTGTGGTGCCAAGGGGTTAATATGAAGGGTGTCTTACATATTGTACTATGAGTAAATATAAAATTCCACTGTAGGTGCAATAATTTGATCCGACACTATAATTTCCCAGGATTGTATTGGTAACATTGGAGTGCTAGCGTTCTAGTCATTCAGCCATTCTCTGTCTTGTAACATCAGCTTTATAGCTGTGATGAGTTTACAAACATCAACCTCGTTGGGTGTGCAATGTTGTCACCGTAAAGTATGTTTATTGAGAAGTACGGTATGTTGGCTCTGGAAATCATTAAATAGTCATTCTCTGCTTCCTTTGTGTCTTCATCACTCATTCTAATAAGACAACAGTAAAATATGCTCGGGAATGCCTTTGTGTTTGCATCATATCAGTGGCAAACACTTGACAGGTTTAGACATTACCTAACTATGGATTTTGGACCTAATGCACACAAGATTTCACAATAATACCAGAAGTATAATGAACACAGAGAAGATATAAAAAGGCTTAAGGAAGTACAACAATATCTCTAAAATCTTATATTTTAGTACATATGCATTAAAAACAGAAATAGTACACCTTAAGGCTGGGACAGGCAAAAAAGGAGTATTCAGCACATCAATGCAGCCGGTTATAGGTAAAACAACATCTTTTTCTTTATTGAAAATCCATTAATAGCTATGATTAAGGTCAATTGCATCAGAAACGCATCAGAAGGAATTATGTGCTGTTTTTGGATCCTGGATTTACCCTGATTTAAATGGATTTTCACTAAAGAAAAAGATTTGTTTTACCTATTATCTGCTGAATATTGCTCTTTTGCCTGTCTCTCTCATGCTATGCTGTGCACACCAGCAGGAGTAGCACTCTCCGATTGCCGCTCAGTGGACATTCAGTTATACAGGAGGTGGTAAGCTTTTCTCCCTTTCTTAAAGTGGTTGTCCATTATTAGGACAACCCCTTTTCATTAGAGACAATATGAAAAAGGTGCTTCGACATTACTTATGCTATTAGCAGAGACAACCTTTCAGACCTGTTAGAAGACCTCCAGTTTAACACTTGAGACATCGGGTGCTGGCCTACCACAACTTGGTACACCATTTCCAGAAAGCAGAAAAACAGAAGTAAGCAGCACTCCTTGTCCTTAAAAAAAGTGCAACTTTTATTAGAAGAAAGATAAAAACATATTCAGGGAGAGATGCAGTGTGTCAGGGATGATAGGCTGATTTGTGGGACCGGTAGAAGTGCTGGCAACCCCTTCTCATTACCCATGTTCCCCTATTATAATCAAAAGGCTTATACTCACCTCCTGTGCTGCCACCATTTCAGCGGGGCTCAGATGAGGCTGTTTAGCGAGCCCTGTGCCCAATTACTTCTGGCTTCTCTCTGTCCGCCTTCTGATGTAAAAGACACCAGGAAGTGAGTGACAGCTGTGACTGGCCGCTCACATCATTTTGATTACTTATATGTCTGAAGGCGGGGCAGTGAAGTTAGCGCTAATTGGGCGCAGGGCTTGCATGACATAACAACCTCACATAAGCCCTGAGAAAGTGAATGCCAATAAAGCTGAAATGGCATCGGCACAGGAGGTGAGTATAAGCTTTTATATTATAACAGGGGCAAATATGGGGAATGAGAAGGGATTGTCCTAGTAGTGGACAACTCCTTCAAACAAGTACTGTTTAAACTGATACTTCATAATAAAAAATAAATAAAAGAACTACACTGTGATACAAGTGTCCTGGTATCACATTTATTATTATTATTATTTATTTATATAGCGCCATTAGGTTCCATGGCGCTTTACATGAGGATGAGGGAGACAAGAACAAGTACACTAAATCTAGGCGATCAGGACGTACAGGTACAGGAGGGGCAGGGACCCTGTCCACGAGGGCTCACAGTCTATGAGGGGTGGGTTAGGATACAGTAGGATGGGGGAATGTCAGGTATGGGGCGTTCGCCTGGGTCTCATGGCAGGTTGTAGGCTTGACGGAACAAGTGAGTCTTCAGGTGACACTTGAAGCTACTCAGGGTAGGAGAGTGTTCTGACGTGTTCGGGTAGGGAGTTCCAGAGTAAGGCAGATGCCCGGGAGAAGTCCTGGACTCGGTTGTGCGAAGAGGTGATGAGGGGGGAGCAGAGGAGGAGTTCTTGGGAGGAGTGGAGGTTGCGTGAGGGTAGGTATCGGGAGACCAGGTCGGAGATGTATGGTGGGGCCAGGTTGTGTATGGCTTTGTACGCCATGGTAAGTGTTTTGAATTGGGATCTCTTGGAGACGGGGAGCCAGTGAAGGGCTTGGCAGAGGGGGGAGACAGGGGAGTAGCAGGAGGACATATAGATGAGTCGGGCAGCGGAGTTGAGGATAGACTGGAGAGGTGTGAGGGAGTTAGCCGGGAGGCCATTGAGAAGGAGGTTGCAGTAGTCAAGGCGGGAGATGATAAGAGCATGGATGAGTGTTTTAGCGGTGTCGTGGGTGAGGAAGGAGCGGATCCGTGAGATGTTCTTGAGCTGGAGCCGGAGGGATGTGGTGAGGGCCTCGATGTGGGGTTTGAAGGATAGGGAGGAGTCAAGGATTACCCCGAGGCACTTGGCTTGGGGGACTGGGGAGAGGGCGCAGTCGTTGACGCAGATGGATAGGTTGGGAGGTGGGGTGGAATTTCTTGGGGGGAAGACTATGAATTCAGTTTTGTCCATGTTGAGTTTAAGGAAGCGAGCAGAGAAGAAGGATGAGATGGCGGAAAGGCATTGAGGGATTTTCGAGAGTAGGGAGGTGATGTCGGGGCCGAACAGGTAGATTTGGGTGTCGTCAGCGTAGAGGTGGTACTGGAGGCCATGGGACTCGATGAGTTGCCCTAGGCCGAGAGTGTAAATGGAGAAAAGTAGGGGTCCCAGGACCGAACCTTGGGGGACTCCGACAGAAAGGGGGTAGGGTGAGGAGGAGGTGTGGGAGTGGGAGACGCTGAAGGTCCGGTCCGCTAAGTATGAGGAGATCCAGGAGAGGGCAAGGTGGGTGATGCCAAGGGATTCCAGGATCCTGAGAAGAAGGGAGTGGTCAACCGTGTCGAAGGCGGCGGACAGGTTAAGGAGTAGCAGGATGGAGTAGTGGTGTTTGTTCTTGGCGGTCAGTAGGTCGTTGGTGACTTTGGTCAGGGCTGTTTCGGTGGAATGGAGGGGTCGGAAGCCGGACTGTAGGCGGTCGAAGTGGGAGCACGAGGAGAGGTGAGAGGACAGTTCGGAGTGGACGTGTTGTTCAAGTAGCTTAGAGGCGAATGGGAGAAAAGATATGGGGCGATAGTTAGAGACAGAGGTAGGGTCAAGTGAGGTTTTTTTTAGGATGGGCGTGATTAGGGCGTGTTTGAATGCCGAGGGGAAGGTACCAGTGCTAAGTGAAAGGTTAAAGAGGTGGCTGAGGGCTGGGATGAAAATGGAGGTGTGGTTGGGAATGAGGTGGGATGGGAGCGGGCCGTGGGCGCTGGTGGTGAGGTGTGATTTTGACAGGAGGGAGGAGAGTTGGTCTTCAGTTATGGGGGGGAAGTGGCTGATGGAGGAGGAGGGCAGTGTAGGTGGGAAGGGGAGGTGTGGGGATAGTGGACCGAAGCTGCTTCTGATCTTGTCGATCTTCTCCTTGAAGAAGGTCGCAAAGTCTTCAGCAGAGATGAGGGGAGAAGGCAGGTGGGCGAAGTAAGGAGTTGAAAGTTTTGAAGAGCTGTTTGGGGTTGCGGGACAGAGAGATTATAAGGGATGAGAAGAACACTTGCTTGGCGGTAGCGAGTGCCGTCTTGAAGTCAGTGATGGATTGCTTGAACAGAGCAAAGTGCTCGGGGGTGTGAGACTTTTTCCATCTCCTCTCGGCGACTCTGGACGCCCGTCTCAGGTTTTTAGTGAGGGTGGTGTGCCAGGGTTGCCTGTTAATGCGTGGAGCATGGAGAGTGAGGGGCGAGGCTAGGTCGAGAGCATTCGTTATGGTGGTGTTGTATAGGGTGGTGGCAGTGTCAATGTCGTCAGCACAGGGTAGGTCGGTGAGAGGGAGGAGTGATTCAGAGAATAAAGGAAGATCAAGATCTTTTAGGTTTCGGCGACGGTGATCAAGTTTGTGGAGAGGGGGTAGTGTGGCAGGGGAGGAGAGGGCGGAGAAGGTCAAGAGATGGTGGTCGGACAGTGTAAGTACCAAGGTTGTGAGGTTAGAGAGGGAGCAAAGGCGGGTAAAGATGAGGTCAAGCGTGTGGCCTTGTTCGTGGGTGGGAGAGGAGGACCATTGGGAGAGCCCTAGGGAAGTGGTCAAGGAAAGAAGGTTGGAGGCGGCTGGGCGGGGAGTGTCAATGGGGATATTGAAGTCGCCCATGATGATGGAGGGGATGTCAGTGGAGAGGAAGTGAAGTAGCCAGGTGGTGAAGTGGTCAAGGAAGGAGGCGGTGGGTCCGGGGGGGCGGTAGATGATGGCTATTTGGAGGTTGCAGGGGGAGAAGATTCGGACTGAGTGGGCTTCGAAGGAGGGGACAGTGACGGATGGGGGCTGGGGGATGGGGCTGAAGGTGCAGGAGTTGGACAGCAGTATGCCGACTCCACCGCCGTGTTTGCCAGAGGGACGGGGGGTGTGGGATAGATAAGGTTCTAGTTACAAGGCCTAATTCAGGCATTCGTGTTATTTACATACCCCAAAAAAAATGGTACATGTGTGTCATGAGTAGAGATGAGTGAACCTTATAAAGTTCGGTTGGGTTCACTGAACTTCCAGAAGTTTGCCGAATAGTTTGCCAAACAGGTTGACGAACCTATTGAGCCCCAATGAATTCAATGGGAAGCAAAATCAAAGGCAAAGAAAACACCTTTAGGGTGGCCCAAAAGCTGAAAAGAAAACTCTAATTAGGGACAACACCAGAAAAAAAGTGGCATCTATTCCCCAGAGTAAACATTTTTAGAATGGCGCACTATGGATGCATTGGACAACTCCTGGCCTAGCATTTGAAGGTTCAAGAATGAGCAAGAGATGGATGAGTGACAGGTGTAGTCAGAGCACCCAGCTAAATTCAGGCAACACACAACAAGGAGACTCCAATAAGAGTATCAACAATTCAGCATTTCCATGCCCTATGCCCATGATCTGCATTTGGAGCATGATGGCTTTTACCTGCATTCACCTGCCGAGATTGCTTCCATCTCAGCAGCGGGGGAAGGGTGCATAGTGCAAAAGTTATTTTTTGGACTGTGCACCCTCCCCCCGCCCTGTAGCCGCTAGGAGACTCTGCATTTTATTTGTAACTTTGGTTCCAGACACACCCCTTAAAAGCAGGTTTTAATTGCATTTATTGGCATATACCCATACACGCAAGTTCACACTGCAGACATAAGGCGACTAGAGTAGGAACCTGTAGAATGAAAGACCTTGCCGCAGTTACCGGGCTCGGATGGCAGGGCCATCACATCAGCTAAGTTCTCATATTATTCCTTACATAAGCTTTGAGTAGTTTTCTACTGTGCCTTTTGCTCCAGTTCACACTGTGCATTAATACATGTCAGCCATTAGCTTGTTTCTCGCTAGAATTTCTGATGTTGGTGTGCAGCGGATATTTATCTAGTAACGTTATTTATTTTTCCAGCTAGCACCCAACATAGAGGTGTGCCAGCCATCTTTAATATGACATGGGTCGCGTCACCGTGACACCCCACAGCCCTAGTAGATGACAGGGCCTGGTTCCGAGTACCCCTGCCCAGAGGTGTGGCAAATCCATCTAACAGATGCGTTGACATGCTAAAGTCAAGATATACTATATCTACTGCATTTCCCTGATCCACCTAGTCAGTGATTTTATCATAGAAGGAAATTAAGTTAGTCTGGCATAACTAGTTCTAAACCATGCTGGCTCTGGATAATCACTTCATTCTCATCCAAGTACTTGTAAACATGTTGTTTAAAGAGGACCTGTCACCAAACCAGGCATGGTGATCTAATTACAGGACTGGATGCAGCATATCTGCATATCTGCAAAATGCAGGCAAGGAGTCCCCCAGCCCTCGAGCATCCCTGTACCCGGAGATAATACACTTAGAAAACTTACATGCTCCAGCCATTAAGGAGGTGGCAAGGGGCTGCAGCCAAGGGCAGATTTCTCTCCACAAAGTCTGTTTAGCCCCACCCCCTGAGGGGCGGAGCCCAACAGCAAGTTCTGAAAAAAAACAAAACTCTGTTTAAATGCTGCTGAAGAGGGAGAGAATGATTGGCAGCGGTGGGCAGATTAAACATGCAGGGGGTGTGAATCTGCCCTTGGCTGCAGCCCCTAGCCACCTCCTTAATGGCTGGAGCATGTAAGTTTTCTAAGTGTATTATCTCGGGGTACAGGGCTGCTCAAGTGCTGGGTGACCCCTTGCCTGCATGCTGCAGACATGCTGCATCCAGTGCTGTAATTAGATCACCATGCCTGCTTTGGTGACAGGTCCTCTTTAATAATTTGTTCAAAGATCTTTCTTGGGATAGAAGTCAGGCTCACAGGTCTACTGTTCCCTGGGTCCAACTTCTTCCCCTCTTGAAGATAGAGATGACATTTGCTCCTCTCCAGTCCTCTGAGACTTCTCTTGATCCGCAAGAATTTTCAAAGATTATGGGGAGTGGTTCAAACATTTTCTCTGCTATCTTCTCCTGTAATCTGGGCTATAATATATCCAGACCTGGAGACTTGAATTCATTTTTGTTAGTTGAGTATTCCATAACTATCTCTTTGTTTATAGATAGCCTACATTTACTTTCTGAGAGAAAAGAGATGCAAAATAGGAATTTAAAAGTTCTGTCTTCTCACCATAATTTTTTACCACTTCACCATTTTCATCCTGTAAAAATCCTATAACATCAGTATTTGTGTGTGCCAAAACAAGGAATTTCTCCTAAGGCTGCTTTCACATTACGATTTAGTGCCTGTCCGTGGGATCCGAGTTTGAAGGAGGATCCCAGGGACAGGCACGGATCCAAATGGATCCCTGCAATCAGATGGCAAATAACCATCCGATCCGATTCTATGTGCAGTCCCCTACCTCTCCCTGCTCCTGCTTCCTACATCTTCTTCCCCCCGATATTCTATTCTGTCCCTCACACTATTCTATTATGTCCCCCTGCTCCTCTATCATGATCTAATCCCTATCCTGTCCCCTGTTCTCTTCCCTGTGTGTTAAAAAAAACAACTCCTCCCGGAGGATACATCGCCTTGTCACCGGCTCCCAGGATGCAACACCCATTGTGGCTGAAGGACCTGTCATGATTAAACAGGAATGGTTTCCACGGTCCGTGCTGCTGCTTTAATCAATGTACTTCACAAAGGTTGTTTCCACCATCAGATCCTTTATTCATCCATAACCAACACGTTTCAGTGCTGTCCCAGCACCTTCCTCAGGGAGCCCTGAAGAAGGTGCTGGGGCAGCACTGAAACGCGTTGGTTATGGCTGAATAAAGGATCTGATGGTGGAAACAACCCTTGTGAAGTACATTGATTAAAGCAGCAGCACAGACCGTGGAAACCATTCCTGTTTAACCTCCTGTTTTTCCTGCAGTTTTGGCGTGACGGTGGAGGTTCTGCAGCAGCTGATAAAGCGCTCAAACAGGTTGTGGGTTTCACAACCTGAAATGGTGAGTGGACCTCTATATAATCCACATACAAACAAAAGTGTCTTTTTGATAAGGCACAATCTGCGCCTCTTGTATCTCCTTTTATCTATAGTTAGGACCTGTGATGATGTCACAGAGCTGGTCTCATGACACGTCAGCTGACCGGCTCTCTGACATCACCACAGGCCCTTCTGCCCCGATGGTGTCGCATCCTTGGAGCCGGTGACAAGGTGATGTATCCTCCGGGAGGAGTTTTTCTTTTTTTAACACACAGGGAAGAGAACAGGGGACAGGATAGGGATGAGATCAGTATAGAGGAGCGGGGGGACAGAATAGAATAGCGCGGAAGGATAGAATAGAGGAGATGGGGAGGAGATGGGGGAAAGGAAGATGCAGGGAGAGACAGGGAGAGGCAGGGTACACGGAGCTAATATCGGATCAGAGGTGAACTCGGATCCGATGTCCATAGGCTCACATTTTGTGGGCACTCAGATCAGCACTGATCCGATGCTGTCCGATTTGAGTCACGGACACAAAATCGTAGCAGGCTGCGATTTTGTGCCCGTGATTAAATTGGACAGCATCGGATGGTGCCAAAATCGGATGCCAATAGTGGCACATCCGATCCAATCTGATTCCCATAGGGGGACATGGGATCCGATTTCGGATCTGAGTGTATCCGTTTTGCAACGAATACAATCGGATGACCGAAAATCGTAATGTGAAAGCAGCCTAAACAACAAACCAGGTGTCAATCCTTCAATTATAGTTTTCTCTGTAATTTCCACTCCTGGCTATAGCATACAAACACTGATGCAAAAATACTGACGTGTGAATGAGACCTTAGGGTATGTGCATATATTTTACCAGTGCTTTTTTGTAAAGAAATATTTCCTGGTACGCCTCTCGGAGCCGAGGGGGGGGCGGGGCCTGGGGGCGGACTGCTGTTAGGGGCCGGGCGAGTTTAATATATTTAATATATTAATATATTTTCTCCGAACATTGCACCCGGTCTTATTTTCAGGGGGGAGGCATACACTCACAGGGGCATACACTCACAGGGGCATACACTCACAGTACGGTGTCTCAGTGGTTAGCACTATATATGGTGGCTCAGTGGTTAGCAATGTATGGTGGCTCAGTGGTTAGCACTGTATATGGTGGCTCAGTGGTTAGCACTGTATGGTGGTTCAGTGGTTAGCACTGTATATGGTGGCTCAGTGGTTAGCACTGTATATGGTGGCTCAGTAGTTAGCACTGTATGGTGTCTCAGTGGTTAGCACTGTATGGTGGCTCAGTGGGTAGCACTGTATATGGTGGCTCAGTAGTTAGCACTGTATGGTGGCTCAGTGGTTAGCACTGTATGGTGACTCAGTGGTTAGCATTGTACCGTGGCTCAGTGGTTAGCACTGTACGGTGGCTCAGTGGTTAGCACTGTATGGTGGCTCAGTGGTTAGCACTGTATGGTGGCTCAGTGGTTAGCACTGTATGGTGGCTCAGTGGTTAGCACTGCGCGATGTCTCTGTGGTTAGCAAAGTATGATGGCTCAGTGGTTAGCAGCACAGTATATGGTAGGCAGGCGGTTAGACCAGGATGAAGGCTGGGGGGGTTAGCGCAGGAGGACGGAGGCTGGAGGGGTGAGCGCAAGATGATGGAGACTGGTGGGGTGAGGGCAGGAGGACAGAGGCTGGAGGGGTGAGGGCAGGAGTACGGAGGCTGGAGGGGTGAGAGCAGGATGATGGAGGCTGGAGGGGTGAGGACGGAGGCTGGAGGGGTGAGGACGGAGGCTGGAGGGGTGAGGGCAGGAGGACGGAGGCTGGAGGGGTGAGGGCAGGAGGACGGAGGCTGGAGGGGTGAGTGCAGGATGATGGAGTCTGGAGGGGTGAGGGCAGGAGGACGGAGGCTGGAGGGGTGAGTGCAGGATGATGGAGGCTGGAGGGGAGAGGTTGAGGGAGGAAAGGGTAGGGGGTTTGTTCGTGCTCACCAAATTCCAACGGACCGGATGGTGCCAGAAGGAGACGTCCCGTACGTCCAAGAAGATTATATGTAGTAATGGATCCGGCACCGGACACTTCTCCAATATTCAAAATTTATTCAGTAATATTCATAAGATCATAAAATCAGCGACTTAGGGAGCGCAGTCCCACTGGACGCGTTTCGTACACAGTACTTCATCAGCAGCTTAAAACCAAATGAACAACAATTCACATATACACCATGTGAAGCCCCCCCCCCCATTACTGATTGATAATTAGTATTCAGCTGGTAGGCTGGAGAAGCCTATATCAACTACTTACAGGAAAAGCCAGACCAAATCTATGACTTCTAACATCATGCAAATACATGAATCGTGACAAAAACACTGTGTGCCAACATACCTACAATAAAATTACATGTTTTTATATATATGTGCATGCTTCGTATGTCACACTCAACGAGAAACTGGGTTCAATGAAAATAAGAGCAGTCCGTTCGGTAGTTTTAGTCCCATAGGGACCCTTATTTCTAGGTTCACAATCCAAAGAAATGTATATGTTGTTATATGTACATGGTTCGTATGTCACACTCAACGAGAAACTGAGTTCAATAGAAATAAGAGCAGTCCGTACGGTAGTTTAGTCCCATAGGGACCCTTATTTCTAGGTTCACAATCCAAAGAAATGTATATGTTTTTATATATATATGTACATGGTTCGCATGTCACACTCAACGAGAAACTGAGTTCAATAGAAATAAGAGCAGTCCGTACGGTAGTTTAGTCCCATAGGGACCCTTGTCTCTAGGTTCACAATCCAAAAAAATTCTCTGTTTAATACCGCACGACCCCAATCTCTGCCTCTCTTATTGCGGTTAACTCTTTCTATTCCTTGCACCCTAAGGGTAGAAAGGTCACCATTGTGGACATCTCTAAAATGTTTAGAGAGACCTGATAAATTTCTACCCACGGATCTGGGGTTAGGAATTGAACCTGTCATATGTTCCCCCAACCTTTTCTTTAGGGGCCTTGTAGTACACCCCACATAGTTCTTTCTACATGACTCACATGATGCCATGTAGACCACATGGGTTGTGTTGCAATTGATGTATCCGTTGATTCTATGATCTCTGGTACTAGTGTACCCTTGAATCAATTTGGTTTTCACCATGTACTTACACAGGCCACATCTTATTCCCCCACAAGGATAATTTCCTTTAGTATTTAGCCAAGTCGGATGGGCGGTGTTCAAGGAAAATAGTGATGGAGACAGAATGTTACCAATGGTCTTAAGGCCACTTCACACACACAGATATCTGAGTCCAATATCTGAACAGATCTCTGGTTGCAGTGAAATCATGGATACATTGCTCCATTTTGTGGCTGTGTACAACATGGAGCAATGTATCCATGATTTCACTGCAACCAGAGATCTGTTCAGATATTGGACTCAGATATCTGTGTGTGTGAAGTGGCCTTTAGATTTTTTAGGGACACATCTGTATCCATTTTGCAAAATTTTGTGCAGTACAGGATCCTCATGCAATATGGGGATATATTTGTGAATAATCCCCACAATAGCATTGAAGTCCTGACTGTACGGTGTGGAGAATGTGGGTATATACATGTTGGAATGTCTTGCCATGACCCTCTGGTGTTGTGATCCACCGGGATGTGAAGGGTTAACGTGCATCTGCATCATCACTGGTTCCAAAAGGGACTCTCTTGACCTCATCTCTACCTTCCGTAGGGCGTCATTCACATGGTGTAGTGAATAACCGCGGCTGCGGAGGCGTTTACTGATGTTAACAACCTCGTCCTGGAAAGCATGATTATTTGTGCAGGCCCTTTTTGCCCTTATCAGTTCCCCTGTTGGCAGATTTCTCACTACATGACGTGGGTGACTGCTCGTTGCATGGAGCAAAGTGTTACCCGCAATCGGCTTGCGGTACAGAGACGTAATGATGTCTCCTGTTACGCTATTACCCAGGAGCGTGATGTCTAAATAATGTGCATGAGTCCCTTGTACCTCATAAGTAAATCGCACGTTGAAATCATTGTTGTTAATATAAGCGATAAACCCTCCGAGGTCAGACTCCGGTGGGGGAGGCATCCCGACGCTCCCCTTCCAAATCAGTATCACGTCGTCGATGTACCTCCCCCACCAGAGCACATGATCAAGATAGGGGTTGGTCACAACATGAATGTATCGTCTTTCCCAGGCAATCATATAAAGATTTGCCAAGGAAGGCGAAAAATTGGACCCCATGGGGCAGCCACACATCTGAACATAGTAGTTAGTATCAAAAAGAAAATAGTTGTTCTTTAGTAAGTGTGCGAGACACATAACAATGAACTCACTTTCCACGGCTAAATAAAAGCTGCTGTTTAGCAGGATGTCAGTTAGTACTTGTATAGCCCTGTCATGTGGAATACATGAATATAAGGATATTACATCACATGTAATCCATTGGTAGTCTGTTTGCCATTTCATGTGTCTCACCTCACTCAGTAATTGTTTAGAATCCTGAATGAAACCTAGTGAGCCCTCCAGCAAAGGCTGCAGTTTATGATCCAGCCAGCTGGAAAGTCTTTCGTTAACCCCTCCAATGCCGGCAACAATGGGTCTCATAGGTGGAGGAAAAACTGATTTATGCACCTTTGGTAGTGCATGGAAGATGGGACATAAAGGTTTATCTGGTAGCAAATATTCCTGGGTTTTCGCTGTTATAACACCCATTGTTTGACCTTCCTTAAGTAATTGTGATAGTTCTTTTTGCACCCTAGTTGTGGGATCAGTGGCTACTTGAGTGTACGTTGTATGATCTGAGAGCAAAGAGAGGATTTCTCTGTGGTATAGGGTATTATCCATAATTACCACTGAGCCACCCTTGTCCGCAGCACGTACAACTATGTAAGGATTACTCTTAAGAGATTGTAATGAAGCCCTTTCTGTGGGGAGAGGGCAGGAGGAAGGAGGCTGGAGGGGTGAGGACGGAGGATGGAGGGGTGAGTGCAGGATGATGGAGGCTGGAGGGGTGAGTGCAGGATGACGGAGACTGGAGGGGTGAGGGCAGGAGGACGGAGGCTGCAGGGGTGAGGGCAGGAGGATGGAGGCTGGAGGGATGAGGGCAGGAGGACGGAGGCTGGAGGGGTGAGGGCAGGAGGACGGAGGCTGGAGAGGTGAGGGCAGGAGGACGGAGGCTGGAGTGGTGAGGGCAGGAGGACGGAGGCTGGAGGGGTGAGTGCAGGATGATGGAGGCTGGAGGGGTGAGGGCAGGAGGACAGAGGCTGGAGGGGTGAGGACGGAGGCTGGAAGGGTGAGTGCAGGATGACGGAGGCTGGAGGGGTGAGTGCAGGATGACGGAGACTGGAGGGGTGAAGGCAGGAGGACAGAGGCTGGAGGGGTGAGGGCAGGAGGACGGAGGCTGGCGGGGTGAGGGCAGGAGGACGGAGGCTGGAGGGGTGAGGGCAGGAGGACAGAGGCTGGAGGGGTGAGGGCAGGAGGACGGAGGCTGGAGGGGTGAGTGCAGGATGATGGAGGCTGGAGGGGTGAGGGCAGGAGGACGGAGGCTGGAGGGGTGAGGATGGAGGCTGGAGGGGTGAGTGCAGGAGGACGGAGGCTGGAGGGGTGAGGGCAGGAGGGTGGAGGCTGGAGGGGTGAGGACAGGAGGATGGAGGCTGGAGGGGTGAGGGCAGGAGGACGGAGGCTGGAGGGGTGAGGACGGAGGCTGGAGGGGTGAGTGCAGGAGGACGGAGGCTGGAGGGGTGAGGGCAGGAGGGTGGAGGCTGGAGGGGTGAGGGCAGGAGGATGGAGGCTGGAGGGGTGAGGGCAGGAGGACAGAGGCTGGAGGGGTGAGGAGGAGGGCTGGAAGGGTGAGTGCAGGATGACGGAGGCTGGAGGGGTGAGTGCAGGATGACGGAGACTGGAGGGGTGAAGGCAGGAGGACAGAGGCTGGAGGGGTGAGGGCAGGAGGACGGAGGCTGGCGGGGTGAAGGCAGGAGGACGGAGGCTGGAGGGGTGAGGGCAGGAGAAGAGGCTGGAGGGGTGAGGGCAGGAGGACGGAGGCTGGAGGGGTGAGGACGGAGGCTGTAGGGGTGAGTGCAGGAGGACGGAGGCTGGAGGGGTGAGGGCAGGAGGGTGGAGGGGTGAGGGCAGGAGGATGGAGGCTGGAGGGGTGAGGGCAGGAGGACGGAGGCTGGAGGGGTGAGGGCAGGAGGACAGAGGCTGGAGGGGTGAGGGCAGGAGGACAGAGGCTGGAGGGGTGAGGGCAGGAGGACAGAGGCTGGAGGGGTGAGGGCAGGAGGACGGAGGCTGGAGGGGTGAGGGCAGGAGGACAGAGGCTGGAGGGGTGAGGGCAGGAGGACAGAGGCTGGAGGGGTGAGGGCAGGAGGACAGAGGCTGGAGGGGTGAGGGCAGGAGGACGGAGGCTGGAGGGGTGAGGGCAGGAGGACAGAGGCTGGAGGGGTGAGGGCAGGAGGACAGAGGCTGGAGGGGTGAGTGCAGGAGGACGGAGGCTGGAGGCCCCCATCACAAGCACAGTGCAGCCAACTTTATCTTTATTTACATTACATTTATTTTACACTCACTGTGATCCTCCCGGCTGCTCTGTCTCTGCACACACAGCCACACACACTGCACACACAAAGCCCCCACACTCACACACAAAGCCACACACATTGCACACACACTGCACACACATTGCACACACGCTGCACACAAAGCCACACACACTGCACACACACTGCACACAAAGCCACACACACTGCACACAAAGCCACACACATTGCACACACACATTGCACACACAACCTGGCTGCACATCACACTGCACCTTCTGCTGTCCTCTCTTCATCTCCTCTGCCATTCACCATGCCGCCGGCTCCCGCCCGCTCCTCCGGAGTCCACTCTCTGACTCCTCACTTGGCCGGCAGACAGGGCTGGTCCTGGCCCTGGCCGGCAGAAACCACACCACTGCCATCAGCGGTGTTCGCCGGGCCGGAAGTGCGCGGCCGGCCACACCCACGGTGGAGACACACAGCAGCCAGGTCCTTCTGCTGCTTACTCTGCGGCGCTACGCATTTCTCCCACAGAGGAGAGGCCGAGATTACAGGGCTGCACAGATGGGGGGGTGGCGGCAGGCAGCAGATATTCCGGTGCGCCGTACCGGATCGCACCGGGTTTTCCCGGATTTTCTGGTACGGCGTACCGGCCGTACGTACAAAAAAAAGCCCTGTATTTTACACTGGGGTAAGGAGAAGGCACTTCCTGATGCATTTTTTCTGGTGCTTCTTCAGGCCTCTGTTAGGCTGGCTTCACACTACATTTTTTGTGATCCTGTACTGTTTGTTTTTTAAAAGAACGGAACAGGATCGTTTTTGCCTCCCATGTACCCCAATGACACCGGATTGGCCATATTTGGAAATCCGGTTTTGTGTATTCAGTCCCGGATTTATTTCTGTCCTGTTTTTTACCAGTCCCAAAAACGAAGTCTGCAGCATTTTTGGGTTCTGGTGACAAAAACCGGACAGAAACGAATCCCGTCCTATCCAGGACACTTAACATGGGGGCCTATAGAGCCGGATCCAGTAAAAAGCAGAATCGTTTCCCGGATCCGGTTCCAGAGCATGCTCAGAACAAGAGCACTGCTCTGTACCCGTGGTATATGTGTGTAATTTCACTTTAGCAGTGTATCTATATACACTGCTAAAGTGAAATTAAGTCAAAGGATCGTTAAAAATAAAAAAATTATAAATTCTCCCCTATCCGCCGAGTGTCCCGCAATAAATTCATCTCCGAATGCTTGAGGACCTTTGCATTAAATGACTGGGAATGGGCAGGGCAATCTGATCAGCAGATAGGTCACATGACCGTATCAGCGTGGTTTAAATCTTCGGAGATGAATTCAACGTGGGACACTTGGCAGATAGGTGACAATTTATTATTTTTTTATTTTTAACCATCCCTTGACTTATTTTCACTTTAGCAGTGTATGCAAATACACTACTAAAGTGAAAGTGAACAGCGCCAACACCTTTTGTCTGGCTCGGCTCCCCACTGCTCTTTCTGTGTCTGGATCCCGGACCAGACACATAATGGCATCCGGAGTTGCCAATCCGGACCTGTCCGTTCCTGTTCGTGGCGTCCTGCAAAAAACAGAATCCCACAGACTGGAACAAAATGTAGCATTAAGCCAGCCTTACAGCTTCTTGTTACTGGCCTCTTTTCTTCTATATACAGTATAAAAGAGAGAGCTTCTTTCTTTATTTACTCAATGAGGCTTTATCCTACATTGAGAATAAAAGCTCTCTCTAAGGCCTAGTTCACACAGGGTTTTTGCTGCATTTTTGTCCTGCTTTTTTATCTGAGTTTTATGTAAATGTAGGCTAATCATTTCCTGCATTTTCGGTTAACATCAAAATCTATGTAGTTTTTGGAAAAGCTGCTCACACATAGGTTTTTGTTTGGTGCAGAAAGTGGAAACACCACAGGTTTTGCTGTGTTTTTGAAAGAAAGAACATGTCAATTCTTTTCTGCGTTTTTGCTATAGTTTCTATTGCAAATCTGCAGCACAAATGCGGTAAAAACACACCAAAACCGCAACAAATCCGCAAGAAAAAACGCAGCAAACCTCCTGACAAGAAAAAGGCAATCCCAAAAAAACAACGTGTGTGGACTAAAGGCCTCATTACACAGTACGATGTCCCTGCGATCTGACCAACGATGGGGGTCGCTGGGACATTGTTAGCTAATCGCTGGTGAGCTGTCACACAAGCAGATTCACCAGCGATCAGCGACCAGCGAGAATGCTGGTATCCAGAGTAATCATTGGGTAACTAAGCGCAGCGCTGCGCTTAGTTACCCGACGTTTACCTTGGTTACCATCTCCCAGCCTGTGCTGTGTGACGCTGGGAGAACGTTAATCGTTGGTCTCCCACTGTCACACACGCCGATGCTGGCCACCCAACGGGAGACCAACAATAAAAAAATGGTCATGGGCATTCTTTCACGATCAACGATCAACAAACGTATCGTTTATACAGAAAATGATGTCATTTCGACGTTGCTGCAACGTCACAAAGCCGGTGACGTTGCGACGATATCGTTAATGATATTGTAGCGTGTAATGGGGCCTTTAGGAGAGAAAGAAGCAGATATCGTTGGTACGTCACGGGTTTTGGGGCGGAGCAACGACGTAACAATGTCGTTGCATGTACGATAAGTCGACTGATCGTTGATCGGAGGTTTATGATCACGACCTTAAATCAGTCGTTGATCGTCCGTCCAACCTGCAGCATCGGTGTGTGTGACACCTTGATAACGATGTCGTTTACGACTTCGCCTGTTCAGAAATGAAGGATGTAGGTGACCAAACGACCCCAAGTATCATGTTATCGCGGGAACTTCGATCATGTGACCGGAGTTGCCGCGAAAACTGACGTCACCACAGGTCCTATCAGCAACAGGACCTTGCCGGAGCCATCGGTGGACCGCGGACAAGTGAGCATACATTTTTTAATATTTTTAACACTTTATTTTACTTAATTTCACTTCTGCAATGTATGTATATACATTGTGGAAGTGAAACAGCCCCACATAGCTGTTTACTTAGTGTTTCGGGGTGTTCGACGGTGTTCGTCAAGCAATCGACGATATTCGTCGAACACCCCACCGATTCGATGAATCGAATCGACCACGAACACTAGGGTGGTGTCTCATTTCTAATCAGGACTATGCAGCTGCTGTCGCTGTCCAGTCCTTAAATTTCAGGATCATGACTTGGGGGGAGCTAGCTGCGGCTCTGAAATTTCTGTTGGGAGTTCTTCACAGTGCTGAAGTTCACCCGGCGATCAGATTTTCTGTCAGATCCAGTGCAATCCAGCGCCCATAGCCTCCCATGTTGGGGCTGCTGGATTGCACTGGATCCGATTTTGGCAGATTTTTGCCCCGGACATAAAAATGCTGCAAGCTGCGATTTTGTGTCCGGGGAAAAAAAACAAATTCTTCTGGATCCTCCTGACAGCAGGGTACCGGATGGCAAATCACTGCCATCCGGCTCCATAGGAATACTATGGGGCCAAAATGATCCGGGGTTCACATGGACAGCCCCAGGTCCTTAAAATCGTGGTGTGAAGCCGGCCTGAGGTAAAAAACTTACCAAATACTCAGTGCATATGTGGCCTAAATCTTTCAGAGAAGTGAGAAAAAACACATGGGGCCTGATTGATCAAGGTGTTTTCCCAGTTTTCTGATGGAACTCACCTTAAAAAAATCTTTTTTTTTTTTGAAATGAAATGGTTTTCATTGCGTTTTCCATTGAAATTGATGGGTGCGTTTTTGGATGTGTTTGCCATGCGTTTTTCACACATGCTGTCAAAACCGCATTGCAAGCCAAACGGCATAGAAATGCAGGTGTGAAAGGCCCATCCACTATGATTGTACTGTACAATACAGCGTTATGGACGAAGCAAAAATAGTGTCCATGATGCTGCATATACTGAACGTGTGCACTACCCTTACGGGAGTGCTGAGGACCGGCGCTGTTATCTTCCATATTCTCAATAAGATGAATAGAGAGCAGTTACAGCTCTATGTATACAAGGCTTTTCTTGTCATCAGTGGGGTCCCAGCGGTCAGACCCCCAGCCATCTAGATGTTATTTGGGATCAGATGGGGAGGGGATAACTTTTACACTGGAGAATATCCGTTCAATGAATATGGGAACAGATATTTAACAATTGTTGAATCATCACCAGCAGGCTCTGCTGCATCATAAACCTAGTTGAACACCAATATTAGGGGCCATGGTGTGCTGCATCTCACCACTCCCTTCACCATGTATTTCCTATAAGACATTACAGTGTCTTCCCTGTGCTGATAGAAGAATTCACAGAGAATGCCTTTCTGATGGAGCTGACCCTGATCATTCTGTCACCATTTCTGTGCATTCATCAGCCTGTCTCCCCAATGGCCCCGAGGCTACAAACTAGAACCATGAAGGACGGGGGAGGAGGATGGCTGCAGATGTCCGTACGGCGACCTGACTGTGATTCACATGTCTGGAAGGACTGGAAGAGAGGCGGGAAGGAGGAGAAGGGAATACGGAGGACACAGCAGTGACGTGAGGGGGAGGAGAGGCGGGAGGAGAGACTGGAGCAAAGAAACAAGTGCACATTGCTGGGGACACAGTGTGTGAGGAGAAGTGACCGAGCGTCTGTGGATACAGTGTGTGAGGAGGAGGAGAGGAGCCTGAGTGAGTGTGGATACAGCCCGGACTACAGTGGACACAGCCCGGACTACAGTGTATATAGCCCAGGCTCCTGCATGGAGGTGGCATCATCCCGGGACACATAACGTCAGTGAGGAACACTCAGACTGTCAGGTAAACATGGATATAATGCAGAAATTTATCTATCTACCATGTACGTATGCACTGCTGATATGCAGCATGTGTCTATATACTGTGCAGTGCAAACGCACCTGGTGGGAGATGTATACATTATCACATACTGCATATTAGTGGAGCATATATTCCTGATAGTATGTGCGTGTGTATATATATATATATAAATATATATATATATATATGTCTTGGAAGTGCATATATTCGTAGCAGTGTGTGTATATATATATATATATATATATATATACATATATATATATATGTGTGTGTGTGTGTGTGTGCATGCATATATACTATATTATTACATACTGTCTATTAGTAGATATATAATAATAATAATGGTAATCTTTATTTATATAGCGCATATTCCGCAGCGCTTCACGATACAGAGGCTCATATTCAAACAATCATAAGATGTGTGTGTATGTATGTATATATATATATGTATATACGGTATATATATTACATATGAGCAGTAGCGACGGGCTGTGTGTACAAAGGGCAGGGACTTAATCAACGCGAGCTTATTACCCGCACTTACTGGGAATTCCTCGTTCACGGGGAAGAATTGCAATCCCCGATCCCCATCGTGAACGGGGTTCAGCGGGTTACCCGCACCTGTCGGCGAAGGGTAGACACACGCTGGTCCGTTCAGTGTAGCGCGCGTGCAGCCCCGGACATCTAAGGGCATCACAGACCTGTTATTGCTCGATCTCGCGTGGCTGAGCGCCACTTGTCCCTCTAAGAAGCTGGACGCGGACCCCGGGGGGAGTTGTGTCGCTAGTTAGCATATATACATATATACTGCTTATGAGCAGTGTTTATATTCCTTGTAGGAGTCGGGGCAGAATATACAGCTGTGACATTGTCCTGCATGGCCCCGGTGACCTCAGTATGTTCCTTGTAGGAGTCGGGGCAGTATATACAGCTGTGATTTTGTCCTGCATGGCCCCGGTGACCTCAGTTGTATGGTGGGTGATGTAACCTGTGACTCAGTGATAGTGATGTGGAAATGTGACATGCTATGTTGTGTAGACTGGTGGGTACAGTGTGTTCTGAATGTTGTGGTCCACTGGCACTGATGCCACTGCTCCTTGCCACTTCGACAATGGTAAGTTTATTTAATCTATATTTAGGCATGAGAGCTGGGCAGCGGTCACTGGGATTCTGCAGTTTTACAGCCTCTACACTATCTTTTCCATTGAATTGTATTGTAGCTACAACCTGGGGAATTAAAGACGTCACTCGTACACATCCTTTAAGAAGCGGAGTGTCTCCTTCCAGTTTCATTTTTCTGACACATAATTTACACTACGAGCAGGGGTTGTCTCCTCCACTATGTACTTACTACTGGAGATATGTGTGTGCATTCATTTACCTAATGAACACTATAAATTGTACTGACTAATGGAGTGTGACATCAGAAAAATGCAATCAGGCCGGTGCTAATGACAGCATATGTTCGGAAGCATCAACATTGGTGACAGATTGACTTGATGCCATCTTGTAAGGGTGGAGTAGGTACTATGTGAAGCACAAAGTCCAATATGTTTTTTTTTGAGCAACTCTCCAGACCTAGCAATGTGGCTCATTTCAGTAGGAGTTGCGGTGGATCACAGAAGACCCCCAAAGTCAGTCATTTATGGAGAGTGGGAGTAGTGGTTGCCAGATTCTGTCACACCCCTTATGTTTGTGGGGAGACTATAGGTTCAGACTGGCCAAACCTTGATTCCCCCATTGGCATCCCTCCACCAGGAGCACTTCATTATTCAGTGGCGATGGATAGTTGCCAGCTCCCATTGTGAATGAAGAGAAGGCTGAACCCTCTCTGACTTCCATCTTTCACATGTGGGGTTTTCATTGATATCCATTATAGTCTATGAATTTTATGGGGCTATTCACATGTCCGTTTTTGATCCAAGGACAAACTTTCAATGTAATTCCTGGGTCTGTGAAGCACCAGATGCATCCTAATGCTTCTGTCTGGCTATCACGCCGCTTTCACATTTGCATTTTTGAATGCAGCGTAACCGAACGCAGCCAAAGGCATGTGCACTGCTTTCCTATGTTTAACATGGTAACGCATAGTACCTGTGTTTGGCCTGTTTCACACCTCTGCGCCTGGCCACATCACCTGCACCAGCCTGGTCGCGCTAGCGCAGGTGCAGGCGCAGAGGTGATGTGGGCCGCGTTTACAGCTTTTGTAAACGCATACCTACTGCCCCCTATGCGCTCAGCTGCACTCTGTGCCCCCATTACGTCCTATGGCTGAGCGGTCGCTCTGCCAGTGAGAAGCGCAAGTGAAACTGGCAGAGCGCACGGCTCATGCGCCCGCTCTGACGCACCCGGAAACGCATCAGTAGAGCGTTTTCGGGTGCATCAAGACCAGGCACATGCGCTTTGCGCTCTGCCAGTTTCACTTGCGCTTCTCACTGGCAGAGCGCGCGCTCAGCTGTGCTCGGCCATAGGACATAATGGGGGCACCGAGCGCAGCTGAGCGCATAGGGGGCAGTAGGTATGCGTTTACAAAAGCTGTAAATGCGGCCCACATCACCTCTGCGCCTGCACCTGCGCCAGCGCGACCAGGCTGGTGCAGGTGATGTGGCCAGGCGCAGAGGTGTGAAACAGGCCTTAGACTTTGTTCAGCTGCGGTTGCGTTCGGATGCGCACAATTTGTGCGCCCTCCGAACACAACATTTTGCATTTTTTTGTTCATTCGCGGGTGCTTGTTTTATCAGCAAGTGTCCGCAAGCGCACAAAGAATGAATGGAAGTCAGTGCATCCGCAGTGTCCTCCGCATGACAGCACAGGAGAACGCTGCGGATCACATTGAAATCTCTCCCAGCGGCCGCCGCTGGGAGTTCAAAGGTGGCCGCCGCTGATCTGGCTGCCGCCGAGACCGCTGATTGGCTGGCCAGGCACCATACTATGTGAACGCATGCGGAGAATCCTCGCTGTGTTCACATCAATATGACTGCATCCGAGTAAAACCAATGACTCCTGAATGTGTATGGCTAGCGGTAGCCTTTATAGATCCTGGTAAAAGCTAGCTATGACGTCTCCCCCAGTATTCTTCATCATCAGTGAGATAGCCTCTTATCACCTCCGACCTGTCATAGATTCAGGGCTTTAGTTTGGTTTTATGTTATCATTGCACATGAATAAATACGGGTAAACTCCTGTCTGGTCCTGTCTATAATCTTCACTAATGAATGGCTTGTGTCCATGCTGGGGAGCGAACCTTACCAAGGAGGTCAGGGCTCTAAGCTATGCATACTTTCAGAGAGGAGAATGGCTTTAGTAATTATGTCCAACCACAAACAGAAGGACTTTCTTTTTGTAAATCTCCATCAGAGATGAGCGCAGATTAGAAGTTTCTAGGATTATTTTACATACATTAGAATTTGGGAAATTTATGGAAAAGCATGCAAACAGTATATGTGATATAGTGGTAGACTGTTATTTGCTTATAAGGCTGGTCTCCTATGTTTATTGTGGTGTTTCCAAAAATATTAGATATAAGTGATCTTATATTGTGGGCCTTGTCCTTATTGCATGCTCTGCTGGTGAACTGTCTAATGGCACAGTGCCACCCGGTGGTCACTTTATCATGATGCACGGTTGAATATTTACATTATACCAAATTGCTCCTGAGTCAGTGAATGAGATGAGTCAGTGAGTTGTCTGGATACATATACCTAATAAACATTAGAACAGCGCTTCGTTATGATAAGTCCATAGCTGTATATGACTTCTATTCAAGTCCCCATACACATTACATTAATGATGGCCGAATCAGCTGATATTGTACTGGATTAGACAAGAGTCTGATGTCTTTGATAACCCCCTGCAGTTGATTGTCAGGTTAGATAATGGTGCTTCTGTTCTCCAGGTGCATGGCCGTGGCTTTCTTGTTGAGGAAACAGGTGTTCTCGGCCTAGTGAGCGCACCATGTATGAGAGCTGGGTGAGATATTTACTGGTCAAACCATTGATCTAAAGCAGGGGTGAGGAGCTCCAGGCCTCGAGGGCCACCAACAGTGCAGGTTTTCAGGATTTCCTTAGTATTAGACAGGTGATATCACCTGCACTGGTAATGATTCCAACCCCTGCACAATGCTATGGAAATCCTGAAAACATGATCTGTTGGTGGCCCTTGAGGCCTGGAGTTCCCCACCTCTGATGTACATAAAGTCAATGGAGAGATATAAAGTATTTATCTGAGACTTTGATTATTTTTACAATAGGAGTGAAGAATTTACGAGCAGGTAGTTGCTAGTTACGTGCCTGTTCTGCCCCCACCGAACTCTGTTGGTTCAAAGTTGTCATGGCTTGCTCCTTCCAGCGATTCTGCAGCTTCCAGTGTTACACACCTGTCCCAGGTATCCCAGGCTACACTGTAATTCCCCTGGTTCTGCTGGCCAAATTTGTGCTCCACGTCAGGTTTTGCAAGTTGCATGAAGTGGATTAATGACAATCTCCCTAGATTTATTTAAGGCATTTAAAGCTACACACCTGTGTCCTAGGATTAAGAATCAAGGGCAAAGTTCTCACAATGTGCAATCCACCGCCCATCAACATGTCTCAATATCACTGCTATCTGCATCCTGGTATTGCAGATAGCCGGAAATACACTAGTAGAGGATGGAGCCACCAGCTCCATCTTCCACCAATCACCTTGTGTGACTGAAACAGTAGATATGATGACATCATATAATTGCATCTGCTGTGTCGGTGCACTTGAGCAGAGCTGGGATAATGGGAGGGAGATGAGTATGTGATGTTCATATTGTGTATAAGGAGACTACTTGTGGGCGCAGACTATATATAGCATGCTACAAGGGGCTCATACTGTATATTAGGAGATTATTTGGTGGCTCATACTGTATATAGTGGCTCATACTGTGTATAAGACAGCTATTTGGGAGCTCATATGTATTCACAGGGGCTATGTGGGGGCTCATCATGTGTGTACAGAGATTATTTGTGGACTTATGTTGTACATATAGGGTCATAGGTGTGTATAAGGAAGCCATGTTGAGGCTCATACCGTATATGCAGTAGCTATGTGGAGGCTCACACTGTGTATGAAGAGGAGAGGAGGTGTGGGTCAGCAATGTAAATGTCCAAGGACATTAAATTAAAAACAGTATTTTGTTGGAAAATTCTTAAAAACAGATCAGAATAAAAAAGATGTACTTCCAGGTACATTTTACGCATTTCAAACAAGTGTTCTTAGTCATAATGCGATCGGGGACTATGTGGGGGCTCATATTGTATATAGGGGCTATGTGAAGGCTCATACTGTATACAGGGGACTAATACTGTTTATAGAGGGCTATTTAAGCACTCATACTGTATATTGGGGGCTATGTGGGGTCTCATACTATATATAGGACTGTGAGGGCTTATACTATGCATAGGGGCAGTGTGAGGGCTAATGCTATATATAGCGAGGGGGGCTTTGTGGGGTTGGTGCTCTGCATAGGGGGCCTGTGCAGGCTCATATAGTATGAAGGGGCCTGTGTGAGCGTGCTCATACCATAAATAGGGGGCTGTGAGGGGCTGATGCTATATATAGTTGGACTGTGTAGGAACATACTGTATGTAGCATGGCTGTGGAGTCGGATTCAGTGCCCTAAACATGGGACTGGACCGCAGTTATGCAGTATTCATGTTCCCGGCCAGAGCCTCCGACAAGTGGGAACAGCCTTGCTTAAAACAAGTGTATGGAGCAAGGCCGCGCCCACTAGTCTTGTTGCCAGGAACATGCATACTGCATAACTGCGGTCCATTCCTGGCTTATAAACTGCGAATCCTTGCAGTGCATATTGCGTTTGGAAGATTGATAATTCTGCATTTACATAGCGTAACTGCAGAATTATCAGTTTAGACCTCTGAGTCAGAGGTTTTGTTTACCGACTCCAGAACCCTGGTATGTAGATGTCAGTATAACTAATTTTGCTCAATATTAAGTGATACAATGAATATCAATATAAAATAAAAAAAATTAATACGTTAATATTTATATTGCGGACAATTAATTTCTGTGTATTGGATCGGCCTCCACAACAGTAACAATCTCTCATGTGGCCCCTCATGAAAATGAATTGCCCTCTCCTGCTTTAGTCCTATGTTTGTTGTGCTCCATTCTTTACAAATTGTGCCTTTACTTCTATCCCGTCTTGATTGCACTTCATCTTGCGGCTTCCGAGTGCTCCAAGTCCTCGCTGTTCCCGTGCCTTCCTGCTTGCATCAATGCCGTGTGCCCACCAGGGCCTGTCAGCAGTGACATCTCATGGACAAAGCAGAGAAAAAGAAAGAACTGCTTAGTTGATGTGAGGTCAAAGGGAGCAGGAACGTCACAGCCTGAGCTGGCAGAGATTATTGCTGAGCAGAACAGTCAGGTATTTAGCAACTACCTGCCGGTTAGTTCATAGCCCCATGGAAAACAATCAAAGTCCCAGATGACACCATTAGGAACTATGGGGAGATAATCCTTTTTTGTACTGTCCCTGCCCTCCTACATGATGAAGCAGAGCTATACACTGCAGTTCAAGGATCTATAGATCGCTTATAAATCAATAAAATCATATCTGCTCCTCAGCACTCACCCCTCCCTTCAGGGACAGAGAAATTCTGCCTCATACTGCAGCACAGAGCAGGAGGTGTGTTGGAGGTGTGGACCCTGGGGGCTCCAGGATCATCTTACATTCCCACCCTCTCACACTTCTGTATGAACCAGGGGCATGGCCTATGGCCACATGGTCACACTACATCCTGCCCTGATATACTATCCTATGAAATGTATGAACAGGGTTGTTCTCCCTTGAAATAGCAATCATGTCACCAAGCAGATATAAATGCATGGTGTGGTATTTTGCTGTGCATTGATATCATGGTGTATAAGGTGTTCTGTCATATATCAGGCTAGGAGCAGAGGCAAAGCACTGCATTGATTGATTCAGCACTGCGATGGTCTTCCCGCCCCCATATCAACCTGGTAGCTTCCTGTCCCCTGAAATCTTAGCACTATGCATGACTGAATTTCTCTGTCACCAAAGGAAGGTGTGAGAGCTTAGGAGCAGATATGATTTTATTGATGTATAGGTGACCTACAGTTCCTAGAACTGTAGTGTCCAGCTCAGCTGGGCATGGACTGTACTAAAAAAAAATATCTCCCTGGAGTTCCCCTTTAAGTTTAGATGCAGTGTACTGAATTATGTGACCCCTTTGATTTGTAGAACTGAGGAAGAAAAGTACAGAACACAATATCCTTACATGTTTCTAAAAGAAAAAAGTAGTAGGTCCACATTGAGTGGTGATGATTTCTTAATGCTATAATATGACTGTCTCCAAGGTGCACAATATGGAGTGTAGCACGCCAGAAGAATGCTATACCAACCTTTCAATTATGTATCCAACATATTTTTATTGAAGTTTAAAAAAAAAAAGGGAAGGGGATGTACATAAATATAGGGAAAGGAGGGGGTACATACAACAAAAAGGGGGAACAATCAAATAAATCCTTAGACCCTTTTCACATCTAAGCCTGGTCTGCTTTTTGCTTCATTCGCGTTCCTGTGCGTTTTTACCGCTAAAAACGCATCCAAACGCATGTATTTTTGCCCCCATTGATTTCAGTGGAAACGCATGCAAAAACGCATGTGCATTTTCAAAACACAAAAATGCATGCGTTTTTGCGTTTTGAAAATGCACATGCGTTTTTGCATGCATTTGGATGCAGTTTTAGTGGTAAAAATGCATAGAAACGCAAATGAAGCAAAATGCAATCCTGCATTAGGCTGGGTCACAGTACCATTTTTCACATGCATTTTTGGAGACCTGCGTTTTCAAAAACGCATGTAAAAAACGCACCCATAGGCCCCCATGTTAAAAAACGCATGCCCTAATAGCCAAAAAGCATGTGTGACTGTCCCATGCGTTTTTGGAGCATATCCAAAAACGCATGCGTTTCTGTAGAAAACGCATGCGTTTTTGTAGAAAACGCATGCGTTTTTATAACATGGGTTCCTATGGAAAACGCATGCAAAAACGCATGTACAGTTAGTACCTTTTAGTGCCATTCAAAAACGCATGCGTTTCCCATAGGAGCCCATGTTAACAAAAACGCATGCGTTTCCGGAAACGCATGCGTTTTTGTTAACATGGGCTCCTATGGGAAACGCATGCGTTTTTTGAATGGCACTAAAAGGTACTAACTGTACATGCGTTTTTGCATGCGTTTCCCATAGGAACCATGTTATAAAAACGCGTGCGTTTTCTACAAAAACGCATGCGTTTTTCAAAACGCTCAAAAAAATACTACAAGCACTATTTTTTGTGCAGATTCAAAAACGCAGCCAAAAACGCAGGGAGCCATCACACACCTTACAAAACTCATGCTGACATGAAAAAAAGCATGAGTTTTGTTAAATCACTTAAAAAAACGCATGGCAACTGGACCACAGCCTTAGATGAGAACTAGGCCTTTTAAAATATTCTGTTATATCACAAAATCACTAAGTATAACACGTTTCAGAGTAAATTAACATATTGGTGTAGACGAAAAATATTAGGGTAACATAATAAAAATCGTAATATTCAACATCAACGTGTCCCAGGAAGCTTCAAATTTGGTGTATAAATTTGAGACCAAATCTCCCATATTGAGATATATTTGTTAAAATGTTTGTTTCTTAGGACTATATTATATTCATATACATTATGTAAAGTGACTCTGTCTATCACTTCTAGAATTGTTGGAAGTTCTGGGTGTTGCAGTTTGGAAGCTATAAGGAGTTTAACAGTGATGAGTATTTGGCATATTAGGTGTCTTGTATGGACTGGAAAATTATCCATACCCAATGTTAAAAGAGCCAATTGAGGTGTTAGGGAGATTTTTAGATCCATAAGTGGTTTTATGAGATTCTTAACTTCCGACCAAAGGTTAAAAAGTTTTGAAGATCCCCAGAATATATGTGCAATCGATCCAGTTTTTCCACATCCCCTCCAGCATTCCGAGCTAAATGATGGATTAATTTGGTTAAGTATCTGTGGCATCCAGTACCACCTGGACATCACCTTGTAGTGCGTCTCTTGTATGAATGCATAGAGTGTATTGAATAGGTGATGTCCAGGGCCCAGGACAGTTGGAAGGGGTCAATCTGAATCTGGAGGTCTTTCTCCAAGGCTAAGATCTTTTTTGTTTTCGTTATTGAAGGATCATTATTATATATGGTGTATAATGTGTTGCTTTTCCATCTGATATAATCTGAAGGGTTTGCCAAGAGATCTAGTATATTCTGGGGAAATAACAGGGAAATTTTATTAACTAGTAGACAGTCCTGAATCTTCTTCCAGAGCTTTTCTTGGTATTTGTTTCTGAGAGTTTGAAACGGGGCTAATCCATCGCTAGCTAAAATGTCTATTCCCCCATCTCTCCATGATGTGATATTCATTCTGGGGATTAAAATTTCAAGTATTTGGATCGGAATAGATGGAAAGGAGGCAAGTTTAAATTTACAATTTGAGTCTAATAATAGGTTTCTCCAAGCAACAATAGTAACTTTAATTGTTTGAAATTTTGGCAAAGATTTGTTGCGGTCCAATAATAACTAGTTTAAGGTTGTTATTGTTGATGCGTAGTCTCTCCACGTGAATCCTTGGGATGTGTTTGTCCTCCATCAGCCAGCCACGAGATAATTTTAAATAGTTGCTTGATGATAATGGTAGAGATTTGGTACACCTAGACCGCCTCTTTTTTATGTTTCTCCAAGATAAGGCTGCAGATTCTGGTTTCTTTTTTTTCGAGGTAAAGGATTTAAAGGAACCTGTCACCCCCAGGGCATTTTTACTGTGCCCAGCAGTTACCCTATAATGAAATGGGTTCTAGAACCCTGTATGTGCCCAGAGTGACGTCACATACCTGTGATATGAAGTTATATTCAGTGCACAGCTGGCCTGTTGAGTCACGGAGGCAGCAATTTGTGTCATGGTGGGGAAATGTCTCGCCGCCCCTCCGGCTGCTAATTCTGCCATGCTGGATTCAAATCTCCCGCCCCTCCTCTTGCTGGCGCATGAGTGACAGCAGCACTTGCGCTGGTGCAGAGGAGCGGTTGTCAGCGGGCCATAGAACCTGTGCCTGCGCAGTGCAGTGGGTGCCCGTGCATAGTGCCGACGTCTAGCGAGATTAGTGAAGTCTTGCGAGACTTCAGCATTGTTCTATGGCCGCTCCTCTGTGCCAGCATGAGTGCCGCTGTCACTCATGCTGGCAAGAGTAGGGGCGGGAGATTTGAATCCAGCAGGGCAGAATTAGCAGCTAGAGGGGCGGCGAGACATTTTCCCATCATGACTCAAATAGCTGCCTCCGTGACTCAACAGGAGGCCAGCTGTGCACTGAATATAACTTCATATCACAGGCATGTGGGGTCTTTCTGGGCACATACAGGGGTTACTAGAACCCAAGATACATGATGGGTAACCTGCTCGGCACAGTATAAAATGCCCTGGGGGGGGTGACCGGTTCCCTTTAAGCTGTGATTGGACTTTTCTTAACCATGTTTCAGGAATTGTTATGGGAAGACAAGAAATAGTGTATAAAAATCTAGGTAATAACATCATTTTCTATGCAATTATTTTTCCCAACCAGGATATTTCAATTTCATTAAGGCGTAAAATTTCTGTTTGAAATGAGTTATAAAGCTTTAAGAGGTTTTCCTGAATTGTGGCGGTCGGTTATTTTGTATGAATAATTCCTAAATATGGAATTTGTTTGGATTGTCAAGTATAATTAAATTTCTCTCGTAGATTATTAAGGGTGGTTTTGTTAATCTTGAAATCTAATGCTTGAGATTTAGAATAATTAATTTTATAGAGTGACAATTTTGAGTAGTTGTTAATTAAAGTTTAATAATAATTTAGATTGATGGTTGGGTCAGCAATTGTAACTAAAATATCATCAGCAAAAAGGGAACTTTTCAAGTGGGTTTCTTTTAATTGGATACTTTTAATATTTCTATCAGATCTGATTTTTTCAGCCAAGGGTTCGGTAAACAGGGCGAATAATGTGGGAGTTAGCAGACACACTTGCCTCGTCCCATTTGTCAATGAAAATGTTTTTGACAAAAAATATTGGAATATACCCTGGCCGAGGGGTCAGAATACATGGCCGAGATAGAATTAAAGATTCTTCCCCTTATGCCAATTTTTTTTTAGGGTTTTCAACATGAATTGCCAGTATACCCTATCAAAGGCTTTTTCCGCATCGAGGGCCAGGAGAGTCGCTGGAATCTTATTATTTTCAATTGTGGCAATCAAGTTGACTCAGATGCATTTCTCCCCTAGATAAATCCCACTTCATCTACATATACTAGTCTATGAATATATAATTGTAGCCTAGTAGCTGCAAGTTAGCAAGAATTTTGGTGTCAGTATTAAGAAGTGAAATTGGTCTGTAGTTTAGTGTCTTGAGGGTCACCTTTATCCTTGGAGAGAACGATTATTAAAGCTACCAGCATCTTCGATAGTAGCCAGCCCTCAGATGCAGATTGGTTAGCCAGTCTGGTTAGTGGTGTTAATCAACCTTTCAATTATGCACCTATATTTCTGCACAATGACAGGGTATGGAGTAATTGCAACCTACAGGAAGCTAAGGCTTGTGGGAAGGGAGAGGACAAAACAAAATGTCAGTAATTAACGCTTTGTGGACCTTGCGGTCTATTTTAATGATACAATTTCTATCTGGTCTTCGGTGCTGTTCTCCTTTCCATTATAATCTATTGTGAGCCTTGTGCACATTTTTTTTGGAAAGGATTAATTTGATGCAGGATAAACAGTGATGTTACAGAAGCAGCTATTCTTAGCTATGTCGTGACCCATGAAACTAATCCAATGCAAACATAATCAAGAATAAATCCTCTAATATTGTACATCCCATAAGCTCCAAGTGGGCAGGTGGCGGAGTCTGTGCATAGTGCTTACTCACCCTGCCCTGGCTTGTATGGTGTGTAGTATATCAGGCGCAACAATACAGGTTTGTTATAGACATACGGTACTTGAAAGACATAATGATAGGATATTTAGATTGTGAGCCTCAATGGGGAAAGTATTACTGATGTATGTAAAGTGCTATGGAATTATTAGCACTATATAAATTAATAAATATTATTATAGTGTAACAAGCAGAACATTTCAATTTTGCTCAGTTTCTATTTTCCACATGCAGACATCTTGGAAGTTTCTTCATTTCTAAACCAGACACTTCACTATGGACTTTGTCAGTAGATTTTTGCTAAATAATCTGACAGCAGCATTCTGTAGGGACAGAGACCCTGGTTTCAATGATGTGTCACTTACTGGGCTGTGTGTTGCCATAGTTCCTTACGTTTAGGATTTGACCCCTAGTGTGTGTTCTGACAGGACAGCAATGCTATGTGAGGTAGTGAAATGAGAGTTTGTTGTAGTCCAGATTTTGACTTTGTAAAATGTCAGGTAGAGTCTGGTTACAATGAACACAGTATCTGCTTTGTTTACCCCGGGGCCTTTTTTGCAGGATCCCACGGACAGGAACGGACAGAAACAGATCGGAGGACACTTATGTGTCTGATCCGATTATATGATGGATCCAATTTTTAGTATCTTTGAAGCCAGAAAAAACATTCTGCGCATGCTTGATGCACTAAATCAGATCCGATAAACAATCCGATTTTTTATCGGATCCGCGCTCCATAGGCCCCCATGTTAATTGCCACGGACTGCGTCGGATCCGATTGTGTCTAATTTGGTCCTCTGTGACCAAAATCGGAGCAGTTTAAGATTTAGGGCAATTCGATCCGTTGCCCATGTAGACACATGGGGGCTAAATTTGATCCGTGGCTGCCAGCCACGGATTGCAAAAAATCGCAATGTGAAAGCAGCTTTACTTTTGTAGAAAGCTGTAGGCTCTGCTCACATCTTATGGTACCTTTACACGCCGCGACGGCAGGCTGGATACATCCCGCTACTTCACGTGCACGAGCACGCGCAAACGGCTACAAACGGTCAACGCACCCT